>OY986436.1:124936211-125550738 GCA_963920525.1 Dichetophora obliterata | reverse complement strand
TCTTTCATTTCATTTTCATTTCATTTTCATTTCATTTTCATTTCATTTTCATTTCATTTTCATTTCATTTTCATTTCATTTTCATTTCATTTTCATTTCATTTTCATTTCATTTTCATTTCATTTTCATTTCATTTTCATTTCATTTTCATTTCATTTTCATTTCATTTTCATTTCATTTTCATTTCATTTTCATTTCATTTTCATTTCATTTTCATTTCATTTTCATTTCATTTTCATTTCATTTTCATTTCATTTTCATTTCATTTTCATTTCATTTTCATTTCATTTTCATTTCATTTTCATTTCATTTTCATTTCATTTTCATTTCATTTTCATTTCATTTTCATTTCATATTTCATTTCATTTTCATTTCATTTTCATTTTCATTCTTTTCATTTCATTTTCATTTCATTTTCATTTCATTTTCATTTCATTTTCATTTCATTTTCATTTCATTTTCATTTCATTTTCATTTCATTTTCATTTCATTTTCATTTCATTTTCATTTCATTTTCATTTCATTTTCATTTCATTTTCATTTCATTTTCATTTCATTTTCATTTCATTTTCATTTCATTTTCATTTCATTTTCATTTCATTTTCATTTCATTTTCATTTCATTTTCATTTCATTTTCATTTCATTTTCATTTCATTTTCATTTCATTTTCATTTCATTTTCATTTCATTTTCATTTCATTTTCATTTCATTTTCATTTCATTTTCATTTCATTTTCATTTCATTTTCATTTCATTTTCATTTCATTTTCATTTCATTTTCATTTCATTTTCATTTCATTTTTCATTTCATTTTCATTTCATTTTCAATTTTCATTTCATTTTCATTTCATTTTCATTTCATTTTCATTTCATTTTCATTTCATTTTCATTTCATTTTCATTTCATTTTCATTTCATTTTCATTTCATTTTCATTTCATTTTCATTTCATTTTCATTTCATTTTCATTTCATTTTCATTTCATTTTCATTTCATTTTCATTTCATTTTCATTTCATTTTCATTTCATTTTCATTTCATTTTCATTTCATTTTCATTTCATTTTCATTTCATTTTCATTTCATTTTCATTTCATTTTCATTTCATTTTCATTTCATTTTCATTTCATTTTCATTTCATTTTCATTTCATTTTCATTTCATTTTCATTTCATTTTCATTTCATTTTCATTTCATTTTCATTTCATTTTCATTTCATTTTCATTTCATTTTCATTTCATTTTCATTTCATTTTCATTTCATTTTCATTTCATTTTCATTTCATTTTCATTTCATTTTCATTTCATTTCATTTCATTTTCATTTCATTTTCATTTCATTTTCATTTCATTTTCATTTCATTTTCATTTCATTTTCATTTCATTTTCATTTCATTTTCATTTCATTTTCATTTCATTTTCATTTCATTTTCATTTCATTTTCATTTCATTTTCATTTCATTTTCATTTCATTTTCATTTCATTTTCATTTCATTTTCATTTCATTTTCATTTCATTTTCATTTCATTTTCATTTCATTTTCATTTCATTTTCATTTCATTTTCATTTCATTTTCATTTCATTTTCATTTCATTTTCATTTCATTTTCATTTCATTTTCATTTCATTTTCATTTCATTTTCATTTCATTTTCATTTCATTTTCATTTCATTTTCATTTCATTTTCATTTCATTTTCATTTCATTTTCATTTCATTTTCATTTCATTTTCATTTCATTTTCATTTCATTTTCATTTCATTTTCATTTCATTTTCATTTCATTTTCATTTCATTTTCATTTCATTTTCATTTCATTTTCATTTCATTTTCATTTCATTTTCATTTCATTTTCATTTCATTTTCATTTCATTTTCATTTCATTTTCATTTCATTTTCATTTCATTTTCATTTCATTTTCATTTCATTTTCATTTCATTTTCATTTCATTTTCATTTCATTTTCATTTCATTTTCATTTCATTTTCATTTCATTTTCATTTCATTTTCATTTCATTTTCATTTCATTTTCATTTCATTTTCATTTCATTTTCATTTCATTTTCATTTCATTTTCATTTCATTTTCATTTCATTTTCATTTCATTTTCATTTCATTTTCATTTCATTTTCATTTCATTTTCATTTCATTTTCATTTCATTTTCATTTCATTTTCATTTCATTTTCATTTCATTTTCATTTCATTTTCATTTCATTTTCATTTCATTTTCATTTCATTTTCATTTCATTTTCATTTCATTTTCATTTCATTTTCATTTCATTTTCATTTCATTTTCATTTCATTTTCATTTCATTTTCATTTCATTTTCATTTCATTTTCATTTCATTTTCATTTCATTTTCATTTCATTTTCATTTCATTTTCATTTCATTTTCATTTCATTTTCATTTCATTTTCATTTCATTTTCATTTCATTTTCATTTCATTTTCATTTCATTTTCATTTCATTTTCATTTCATTTTCATTTCATTTTCATTTCATTTTCATTTCATTTTCATTTCATTTTCATTTCATTTTCATTTCATTTTCATTTCATTTTCATTTCATTTTCATTTCATTTTCATTTCATTTTCATTTCATTTTCATTTCATTTTCATTTCATTTTCATTTCATTTTCATTTCATTTTCATTTCATTTTCATTTCATTTTCATTTCATTTTCATTTCATTTTCATTTCATTTTCATTTCATTTTCATTTCATTTTCATTTCATTTTCATTTCATTTTCATTTCATTTTCATTTCATTTTCATTTCATTTTCATTTCATTTTCATTTCATTTTCATTTCATTTTCATTTCATTTTCATTTCATTTTCATTTCATTTTCATTTCATTTTCATTTCATTTTCATTTCATTTTCATTTCATTTTCATTTCATTTTCATTTCATTTTCATTTCATTTTCATTTCATTTTCATTTCATTTTCATTTCATTTTCATTTCATTTTCATTTCATTTTCATTTCATTTTCATTTCATTTTCATTTCATTTTCATTTCATTTTCATTTCATTTTCATTTCATTTTCATTTCATTTTCATTTCATTTTCATTTCATTTTCATTTCATTTTCATTTCATTTTCATTTCATTTTCATTTCATTTTCATTTCATTTTCATTTCATTTTCATTTCATTTTCATTTCATTTTCATTTCATTTTCATTTCATTTTCATTTCATTTTCATTTCATTTTCATTTCATTTTCATTTCATTTTCATTTCATTTTCATTTCATTTTCATTTCATTTTCATTTCATTTTCATTTCATTTTCATTTCATTTTCATTTCATTTTCATTTCATTTTCATTTCATTTTCATTTCATTTTCATTTCATTTTCATTTCATTTTCATTTCATTTTCATTTCATTTTCATTTCATTTTCATTTCATTTTCATTTCATTTTCATTTCATTTTCATTTCATTTTCATTTCATTTTCATTTCATTTTCATTTCATTTTCATTTCATTTTCATTTCATCATTTCATTTTCATTTCATTTTCATTTCATTTTCATTTCATTTTCATTTCATTTTCATTTCATTTTCATTTCATTTTCATTTCATTTTCATTTCATTTTCATTTCATTTTCATTTCATTTTCATTTCATTTTCATTTCATTTTCATTTCATTTCATTTCATTTTCATTTCATTTTCATTTCATTTTCATTTCATTTTCATTTCATTTTCATTTCATTTTCATTTCATTTTCATTTCATTTTCATTTCATTTTCATTTCATTTTCATTTCATTTTCATTTCATTTTCATTTCATTTTCATTTCATTTTCATTTCATTTTCATTTCATTTTCATTTCATTTTCATTTCATTTTCATTTTCATTTCATTTTCATTTCATTTTCATTTCATTTTCATTTTCATTTCATTTCATTTCATTTTCATTTCATTTCATTTTCATTTCATTTTCATTTCATTTTCATTTCATTTTCATTTCATTTTCATTTCATTTTCATTTCATTTTCATTTCATTTTCATTTCATTTTCATTTCATTTTCATTTCATTTTCATTTCATTTTCATTTCATTTTCATTTCATTTTCATTTCATTTTCATTTCATTTTCATTTCATTTTCATTTCATTTTCATTTCATTTTCATTTCATTTTCATTTCATTTTCATTTCATTTTCATTTCATTTTCATTTCATTTTCATTTCATTTTCATTTCATTTTCATTTCATTTTCATTTCATTTTCATTTCATTTTCATTTCATTTTCATTTCATTTTCATTTCATTTTCATTTCATTTTCATTTCATTTTCATTTCATTTTCATTTCATTTTCATTTCATTTTCATTTCATTTTCATTTCATTTTCATTTCATTCATTTCATTTTCATTCATTTTCATTTCATTTTCATTTCATTTTCATTTCATTTTCATTTCATTTTCATTTCATTTTCATTTCATTTTCATTTCATTTTCATTTCATTTTCATTTCATTTTCATTTCATTTTCATTTCATTTTCATTTCATTTTCATTTCATTTTCATTTCATTTTCATTTCATTTTCATTTCATTTTCATTTCATTTTCATTTCATTTTCATTTCATTTTCATTTCATTTTCATTTCATTTTCATTTCATTTTCATTTCATTTTCATTTCATTTCATTTCATTTTCATTTCATTTTCATTTCATTTTCATTTCATTTTCATTTCATTTTCATTTCATTTTCATTTCATTTTCATTTCATTTTCATTTCATTTTCATTTCATTTTCATTTCATTTTCATTTCATTTTCATTTCATTTTCATTTCATTTTCATTTCATTTTCATTTCATTTTCATTTCATTTTCATTTCATTTTCATTTCATTTTCATTTCATTTTCATTTCATTTTCATTTCATTTTCATTTCATTTTCATTTCATTTTCATTTCATTTTCATTTCATTTTCATTTCATTTTCATTTCATTTTCATTTCATTTTCATTTCATTTTCATTTCATTTTCATTTCATTTTCATTTCATTTTCATTTCATTTTCATTTCATTTTCATTTCATTTCATTTTCATTTCATTTTCATTTCATTTTCATTTCATTTTCATTTCATTTTCATTTCATTTTCATTTCATTTTCATTTCATTTTCATTTCATTTTCATTTCATTTTCATTTCATTTTCATTTCATTTTCATTTCATTTTCATTTCATTTTCATTTCATTTTCATTTCATTTTCATTTCATTTTCATTTCATTTTCATTTCATTTTCATTTCATTTTCATTTCATTTTCATTTCATTTTCATTTCATTTTCATTTCATTTTCATTTCATTTTCATTTCATTTTCATTTCATTTTCATTTCATTTTCATTTCATTTTCATTTCATTTTCATTTCATTTTCATTTCATTTTCATTTCATTTTCATTTCATTTTCATTTCATTTTCATTTCATTTTCATTTCATTTTCATTTCATTTTCATTTCATTTTCATTTCATTTTCATTTCATTTTCATTTCATTTTCATTTCATTTTCATTTCATTTTCATTTCATTTTCATTTCATTTTCATTTCTTTTCATTTCATTTTCATTTCATTTTCATTTCATTTTCATTTCATTTTCATTTCATTTTCATTTCATTTTCATTTCATTTTCATTTCATTTTCATTTCATTTCATTCATTTCTTTCATTTTCATTTCATTTTCATTTCATTTTCATTTCATTTTCATTTCATTTTCATTTCATTTTCATTTCATTTTCATTTCATTTTCATTTCATTTTCATTTCATTTTCATTTCATTTTCATTTCATTTTCATTTCATTTTCATTTCATTTTCATTTCATTTTCATTTCATTTCATTTCATTTTCATTTCATTTTCATTTCATTTTCATTTCATTTTCATTTCATTTTCATTTCATTTTCATTTCATTTTCATTTCATTTTCATTTCATTTTCATTTCATTTTCATTTCATTTTCATTTCATTTCATTTCATTTTCATTTCATTTTCATTTCATTTTCATTTCATTTTCATTTCATTTTCATTTCATTTTCATTTCATTTTCATTTCATTTTCATTTCATTTTCATTTCATTTTCATTTCATTTTCATTTCATTTTCATTTCATTTTCATTTCATTTTCATTTCATTTTCATTTCATTTTCATTTCATTTTCATTTCATTTTCATTTCATTTTCATTTCATTTTCATTTCATTTTCATTTCATTTTCATTTCATTTTCATTTCATTTTCATTTCATTTTCATTTCATTTTCATTTCATTTTCATTTCATTTTCATTTCATTTTCATTTCATTTTCATTTCATTTTCATTTCATTTTCATTTCATTTTCATTTCATTTTCATTTCATTTTCATTTCATTTTCATTTCATTTTCATTTCATTTTCATTTCATTTTCATTTCATTTTCATTTCATTTTATTTCATTTCATTTCATTTCATTTTCATTTCATTTTCATTTCATTTTCATTTCATTTTCATTTCATTTTCATTTCATTTTCATTCATTTTCATTTCATTTTCATTTCATTTCATTTCATTTTCATTTTCATTTCATTTTCATTTCATTTCATTTCATTTTTCATTTCATTTTCATTTCATTTTCATTTCATTTTCATTTCATTTTCATTTCATTTTCATTTCATTTTCATTTCATTTTCATTTCATTTTCATTTCATTTTCATTTCATTTTCATTTCATTTTCATTTCATTTTCATTTCATTTTCATTTCATTTTCATTTCATTTCATTTCATTTTCATTTCATTTTCATTTCATTTTCATTTCATTTCATTTCATTTTCATTTCATTTTCATTTCATTTTCATTCATTTTCATTTCAATTTTCATTTCATTTCAATTCATTTTCATTTCATTTCATTCATTTTCATTTCTTTTCATTTCATTTTCATTTCATTTTCATTTCATTTTCATTTCATTTTCATTTCATTTTCATTTCATTTTCATTTCATTTCATTCATTTCATTTCATTTCATTTCATTTTCATTTCATTTTCATTTCATTTTCATTTCATTTTCATTTCATTTTCATTTCATTTTCATTCTTTCATTTTCATTCATTTTCATTTCATTTTCATTTCATTTTCATTTCATTTTCATTCATTTTCATTTCATTTCATTTCATTTCATTTCATTTCATTTTCATTTCATTTTCATTTCATTTTCATTTCATTTTCATTTCATTTTCATTTCATTTTCATTTCATTTTCATTTCATTTTCATTTCATTTTCATTTCATTTTCATTTCATTTTCATTTCATTTCATTTCATTTTCATTTCATTTTCATTTCATTTTCATTTCATTTTCATTTCATTTTCATTTCATTTTCATTTCATTTTCATTTCATTTTCATTTCATTTCATTTCATTTCATTTCATTTCATTTCATTTCATTTTCATTTCATTTTCATTTCATTTTCATTTCATTTTCATTTCATTTTCATTTCATTTCATTTCATTTCATTTCATTTTCATTTCATTTTCATTTCATTTTCATTTCATTTTCATTTCATTTTCATTTCATTTTCATTTCATTTCATTTCATTTTCATTTCATTTTCATTTCATTTTCATTTCATTTTCATTTCATTTTCATTTCATTTTCATTTCATTTTCATTTCATTTTCATTTCATTTCATTTCATTTTCATTTCATTTTCATTTCATTTCATTTCATTTTCATTTCATTTTCATTTCATTTTCATTTCATTTTCATTTCATTTTCATTTCATTTTCATTTCATTTCATTTCATTTTCATTTCATTTCATTTCATTTTCATTTCATTTTCATTTCATTTTCATTTCATTTTCATTTCATTTTCATTTCATTTTCATTTCATTTTCATTTCATTTTCATTTCATTTTCATTCATTTCATTTCATTTCATTTCATTTTCATTTCATTTTCATTTCATTTTCATTTCATTTCATTTCATTTCATTTCATTTTCATTTCATTTTCATTTCATTTTCATTTCATTTTCATTTCATTTTCATTTCATTTTCATTTCATTTTCATTTCATTTTCATTTCATTTTCATTTCATTTTCATTTCATTTTCATTTCATTTTCATTTCATTTTCATTTCATTTTCATTTCATTTTCATTTCATTTTCATTTCATTTTCATTTCATTTTCATTTCATTTTCATTTCATTTTCATTTCATTTTCATTTCATTTTCATTTCATTTTCATTTCATTTTCATTTCATTTTCATTTCATTTTCATTTCATTTTCATTTCATTTTCATTTCATTTTCATTTCATTTTCATTTCATTTTCATTTCATTTTCATTTCATTTTCATTTCATTTTCATTTCATTTTCATTTCATTTTCATTTCATTTTCATTTCATTTTCATTTCATTTTCATTTCATTTTCATTTCATTTTCATTTCATTTCATTTCATTTTCATTTCATTTTCATTTCATTTTCATTTCATTTTCATTTCATTTTCATTTCATTTTCATTTCATTTTCATTTCATTTTCATTCATTTTCATTTCATTTTCATCATTTCATTCATTTTCATTTCATTTTCATTTCATTTTCATTTCATTTTCATTTCATTTCATTTCATTTTCATTTCATTTTCATTTCATTTTCATTTCATTTTCATTTCATTTTCATTTCATTTTCATTTCATTTTCATTTCATTTTCATTTCATTTTCATTTCATTTTCATTTCATTTTCATTTCATTTTCATTTCATTTTCATTTCATTTTCATTTCATTTTCATTTCATTTTCATTTCATTTTCATTTCATTTTCATTTCATTTTCATTTCATTTTCATTTCATTTTCATTTCATTTTCATTTCATTTTCATTTCATTTTCATTTCATTTTCATTTCATTTTCATTTCATTTTCATTTCATTTTCATTTCATTTTCATTTCATTTTCATTTCATTTTCATTTCATTTTCATTTCATTTTCATTTCATTTTCATTTCATTTTCATTTCATTTTCATTTCATTTTCATTTCATTTTCATTTCATTTTCATTTCATTTTCATTTCATTTTCATTTCATTTTCATTTCATTTTCATTTCATTTTCATTTCATTTTCATTTCATTTTCATTTCATTTTCATTTCATTTTCATTTCATTTTCATTTCATTTTCATTTCATTTTCATTTCATTTTCATTTCATTTTCATTTCATTTTCATTTCATTTTCATTTCATTTTCATTTCATTTTCATTTCATTTTCATTTCATTTTCATTTCATTTTCATTTCATTTTCATTTCATTTTCATTTCATTTTCATTTCATTTTCATTTCATTTTCATTTCATTTTCATTTCATTTTCATTTCATTTTCATTTCATTTTCATTTCATTTTCATTTCATTTTCATTTCATTTTCATTTCATTTTCATTTCATTTTCATTTCATTTTCATTTCATTTTCATTTCATTTTCATTTCATTTTCATTTCATTTTCATTTCATTTTCATTTCATTTTCATTTCATTTTCATTTCATTTTCATTTCATTTTCATTTCATTTTCATTTCATTTTCATTTCATTTTCATTTCATTTTCATTTCATTTTCATTTCATTTTCATTTCATTTTCATTTCATTTTCATTTCATTTTCATTTCATTTTCATTTCATTTTCATTTCATTTTCATTTCATTTTCATTTCATTTTCATTTCATTTTCATTTCATTTTCATTTCATTTTCATTTCATTTTCATTTCATTTTCATTTCATTTTCATTTCATTTTCATTTCATTTTCATTTCATTTTCATTTCATTTTCATTTCATTTCATTTTCATTTCATTTTCATTTCATTTTCATTTCATTTTCATTTCATTTTCATTTCATTTTCATTTCATTTTCATTTCATTTTCATTTCATTTTCATTTCATTTCATTTTCATTTCATTTCATTTTCATTTCATTTTCATTTCATTTTCATTTCATTTTCATTTCATTTTCATTTCATTTTCATTTCATTTTCATTTCATTTTCATTTCATTTTCATTTCATTTTTATTTCGAAATCTTCAAAGTGAATGATGTGTTCGTAGGAGTTCCTTGCGAGGAAACAAAAAACGGAAAACTCATTCTACTTGTAGATTCCAGAACGCGTTAAGGAGTAGTTTTAAATGGAGAAATGAATAAAGTTTAAGTAATTATAGAGCAGAAGTGAAAATAAATGCTAAAAAAATCCCCAAGTTGGTGGTTCATAAGCAAGAGGTTATTAAGGGGAAAATTTGGTAGACGTCACAGATATTTACAGAGTATATAAAACGAAAAGAAAAAAATTATTATAGAAAATACGGGAAAAGGAAAATAGAATAATATATATATAAGGAGTACTAAAATTATGAGAAAGAAATAAATATTATATTATAAAAGAGTTAGGATTGTTATAAAGAAAACGGTGCATATAAAACAGAATTTTATAATGTTACAAGGAAAAAAAATATAGTAGTGAATGTGAAAGCATATTTGTGACCAGCATACGGCGATGTGAAATAAGTGGAATAGAGGAAACTACTTACTGAAGGAATAGTTGAGAAAAGGTTATGGAATCAAGATATAGTAGAAAGAAATAAAAATGGAAGAAAAAAAAGGCATTCCAATGAAACAATTAGAGAGCCACTTTACTTAAAATTATTCTGTTAATTTTGTTTTGGATTTAAATTAGTCATTGAAGTAAATACTTAAATATTATTTAAAAAAAAAATACAAACAAATGAAATGAAAATAAAGAAATTTGAAAACGTCCAATGAAGACGCAGTAAAACATAATAAGTAAAATGATACAGAAAGTAAAGGAAAAATAATGAAAGAGACAAATTATTTTTACATAAAAAAATGATAAAAGAAAAAATTATTTTACAAGTTGAGATAACAAAATTTTGAAAAATTTTTAAAATTGGAATATACATACATTAAAAAAAAAGTTTTAAGAAGGCTTTTATGCGCTTACCCATATAAACTATGACAATAAAAATGCAGATTCGCATAAAAATATGAAAAAAAATAAATTTGATTGAATTATATCAAAATTGGAAAGTACAGATTAATAACAATACAATTGATTCATTGAAAATATGTATGTTAAAAATTGTGTACATGGAAAGAAAAATAGAAATCAATATAAAGAGAATTAACAAAGTTAGAAAATTATAACAATTAAGATATTTAATTCCTTGAAGTCGTATGTTGAGTTGATAACAAGGTAAATGTGAAGTAAAGTTAAGATGAGAATATCAATAATGAAATAAATTTGATAGTAGAAAAATGTATTAAGTTATAAGTTTGAGATATGTGTTAGAATATAAATCTTTGATTTACTGTGGAAATAAATATAAACCACTAGAAAATTATTACAAATGTTTTTACAATAAATAACAAGTTAAGGGTAGAATCCAGTTTGAACTTGTTTTGAATGTTTTGAAATTTGTAAGATAAGATCAAAAATTAAGTGAGATGACAATTAAAAATACAAAATTTGAAGAATACGGCAATATCAAGGGTCTTGTATACATCGACATAGCAGAAACACAAGAAGCAGAGGTTGAAGCAAGAACATTCACGAGGTATTCAAGTGAAGGGAGTAACGAAGACTTTTAATTATGTCTGAACCTGTAGAGTCAAACCCGTTAGTGAACATAAATATTCGTGAAACTGATTGCAAAGTTTCTTGACGAACAAATTGACAGCAAATTGAAGATGCGTAGAAAGCTCAGACATGGAAAAGTTTCATCACAAATAATAATTTCATAACGGAAAATCATAATTTTTATCAGATGATTTTCATAAAAACAAAAGTGTACAAATATGTTACATACTTCGCAAAAGTTCAAAATTTTGTTATATTTAACATTTTTCTTAAATGTATGCTGGCAATTTTTTTTTTGTGGAGCATATGGTGAAGTACGAGAATCGTAGCCTTTACGATAACGTATTGGCCGCATCAAGCAACGAAATTAACTAAAATAAAGTCTAACACAACGAGGTTGTTCAACAATAGATTGGGTGAATAAAGATATTTTGTTTATACATCCGATATCAATAGAGTAACTAAAAGAATTGTTGAACTTGACAGGCTACAACGCCAAAAGTTCGGAACTTGCATATGAAAACAATAAGTTAAAGACTGTTTACACAACTTGGTACTGTGAAATATAAAAAACTCAACCATTGAGTCAAAGTCAGTAGCAGTAACACCAGAAGCGGAACAAAGATAAAAGATACCCTGAGGACCAGAAGCAGAATGGATCGACGAGGACCAGATTTCAGCGGATGTATACATGAAATAGGGAACTAGTAAGATTTGATTAGTTTTCAAATGAGATTTTACATTTTATAATTATTTATGATATCAAAACTAAAACGAAAACATAAACATTCACAAGAACTGTACAAGACAAAATGTATTTATAACAAATAATAATTTAAGTTAGTCGGATTTGGAACTGATAATGTAATATCATGTAACGTAACGTAATGTAATGCAAGGTTAGTATAATAAAAAAAATTGTAAGATAAGCAAAACAAGCATATAAACAAGGAGATTTAGAAGCTAATGAACGAAAATTTTAACCTCTTCTAGGTAAATATTTTCTTTTCCGAAGGGCGGAGAAATGTTGTGATCCGTTCACAACTGTCTTTAAAAAACAAACACATACTTATAGGCGCTACCTTGTGTGCCATAGAATAACATTGATTTTTTGAATTTAAGTTTAATGTTAAAGTCAATGTTGAAACTGCAAAACATGCAGTAATTAATAAATAAACAAAACCGTTTAGAATATGGCGCTTGCCATAAAGTAAACGGTGTTAAGTTACCAACTGCCCAGCTTATAAGCAAAACAGGTGTGTCACTTTCCTACCTTTTTTGCATTGACGTATAAAATGCGAGCAACTTTTGTCGTCATACAATTAAAACAGAGGAAGAATAATTCAAATTATATTTTATTTTTGGATTCAGTGTTTTGGGGAATATGACATAACTTTCCCACACTGAACATGTTTGCACGTTTGTTTCGCTTTTTTTTACAATATTAAGTAAGTATGTGCGTAACTATGTATATTAAACTTAAGAATACGATTTTATAGAACTATAGTAAATTCTTGAGCCAGATATAACCTCGGCCAAGAATTCAGATTAACATTTCCTAATTGCTATCTTAGAGTTACGAAATTATGTTTGAAGAAATAATTGTAAACTAGATAAAGAATTTAATAATTACTGTGCAAGATGCGGAAGGCAATCTTTCACAAATGCTGAGTACAGCTAATTTATCATTCAAACCGAGGTGTTAAGTATAAGTATTTTTAAGAGAATGAAGAATTGATTTTTAACTGTGGAAGAATAAAAGGTATACAGTCAGCAGCGTGACTAAAAGGTGAACTTAAAATAAAAGTATTCTTTCTTTTTATAAATAAACTCAAGGACACAGGGAAGAACCCGATGATTTCTCAATTCCTGGAAGCTGTAGTGACATGGACAACTACGGTAAGTATCCTTACGGTTTGGGAACCGCGCGAAATCCCCAATAATATAATCCGCTCTCGGCAACCTCACGGCTGCCTATCGAATGACACAGTTTACCGTGCCTCTAAATAAAAGGTGAACAGTATAACCAGGGCAAGGACGAGTTCCAAGTCCGACAAGCAGGGTAGAGTTAGGACCTACTGGTATCCTCAGGAGGAGGATACAACACTATCATACAAAGATTAAGATATATTATTAAGACAGAGAATGTTAACATTAAAGTCACCACATATATAAAAGAAGTTATAGTCAATCGCCAATTCAGGCAGCTCAGTGAAGAATGAATTTAAGTTTTTAATTTTATTGGGAATGTAGACGCACGATAAAAATTTTTTAGTGTAGTTATCTGGCACACAAAGATTAATATATTCAACACTACCCTCAGAAGATTTATTTACATCTTTGGGTTTCAAATTATTGCGACTCCACCTCCTATTCTATTCCGCCTGTCATGTCTAAATAGATTATAGTTATTTATTGCATAGGCCGAATCATTTACCTCAGGGCGGAACAATGTTTCAGATACACATAATACATCCATAAAAGATTACTCAAATGCAAATATTATATAGTCTAACTTGTTAGAATTTAAACTCCTAGTATTAAAATTCACTACCTTAAGGCCAGAGTATCTTTTACCATGGGCGTCCGCAGGATTTGTTCAAGGGGAGAGGGGGCCAAGGTATAAAGGAATCTAGAATGAACACAAACAAAATTTAACCAATATAATGCTATTTACTAGGATTTTTGGTACTAATTTTGTAAACATTATACGCACACTACACCGGTTGACCCACGCTTTTTCACATTTAAGAAAATCTAATATATTTTCAAGATCGAGTAAAAATCTGTCTCGTATCGTGTCCAAAATATTTAAAAATTTAATTTTTTTTCATGTAATATATTTCAGTAATTTTTTGCTAAAGCAAATTTTCTTAATAGTTTAATAAATTAAATAATGTGAGGCCTATATTCTTAAATGAAATCACGTTAATTACTATTAAAATAAAATAAGAAATATAAAATAAGAATACAAAATTTTCCAATTACAAAACAATATTTTTTTGTTGTAAAACTGAAAAAAACAAACTAAAATGTTAGGCCATTTTCGATTTTGGAGCCTTTTACTCTTAAAAAGATTTCGAGCGGACACAAATTTTTCTGATTTCGATTTAGGAGGTCAAAATCCATATCATTCGAAAAATTAAAAATTTGAGTTGTCGCTGTTTTCGAAATGTTCCCCGCTATGGAAAATCTTTTTTACCGGATCTCACACTGCATTGACACTAATCTACTTATTCCGTTTTCTAACATAAATCAGTTCCAGCAGCTTGGAAGTTTTTACAAGTGAATACGAAAGCATACCTATCATCTGAATGATTTAAAAAATGTATTTTTTTTTTAATTCAAAACGTATGAATAAATAAATAAGAAGGTACATGTATATTAGATTTGTTTTGGGTTTCAAACATTTTCTTAACATATTTCAGAACCTCCCTGCAAGGCTTGATTATGAATCTTGGTTTAATATAAGCACAGGACGCGAAAAAAAGTCAAGAAATTTCTCAAACTGGGTGGGCGCCGTTAAATAACGTGAATTTTAAGAAGTAAAAAGTGGTTGTTTCAAATCGAGTTTCTTATTTACGTTTATTACATAAAAAACTTTTGTTTATAATAAATTCTAATGTAAAATCGTTTGCTTAATATTAGTGTCCGACCGAAGCCGAAGACGAATGTTCGGCCAAATAGAAATAATCGGCCAAAGGCCGAAGCCTAACTAATACTAACCTAATACTAACAAAATTTTTTCAGGTTAAAAAAAAAATAATAAAATTTAGGTCTTGCTTTTATTTCAGTACGAAAAACGGCAATCATTAAAGGTCCAGTCTGGTTAAACATGCCGAAAAATATGCAATTCTCATTAGTTTTTTTTTTTTGAAAAAGTACATAATAGGGGTACTCTAAACCTTTTAGGTATATTTACAGTACTTTGAAGAAGATTGTATAAAATATTCAGATTATAAGCAATATTTGTTTAATTAATATACGGGCGACCGGTCCACGGGGCGGCCTGGACCAGTTCTTAAAACACTAACTGAGATGGCGGCCTTCCTACAGGTCGCAAATCTCATCTGAAACAAAAATTTTTTTGAATTTTTTATTGAATTTTGACATGAACAATATAAAAATTCGTTAAAAATTTAATTTCTATTTAACCTTTTAGAAGGATATTTTATACAGAAAAATACAAGCTTAAAATTAATCTTACTACTTAAATTGACTATAATGTAGCCACTATTTGACACACTTCTAAATGGTACTTAGAGTTTGTTGTGTAACGATGAGAAGAAAGTGTAGATTGTGCTGTTGTTGTAGATGGTATGCCAGAAACATGTGACGTTCCGGCCAATGAGGAAGCACGAGCAATAAAAGCATTCGACTTATTAGTGCTTACAATGGCATTGAAGCTGTAGTTAGTAATGGCTACGAGTCGGCGAAGGAACTCTGCATCTGCATCTTTCATTGCAGCCACGTTACCATTGACCCAAGTAAATATTCTGTCATAAATGTAAATACGCGAGTGACTATGTCTGATTTTAAGGCTGCCAGCAAAGTTCTGAAGATTTTTCACCATTAAACTCAGGTTGTACATTATATGACGTTCCGCAGCGGTGGAATCCTTATTGCTAAAAATTCTAGACCCTTTCAATTTGACTCTTGCACCAATTATAGCATCGGCTTCGAGTGCTGAGTTCAGTTTTGCCAGTTGGCAGTCTACGCGCTTCGGTGGCATTTACAGATGTTTTGAGAACATTACAGCCAAGCTTTGCAAATTCATTAACAGCGGACTTGACATGGGTAGCATCCAGACCCGTAATAAAAATATTTGGAAGTTTGGGAAATTGTTCTATGTGTTCAAGACGTGATTTCATTGACTTCATATCTTCTTTTAACTGAGTATTTTATTCGCGTAACTGTTGTATTGCATCACAAATTAACTGCATATTAGATTTTTTTGCGACCTCTTGAAGTTTGACATCAAGTGCAGAGTTCAGTTTTGCATCAAACATTGCCCATGAGATAGAATCAGTGGTTGTGTTTGGCTGTGCCTCCATATTTGATGAGAGAGTAGCCGAGGGTAACAGATAACAGATAACAGTAACAGATTGTTGCAAGTTTTATTGAAGTGCTTGCGAAGGCGTCCCCAAGAATCTAACACAGGGAAAGGCGCGCAGTTGAGTGTAGCACCCCAGTTTTTAGCACAGCTGTTTGCCTTACAGTAGCAGGTAGTACAGAAGAATGCAGCAGATGCTTTGGAACTGGCTTGGAAACGTTATTCTTGTTGTATGAAGTGACAGCCAAACTAGCGGAATGCTTTTTAGCGTTATTCCCTTCTGGATGTTCCGGCGAAATTTATTCCAATGATCACTTACTGTTGAGTTCCATACAAGAGACTGGTAATACTTAACACAGATTCTTGCTAATTTAGGAGTAATAAGATAGATTTAATATGACAGAAATTCCAATTTAAATAAATTTTTTATCACAGCAGAAAAATAACCACACTTTGACGTTTAAGAACAGTGTTGCCATATCACTTACAGTAAAGAGTGTTTTTTATAGAGTGATACACGTGTAAATCATAATAAAACATAGTAATATATTTTTAATATCAGTTAGTCGGGCTTTGTTGGATAGAAAATTTTATAACATTAGTGTTTAAATATGATTTCGGCCATGTGGTCACCACAACTGGCGCGTACAAGGCGCAGTCTGGAACACCAATTGTCACAAACTTTTCGCAGCATTTGCGGCCGTATCTCGCCGATAACTCTTCGAATGTTGATTTCCAGGTGTTCAATTGTTTGTGGTTTATCGACGTAGACAAGTGACTTTACATATCCCCAAAGAAAAAATCCAATGGGGTTAAGTTACACGATCTTGGAGGACAATTAATTGAGCCATTTCATGAAATTATTTTTTCGTCAAAAGTTTCCTTGAGTAAATCAATTGTAGCGCCCGCTGTGTGGCATGTGGCTCCATCCTGTTGGAACCACATATCAGCAAGATTAATGACAGCTAATTGAGGTACGAAAAAATTTTGAATCATGTTCCCATACCGATCACCATTTAGAGTAACATTCTGACCATCATCGTTTTTGAAGACATATAGGCCAATGACTCCGCCAGCCCATAAAGCGCACCAAATAGTAATTTTCTGTGGATGTAATGGTGTTTCGACAAACGCTTGTGGATTTTCCTCACTCCAAAAACGACAATTCTGTTTATTTACGTACCCATTCAACCAAAAATGGGCTTCATCGGAAAATAAAATTTTCTATGGAAATTCAAAATCAATATCAATTTGTGCTTCAGCCCATTCGCTGAATTGGCGGCGCATACGATGGTCGTTGGGCTTTAATTAATACAAAAGTTGAATTTTTAAAGGTTTTAAGCCAAGGTCTTTTCGTAAAATCTTCCATAAAGTGAAAGGACACAACCCCAGTTGCTGAGAACGGCGACGAATTGATTGATTAAGATCATCTTCAATGCTTTCCTGTACAGCGGCTACAGATTCTTCAGTGCGCACTGTTCGGCGTCTCACGGGAAGCACATTATCAGTAACAGTAAATTTGGTTCGAAAACGATCTATTGTTCTCCGAATTAGTAGCTCTGAAGGACGATTATGTACGCCATAAAATGGACGAAGTGTACGATAAGTTTGACGAACAGAACCATTATTTTGATTAAAAATGTCCACAATTTGCACGCGTTGCTCTGGTTTGAGTCGATTCATAATAAAATGTCAAAACAAATTAAACAAAAAACAGCTATCAGCTGTTAAATGGGTGGTCAAATCAAGTAGTGATGCCAACTCAAAGTTGTATGACTCTATAAAAAACACCCTTTATAAGGTAGGTGCAACGCCTACTTGTCCAATCCAAAATGACATATTAGCTATCCACCGATAATTCTATTAGCGTTGC
The DNA here is from genome assembly GCA_963920525.1 of Dichetophora obliterata. Classification (NCBI taxonomy): domain Eukaryota; kingdom Metazoa; phylum Arthropoda; class Insecta; order Diptera; family Sciomyzidae; genus Dichetophora; species Dichetophora obliterata. The sequence continues at coordinate 125,532,255 of OY986436.1, read as the reverse complement.
TGTTAACGAACGTTTAAGTTATAGCGCAAAATGTGTTTAAGATATATAACAGTTGCCACGCCTACTTGTCCAATCACGCAGACATTTTTTACACTTTTTGTAAATAACATAGTAGACGTCTACTTTTTATTTTGCTATATAAGTTTATCTCATTTCTAAAATATAGCACCAAATGTGCTTCTTTTGTATGGCAGCTGCCACGCCCACTAATTCAAACTTTCTGAAATACTTATTTTTTTACTTTTCTATACCTTAAACATCAAAAACTACCAAAAAATCCACAAAATATTAAATTCGTCTAACTTGTGCAATCGCATCACTGTGCGGTGCTTTCTTCTTTCATCACATATTAGGTGTGTTTCCGTTCTCTACACTGTGTAAGATTTGTGTAACTTCTGGTAAGCTCAAACTAAGAGAGTAAAAATGAAATTTGACAATATTGGCAAAAGTACGGAAACAGCTTCTAGCAAGTATCAAGCACAAAACAGCTGATTTTGACAGCAGACGAGTCAAACGTAAATAGCGCCAATTGATTTTGTCGTTATTTTGTTTGTGAAGTAAATTTGTTTTAAGATATAAAATCGCGCCAAACGTTAAAAACGCTAATTAAAAGTATCAATTTGATTGTGAAGCAAAGCTGTTTTAAACCATTGCATAATTATTTACTTATACCATGATTTTGAGTTATAAAATTACTTTAAATAATTTATTTATAGTGAAAACCGGAGGGCCAAAAGAAACTGATATTTGTAAATTTATTTTTAGCAGCACAATTTGTGAATATTTGTGAAAAGCATAAACAAACATTTGACATTTCCTTGTTCTAGCACGTTCTGTGCATATTCTGTGCTCGAAAGAGCGATTTTATGCTGGTTTTTCTTCTCCCATTTCTTACACAAAAAGTACGGAAACAGAAATTTTAATTAAAAATTACAAAAATTATGTTGATTTTATATGATTTAAATACAAATTCTCAATGTTTTATAGTTTAAATTATACTTGATTTGAAATACAAATTCTTTAAAGTTGTTTCTTTGGAAAGATTTGTTAGAACAATTAATTGTTCTAACTTTGACCTTAAGCTCAATAAACGATTTCAAACTATCAAACAACTAGAATTTGTCAAGTATGATTTAAGCTATCAAACATTTAGAATTTGTATTGAAATCATATAAAAAAAATATAATAAATAACAAGGTCATTTAGAAAAAACTTTAAATTACAAAAATATCATAACAACGCCTTTTATGCGCATTGTAATTTTTCACATTTGGTGCAACGGCTTATCCTCCGTATTTCTTAAAGTATTCAAAGGATTTTATTTGTTGATAACTCATTTCAAAAACTTTTAATAAGTAAACATTTTTGTTAGAACTTCTTTCACATAAAAAAAAATTTTGCCGTTTTCATAAACTTGAAATGGTAGTTTTTGAAATTTTTGCTAATTTTGACCCCTATGACTTCTAAACCGCATTTTACAGAATTAGACTTAGAAGGTCTTAATACATATTATTAAAAAAAATTGTGAAATTAATGTCCATTCATCTTCTATTGTTCCTAAATTTTTCGAAATGGTGTGAAACGCCCCAAATGAAGAAAATTTCTGCATCTTCCATATAAATGGAAAGTTATATATGAAAATACAATGTGTGTAAACATGCAAAGCATAAGGTTACTTACCATATATTTTATTTTTAGCTACGATTCCTAAATGCGGTGGTTGTCAAGAACTTATTTTAGATCGTTTTGTACTTAAAGTAATGGAAAGGACTTGGCATGCTAAATGTCTCCTGTGTAGTGAGTGCAACACTCAACTCAACGATAAATGTTTCTCCAGGAATGGATTACTTTTTTGTAAAGAAGACTTTTTCAAGTAAGTAAATTTCTTTAATTAAAGGAAATAAAATTATATTCCTTATTTTAATTCCTATATTTCATATCTGATATTGAGTTTTGGTCGAGGCCACAGAAAAAAAGTTTCTTTTGAGTAAATGCCAAACATTTCAAAAAAATGTAAACATAATCTAAATTTAAATATAATTTTCGAAGCACACTCTCTTATATTTTTAAGAGATTGGTGAAAAACGCATATAAAAAAATTGAAAAATAGCAAATTGCAAGAAATTTTCTTATAAATAAGCTACTAACAAAAACTGCTTTTACAGACCGTAGTTATAAGATTGCCAAAATTGTGAAGCATGAAACAAACCATATTTTCTAAACAAATTAATGTTGGGGTTTGCTAAATACTAAAATTTTTGAAGCAAAGCTTATTACGCCTCGTTTTGTTGATGTGCTGGGACCAAAATCACAAAGATGGACAAATTTTCTAAATATTCCAAACCGTTTATTATCTTCTTAGCAGTGAATCCGCAATTGAAACTTATATGCGTACGTCCAAATATTGTATTTAATTTTTTTTATTTAATAATTTAATTTTCTCACAACAAATTATGTTGTACCATAATATAACTGAAATTGTTTACACAGAGCTGAGTCAGCAAAATTGAGTGTAAGATGACATTCTTATAATTATTTTTGCATTTCCACATGTTTTGCTTGATTTCTTATGCAGTTGAGGATTTGTTTGTTCATTGAGACAGTAAAAAAGTTAAAAAGATTTTTTAAATTGCCTGTTTTCTTTATTAGTTTTTATATATTTTACTCTTTTTATTTTAATTAAAATACTTATTTTCGATAGACGAACCCATTTTTTCAATTTAAATCATTATCTTAGATATAAATTCAATTTGTAAGGAGGAGATTTTTATTTCTTTGAATGGATCATTTCAAAAACAAGAATGCAGTCAAGGTCTTTTTATAGTTCGGTCATTAAATTTTGGTAACTAAGGACAAAACTACTCACACCAAGTTTGTTATCATTCCTTGAATTCGAAGAACTTCTTTTCTAGGCATAGTACTCTTTGAATAAAATTATAGACATAAAGCTTAAGAACTGTAATTTAATTCGGATATAGTTATATCCGATATATTTCCATTAAATTTTAAATCTGGTGGTGATTTTATCGTGGTGATTAATAATTTAGGTCTTATGTCTAAGTTGTAGACATAAAGCTAAAGAATTGTACTTTATTTCGAATATGGTTCTGATATGGATATCCGATATAAAGGGTGGTTAAATTTTAAGGGCCGATGTCGATTTTGAATAAAACACAAATTATTTAGGAAATTATTATCATTTCTTTTTATTATGATAATATTGGTATGGTTCAATTATGTTGTGACGCCCGATTTCAACGGCGTTGAAATACATCGTCACAGCGCCGGAGTGGTGGCTCAATGAACACCGCCACTACCAAAATATGTCGTATTATTTTTATATACATAAACACACACACACACTTTATCCACATGAAGATAAAAACAAACAATAAAAAAAAAAAACAACAACATGAACTTAAATAATAGGCTTTCTTTTTTTATTTAATTTTCCTAAGAACAGGAATACCGCAAGATCCATAGCATGACAAGGCAGACTTGTTGACAAACTAAGCAACAAGGGCAACAACAAAATGCACACATTGCGGTACGTTGTTGACGAGCAAAATGCTTGTTGACGAACAAAAATGCAAGCAGCGGTCAACAACGATACAAAGTTGCGGGATGTTGTTGACGAGCTAAAACCCCACCAGGCGAAGAACAGCAGTCAGGGAGACTATAAAAGGCAGCCAGCGCAGAGATCTGGACAGTCAATCGCGACACTCACGCAAGTGAACTCAGTGAACAGTGAACCCAGTGAACGAGAAAACTCAGTGACAGTAAAGAAGTGGATACGGTGAGCAAGGCAACTACAAACCAGCAAAACAGAGTCGTTGGCTTGTAGGCCCACCTATTAAGGAAAACCAGCATCATCAGCAGAGTCGTTGGCTTGTAAGCCCACCTGCACAAAATCCGCAAAAACAGAGTCGTTGGCTTGTAGGCCCACCTGTTAAAAAAATCAGCATCAACAGCGTCGTTGGCTTGTAGGCCCACCTGCATAGAATCAGCAAACAGAGTCAGTGGCTTGTAGGCCCACCTGTTTATATCCGCATCAGCAGAGTCGGTGGCTTGTAGGCCCACCTGCAAAACAACAGCAAAGTAGTTTTGTAGGCTTGTAGGCCCATCTACTTTTACCATTTTTTTTAGCAGTGTCAGCGGCTTGTAAGCCCTCCTGCTCTAGTGAAAGAGTGCAAAGTCCGTGGCTTGTAAGCCCGCGAACTCTAAGTATTCATCCGGCAACAGCTCCGAGGCTCGTAGGCCCGTCTGTTGAGTGCAGCAACGACAACACAACGAGGGACAACGACGGGAAGCTGAGCAAACAGGCAGACAGGAAACAGTGAAAATAAAAAATTGTAAATCAATAATAAAGAACAACAAAAAAACAATAAAAATAATCTATTGAATCGAACTTAAAATCAAAGTGTTATTTCTTGTAAAAGAACCTTGGAACCCGCTGAGCATACCTCAGCCTGAAGGTAACAACCGGAGGTTCGTTACAAGAGGCGCCCGAGCAGGGACTTCATCAAGAAAACATCAGAGGAACGACGCAGAAACTAGAAACCATCAGGAAACATGGTACGAACAACCTGGATCTATCAACTGCGACGCGATGACTTGCTGGCGTACGCCAAAGAGTTCACTCTGAGCGGTGAAGGAACCGTGGAAGAACTCCGGAAAAGGTTTGCTACCTTTGCCGTGGAACCGGAGCAAAAACCGGAGATCGAGCAAACGACTTCTCGAGCTGGAAGCGAAGCATAGCAGAGTAGCTTCTCCATGTCCGCTCACCGTACTGCTGCCGGTACCACCGTTGAACCTGGCACCATCAGGATCTGACAGCGTAAACAGGAATTTCGCCTCTCCGGCGTATAGTGAAAGACTGGCCGGAATACCACCACAAAGTGGGTTGCAGGGAACCCAAAATCCATACGCAGCAGTGATTGACCAGGTGAGGAAGTGGTCTGTGAAATACGACGGTGGCAAAGACCCACTAGCGTTTATCGAACGCGTTGAAGAACTGGCGGAGGTGTACGGTCTGGGAAGAGACTACCTTCCCCGAACAATGCCCGAGTTGTTGCGAGACCGAGCTCTTACATGGTTTCGGAACAATAATCGAATGTGGCTCGAGTGGAGGAGCTTCAAAGAAGACTTCTTACATTTTTTCTTGCCGGCAAGATATTTCGAGAGGTTAGAGGATGATATCAGGCAAAGACATCAGCGCGCTGGAGAATCTTTCAAGGATTATGTTTTGGCGTTGCAGAATTTAATGCGACATTCAAACTACGACGAAGGCCAAAGAATCGAAAGAACCTTCCGTAATAGTCGGCAAGAATACCAACTTTATATTAAGAGGAAGGATTTTGTGAGCCTTGAGGAGCTCATAGCGTTGGCCGAAGACTTAGAGTGCATCCATGCGGACACAGTATCGACACGAACAGCACCGGCCCCGCGGCTGAGAGAAGAACGTCATCGCATGGTCACGCACGCGCCGGAGACACCTATAAACCCCCAGACGGCATGTAGACGATGTGGCAGAGATGGTCACCGGCGATACGAATGCCGGAACCCATGGGTAATGTTCTGCTGGGAATGTGGAAAGCGTGGCCTACGGACAAATGACTGCTGTCGTCGGCAGTCGGGAAACGGACGGAACACCCGATAGAGGCGAGGCCTATCGGGGAACGCAGTCACGGTCCCTCGCATCCCGTAGAAAGTCTGCAGCACGACAAGACGCACATTTTTGCAAATATTTCCCTAGGAGAAGAAGTTTTAGAGGCCACGGTGGATACAGGGGCAACCAGGAGTTTCATAAGTGAAAAACTAGCAGAGAAAATGGCACACATGGCAGAGAAAAGAGAGGAAAATATCATCGTACGTATGGCGGACAGTTCTGTACGAACCGTGCGCGAGGCACTGGTGCTGGATATAAAGTTGGGAGATGATAGCTGCAGTATTCCGTTACTCGTCCTACCGAATGTAGTAGAAGATGTTATTTTGGGAATGGACTTTCTACTTAAAATTCAGGCAACCTTTTCATGTGGTGGCCACACCATCACGTTGAAAAATAACGAGGCGACAACAGGTGCTAGCGATTCCCCATTATGCACGGTGGTGCGAGAAGAAGAAGCAACGGAGGCGGAGTTAATAGAGAGTTTCTTGGAGAAAGAACTAGATGAGTTTGAAAAACTAAAGGGTCTGTCCAACATCACCACACATAAAATTGTTATGCAGGATGATAGACCGATTAAACAAAGATACTTTCCCAAAAACCCCGCAATGCAAGCGATAATAAACCAAGAAATCGATGAATTGATAGCAAAAGGCTGCATTGAGCCCTCATACAGCCCTCATAGCGCTCCGATAGTGCTGGTAAAGGAGAAAACGGGAAAATGGCGACTATGCGTGGACTACCGGCAATTGAATGCAAAATCCATTCCGGACGCTTACCCGATACCAAGAATTCACCACATATTAGATCGGTTGCGTGATGCAAAATATATAAGCAGCCTCGATCTCAAGAATGGTTATTGGCAGATTCCGATGGATAAAGACAGTAAGCAATATACAGCATTTACGGTACCCGGTCGCGGGCTTTTCCAATGGCGAGTGATGCCTTTCGGACTTCATTCAGCACCGGCAACCTTCCAGCGAGCGTTAGACCAGGTGATTGGTCCCGAAATGGAACCACATGCGTTCGCGTACTTAGACGATATTATTGTCACTGGGAGCTCATTTGAACAACATATGCAGAATTTGAAAGAAGTGTTCCGAAGACTACGAGCAGCGAATTTGAAGATAAACACAGAAAAATGCGAATTCTTCAAACAAGAAACCAAGTACCTGGGGCATGTAGTGAGCAACCAAGGAATACACACGGACCCCGAGAAGGTATCGGCCATTAAAGAATTGAAGCCTCCCACCAATACGAAGGAGTTACGAAGAGTTTTGGGAATAGCTTCATGGTATCGACGTTTTGTTCCCAAGTTTTCGACTATAGTCCACCCACTTACGACACTGTTAGGAAAAGGAAAGCATTGGAAGTGGAGTGAGAGTCAACAGGAAGCGTTTGATACACTCAAGAGAAAGCTAACAGAGGCACCAGTCTTAGCATGCCCAAACTTTGACGAAAAGTTTACCCTGCAGACCGACGCAAGTGACTTCGGTCTGGGAGCCGTTCTGACGCAAGGCCAAGGAGACGAGGAGAGGGTGATTGCATATGCTAGCCGACACCTGAACAAGGCGGAATGTAACTATTCACCAACAGAAAAAGAATGCCTCGCGATAGTGTGGGCAATCTGGAAGATGCGGCCCTATCTCGAGGGCTATAAATTCACGGTGATAACGGACCATTTGTCGTTGAAATGGTTGAACTCAATAGAGAGTCCCTCAGGTCGTATCGCCAGATGGGCGTTGGAACTGCAGAAACATACTTTTGATATCCAGTATCGCAAAGGAAAACTCAACGTAGTCGCCGACGCCTTATCGCGACAGCCATTAGAGACGTTGCGGAAAACAGATATGAATGAGACGGAAGAGGAAACATGCAACTGGATACGTAAGAAGATGCAAGAAGTTTTGGATAATCCCGAGAAGTTCCCAGACTATGTGCTAGAGGATGGGCAAATGTATCGCCACATAGCAAGTCAAGCGAGTGATGAAGATTGTGTTCCATGGAAACTTTGTGTACCCACCTACTCCAGAGAAAGAGTACTCAAAGAGAACCACGATAGCCCGTGCGCTGGCCATCTAGGTATACGAAAAACGGTTGCAAGAGTCGCCAATAGATACTATTGGCCGGGCATGTTCCGTGATATCGGCCGCCATGTGCGTCGCTGCGAATCGTGCCAACGCTACAAGCCAAGCCAACAGAGTCCCGCTGGTAAGATGCTTACCCAAATCGCGGACGAGCCATGGTCAATCTTGTGCGCTGACTTCGTAGGGCCACTACCCCGATCTAAGCATGGCAACACAATACTCCTGGTATTCTTCGACAAGTTCTCGAAATGGACTGAAGTGATTCCCCTACGCAAGGCAACTAGCGATCACCTCCAACGCGCGTTTCGAGAGCGTATTTTAGCACGATTTGGCGTCCCAAAGGTCCTTGTAACGGACAATGGCGCTCAATTCACGAGTCGAACATTTAAAAAGTTTTTAGCAGAGCTAGGTGTGAAGCACCAATTCACTGCACCATACACACCCCAGGAGAACCCGACAGAACGAGCAAACAGGACAATCATGACGATGATAGCCCAATTCACCGGTGCGGACCAAAAGGTTTGGGATGAGTTACTCCCGGAAATCTCGCTGGCGATGAACACGAGCGTCTCAGAAACCACAGGATACAGCCCAGCCTTTCTAATTCAAGGAAGAGAGTTAAGGTTGCCAAAAACACTTTACGACGAAAGTACATTTGGCACAGGACAAGAACCACAAACTGCATCAGAACGAAGAATCAAACTTAAGGGGATTTTCGAGATTGTACGTCGAAATCTAGAAAGAACGGCACAGGATCAAGCCCGCCATTACAATCTGCGAAGACGAAACTGGAGGCCGAAGATTGGAGAGGTTGTGCTTATCAAACAACACCACCTTTCGAAGGAAATTGATAATTTTGCGGCTAAATTAGCTCCGAAATTCGACGGGCCATACAAAATAATGGATTTTATATCACCAGTGATAGTGCGCGTTAAGCGCCAAGGTGAAACCCGAACGAAAACTGCACACGTCAGTTAACTGAAACTATTTCAGACTGACGACCAACAAGTGTGACGAGAGATTTTATGCGCAGCACCACCTGCGTTACCAACTGGAACCTGTGGCATCAACCACATAAAAAACTGAGACCTGTGGCGACACCCACACAAAAAACTGAGATTTTATGCGCAGCACCACCTGCGTTACCAACTGGAACATGTGGCATCAACCACATAAAAAACTGAGACCTGTGGCGACACCCACACAAAAACTGAGATTTTTTTGCGCAGCACCACCTGCGTTCCCAACTGGAACCTGTGGCGGCACCCACACTAAAAACTGAGGCTAAATGTAGCAACCCACACGCGAATGTCGAAGAAATTTAATGAGTAACAAAATTTAATAGGGCTGCGTGAACACAGCCACCAAAGCAATGGGTTTAAAAAAAAAAAAAAATTAAGATTAACATTGGAAACATGAAGCGCGTGCAGCGAAACATGCATCAACAGCTAAGGCAGCGCAAGGCAAGACGTCGCCGCATCAGCCGCGTCGACCGAGACCAACACACGCGCCACCAGACATCACCGCATCACCTGTAATAACTGCGCCGACGTCGCAGCCGCACTGAGGCAAACTGCGCAGACGTCGCAGCGTCACTGGTACACGCAGCACGGCAGCGACGCGAGATGCAGCGCGGTAGCAGCAGAGCATCAGTGATGCAACAGAGGAGCCGCACATGGAACAAAGGATTCCATGCGACGACCCCAATGCCTCGGCGACGTCGCTGCATGTTGAAATTAAAAAAAAAAATTCATTTTCTTACCTAAAAGGACATATGCACAGGGATAGCGCCCGCTGCGCATCCACAGGCAGCGCCGCTGCGCTGTAACGTTGAAATAACCGGCACCCGAAACGCTGCCGCAAAACGCGAAGGCCGAGCTTGGAGCCCCACCATCGGATTCCAAGCATGGCCCACCGTATGCTAAATCACCGATACGCCAAAACGAGACTTTGGAGAAAAATAAAACGAGAGAACGGCGCCGTTCGGCGCTCATGAAGATGGATCCTTTATATTTTGGACCACCACAGAAATCACCATAATATATCACAATAAAAAAAAATAAAATCACATTAGTATTCAAGGTAAATTTCACTATGCCACTCGTGGCAGAGACTCCCAGGTACCAGCGGCGTTTGAGACGGACAGCAACCTGCACTTGACCAATAGACAGCAACAGCAAGGCTCCATGGGCATCGCTGTCACACAAGATAAAGATCCGGTGTGGTAACCTAAACGAGAAGATATAAAGTATATTACGACCACTCAGAAAATTGAAGAAAATACACACTGTGTGCTTACCTGCAAGTATCCAGGGCGACGAGTCCATATGTGCCAGAATGAATACCGGCGAGGTGCTCCAGCTGCAACTACAGCAGGCACCGCCTGCACATTACCAATGGTCAGCGACGCTGAAATTGAACATTAATGACATATTAATAAAATGCACAACAAATAAATTAATTTAAGTTTATTAACATCAAACTAACCTTTTTTTTAGTTCTTTTCCTGGATCTTGTGAAAAAATTAGAGCACAACAGAAAAACATGTCTACACATGCACCGAAATCGTAAACAAATGGCGAGACGAAGAAGAAACGTCAAAAGAGGTAAATGGCGGAGACCAGTGCTGCCAAATTATACCAGGGGATACAAAAAAAATCCCAAAATAAAGTGGTGCCATGCCAAGGGTCAAGGGTACGTTCACGTAGGGAATTATGACGCAGGAGCAGAAGATGAGCGGACCGGACAGGAGGTCATAAGGAAAAGACACCGGCAGTAAAGATCATTCGATCTTTGACCACGCTGGGCGATATACATATAAAAAAACAAAGTAAGGCGAGGAAAGGAAATTATAAACAAACACAAACGAAAGAAATGGACGGAAACATGCAAGTAATCGTCATAAGCGACAGTGAGACCGAGGAGGAGTCAGTCGGATGTCTTCAGTTCGAGGCAGAGAGGGAGGTCTCAGAGGACGGAACCTTGGACGAAGAGATCGAGGAGGCGATCGGATGTCTGCTGTCCGAAGCAGATCAGGAGGTGTCGGATGTCGGGTCCGACAATGATGACGATCGAGCCGAAAGCGAAGAAGAGGCGCCACCAGCGCCATCTTGGGCATCTGAGGAAGATGCTGAAGAAGAGGAAGAAGAAGAAGAGTGGCACCGACCGGAGGGCCGGTTCGACTTGCGCGTCGAGGAGGAGATTGAGAGGTGGCCGGGCTACCGGATGAAGGTGGTCCACATTACGGCAACTTTCCTGCAGGAGGTCGAAGGCGACGTAGGAGAAAGTGTGCCAATCGTGGAGCTACCACCATCACCACCACCAGCCATAGAATGGATGGACAGCGACGTCAGCTGTCATAAAGAATACAACTTAAATTATAACAACATTAACAACAACAATGGCAACAACCACAACGACATCATCAACAATAACAACGACAACAACATCAACAGCAACTATAATAATTACTACAACAACATCAACAACAACAATAGTAACAATGGTAACAACATTAACAACAACAGTAACAACGGTAACCACATCAACAACAACTACAGTAACAACTACAACGACAATGCAAGTTACGACAACAGCTACTACCACAACACCAAAAAAAGCAGCGGAAGTAGCTCATATAGGAGTGAGGCGCTGCATATCGATAGTAGCGACGCTGAGGAGGAGCACTATCCGGTGGCCATCACCAACGCGGTGCAGGCCATGTTGGTAGGACGACGTCCAGGTGAGGTGCGCAACTCGATACGCACCGTCAACGGGTTGCGTTATCGTATAAAAATTGGCAGACGAGGTGAGGTGAGGATTCGCTGTCTCGCCAAAGTAGAGGGGGAGCCCGGGCCTTCTGGGTGAAAGCTTGTAACGAACCTCTGGTTGTTACCTTCAGGCTGAGGTATGCTCAGCGGGTTCCAAGGTTCTTTTACAAGAAATAACACTTTGATTTTAAGTTCGATTCAATAGATTATTTTTATTGTTTTTTTGTTGTTCTTTATTATTGATTTACAATTTTTTATTTTCACTGTTTCCTGTCTGCCTGTTTGCTCAGCTTCCCGTCGTTGTCCCTCGTTGTGTTGTCGTTGCTGCACTCAACAGACGGGCCTACGAGCCTCGGAGCTGTTGCCGGATGAATACTTAGAGTTCGCGGGCTTACAAGCCACGGACTTTGCACTCTTTCACTAGAGTAGGAGGGCTTACAAGCCGCTGACACTGCTAAAAAAATGGTAAAAGTAGATGGGCCTACAAGCCTACGAAACTACTTTGCTGTTGTTTTGCAGGTGGGCCTACAAGCCACCGACTCTGCTGATGCGGATATAAACAGGTGGGCCTACAAGCCACTGACTCTGTTTGCTGATTCTATGCAGGTGGGCCTACAAGCCAACGACGCTGCTGATGCTGATTTTTTTTAACAGGTGGGCCTACAAGCCAACGACTCTGTTTTTGCGGATTTTGTGCAGGTGGGCTTACAAGCCAACGACTCTGCTGATGATGCTGGTTTTCCTTAACAGGTGGGCCTACAAGCCAACGACTCTGTTTTGCTGGTTTGTAGTTGCCTTGCTCACCGTATCCACTTCTTTACTGTCACTGAGTTTTCTCGTTCACTGGGTTCACTGTTCACTGAGTTCACTTGCGTGAGTGTCGCGATTGACTGTCCAGATCTCTGCGCTGGCTGCCTTTTATAGTCTCCCTGACTGCTGTTCTTCGCCTGGTGGGGTTTTAGCTCGTCAACAACATCCCGTAACTTTGTATTGTTGTTGACCGCTGCTTGCATTTTTGTTCGTCAACAAGCATTTTGCTCGTCAACAACGTACCGCAATGTGTGCATTTTGTTGTTGCCCTTGTTGCTTAGTTTGTCAACAAGTTGTGCCATCTGCCTTGTCATGCTATGGATCTTGCGGTATTCCTGTTCTTAGGAAAATTAAATAAAAAAAGAAAGCCTATTATTTAAGTTCATGTTGTTGTTTTTTTTTTATTGTTTGTTTTTATCTTCATGTGGATAAAGTGTGTGTGTGTTTATGTATATAAAAATAATACGACATATTTTGGTAGTGGCGGTGTTCATTGAGCCACCAAACCGGCGCTGTGACGATGTATTTCAACGCCGTTGAAATCGGGCGTCACAATGTATGGAACAAAATATCGGCCAAATAGTCGCCGCGACCTCGGCGGCACACCTCCATTAGATGGTCCAAATTTTCGATGACGTTGAGGCATAATTGAGGTTCTATGCTGTTAATGAGCCAAATTATCTCATCCTTAAGCTCCAATTGACATCGCCACCACGTGAGATAACACGGCCATTGAATTTGTCGCGCAAAAGAGCCATTGTTTCGTTAGCTGTGTGGCAATTGGTACTGTCCTGTTGAAACCACATATCGTCCACATCCATATCTTCCAATTCGGGCCATAAAAAGTTCATTATCATCTCACGATAGCGAACACCATTCACAGTAACCACCTGACCGGCCTCATTTTGGAAAAAATACGGCCCGATGATGCCGCCAGCCCATAAACTGCACCAAACAGTCACTCTTTGTGGGTGCATTGGTTTTTCGATAATCACTCTTGGATTATCATTCACCCAAATATGGCAGTTCTGCTTATTGACGAATCCACTGAGGTGAAAATGCGCCTCATCACTGAAGATGGTTTTCTTCAAAAATTGAACATCCGCTGTTGCCATTTCTTGCCACCATTCTGACCTTTGACGACGCTTGAAATGGTCAAGAGGCTTTAGTTCTTGAGTCAATTGCACGTTGTTAGCGTGTGAATGAAAGTCTTTATGCTTAATGTTCATCAACGACGAGCGTGAGAGGTGCAATTGTTGGGCACGACGACGAGTTGAAGTGGGCAGCTCTTCAGCCACACTATCGCGAACAGCAGCAATATTTTCTGCAGTATGAGGTGTACGAGGATGCACTGGTGTTTTCACATTTCCTACAGACCCAGTTTGCTCAAATTTTTGCACGATTTTTCCGATTGTACGCACATTTGGACGATTAAATTGACCGAAAAAATCACGAAGTGCAAGATATGCATTTTGATTTGAACTTCCATTTTCATAATAAGCCTGAATAACTTTTATGCGTTGCTCGATTGTGAATCTTTCCATGGTTCAAATTGAATTAATCTGAAATTGAGAAATGTCAAACGAAATGTAGAAAAGAACTTGACGTTTAGGTGTGGTTCACATTCAACATCGGTCCTTAAAATTTAACCACCCTTTACTTCCATTAAATTTGAAATATCGTGGTGATTTTATCTGAAGGCTTAAGAGCCGCTCTTTTGTGAGCAAATAAAAAAAAATTTAAGGCTAGAGAGCCTAGTTTTCACTTTTTTAGTTTAGTACACTATTCGGTCAAAAGGTTTAGGAATCGAAAACAATTTAGCGATAAGCCTATTACTATCGACGTCAGTCCTGCATCCTTTTTGTTAATTGGACTGATAAATGATTTTTTTCCAAATAAGAGAAAAAAGGGTCATTCCATATTAAATCAATCAACTTTAAAAGTTCATGTCTCAGGTTTAAGTGATTTTTTTTTTATGAAATTAGTGCTTTTAATTCTACACCAAACTGTATAACCTTTTTTTTGCGAAAGTCTAATTTTTTATGAATTAAAAAAAAACACAAGTCTAATTTTTTTTCGAAACACAAAATAGTTCTAGATTTAAAACCAAAGAAGTTATTTGTTGGAGCGAGCGAGCGAAGCTCCCATGGAACAGCTTGTTTGAAAAATGTTGAACAGAGCATAACTTCTAAATGGACTGACCGATTTTAAAACTGTTTGTTCTAAACTGTTCTGCGCCTCTAATATTAATTCTTAACGCAGGCTTTTTCAAGCAGGCTTTATAGCAGCAGCTTGAATGCATGAATGCTTTCATGTTAAAAGTAAATATTTATGTTTATTTTCAAATTGAATTCATGTTTCACAGGATTCAAGATAAAATTCTTCTATATCTCCTGAAATTTTTTCAAGCCGCACTGCACAAAATTTATAATAAACTGTGACTTTTAACATAAAAAACATTTATCATTCTTTGCCGATGCTGCTAAAAAAGGGTACGTAGTGCTGTTCTCCGGAGATTTCAATCAACTGCAGCCAGATGGAGATATCCCACTTTACAGGAATCTGAGGTCAGGTGATGTTGCCGCCACTCAAGTCAATTAGTCTATCGTCAAATAAGCAAAGTGTTCGTATTGAACCAGATAATGAGATAAATTCGACCAGAACAACAAGCTCTCAGGGAATGTTTACTAAGAGTATCATTAGGAGAACTGAAGCTGTAACAATCATCAATACTTTACACCAGTGTCGGGCAGTTTTGCACACCTATACTTTCTCATCTTGAGTATGTTTTAATGTGCGTTTTAAAGCTCACACTGAAAAAAAGTAGTGCTAAAGCGCTTTTTGCAGAAATCTTACTAGGCATTATGGGATATTTTTTTGCTTGGATTCGTATTGCGAAATTAAATTAACAATTAGTGGACGGAATGCCAAAATGAAACAGACCGACAAACGGATAATGTGAAATACAGATAAGCAGACGGAAATGTAAAACGTCCGGCTAAAAGTAAAAACAAATATGTTTTTTATTGTGCTTATGTTACTTATTGTGTTTTGCCAAGGCTAAACTGACAGCGTAAGTTACTTTCATTATAAGTACTTGGAACTGATCACTATATGATATGGTATGTAAACATGCCGCTTTTAAATAATTAATTAATTTCTCCATCGTATGCCCCACAATTACCGTATATTGGCCATGCAGATTATTGTAATGCCGTGTTATGCATAATTTTTTAATTTTAAGTCTTTGATGCTGCGCCATGCTGTTATTTTCTAAAAATAAAACATTTTTTCATACATACTTCTAAAAATTTTGCATACATACAATTTTATACAGTGTAATCTTAAGTTATATCTGTGTCGATGAGCAATAACAGCTTAAGTCTTATTTCAAAGTTTCCAGAAATCTTGCTTCAAGCTTCTAGCTTTTGTGTGTTCATAATGATATACTCGTGGAACACAACTTTTCCAATAACTCAGTTCTGTCTTAAATCGACTTAAGCTATTATTGCTTATCGACACAGATATAATATAAAATATTCAAGGAACACGCAAACGCAGATCCTTACTGCTTGACATTCGCTTGAATACTGAAGCTTTGATCGTTCTGTAGGTGAGATGAATACATATTTTACTGCACAAACACAATCTGAAGTGTGCAAAGCTGCCCGACACTGCTTTACACAATAACCCACGAGCGTTGTTAGCCTCATCCGACGATGCAAGAGGTTTAAGCCCAAAGTTATATCTATTTACATAGATGCACAAGGGTGCACAAGGTATTTTGAGGCAAAATCTTTTTACTTCAGCTGGTCTGTGCAATGGCAGCATCGGTGAGGTTGTTGAAATTGTTTATAACCATTGCGAAAGTGCCGATTTATAAAAGAATTTCTTTTGTGCATTTTGATCAAGTTTCCCAATTATTCTGGACCAAAATACAACAACTCGAATATTTTACCTATTCTTCCTGTTGTAGTATCATTTATAAAAGGATCAAACCATTTTACTTGCAAGCAAATTCCACTACAACTTGCTTATGCGATTAGTATTCATAGATCTCAACAATTAACACTCGATCAAGCAGTTGTCGATATTGGAAAAAAAGAATTTGCATTTGAAATGGCGTATGAAGCATTCTCAAGGGTTCGTATTATAAGTTGACTTTTTATCGAACCAGATATTTCTTATGATCGGCTTAAAAAAATAAATGACAAAAAGGGGTTGGTTGAGAAACGCCAAGAATTAAATAAATGAATGAATCTATATATATAAAAATGGATGTATGTGGGTATGTGGGTATGTGGGTATGTGGGTATGTGGGTATGTGGGTATGTGGCTATATCACATATAGACTCCAAAACCGCTGAACCGATCTTTTTGAAATTTTCAGGGAAACTGAAGCCACATCTTGAGAGTGTTCCTGTGAGGTTTGGTAACTGTTGGACGAGGGGGCGTGGTACCTCCCATACAAGCCAAATTTACGCTATCGATCACAAACCAAAAAAAGGATATATATCAGATGGTTTCAATCGTAAAAAACTAAGATTTGGTAATTTTGTTCAGATGGTTACTGTCGGTAACTGTACAAAAAATGGGCGTGGTCGTAATATAAATACGCCCACTTTTTCGAAATCATGTCAATTCCGGAGTTTCACATATTTTTACAGTGAAACTTGCTGTGTAGGTGATCTAAGAGGCGGTCACTATATGTAAATGTTTTATTGCCCACTTTTACCGCCCACAAATCAATATCTATATATATATAAAAAGCAAAACGATGTGTGTCTGGCTGTGTGATGTCTCTAGACTCCAAAACTATTGAACCGATTGACCTGAAATTTTGGCAGTCGATTTGTTTCAGGTACGAGATGGTTTAGGAAAAAAAAATTGCCACACCCCCTTTTTACCGCCCCCAAATCAATAAAAATGTTATATTTCAGTCGGTTTGTGTCGTATAAGGCTAAAATTTTGTAATTTAGTATGTACGGTTACTGTCGACAACTGTACTAAAAATGGGCTTCCACGCCCCCTTTTACCGCCCACAAATAAATGAAAATGGTTTATTTCAGACGGTTTTGGTCGTATAAGACTTAAATTTGGTACTTTGGTTTGTGTAGTTACTGAATGTAACTGTACGAAAAGTTGATTTCCACACCCCCTTTTTGCGCCCACAAATCAGTGAAAATGCTATATTTCAAGCAGTTTTGGCCGTATGAGACTTACATGTGATACCTAAGTTTGTATGGTTACTTTCGGCAACTGTACTAAAACAAGGGTGTCATCGCTCTATAGCCACACCCACTTTTTGAGAAATCATTAAAATTGACTACTGGGTCGATTGAGCTAAAATGTTGGCTTAGTTTGTACGGTTACTGTCAGCAACTGAACTAAAAATTGGTTTCCACGCCCCCCTTTTACCTCCTACAAACCAATGAAAACGTTTTATTTCAACGGTTTGGGTCGTTTTAGACAAAAATTTTGTAATTCAGTTTATATGGTTACTCTCGGCAAGTGCACTAAAAATAGGCCTGTCCCACTTTAGTTAAACTAATTTTTCGGGGAGTTAGCGTCGAGTGAAGTAAAGTGCGCCAGGCTTAACCTAAATTGAGCTGAAATTTGGGCATTCGATTTGTTTCGATTACGAGATGGCTCTAGGGAAATATTTTGCAGCACCCCTTTTTACCACTTGCAAAACAACAAAAATGTTATAATTCGCACGGTTTTGATCGTATTAGACTAAAATTTGGATATTTAGTTCATATGGTTACTTTCGGCAGCTATTCGACATTTTCGTATATGGCAGTAAGGCGGTCTATGGCAGAACAACGTCTGCCGAGGAGAGTGAGTGTTCCTGCGAGGTTTGGTAACGTTTGGACGAGAGGGCGTGGTACCTCCAATACAAGCCAAATTTGCGCTATCGACCACAAACCAAAAAAAGGATATATATCAGACGGTTTCGATCGTAAAAAACTAAGATTTAGTAATTTTGTTCAGATGGTTACTGTCAGTAACTATACAAAAAATGTGCGTGGTCGCAATATATTTAAGCCCACTTTTTCGAAATCATGGCAATTCCGGAGTTCTACGCATTTTTATAGTGAAACTTGCTGTGTAGGTGCTCAAAGAGGCAGTCACGATACATAAATGTTTTCAAGCCACTTTTACCGCCCACAAATCAATATCTGTATATATAAAAATGAATCGTGATTTGTTCGGATGCTTAAAACTTGAAAACGACTGAACCAAATTGGATACTTCCTTCTACTGGTTTAGGAAAAATATAATGCCACACCCCCTTTTGTCGCCCACAAATCAATAAAAATGCTGTATTTAAGACGGTTTTGGTCGTATTTAGAGTTATGGGTCGCACAGCTTAGAAATTCGGTATTCGACCACAATTTAGACGTGATGAAATTTTATGGGAGGGGAAAAGGGGAGGGACACCACCCATACAACCCAAATTTGTGATATCGAATAGCTTTGAAGTTATAGGAATTCAGCTTTGGAATTCAGTTTTTGACCTCAATTTACACATGCAGTTTCAATGGTTTTATTTTATAGGCGTTGGACAGGGAGGCGTGACATCTCCCTTACAACCCAAATTTGCGATATCGAATTGCTTTGAAGTAATAGGTTGACAGCGTAAGAATTCAGTATTCGACCTACATTTATGCATGCACTTTCATTCCTCTACATTTTATGAGAGTAGGGCAAAGGGGAGTGGCACTTCCCATACAACCCAACTTTGTGCTATCAAATAGCTTTGGAGTTATAGGTCGCACAACGCCGGAATTCAGTATTCGACCTCAATTTACACATGCAGTTTCATTGGTAAAATTTTATGGACGTAAGGAAAAGGGCAGTGGCACCTCCCATACAACCCAAATTTTTGCTATCGAATAGTTTTGGAGTTATATGTCGCACAGTTTTGGAATTCGGTACTCAACCTCCATGTACACATGCAGTTTATTTGATTACATTCTATGAGCGGTAATCAAGAGGGCGTGGCACTTCCTATGCAACCCAAATTTGTTATATCGAATAATTTTGTGGATATATGTCGCACAGTCTCGGAATTCAGTATTCTACCTCAATTTAGACATGCTGTTTAACTGATAACATTTTATGGGCGTTTGACAAGGGAGAGTGGCAGCAACGCGCCGGGTTTCAGCTAGTATGCAATAAATTTAAATAAATTAACAATTTTTTGTATTAAAATGTTTATGAGATCGGGTATGTTATTCATTAAGCAAATCTCCCTAACAATGACAAAACGAAATATGTCCATTTTTTGAGACAACACAATATTATATCTTTACTTTTATAGCTTTGGGAAAAGTTTATTAGAGCGAGCGACCCAACTTAAATGCATCTTCAACGTACCAATTTATGTAGCCAGCTTACGCGTTTGCTAAGCAACTGCTACTCCTAGTTTATTTGGTTGCTAAGCCTTAACAGATATTATAGCACATTAAAATTATAAAATAAGATGTCGATGACAATTCAAAAATATTAATATGATATTGATTGAAATAAAGTATTATTAACAAATATAAAAGTTTTAACCAATTAGAAAATAATGCTAATATAATAAAAAAAGCGTAGTCAAAACGATAATATTAGACAGCATAGGAGGTTGCGTTTTCAAGACAAACAAGGTCAAGCTAGCAACATTACAAATATCGCGTATCAAGACAAACAACGCCAATTTAGCAATAATTTTTGTATCCTGACATCGGCAAAGAAGTGTGACAAACAAGGTCTCATACCCAATAAAACACCACTTCAATAAGTTCATATATAATATATATCGTTCTGTCTTCCTGAAGCCGGCGGGATCCTGGATTGACAGGGAGGTTACTCGACAAACTGGGTCAACTTCACCACACCAATTTCCTTAAAAAAAAATCTGTTGCGAAAGCAGGCATCAAAATAAGTCTTATCGGCCTCTTCTATTAATACATTATAAATTGATCTAACGTGGTGTTTCAAGAGATAAAAACCAAGACACTACGGTACCGTCGAAAAATGTAGTCATATTCACCATGAAGATATACGGCAATTAAAGATCTATAGGCTTAGATCCATTCAGATTATTTAGATGTACATACAGAATTTATCCATTTCTGGCTTTAGTACATTTAGATTAATCTATTAACGTGTTTACTAACATCACCTGGTGCATCAGATATGTGTTTGAGAGGACGTGATCATAATCAACGACGGTACTGCAGGTAATCTATAATTTTATGTTTGATTGATTCCATAGATTCACTTAAAAATATTACATCAGATTCAAAATTAAAATCACGGCAAGCGCTTCTAAGTGGTTCATTTTGCAAATAATTAGTTATACAAAAGTTCATGTGGAGTAACTCAAAAGATCTTATAGGACGAAGAATAATATGAAAGTATATTTTACTCAATAAATGTGTTATGTGGCTCATTTAAAAACTAAAATAAACAGCTTCAATTTGATATGCAATACGATGTTAATTCATATTTGTTTGTTTTTTAACATTTATCGAAACTTTATTTTTTTAATAAAAAAATACTTAATTTTTAATAATTTTTATTTAATATATGTGGTTTTTATATATTTTGGCTACAAGTATACAAAATTTCATGTTGGGATGGCTAAATTAGATAAAAAGTTTAAGATTTCACTTTTCAATTTTTATTTAAATTTAATTTAGGCTTTATTCAGATATTCATATAGTACATAAAAAATATTTATTCTTTTGCGTACAATAAAATAGTATATTATATATTTCGAACAAGCATAAGAACAGAATGAAAAAAGCAAACAATTATAACACTTATATTTAAAAATTACTTAAGCTAAATTCTAAAATTAATTTAATTTAAATACTAAAATCAACACGAACTTATATCTTATGAAGTGAAGTATTAAAGAAAAAACGGTTAAATGTAAAAAGAGATAAAGTAAAAGAGAAACAAGAATTAAGAAAAATGTGCAGATATTAATTGCTTGAAGTTTTGTGCATTTGACATAGATTTAAGAACTCTCGGCAAGGAGTTCCACAATCTAATGGTGCTTACCAAAAAAGTCTTGCGGAGTTTAAATATTACCAGATTTAAGCTTCTAAATGATAAACTAAGCACAAAACTAAACATAAAAATTGTTATAGATTGTGAAGACCATTTTTTTTGTTTTACTTTAAAAAAATGACTGCACATAATGAGCTACTTATTACTTGGAATTTTAATTGCTTTTTGTTTTTTTATTGATCTATTTGCTTTACTTTGCTTCTATTTTTACTTAATTAAACAATTTATTTATATAAATATATTATATATTATTATTATATACTTAATATATAACTTTATTTACAAAAATTAATAAATAAATATTAATTTAATAACATATAATAATATTTCTAAAAAAACTTAAATTCTATATGTTTCACTGATGAGAACCAACCACCCTGTAAGGGCTTAATACCATACGGAACAATCGAACGATTGAACAATTAGAGTAAACAAGCAACATCAACTAACACATAGTCACGTAGGCCATACGCTGATCGCCATGACATCGACAAAATAAGCGTTGGTTGGACACGACAGTATAAAAGGAAGTTACAGGCATGAAATGGGACAGTTGCTAAAGATCTGCAGAGAAGTGAACACCTAAAGTTGAGTGCTAAAAGTCATCAAGTTACAGGAAAAGTCGACGGAGGTACTCACCGCGACGTCAAGAAACACCGACAGAGACGCAGACAGAGCTCGTGGCAGAAACACCGACAGAGACGCAGGCAGAGCTCGTGGCAGAAACACCGACATAGATGCAGGCAGAGCTCGTGGCAGAGACGCCGGCAGAACTAGTGGCAGAGCTAGTACAGAGACGCAAGCAGAGCTCGCAGCAGAGACATCGACATAACACGCAGCAGAATCAGAAGCAGCAATTCGTGGCAGAGGAATATAAAACACAGTGACGTGCAGAAAGGTAAGAAAAAAAACAAATTATCAAAGCTTGCTTCGGAAGTTAGATTGTTGTTATACTGATTTTAAGTTTTCGCTTGTTTATCAGTTTTCTAGTCTCTACTGGGCTGATAAAGAAGACTCCTTGGTCTTACACAGACGTCCATAGATTTTTAGTTTATTTTATATTTAGTTTTAGAATTCGCTTGTTTATCAGTTTTCTAGTCTCTACTGGACTGATAAAGAAGACTCCTTGGTCTTATACAGACATCCATAGATGCTCAGTTTATTTTCTTTATATTTAGTTTTAGAATTCGCTTGTTTATCAGTTTTCTAGTCTTTTATGGGCTGATAAAGAAGACTCCTTGGTCTTATACAGACATCCATAGATCCTTAGTTTAATTTCTTTATATTTAGTTTTAGAATTAGCTTGTTTATCAGTTTTCTAGTCTCTTCTGGGCTGATAAAGAAGACTCCTTGGTCTACTAGGTACCCTCTAAGAAACCATAGATAGCATTATTATTAGTTTACTACTGAATATATGAGTACGTCACTCGTCACTGTGTTTTGAAGTAACCGTAGGATACGCAGCCACAAGTAATTACAAGCACGCAGTAAAATCCAAGGATACGGTGATATCAATAATTGTATATGTAATATATATATAATATTTTAGTAATTTTATAACGTTTAAGAAAGAAAATAAAGAATAGAATTAAATAAACCTATAATCAGTGTCTCTTTCTAAATAAATAATTGTGCTACCCTGGACACAGGCTGATCTATCCCAGCTATAGATCCTGGAAAACAGGAAGTCGTTACAATGACGCCTGAGCAGGGACACTGATTGAGTCACTATTCTCCATCTTCTCAAGGTCTCTTACATTATTTGCTTTCTAAACGTTTTTTTTTAAATTTTTTTAATTATGAAAGTATTACATAGCAATTAAAACAAAAAAAAAATTGACCCTTGGTATAGTTAAAACCTATAATTGGAAATTTTTTTGTATAATACCAAAAATTTTTAAGCAACCTTAAGAGCTCGACTCGATATTTTTTTTTTATATAAACACACTCTGCGGTTTTGGTCAAAAAGTTCGTAGGTAAACAATTAACAGGAATATAAGCAGAATGGTCAGAACGACCTGGATATCTAGTCTTCGTAAGGAGGAGCTGGTTGTATACGCGAAGGAATTTAATTTTGATGGCGAAGGAACAGTAGAGGAGCTGCGAAAGCGATTATCTGGGTTCGTTACGGAGGCTGAGGAGCAGCCGCAGTACAAACAGCGGTTGCAGGAGCTGGAGTCAAAACATACAGAAAAAGACCTCCATCACCACGACTTCTGCAAGTACCACTTGGATCCCAGGACCAGGCAAATAATCTGACAGGATCGCCTGCCATGAATCACTTATTTAGTGGAGGAAAATCCAATGATTCGATACCCCATGCAAGCATTATCGACCAAGTTCGGAAATGGTCGATCCGATTCCATGGAAGACGGGATCCATTGAGTTTTATGGAACAAGTGGAGGAGCTTGCTGACGCTTATGGGATCAACAAAGACTTCTTATTACATACAATGAAAGAGCTGCTTACAGAACTTGCCTTAACGTGGTGGCGTTATAATAACCAACAATGGAACAGCTGAAGTAGTTTCAAGAGCTATTTTTTAACGTTCTTCTTACCATCAAGATTTTTCGAACAATTAGAAGACCAAGTTCGAGGACGTATGCAACATCAGAGAGAACGATTTAAGGACTACGTTCTGAATATGCAAGACTTGATGCTTTACACCAATTTTACGGAGAAGCAGAAATTAGAGCGAGTGTTCCGCAATTGTCAGCAGGACTATCAGATATATATAAAACGGAAGGACTTTGCATCTCTAGAGGAATTAATTAGTTTAGCTGAAGACTTTGAATGTATAAAAGGAGGCCATACAAATTCAAGAACTCCACTTCCACGTTCACGAGAAGAGAAAAACCGGATGGTTACCCAGCCTATGATGGACCCAATTGACCCACGAACTGCTTGTCGAAGATGTGGACAAAGTGGTAATTTCTGGCGGGGATGTAGGAACGCGAAGGTTTACTTTTGTTGGGACTGCAGTAATAGAGGTATAAGAACTACTGAATGCTGTGGACAACATCAATCGGGAAACGCTTGGGGCCCCGGTCAAAACCGAGGAGGGACGGGGCCGAGCCACCAAGATCCTCGGGGCCATTAAAGGTTCTAACATACGATAGTACACGAATTTTTGCAAGCGTTCAAGTTTGAGAATATCAAACAGAAGCGACTATTGATACAGGAGCAATCCGTAGTTTTGCCAGCCAAGCACTAGCTCAGGAAAACAGGCCAGACATACGGGCAAAGGTTCGGATGGCTGATGGGACAGTAAGAACGGTTTTCGAGTCGCTACTCGTCGAGATAAAATTAGGCTTCACCAAATGCAAAATTGATCTACTCGTCCTTCCGGATGCTACCGATGGTTTGTTGCTCGGAATGGATTCTACTCAGGACTGGCCCAGTTTTCAGTTGCGGAGGACAGACGATTAAACTATGTCATAACGATTCAGGTATTCAAGATTTTTCAACATGCACGGTTATTCGAGGGACGAAGGAGATATCACAGCAGGAAATAGACAACGTCCTAAAAGAAGAACTGCAGCAATTCGATGAACTACAAGGCCCTTCAAATATTACCGAACACAAGATAATAATGACAGATAATAGACCCCTCAAGCAACGTTATTTCCCTAGGATCTATGCAAAATATAATAAATAAAGAAGTAGATGAACTTCTGTTAAAAGGGTGCATTGAACCATCGGCGAGCTGTCATAGTGCTCCAATAGTTTTGGTGAAGAATAAACGGGTAACTGGCGACTATGCGTAGACTATAGGCAGCTTAACGCGAAATCGATTCCGGATGCTTACCCACTCCCAAGAATACACCACATCTTAGACCGGCTACGGAATGCAAAATATACAAGCAGCTTAGATTTGAAAAATGGGTATTGGCAAATTCCAATGGAGGACGCAAGTAAACAGTATACCGCTTTTACAGTCCCAGGGCGTGGTCTTTTTCAGTGGCGGGTCATGCCATTCGGGCTCCACTCTGCGCCTGCAACATTCCAAAGGGCACTGGATACAGTCATTACTCCAGAACTGGAACCATACGCATTTGCATACCTGGATGATATTATAGTGACTGGTAGTTCAAAACAGGAGCACTTGGCAAAACTAAAGGAAGTTTTTCGTCGATTACGGGCTGCAAATCTAAAACGAAATGTTGACAAATGCGAATTTTTTAAGACGGAAACTAAATATTTAGGGCATGTCGTCAGCGGCAAAGGAATCCATACTGATCCTGACAAAATAGCGGCCATCCAAATGCTAAAACCACCGGAAAATCTACGGCAACTACGAAGGTATTTAGGCATCGCATCATGGTATCGCCGATTCGTGCCGGAGTTTTCCAGTATAGTTCACCCCATGACAACTCTTCTTAAAAAAGGTAAGCACTGGAAATGGGCTACTGACCAACAACAGGCGTTTGACAACCTTAAAAAGAAAGTAATCGAAGCACCGATCCTAGCGTGCCCGGACTTTACGAACAAATTTATTCTACAAACTGATGCCAGTGATTTCGGATTAGGAGCGGTTCTAACACAGGAAATAGAAGGGACTGATAGAGTTATCGCATATGCCAGTCGACACCTTATTCAAGCCGAAAAAAATTACTCCGCTACCGAAAAGGAATGGCAGCCATCATCTGGGGCATACGCAAGATGCGTTGCTATCTGGAGGGATACCAGTTTACTGTGCTCACGGACCATCTTACCCTCAAATGGCTTAACTCCATTGAAAATCCATCAGGCCGGATTGCCAGGTGGGCGTTAGAGCTCCAACAATTCAAGTTTGACGTACAATACCGAAAGGGAAAATTAAATGTGGTCGCAGACGCACTGTCTCGTCAACCATTGGAAACCATACGACAGACTACAATGGCAACAGAATCTCCAAAGTGTCAATGGCTGGAGAGGAAAAAGGCTGAAGTTCTGAAAAACCCGGCGAAATTCCCCGACTTTTTAGTGGAAGATGATCACCTGTACAAGCATATTCCAAGGCAACCCGGAGATGAAGACACGGCTCCATGGAAGCTATGTGTTCCGTCTTTTCTTCGTAATAGAGTTCTTCAAGATAATCACGATCAACCGAGTGCCGGCCACCTAGGGATTCGAAAAACAACCGTACGTGTAACTAGTCGCTATTACTGGCCTGGAATGTTTCGAGACATAAGTAGTTATGTCCGGCAATGCGAACTATGCCAGAAATATAAATTGAGCCAACAGCAAGTAGCAGGTAAAATGCTTACTAAAATCGCAGACGAACCATTTTCCGTAGTATGTGCAGATTTTGTAGGCCCACTTCCGCGTTCTAAGCATGGCAATACAATGATACTAGTATTTTTGATAAGTTTTCAAAATGGACTGAGGCCATTCCACTTCGCAAGGCCACCAGTGAAAATCTGAAAAAGGGATTTAGGGCACGCATACTAACATGATTTGGAGCTCCAAAAGTCCTTATAACCGACAATGTGACTCAATTTACCAGTACAACTTTTAAAAAATTTTTGAACGAGATAGGTACAACGCATCAACTCACCGCGCCATATACCCCGCAGGAGAACCCAACAGAAAGAGTGAATCGGACGTTGAAAACAATGATCGCACAATTTTCAGGCAACCAACATCGAGCGTGGGATGAATTATTACCAGAAATTACATTGGCAATCAACTCAAGCAAGTCCGATACTACAGGGTATAGACCAGCATTTTTGCTTCAAGGACGAGAACTACGACTTCCAGGTGCACTCTTCGATGAAATAACGACAGGAACAGGTCAGGAACCTCAAACAGCTGGGCAGAAGTCTATCAGACTCAAGTAAGTGATTGAGATTGTAAAAGCAAAGATGGGACAAGCATCGCAGGATCAGGCACGCTACTATAATTTGCGTCGTCACCACTGGAAACCAAAAATAGGACAGAGAGTGTTACTTAAGCAACATCCCCAGTCCAAGGCTATAGACAGCTTTACTGCAAAGTTGGCCCCTAAATATGACGGACCCTTCAAAGTTGTCGCTTTTAGTTCTCCAGTCATCGTACACCTCAGCAAAGAAGGCGACAATAGAATACACACCGCCCATGTAAGCTAATTAAAAGAATTTTATAGTCAGGTTGACGACCCGTCAAAAACTTTAAATTGTCATCAGGCATCCACGCTTTAAAAGAATTAATAAACAAAAATGCACGTTTAAGGATTTAAAAAAAAATAAATATACTTATCACAATTTAATTAATAGTTAAATGCGATCCATTCAAAAGGAAAAATTTATTGATATAGAAAATTAACGACAAAGGTCAGTTGAATACAGGCATCCAATCGTAGCAGGTCGTTTAATAAGTTCTTCATTTTAAATTGCATCAACTGCTTCAACACTAGTGCGACACTCCATAGCAGCGGCAGAGAGCAAGTGCGTCAGCAGATCAGCGGCAGATATAAAGTGTGCCAGCAGAGCAGCGGCAAGGCAGAGGTATATCGGCAGAACAGCGACTGAATCGGGGTACGAAAAAAAAAATAGTAATAATAATAACCAGTGGCAGAAGACAGTAATACTGCTACAGCAGCGTAAGTAAAATGGGTGATTGGCAGCAGAGTAACAAAAGGGTAGGACAACCCGGCTTAGACAACGATGCTCCAGAATATAAGCTGCGGTGTGTTTAACATGTCCAGCCAAATACCATAGAGTTCGAGAGTGACAATGAGGAAGAATCGATGGCTTTACTCATTTACCCACCAGGAAAAGGAGGAGTTACGATCTACCCCAAAAATTACGAAAGACTGTCTGTTGGGCTATTCTTAAATGATGCTTTAGTGGATTTTTACCTGAAATGGATGATGAAGCAAAAGTCACAAGCGGTGCGGGAACAAGTGTAGATTTTTGGTGCCCAATTTTTCACTCAATTGAAGAAAGCAGAATCCCAGGGGTATGGCAGGATACGAAGATGGATGGCGGATTCGGACTGGGAGGGAAAGTCCCTGATAATGGTTCCAATTAATGAAGATCTCCACTGGTACCTTGCGGTAGTAAAACTTTTTGGCGAGCTCAAAGACGGAAGATTGACTGGTGAAATGAGGATACTGGACTCCCGCGCTACCAAGCCTCGACAGCACGTAGGACCTGTTTTGCGCTCCTATCTAGGCAGGGCAATTCCGAAAGCCTGTCGACGAACTCTCAATGCCCTCTCGATGTGTCGCAGTGCCACAGCAACCCAACTGCACAGACTGTGGGCCATTCTTGTTGCATTTCGCCGAAATGTTTCTTAGAGACCCACCCCAAAATCTCGACAAGGCTGATTTAAGAGCGTGGTTTAAGCAAAGTCATGCCATGGCTAAGAGGCATAAGCTGGCGGTGGTATTATGCATGCTGGTTAGCACTGAACAGCGGGCACGCCTGCCTAATCTATACTTGCTGAGTGTTAATATATTAACAGAAAACAACCAGACGCACAACATGGCGAAAGTGGCAACAAATAGTCCCATTAGGAATTTTCTCATGGCTGCATCTAAAAGGGAAAGGTCCCGACAATCCTAAATAACGTCAAGCTCAAGCTCCGGTTCCAGCTCAAGCTCCGATTCCAGCTCAAGCTCTGATTCCAGCGCCAGTTCCGATTCAGACTCCAACTTCTTGATTGACTCACCGAAGTCTCAGCTGCCAGACCTCATTCAGTCAACAGGTCGACCAAGTCTGCGACCATCGAGTCAACCACGAGATACTGTTGCACCAAAGTTCGATGGTAAAGACACATCTAACAACGACTGCGAGGTGGACTAAGGCTTCTTAACAGAAGGAAGCACAAACGGCTTGGATGATTGCATTTCACTTGATGCGAGCTGCTCCATAGACTTAGAGAAACCTGTATCAGAGATACGAGAGCGAAAGGAAAGCCAGCATGAAGAAGGTTGGCCACAACAACTCTTCCAGGCGATTAGTTTAAGAGAACAGGATCGGGCGCCAAACGCATCGATGAGATTCCGGCAAGTTGTCGATGGCAAGACCTACCGAATAAATATCAACCGAGGAGGGAAAGTTTGCATTAATCAGCTACCAGGAAGAAAGAGGGAGATGTGAAGACCATTTTTTTTTTACTGTAAAAAAATGACTGCACAAAATGAGCTACTTATTACTTGGAATTTTAATTGCTTTTTGTTTTTTATTGATCTATTTGCTTTACTTTGCTTCTATTTTTACTTAATTAAACAATTTATTTATATAAATATATTATATATATTATTATATATTTACTATATAACTTTGTTTACAAAAATGAATAAATAAATATTAATTTAATAACATATAATATATCTAAAAAAACTTAAATTCTATATGTTTCACTGATGAGAACCAACCACCCTGTAAGGGCTTAATACCATAACGGAACAATCGAACGATTGTACAATTAGAGTAAACAAGCAACAACAACTAACACATAGTCACGTAAGCCATACGCTGATCGCCATGACATCGACAAAATAAGCGTTGGTTGGACACGACAGTATAAAAGGAAGTTACAGGCATGAAATGGGACAGTTGCTAAAGATCTGCAGAGAAGTGAACACCTAAAGTTGAGTGCTAAAAGTCATCAAGTTACAGGAAAAAGTCGACGGAGGTACTCACCGCGACGTCAAGAAACACCGACAGAGACGCAGACAGAGCTCGTGGCAGAAACACCGACAGAGACGCAGGCAGAGCTCGTGGCAGAAACACCGACATAGACGCAGGCAGAGCTCGTGGCAGAGACGCAGGCAGAACTAGTGGCAAAGCTAGTACAGAGACGCAAGCAGAGCTCGCAGCAGAGACATCGACATAACACGCAGCAGAATCAGAAGCAGCAATTCGTGGCAGAGTAATATAAAACACAGTGACGTGCAGAAAGGTAAGAAAAAAAAACAAATTATCATAGCTTGCTTCGGAAATTAGATTGTTGTTATACTGATTTTTAGTTTTCGCTTGTTTATCAGTTTTCTAGTCTCTACTGGGCTGATAAAGAAGACTCCTTGGTCTTATACAGTTTAATTTCTTTATATTTAGTTTTAGAATTCGCTTGTTTATCAGTTTTCTAGTCTCTACTGGGCTGATAAAGAAGACTCCTTGGTCTACTAGGTACCCTCTAAGAAACCATAGATAGCATTATTATTAGTTTACTACTGAATATATGAGTACGTCACTCGTCACTGTGTTTTGAAGCAACCGTAGGATACGCAGCCACAAGTAATTACAAGCACGCAGTAAAATCCAAGGATACGGTGATATCAATAATTGTATATGTAATATATATATAATATTTTAGTAATTTTATAACGTTTAAGAAAGAAAATAAAGAATAGAATTAAATAAACCTATAATCAGTGTCTCTTTCTAAATAAATAATTGTGCGACCCTGGACACAGGCTGATCTATCCCAGCTATAGATCCTGGGAAATAGGAAGTCGTTACAAGATCTAAAACCAAAGAAGCTATGTAAATGTGTAATGGCTCATTTTTATGCTAAAATAAGCAGCTTAAATTTGGTATGCAACACAATCTAAAATTTTGTTTATTGTTTTGTAACCGTTACAGAAACTTTATTATTTTAATAAAAAAAAATACTCCAATTTTTTAAATTATTTTTTGTAATACATGTAATTTGTATATATTTTGGTTACAAGTGTAAATGGGATAAAAAGTTTAAGATTTCACTTTTTAAACACAAAAATGGTTACAGATTTTAAGCCAAAGAAGCTATGTAAATGTACTATAATACCAAAAATATAAAACCAATTGTTTTATGTGTGTAAATAGTTCATTTTTATGCTAATATCAACAGCTTTATTTGATATGACACACGATATAAACTTTTATTATTTTTTTGTAACCATTAACGAAACTTTATTATTTAAAAAAAAATACTTCAATTTTTTTAATATATGTGATTTGTATATGCTACAAGTGTAAAAAATTTCATGATGGGACGGCTATAGGTTCATCAGAACATAATTTTTTCCAAAAAATTGTGATAAAAATTTGTAGATTTAATTTTTTTGAAACACTGAAATGGTTATCGATCTTAAACCAAAGAAGCTATGTAGATGTTTAATAGATGTTTTACGGTAAAATCAACAGCTATAATTTAATATGCAAATTTTTTAACCGTATTTTGAATAAAACAATTTAAAAAAAATATATTTTTTGTTTTTAAATACTTCTTTATATCGTTAAAAAACCCGTATGTCGGCTAAAAACTCTTCAAATCAAAAAATATTTTTCTTTAAAACTTTTTTCTCTAAAATACGATAAAAAAAAAAACAAATGAAATATTGTGTTGCATATCAAATTAAAGCTGTTTTTGTATTTTTTTGATCCAATTTTAATATCTAAATTTTTACCAGTAATTTTTATTGCAATTTTTGATATAAAAAGAGAAATTCCATTTTTCCGACGATTCGTCACTTGTTTGGCGACATCTGTAGTGGAGGTTTTTTTATATTTTTCCTAAAAATAGAACATTTAAAAATTTTTCCCAAAAATAATTAATAAAACAACCTTTTTTACATTAAACTTGACTTTAAAATTTAAAATTTCACAAACTAAACGTTGCATTACATAAACTTATTTAAAAGCAAAATATTTGTTTAAATTATTATTTAAAACTAACTTTCATAGCTTTTAAGTCAATTGCTACTGCATAATTGTTGTTGTTTATATTGTCAGTGTCTTCTTTATAATTTATTGCAATTTCCCCTTTTTGTAAATTCTTAAACTTTCCAGTGTCATTCTTTTATTTGGTTTGTTTTCCACGTCCAAAATTTTTACATCCTCAAAGTCAGCTGTGTGGCCTGTCGTCAATATATATTGTATCGCCAATATATATGTCCAGCTTGTGTTCTGTCATTCTTATTTTAAGCGATCTTATTGTTGTCCCTACATAAATTTTGTCGCAACTTTCGTGTTCTGGAGTTTATATTAAGAGGCGTATAAACTAAATACCGTTCAGGTAAAAAAATGTGTTTTATATTTTTGGTATTATAGTACCGTTCCAATAATGGAACAGTAGGATGATAATCCACTGTATTTTCTTTTTTACTGAATAAACTTATAATTGAAAATAAATATAAAAACTCAAGAATATTGGTATATTCATCGGTAGAACAATTTGTTATATTTTACAGAAATAGAATTAAAAGGAACAATTTGTATGTTTTAAATTACTATAATATTATAAAGTTTATTTAGTATGAAACTCAATGGTACATTTATTGTGAAGAGCGACGTTACAAGTATTACACTTCATTGTCGTATTTTTGTGGCACAGTTCACATCTTGTTTGTTAGTATTGTTTTATAATATTATGGTGTTTTTTTGAATCCAATCGAATACTGTCTAGAACACGCCTTATAACAGCTAGCGATGATACATGTAGCAAAGTTCTAGGGATCGTGGAGAAAGGAGTTTCGTCTTGAGCCTGAAGATGAGCCTCGTGAACAATAAGAAGTCGCTATTGTCCTTGGTTGGTAATGGTGATACTTTGTATAGCTAGAATGCGTTATTGACACAAGCATTAATAGGAAACATGAGCAGTTGCCAATACCATCTCTTCAGTCGATTCAGGTTGTAGTTTACAATTCACCTTGGTTGATTGACATCTTTTATTTATTTATCGCAGAAACGCTTAACTTTACCAATAGGGCTTACACCACATTGAGTTGAAACTACTGTTACAATGTTGTTGTCATTGTACTGGACCAGAGTTATGCCAGAAGAAATGTCAGTACACTGGTTGTGGGTGCTTTCTCTACTCTACCATCAAAGGTGCTTTCTCTACTCTGTTTGCTCTTATCGTTCCAGTTGCATCATGGCCCAATTTCTTTATCTCTTCAAGAAGAGGTAAGGAACTGAAGAAATTATCCATATAAAAACTGTAACTACCAGATGGCAGTGATATGAGATCTAATACTACAGAACCTCCAACACCAAAATCCGAATGAGTGTTTCCCGTACTTGCTCCTTGATAAAGTTCTCCATAAAGCAAATATCCGAGACTAGTACAAATTTACCAGTTCTTATAACCAAACCGAATTGGTTTTCCATGGATGTACTGTTTAGTACTATGCTGGCCGAAATATGGTACCATTGACTCGTCAATGCTCAGATTTTTGTCGCCGGGATAGTATTTTACCAACCTTTTATTCAGAAGATCCCAAAGAGGACGAACTTTGGCAAATTTATCATTTGGCTAGATATTATTGTTATCCGTAGCGTGAAAAATCGCAGCAACTCTTCAAACCTATTTCTAATCATAGCTGATGCTACTCCTTGGAAGTTATAGTCAACTTTTTGTTCCCAATACAAGCCGTATCTTGCTACGCTATTACAGCCTGTTAACCAACAATACGTTTTATTTTCAATATAGTAGCTCTACAGTTGTGATGGCCCTTTCGGATAGCATTTTTTCGGTTTCTGAACGAAGAGTTCAAAAACTTCTTCGTCAAAAAAGAGTTTGAAGAACTTTACTGGATCCGTCTTCCAAAAAAGTAGATATAGTCAATTCTTTCTCTGGCTTTTCAGAAATGTCTACAGATCTCCACTTTCTTGTGACAACTACCTTCTTTCTTTTAGAAGGAGGACAATGAATTGTAGACACATTAGCAGTCGTGTCAAATGGAGAAGTATCTAGTGTATTTCCGTTACCTCTATCTCAGCTCGACTTGATCTCGTTGCCCGAAATTCTACCTTTGCTAATAGCTAAGGCCTAGATAGGTGATTTATATTGTTAGACTCTTCATCACCACTGTCTTCATCACTATTGTTTTTTTCCGGAGGTGTTATGTATACATCAGCCACTAGAACATCGTCATCATCTTTAATAATAGTTACAATCTCATTTACGGTCAGTCTAAATCAAAACAAATAAAATAAGAAACATAATTCTCTTTCCTCCACACCCAAAAAATATTTAGGATAAAATTACGAATAAAATCTTTGAAGAAATACAAACAGAGGCTATTCGTAGAATGTACAAATGTCTTGTACATAGTAAAAACGTTTGTAGTGTTGGCCGCATGAAAAAAAAAATTGAATTCGTAATTTTGTACTTTCTACAAACGCTAGTTTGTAAAAATCTATAATGTATAAATTTGTCAACTGAACGAACATTGTTTGATAATATACAAAGCGGTGGCAGCAGCGTTCGTATATTTGTTCGTATCTTTTGTAGATGAAATGTGTAGTGTTAGACGTATAGGGTCCTATGTTTGCACTAATCACGAACTGTTCGTGATGAGTGTTTGGTGTTTTTGGAGCGCACCAACGCTCAGATATTATGGCTAAAAGCCGCGCTTATGAGAAGATTTAAAAGAGATTGGTTTAAGCTTGTGAGCTCATTCAATGTCAGAAAATCTCTGTCTTTATTTTCAAATTTAAATTCTTAAATACTAAAAAAACCAGTATTTTCTTAAAACTAATTTACAATTATTTTGACACAATTTCCAAGTCTCCTCCTATAATACAAAAATCTATAATTGGATTGGTTAACAATTAGTCATATTGATTTGGGTTGCATAGGCAGTTTTGTCCTGTTCTATTTATGTTAAAGCGTGCTTAAGGCGTGTAGAACTGAAAGAGATGTGTAGAATAATGCTGACGCTTGGTCAGTCTGTCACCATCGTCAGCTACGCTGCTACGAAGCGTCAGTCTGTCGTCATCGTCAGCTATGCTGCTACGAAGCGTCAGTCACACTTCTGTTGGTGTAACATGATGCGTTTGTTTTGCCGTTAGTTATAGAGTGCAGTTATGAGTTCAAGGTAAGTTGTTTACTTTGCTGTTCAGCATGTTTGAAATATGAAAGTGAGTGTGTAATTTATTTGGGTTTAATTATTGTCATGTGTTAACCAGTTGTTCTAACTGGTGGTCTTTATGTTTTTAGGAGATGATTGTTTAAGTACACTACACCCTTACCCTTATGCGAAAATTTACTTGTGAATTTTTAAGATGTTGGAGGTTTGGAAAAAGTGTTGTTTTGTAAACATTATTATAATTATATGTGACTTATTATATAG
Source organism: Dichetophora obliterata (assembly GCA_963920525.1). Classification (NCBI taxonomy): domain Eukaryota; kingdom Metazoa; phylum Arthropoda; class Insecta; order Diptera; family Sciomyzidae; genus Dichetophora; species Dichetophora obliterata. Next base: position 125,496,821 of record OY986436.1, on the reverse strand, counting down.
GATATTAGTTTATTGTCTATTTTGATATTAATGTTTTAGCGTATCATAATTTTAGTTTTTTTTTTGATTAATAATAATGCTTTTGTAATTCTATAATTTCTTATGCATTCTTAACATTTTAATTTATTAGATAACTTAGACTATTATTTTCTATGCTAAGTCAAGTGCTTAAAAATCTTTTTAACATATTATTATGGAATTTTCTAGGTTTGCTATTAATTTCTAATATGGAGTTTACTCCTTCTCTACGAATAATTTTATATGGTCCGTGGTATGGACTTTGGTTTTTCTTTCTAGTTTCTAATTTTACTAAAACTAGGTCTCCTTCTGAGAAGTTTGATATATTTACATTTTTGTCAAAATCAATTTTTCGGTTTTGTTTTACTAATTTAATTATGTCTCTAGCTTTCTATATGGAAGATCTAAGTCGAATTTTTAATTCGTTAGCATAATCATCAATATTGTATATTTTACTTTTGTCATTTATTATGTCATTTGGTAGGATCGGTAATTTTCCAAAAATTAATTCATGAGGGGAGTAACCTGTGTCTACATGTGGAGTTGTGTTATATGCAAATGTATAGTACGGAATCCATTTATCCCATTCCCCATCGTCTGAGAAAGAAAGAAGATACTCGTTGAGAACCCTGTGGTTTCTCTCAAGGGCTCCTATTGTTTCGTGATGATAGGGTGCTGAGAAAACTTGTTCTATCTTCAACAATTTTACCAATTTGTTCTATCCTCATGAGTTCGTTGGTAAATTCTGTACCCTTGTCTGATCTCAATATTTTGAAACAACCGTATTTTAAAATTAATTGTTCTACCAGTGTTATTGCAATCGACTTTGCGTCTTTTGTTTCGATTGGGTGAGCAATGACAAATTTACTAAGATCACATTGCATTGTGAGTATGTATCGATAACCGTTTGAAATTCTGAGTGGTCCTACAGTGTCTATTGTAACTGTTTCAAAGCTAGTTGTCGGAGTGTCTGTTATAGTCATCTTTTCTTTTATATGTCTCGTCTGTTTGTTGCGAGCACATTTTTCACATCTGTTTATATACTTTTTTACCATTTGCCGCATGTTTTTCCATGTAAAGCGCTGTTTTAGTTTTAGTATTGTTTTTCTAATTCCTAAATGTCCTCCCTGGGGTGAATCATGGAATTCTTTTATCAATTTATGTTGGATGGTTTTACTTGTTATATTTTTTGGGGGTTCGTATATTAATATGTTAAGCGATTTATTGTTCTTTAAAATTTTCTTCTGCTGCAGCTTATTAAATTTTCTTTTTAGTACGTTTTTATCAATTATTTCAAAAAAAGCATCATTTGCCTCTAGCGCTAGGTCTTTTATATTATTTTTATTCATAAGAGATGATAGTTTCTCCAAAGTCGAATCTAGATTCGTTGGATTGTCACCACATCGTACTTGTACGATATCATCTAAAATTTCAACACGTGTATTGTTCTTATCGCTTATAATGAACTTTAATCTTTTTATATTTTTGACGTCAGTAATAGATGTGCAATCCCATATGAAAAGTTGATCAGACTCGTTCTGAGATGTGCAGTTCTCTTGTTCATTTTTATTTGCTAGCTTCTTTTTAGTTCCCCTTGTTATAACCAATGCTTTATTTTGAGTTTTGTCCTCTTCTGAGGGTATCATATTTATTAAAATTTCTGAATTTAATTGAATACGTGATAGCGCGTCGGCGTTGGTGTTGATTTTTCCTTGTTTGAATTTGATTTCAAAATCATAATCTGAAAGATCTAGTCTTATTCTTGTCATTTTTGATGATGGATTCTTGTGACTGAATAATGAGACTAAAGGTCGATGGTCTGTCACAACAATGAATTTTCTTCCGTACAGGTAAGGTTTAAAAAAGTTAATTCCCCAGTGGATTGCAAGTAATTCTTTTTCAATAATTGGCTTGTTAAGATCATGCTTTTGCAAGGTTTTGCTTGCGTAAGATATGGGCAAGTCATGTCCAATTTCTCCCTGTGATAGAATCGCTCCTAATGCAAAATTTGAAGCATCAGTTGTTACAATAAAAGGTTTTGTAAAATCCGGATATTGTAATATTGGAGGTTCTACTAACTTTTGCTTAAGCGTTTCAAAAGCATATTGACATTGTTCTGTCCATTTGAATGGTTGGCTTTTCTTCAATAGGTTATTTAAACATTGTGCAATTGTCGCGAAGTCTTTTATAAATCGTCTGTAGTAGTTACAAAAGGCTACAAATCGTCTAACGTCGTCTGCGTTTTTTGGTAAAGGATAATTTTTAATTGTGTCATACTTTGAAGGGTCTGTCTTGATACCTTCTTGTGTTATCAAATGTCCTAGATACACTACCTCTGGTCTTAGAAATTTGCATTTTCTTGCATTCAGTTTTAAATTATATTTTGAAAGTCTGTCAAAAACTTTAATAAGATTGTCATTGTGATGCTGTAAGCTGCATCCGAATATTATAATGTCGTCGACATATAGGAATGCTTCTGAGCTTAAACCTGTCAACGCTAAAGTAAGCATGCGTTGAAAACTGTTTGAGGATATTTTCAATCCAAAAGGTAGTCTTTTAAATTGGTAGTGACCGTCATTTGTCGAAAAAGCTGTCAGAGGTCTTGATTTTTTGTCGAGTGGTATTTGGTGGAAGGAACTAGTCATGTCAAGTGTTGAGAAATATTTCGCTCGTCCTAATTTGTCTAATACATCATCTATTCTAGTAAGCGGAAATTTGTCGTTTACTAATTTGTCATTTAATTTTCTAAAATCGACAACTAATCGCCATTTTTTAGTGTCGTCGCTGGATTTTTTTGGTACTAGTAATAATGGTGCGTTGTAAGGACTGACTGAGTTTTCTATAACATCGTTTTCTAGCAATTCTTTTATCTGTCTATGTATTTCTTCATCATGAGTTTGAGGTAATCTGTAGTTCTTTATGTAAGTTGGTGAATTATCATTCGTGGATAGTGTTTGAGTATAAAAATTGTTCACTGTTAGTTTTTCATTCTCTAAATGGAAAATGTTTTGGTATTTTCTAAAAATTTCTATTAGAGGATTATTTGTGTTTATGTTTAATTCTTGAAGTAATGTTCTGAACCGTTTGTCGTTGTTGTTATTGTTTTGTTTTACTTGTAAGTAGTTTGAGAGTGATTCCATTTTTGGTGAGAATTTAGTTATTTTTACTTCTACATCAGTCGTGTTCAATAATTTAATGTGGCATTTCCCTTTTGCTGGTATTATTGAGTTTGCTATAAATATGCCTTTTTGAATCTCTTCGTTTAGAATAACTTTATCTTCTGTTATGTCTAGAAAAATAGGGTGTATTATTTCTGTCCTTGGTGGTATTCTAATGACGTCGTATGCATGTCTGTTGATGTGTAAATTTATAATGACGTCGGTATTGTCTAGTACTGTAGTCATTGTTTGTGTTTCGTAGTCTATTTTGCACATGTATTTTGAGAAAAAATCTCTGCCTATTATGCCGTCTGTTCCTATTGGAAAATTATTGTTTACAGCATGAAATATATGGGATACTATACTGTGTTGGAAGTCAAGATCTAATTTCACTGTTCCTAGTGTAAGGATTCCATCGTCCGTAATGCCTGTTAATTTGCATTGCCTTTCCTTCATTAGTTCTGTGTCATTATTTATGTTTTCAACTTTGCAGATTGAGATATCCGCTCCTGTGTCAATTAGGAACTTTAAATGCTTGTTTATATTATTACATTTTAGAATTATGTAATTAGTAGTGTTATCCGATATGTTGTATATGTTTAGTTTCGCTGTCCCGGATGATCTTCTATCGTGATCTCCGAGCGATCGTCGTTTCCCTGGTCTTCATTGTTAAAAACATACAATCTGTTATTATAGTTTCTATTGTTAGAATTTCTGTTTGTGGCGCTATTGTTGAAATTGCGTCTTTGCGTATTCTGGTTATTATTTCGTTGGTTATTATTTCTGAAATTGTTTCGACTGTTATTGTAGCTCTGATTTCTATTATTTTGGTTTTGTCTGTATGTGGTGTTGTTATGTGGTCGTTGCATAAATGTATTATTGATTCTGTTATGTTGTTGTAAAGTGTTGTAGTTGTTTCTGTTGTTATGCTGTCTTCTAAATGAATTGTTTGTGTTTATGTACTGTTGTCTGTTGTATGAATTGTTGTTTGATCTAAAATACAATAGTTGGTTGTTCGTCTTAATATTTTTCTCTAGTTCTAAAGCTAAATTTATCGCTTCGATTAGTGATTTTGGTTGAGATGCATATATAGTATTTTTTATATCGTCGCTTAAACCATTTTTAAAAATTGTCAATGCATAGGATTCATTCATTTTCATGATTAAATCTCTTTGTTGATTGTTAGTTTCAGGTGTGAGTTCTTTGATTTGTAGGTTGTTTAGTTCAGAAGTTAGGTTAAGTAGTTTGTCTTTGAAATTTGTCACTGTACCGTTTCGTTGTGTCAGTGTAGCAAGTTGTGTGTGAATTTGTGCGGTTGTTAAGTTACTTTTGAAAGTATTTGTAAGAATTGTTTTAAGTTTTGCAAAAGTGTCTATGGTTGATGTGTGTCCTAAAGTTGTTCTTACGTTCGAGGATAGCTTTACATTTATTACAATATTTATTAACTGTTTTTGTCGTTCTGCTGTGTGAGTATCGTTTATTATTTCTACGATTGCTAAAAATACATCTAGGTCTTTATGATTTCCAGTGAAAACTGGTATTGTTTTCAAAATTAGTTCAAGATTGAGTTCAGACATTTTGGGTTCTTTTTGTTTATCTACCGTATGATTTAATAAAAGATTTTGTGTTTCTTTTAATAGAATAAGGAATTGTTCGCTCAATTCATATGCTTCTAACGTGTTTATTTCTTCAGCAGTTTTATTGAAGTGCGATTTGTATCTATTTAAGTAATTACTTTTTAAATCAATTGTTTGTTTTGTATATTTTCTGTTTGAAGATTTTTTTATGTTCAGATTTATTTTTTGTACTTCGTTAAAAATTTCATGTAGCTCTTCCATTAAATTATAAATATATATATATGTATTTTTTTTCTTTTACATAGTTTTGTTGTTATAAATGGGTCTTAAATACAATATCTACAAAATAATATTGAATTTTGCTCGATAAAATCGAATCTACTTAGTCTAATCTTACATTTATTACATTTGAAACATTCTTGATGCCAAGGGTTTCCTTTGTATTGAAAATAGAAAATTTTTCCTATATCAATTATTTTTTTATTGCATGCTATGCAATGTTTTTTAAATAGTGGACCATAGCATCCTTGATATTTACAAAGTGTTACAGTTTTCGTCATTATAATTTCGAAACATTTATTAAATTTTAAATAATATTAAACATTGACTCGGTTAATATGTTTCCTTACGTATTTTTTGTAATATTGATTAATTTTATACATAATGTAAGCTATTAAAGAGATTATTGCTATAGTTATTATTACTGTCCATGTCATATTATATATTTGATTTTTTGTGACTATGGACCCAATATTGTTGTCGATATTCTCATTTATCGTTATCTGTTCTCTATTTTCGTTATTTAACATGGCTAGGTATTTAAATATATAAGTTATATTTGGTAACATTCAATTCAATTAAAATAATTTGGAATAAAAAAAGTACATTAATTTAACAAAATTACATTTTATTTGTTCTTCTTTGCATAAACCTGCTTTTCTATTTGAAGTTTTTCTATCAGCGCCTTTTTTTCTTTTGGATCAGCAGTTAATTGTTCAGGCTGGTATTCTTCGACTTCGTTTTTGTCAGTAGGGATTAAGAACTTTTCCCATTTTGCGAAAATTAGGTTTATTTCGTCTTGTGTTGACATTGAAAACGTATAATATAATTTAAAAATTGAATGGTAAAGTAAGTCCAGAAAAGGTTGGAGGATTGGTTACAGGATATATTTTAGTAGTTGCAGGATCGAATCGGGCAGGATCGCCATGTAGTGTTAGACGTATAGGGTCCTATGTTTGCACTAATCACGAACTGTTCGTGATGAGTGTTTGGTGTTTTTGGAGCGCACCAACGCTCAGATATTATGGCTAAAAGCCGCGCTTATGAGAAGATTTAAAAGAGATTGGTTTAAGCTTGTGAGCTCATTCAATGTCAGAAAATCTCTGTCTTTATTTTCAAATTTAAATTCTTAAATACTAAAAAAACCAGTATTTTCTTAAAACTAATTTACAATTATTTTGACACAATTTCCAAGTCTCCTCCTATAATACAAAAATCTATAATTGGATTGGTTAACAATTAGTCATATTGATTTGGGTTGCATAGGCAGTTTTGTCCTGTTCTATTTATGTTAAAGCGTGCTTAAGGCGTGTAGAACTGAAAGAGATGTGTAGAATAATGCTGACGCTTGGTCAGTCTGTCACCATCGTCAGCTACGCTGCTACGAAGCGTCAGTCTGTCGTCATCGTCAGCTATGCTGCTACGAAGCGTCAGTCACACTTCTGTTGGTGTAACATGATGCGTTTGTTTTGCCGTTAGTTATAGAGTGCAGTTATGAGTTCAAGGTAAGTTGTTTACTTTGCTGTTCAGCATGTTTGAAATATGAAAGTGAGTGTGTAATTTATTTGGGTTTAATTATTGTCATGTGTTAACCAGTTGTTCTAACTGGTGGTCTTTATGTTTTTAGGAGATGATTGTTTAAGTACACTACAAATGAATGCGTTTGTAAAATATACAAATTTTTCTTTGTACAATGTACAAACGGTCAGTTGTATTATTCACAAAGTCGTTCGTAGGCTGAAAAGAACAAACAGCTTTGTAGTATATAATAATTGTTTTGTACATAGTACGAAGCTTTTTTTTGGGTGCATACGAAATTTTACATAGGCGTATGTTCCTACTGTTACAATAATGGAACGGTACTAATAAATATAAAATATTTATACCTATATGCCCGTCTTCCGACAAATTATAGTTACTTTATTATTAGTTATGATATATTTGATAAATTTGTAAGAAATAACTAAAGACTTTTTGATAAAATGTTAAAAATACTTACATTTTCTTGCGAGACATATTTTTACTCAAAAATCATGGTTTTATCACACAAATTAAAATAATTAGATGCCACTAATATTGCAATATGCGAAAACTATTTGACAGCTGACAACTTAAGTGTTCCGAAAAAATTGTAATAAAATAAAAACTAAACCGATCCAATAATGGAGCACTACGATGATATGGGTTAAATTATATTTTATTGTTCTTTTCAGTGCAGTTGGGAATATGACCCAATTTTCCCATACTGAACATATTTGTACACTTGTTCGACTTATATTGAGTTTGTAAAACTAGATTAACATAAAAAAAAAGCTTCGTACTATGTACAAAACAATTATTGCATTCTACAAAGCCCTTTGTTCTTTTCAGCCTATGAACGACTTTGTGAATAATACAAATGACCGTTTGTACATTGTACAAAGAAAAAATTTGTATATTTTACAAACGCATTCGTTTCATCTACAAAGAAAATTATTAAATATAACGAATGCCTTTGTACAATATAAGAATGCGTCTGTAGAATTTACGAATCTCTTTGTACATTGCACAAACGTATTCGTAGTATTAACAAATTTTATTTTGAACCGAATACCAATTACTGAAGCGACTACCAAGCGCTTACTTAGCTCCATACCGATTACTAAGCGATTACAAGAGCGAAGACTGATTACCGATGCGATTACCAAGCGATTTCTTATTTGAAAACCGGTTACTAAGCGATTACATAACAATTTGCGTCTTTTATTTAATATCAAATAATTTTTGAGTTACTGGATCTTTTACAGGATCTTGGATCTGCTGAGCTTTAACACAGCCTTTGTATAAAACCATGTCAGAAATGGTAGATGTGCTGCCAGTATTAAGGGGTCACTGATTTGAAATCAGATTGTAATGTTAATGCTAAGTAATCAATTGGTAGTTGCTTCAGTACTCAGTTACGCTATACGAAACAAAAGAAACAAACAAGCATATGAACCGAATAGCATAGTATTGAGTTTCAGCATTGCAATATTTCTTTGGTTTAATTTTAGTACAGAAAAATTTTAATTATGGTTCAGTATTTGTGAAAGTTTAAATTTTAAATCGCAAGTTTAAAAAATATGCAGTATACTTTTAGCTGTACTAAAATTTAGTCCAATATTTTTAATCGTGTATAAGGATTTGAAATATTAAAAGAATAAGCTAAACGTGTGAAAGAGCGTGAGAGCGAACCGAAAAATAAATAACATAAAATTAAGGAAAGCTTATAAAAAATTAATTTGCTTGCAAGTAACGAAGACAAAATGTTAAAAAAATAATATTAAACTAAGAATTTCCAATGCTTGTTCAACAGAGATATCGATACTTTTGATAATAATAATAATAAGATGTGAGGGTGATTACATTGCTTTTCAACAACACTCTCAACCTGACCCTCTCCGATTTGGTTTAAACTTTGTATGCACGTAGTGTAGGCTACAATTTAGAAAATTATTTGTAATTTTTATTTTTTTCGAGTGGTTACTGAGTTACGGGTACTCAAAAATTGAAAAAATCGGTTTTTTTTCTTGAGGACTGATTTTCATTTGATCATAACTTCGGTTTAGTTTGAGATAGAGTAACGATTTTAGATTCATATTAAAGATATTTTCAAAAGGCTTATTTTTATAATAAAACTTTAAAATTTCTCAAATATTTAAGTTACATTTTTTTGCATGAATATTAAAAAATAATATTTTTGTGAAAGTCATTTTTAAAAATTTTGAAAAAAATATATATTAATTAATGATAATTTATCTAATTTCTCCCAAGATTTCAGCCTGGGACGACAATAAGAACACTATTAAAATAATTTTCGAAGTAAACTTACTTTAAAATTTATGCTCAACACAGCAGCTTACGAGAAAGCAACAAGAACTGAACACACTAAAATAGACCATATGTGTGTGTATGTGCACAGTGCGTCATCGGTGCTGCGGTGTAAGCTAAGCAAAGTTGATAAAATTCTTCAAAAAAAACTCATCTAATAACAAATAAAATTTAAAAATTCAATTTTTGAAATTTTTTTCTTCATTTGTCACATATCTTATGTTCAAGTGTTATGAAGGGAACTTTTTCTACCATCCATTGAGAAACCGATCGTAAATTGTGCCTTTGAAATTTGAGATCTTTCTCATTAAAAGGATTGCAACACAAAACTTTGAAATTAGACATTTTATGTAAATTGAAGAAAACATTTTATGTAAATTGAAATTGAAGAAAACACTGGCGTCAAAGTTTAATATTGAAGCACTTCACTTGCGCTCATAGAGATGGCGATTATTGGGATTTAAGGACGTTTGGTAATTTTTGTTGGGATTTTTACTTGTGTAGGTTTTTTCCTAAATGTGCTGCATGAATGTGTTGTGTGAAGTTTAATTTTTATTGTTATTAGAAGAGTTTATTTCGAAGAATGTTATCAACTCTGCTTAAGCCTGTATGATACTTCGTTGTTTTGTCGAATTTCAAAATCTGAAAACAAGTGGCGCGTGAGCTAGACAGATATATATTGTTGGAAAAGGATGAAAACATGCATCGTGCTACTTTTTTACATCTCCGCAACGTGACTATTTTATCTCTCTGTTCTTCTTGGCTTCGGAAAAAAGAGCTCAAGCTTGTTTTTGACACTTAATATTTCATCGAAACTAAACGACGAACGAATTGAGAGAAACGTCAAAAACAATGCATTGAAAATGCTGTCCGTCAAAAATTTTTTTGTCCAATTCGTACTATATGCGTATACACTCTTACTTCTTGAATTTAAGCTTTAGCACTATTTCAACTGCTCTAGTTTTTTTGTCAATAAATAAAAATTGGACAATACAATGAAGTATCATACGGGCCTTAGCTTATACCGAAGCACCGATGACGCACTGTGCACATACACACACATATGGTCTTATATAATGGTCTGGAACATACTTTAGTGTGTTCAGTTCTTGTTGCTTTCTCGCAAGCTGCTGTGTTGAGTAAAAAAATAAAAATTACAAATTAATTTTCTAAATTATAGCCAACACTACGTGTATACAAAGTTTAAACCAAATCGGAGAGGGTCAGGTTAAGAATTTAATTTTTTTTTTTGTCGAAAAGCAATGGAATCACTCGTGAATGAAATCACGTAAATGCAGTCAATAATATCCAACCAAAGATTTGAAAAAACGATTGCACTCATTTTTTCAAATCATTGATTGGGATTTTAAATTTTAGATCACAATCAATGATTTGAAAAAATTAATGCAATCACATTTTCAAATCATTGATTGGGAATTAAATGATTTTAAATCACAAATGAATGCATTATTTTACAGCTCTGTTTTACTACAGTGCTCTCTAGTGTTCAGGATGGATCAAAAAAGATAGCGCTATAATACTCATCGTACCACAAAACTCCCGATCGCAGCACAACCAATCGGGTCCAATTGTAAATCCAAACCATCCAGGAACCAACTCAAATACACCAGCTATTTAGGAGGAGTCCAGTGACATACTCCTGGCTTACATTCTTCAAGACTTGACGGTCAAGTCCTACCTTTATGGATAAAAGACGCGGATATCAAACGTGAGAAAGGTGAAAAATAAAAAGGGAATGACCAAGAAGTCAAGTCTCGATGAGTGTAAATCAGGAAATACAAACGAATTATATATAGAGATTAACCCTTGCTTGCCACATCTCGCTCAAAAAATTCTCTCTCAAAACTAGAATATTTGAACGTTGTTTTAAAATAAAATATTTTAAGTTTCAAACATATTCACTCATTCTATTTCTTGACTTGTGACAAACTTCACAAGGTTGTATGGGCGACTTTAAAAATATTTGTCCTTTTTCCCCATTGAACAAGTCTTAAAAAGCCTGTTTCTTATTTAAAAGAAAAAATATCAAAAGAGAAGGAAAAAATATCTGCGAAAACAGTAAATTATTAATAACAATTGTCAGTAACAAATTTATACATATATTAATTGAGAAGTTACTAAAATACAATTTAAATATTTATTCGCTATACAGTCATGCTGCGCTTTCGATATTAATTGTCACTGTGTTTGGTACTGTTTGATTTTGTATTTCTTCAACGTGTTGCTGCTTAACGTCTAGATTTAAATATAGTCAGAGAATGAGAATGGAATTACTAGCGCTACATAAAAAAATGAATAAATATCCGAATTTAATTACCTTTAATAATTTTAATTAAGATGTGCACGATTGGATTTGGCGATTCGTCTAGTAGTTGGTAGAATTGGTTATAAACTTATAAACTGCCACATTAGGCCCGGCCTAATTAGGCTACTAAAACTGGAAAGGTGTTGTAAGCAAACGACAGCAAAAGTGCTCCTGTAGGTATCCTTTTCTTTTAGCGAATGAACCAGTTTGAAATGTTTTGACATACATTTCATTGTTAAGCGCACTTGGCAAATGAAGCAATCCATACTCGTTCCGCCCGGACCAATAATTAAATTGTAATATATATACGTATAATGGCTTCAATAAAAAATTAAATATACTGAAGAAATATCAACGCGTAATAAATGAGATAAAAGTCGATTTTTTGAGAATTTCAATATAAGTAAATACAAAAAGTGATGCGAATAAGAAGAACGTTCACGCCAAACATTAATTAAAACACGCCAAATTATAATTTAAAAACAATATAGTACATATATAACAGCAATATAATTTGATGCTATACTTTCATTAATTGGATTAAATTGATACGATGCTAATAAATTCAATCTAAAAGAATTCTTACCTTATCAGTCAGGTAACTGACCGCGGCTAATAGTAATAGGAAAAATCTTGAAGTTGCAGACTCTAACGCCCTTTTATTCTTGGTTTATATAATTTCTCTTTATTTTGACACATTGCACACAAAAATATTACACAAAATACTAACAATTTCTGTATAAATATACTTCTGATTTGATTTATAGTTTTTAGATTGAGTTGATTCAAAAATTCGATCGAATTGTTGCACAGTAGTTCCCTTTCCATATAAAAGGGTGACAAAAACATTCCCAATCGAGATTTTGGCAAACAATTTTGTGTACGTACTCCTGGAAAGATAAATTAATTATACTGTGAAATTGGGCATGGTAGGACTGAAAGTACGCCCACCTCCCAAAAAAAGTGAAAGATTTTTCTTATTTTCTCCACTGTTATGAAAGCGATTTTGCTGAAATTTTGGCTGTCATTGGTGTAGTGTTAGGTCGCAACAGAACAACTCCCACCTCCCATACAAAGTGATGGACAAAATACTTGAAAATAGAATTTGCTTTGTTCAAGATTACATAAAAAACCTGGGGAGATATATATACATGTGAATATTCGAACGCTGCTGCTACCACTTTGTATATTATCAAATAATGTTCGTTCATATCACAAATTTATATATTATAGATTTTTACAAACGAGCGTTTGTAGAATGTACAAAGTTACGAATTCAAAAATTTTGTTTCATGCGGCCAACACTACAAAAGTTTGTACTATGTACAAAACATTTGTACATTCTACGAATATACTCTGTTTGTATTTCTACAAAGATTTTATTCGTAATTTTATCCTAAATAGTCTTTGATTGAAGAAGATAATAATGAAGTTATCAATTTGAGCTCAATTTTAAAACTAGATTTAGAAGATAATAATGAGGTTAAACTAAGACAAATTATTGTGCAAGATGCGGAGGGCAATCTTGCAGCGAATGTATCAATAAGTAGATTTAAGTATGTATATAAAATGAAGAAGAAGAAGCGATACCAGATAGGTTCTAAATATCTGGTCCCTGCTGAAGTAAAGATTCAGTCTGATTCAGTCTTAGCTGTCTGGGGAATTCTGTGATTTAAGCAAACAGAAGTTGGTGTACTAATTTCTATTCCAGGCGCACAAGGCCAGCAGGACCCAACAGGAGCATCCCTGAAATCACCTGTATTGGTGAGCGTAAGTATACCACTACTCTGACGCCTGAATGCACCTTTGGGTAGCTGCTCGTAGCGTTTTTAAGCGCTGGCAACCAATACTAGGTAAGGTGTCGCTCGGCGACTGTAGAACTTACGCATATCCTCTCAGAGAGGATACAACGAAATGGCACAGCCGGTAGGATCCTTCTGTCCGCAGGGACAGCAAGGATGTTAGGATCCCTATTATTAAAGGAACAATAAGGATAATTTTTTTCAGTTTTATTAAATACTAGCTGAACCCGGTGTGCTTCGCTACTCCCCTCGTTATAAAATAAAATTAAAAGTATTTATATATTTTTCACGCCATCGAATTTTCGAAATAAGTCCACCCCAGCGCCACTTACCGTGTCCATTTATACACAAATTATTTTCTTATGATCAAACAAACATACATTCTGAATTTCAGTTAAATTGATCCATAAATTCAAATTTTCGATATAAGTCCACCCCAGCGCCACCTATCGGGTCCAAATATAGCCTATGTTACCCACCGTACCATGATGAACATTACCTGAAAATTTCATCAAAATCGGCCCAGCCGTTTTGGAGTCCATACGTTACATACATACACACATCCTATTTTATAGATTAAAGAAGGAACATTTTTGAGGATCCTTGTTGTTACAGCAACAACGAGGATATTGCAGAAAATTGAAACTGGCAAAATGTTATGTTTTTTGGAAAAATTTTGTGTGAATTGTATTTGTTCGTAAGATCCATGTGGGTACAGCTAGGAAAGTTTATTGATTTCGGATTCATCTCCCACCACCTCTCGGAAAGAGGATGGTAGGATTACTTTCTTTTGTATATAATGGTTAAAATTTCGTTTGAAAACTTTTTAGGAATTCAATTTTTGGGAAGTTTTTGTATAGAAAACACATATTGTAAATAACTTTTTTGGATCCACTATGTGACAGTCATGAGGACTGTTCCAGTAGAATTTTTGAAGACCGTCCTTTTTTTAACGCTTCTTATTATTATTTATTGAATCTTTCTCTTAAAAACTAACAATAATTGATCAAAGCTAACCTAAAAACCAGTGCTAGGAACAAATGTATACAGGGTTGTCCATATTCGAAGCGCCCATCTGGCAACACTGTAACTTTCCGCAGTGATGCCAAATCGACTAATGACATACCGCGTTTGAAGCGTCATTCCAAGCAAATGTTTACATTGGAACAGTACACGCCACGCGAACGCTCTAAAATTGTTGAAATTTACATTCAACAAAACAAGTCAATAGTGAAAACTCAACGTGCTTTCAAAAAATGAGCGATGAAGCTAATTTTCAGTTGAACGGAACGGTAAACAAACAAAATTGCCGTATTTATGCCACTGAAAATCCACAAGAGATTCAAGAGGTACCTCTTCACGATGCAAAAGTCACTGTTTGGTGCGGCGTTTGTGCTAAAATGCTCATTGGGCCGTTCTTTTTCGAAGATGATAATGGCCACAGAGTTACTGTCAATCAGGAGCGTTATCGCGATATGATAAACAATTTTTTCATACCAATCGTTCGTCGAAAGCGTATCAGGCACTACTGGTTTCAACAAGACGGCGCGCCACCACACACAAGCCGCACTACAATCGATTTTTTGAAGCAATTGTTCCCTGGCCGTTTCTTTTTGTGGGGTTATTTGAAATCAAAGGCTTACGTCAACAAGCCAAAGACCCTAGAAGAGCTGAAAACCAACATCCGTCAAGAAATAACCGCCATTCCCATCGAAATGTTGAAGAAAACCATGGAAAATGCTGCAAAACGGGCACAATATGTCGTAGAGGCCAATGGCGACCATTTACGAGATATCATATTAAAAAAAAAATGTAAGCAAATCTACTTGAACCCAATTAAATGATATTCATAACGAATAGACAAAAAATTGTGGTTTCTTTGATTTTTTTGAAAATAAAATGGGCGCTTCGAATATGGACAACCCTGTAGTTAACAAATACAATATAATAATAATTTTAATTGTTGTTAGTATTTGAAATAATTATAAGTCTTTGTAGGTCTTGTGTCGTATATGTTTTTCGTTATAAATAGAACGATTAATTAGAGCTGTGCTCACATATGCGAGGCTAGACGGACGTGGCCTAGCTCCAGCATATGCCACGCATGACGGGCGTGGTCTCGCTCTGGATAATCATGTTTCATTTTAACAAAAGTAACGATTTGTGTCTAGTACGACGGTAAATTCAATCTATTAAGGAGTGTGGTATTAGTTGTTTATTCAAGCTTTTTTGCAAAAAAATTTGGGTGGTGTTGAAGACGCTCTTTGTGTTTTTGATTGAGTGTACTAAGACTGCTTTTAACTAAAGAAACATTAAGGTCTTTGTGGATAGTTTCATTCTTTACAAACCATGATGCAATCGTAATTGTTCGTAGAATTTTCGATTGTGAATGCTGTATTAGCTCAACATTAAAAGAACTGGCTTTTTCCAAAAGCTGTGCTCCTTACGTACAAATTGGTTTAATTACAGTATTGTTTAGCAATACCTTATGTTCCAATTGGAGCCTTGAACTCCTGTTAAGCAGCCAGTTTACGTAAACTTAAGAGCCTTTAGCTTAGTTTGAGTTTTCTTGGACTTAATATGCTTTCGCCAAGTTAACCGTCTGTGAAGATGAACACCCAGATAGGTCACGTTATTCGCTTGAGGAATAGGTATTTGATTGAGCATAACTTTAAGACATATTTCAGTCCTCAAAGTAAATGTAACGTGCGTACTTTTCAGTTCATTGATTCTTATTCTCCAGTTTCTCAACCATGTTTCCAGCGTTTCTAGATGTTTATTTAGGGTCCTTGGATGCAACAATACGGTTTGAATGGGTGCTCAAAAAAGCTTTGTCATCAGCAAATGTTGAAGTGATTAATGGATTGCTAGTTGGTAAATCCCCTGTAAATATAAGGTATAATACTGGACCGAGGACGCTACCTTGAGGTTCTTCAGCTGAAATTGGAAAATTAGATGTAACAAAGTTTTTTCATTTTAATGCAAACTTTCTATCACATAGGTATGATTCTAGAATTTTATGGCAGTAAGCAGGTAACAAAAGTTTTATTTCGTATATCAAACCTTCATACCAGACCCGATCAAAAGCCTGAGAAAGATCTTACAAAATCGCAGAACAGTATTTTTTTTCTTCAAAGACTTTTCCTATTTCATTTGTAATACGTAGCACTTGCTCTATAGTACCATGTTTTTTTTCGAAAGCCGAATTGGTGGATTGGAAAATACTTTTTTGTTCCACATGTGACTGTAACTTTGTAAGCATTAACTTTTCAAATAGTTTTGTCAGTATAGGAAGCAATCTTATTAGTCTGTGATAATATTTTGAAATCAAAACTTGGAGACTCTTTTATCATTTTCGGAGTTATGTGACGGTTAGTGCATACTTGGTTATATGTTTTATTCTACAGGGTCCGCCATATAACTTTTTTTTTCAACTAGTGCTTATTTCTTGAATGGTATCACTTAGCTCATATCTGATTTGACAGATAATTAGTTTTATCCTTCCGCTGAACGAATTTGGTTGTGTATACGCTTGAACAACGCTGGGAAGTGGGCCTGCGATCGACTTACAGAAGATGCCGATTTTGCCAAAAAAATCATCTTTTCAGATGAAGCTCATTTTGATCTTGGCGGGTATGTAAACAAGCAAAATTGTCGCATTTGGGGCACAGAAAACCCGCACGCATACATTGAAAAGCCGCTGCACCCAAAACGAGGCACTGTTTGGTGCGGATTTTGGTCCAGAGGCATAATTGGGCCATTTTTCTTCGAAAGTGAGCAAGGAGTGGCCGTTACAGTCAATGGCGATCGTTATCGGGTCTTGTTGAACGAATTTTTGTTTACGAAATTGAAGAGGAGGATATTGGCAACATTTGGTTTCAAAAAGACGGTGCTACGTGCCACACAGCCGAAGCTACACTCGATGTTTTGCGCCCTGTTTTTGAAGATCGCATTATCAGCCGCAGAGCTGATGTCGTTTGGCCACCTCGGAGCTACTACTTGACACCGTTGGACTATTATTTGTGGGTTGACCTCAAAGATTAGTGTTACGCCGACAAGCCAGAGACAATTGACGCTTTAAAGGACAATATTCGTGAAGCCATTGGTGAAATACAGCTGCAGACAATCGATAATGTGCTTAAAAATTGGACCGATCGTGTAGGCTACTGCATGACCAGCCGGGGCAGCCATTTGAATGAAACTATTTTCCATTATTAACAGGAAGGACTGTACTTTCAAATAAAAAAATAAATTTGAAAAAATATTTAGTAGTTTTTTTATAGAATTTTCAAAAAAAAAAGTTATTTGGCGGACCTTTTATTAAGTTGCATCATGACAAACATGTTTGTGCAAACATGCTGGCACGCGATATTTTTCTTACCCACTCCTGGAAATTTTTGGGCAATCTTTAACTCTAAAGCTGTTCTACCGGTTCGAGACTAATTTCTCTCACGGTACCGTTCTGGCTCACCTTATGATTCTCTACCTAAAATTAGTATACCGAACTTGAGATCAGTCATTTAAAGAAAAGTCAAGCTGCAAGAAGCACTGTGAAGCAATTTATAAAGGCTTATAACAAGTGATTTTTTTGCTTATAACATTGGTAAAGTGCCAAATTTGGCTAAAGATAATTAAGACAGAAATTTACCGACTTTTCGATTATGTTTGAAGGATTTGGTGAGTCCAACCGCATTTAAAATAGTTAAAGACATTTAGTTCAATGCAAAGTTTTTTCCTATGAAATAGAATCGGTCATCCAACACATGGTTGAAGCGCCCGTGACCTCGATCACAGAGACCCCACTTCAGTATTAAGCTCTGTGCATCATTCCCTTAAAACATCTTATTTAACCACCACTGCGTCCAAAGGAAAACGCATGGATTTTCAGCAAGGATCATAATTCGGATAAACATACAATCAATACTCATCGGGCGAAAGTACATTTTTTTTTTGTGTGAAGGTCAACTCAAGGTTGACCAGAAACTCAAGGTTAACCAAAGACCCACGAAGCTTCATTGCTTTTCATTGAAAACACACAAAAAAAAAACAAATAATAATCAATTAATCTAAAGCTAAAAATTGCATTAATACGAAAATAAGCTTAAAATCTAGTTTGTCTTAAAACTAAGTAACAAATTTAACATATAAAATAACCTGAAATTAGTCCAACAATTAAAAGAATTATTGCAGTTTCAATAATACTTTCAATACTACTGAAGCTACTTAAACTGCTAAATTTACTACTTAGTTTCTTCAAACTTACTTAACTTAAAACTTAAACTTAATTGCTATCTTAAGCTAACCTTTTAATTAAACTAAATTAAAAAGAAGAAATACCTTATGAAATAATACGTAAAATAATTGTAAGCTGAATTTACTTTTAAAAGACTTAAAATTGCGGAGACAGAAAACAAAACTTTAAATATTTAAATAATTAGATTTTTTTTATCATAACTAAAATTCATCATTATTTTGGCAGTAAATTTCTAATTCGTTCATAGTGCTATAAAAGATGTTTAACGTCAACCAAAATTATGAATTTGAATTACTTCAAACTAAAATTTTAATTTAATATAATTTTCTGAATCTATAATAAATTATTTTTGGTTCTTAAAATTAAACCTTAAATGGTGGAGTAAAATATGTATGCTAACATGAGCAGCATATCTTACTCATGCATACATTAAATCACTAAACAATTCTACTACTAAAACATAAACTACCTTTTTATTACAACAACAACTCTAGTGATCGTCGCTGAGCTCAACGATGCACTGCTGCTGTTATCATGTAAGTTTAGATTTTTTTAGATTTAGATTTAGATTTATTGAGCAAATATGTTGGCATATAAGAACAAGTTTCTTGAGTGCCACAAAAAAAGTTAAATCACAATTGCTTTCACTTATGTTAAATTTGATTAAGAACTAGAAATTAAATTAATTGTGAATGAGAAAAATAATATGCAACAAGTTTAAGCAATATTAAAAATGCAAACAAAATAATTTCATAATGTGATAATGGCTATTGATATAAAAGATATGATAAAATTATATATTTAACAATTCAAAATTAAGTTATAAGTTCTTATAAACAAAAAAAAAATAACAAAAAAACAACTAAGAATATTAAAACAAAATATGCCGCTATTATGTTAAAATAAAAAGATGCTTTTTTTAGTTAATATGCTCAATTACATTCCAATTTCATAACATTCCGCTAATGTTACTCGTAATGGTATTTGTTTCTTTAAAAGTTTTTTGTTATAAGTTTTAATTCATCTCCGATTCTTTCGATCTGTCATTAGTTTTAAAAGTAAAACTAGGTCAACGAAGGCAGGGTTGCCATACATTTTCAAATGTTAATTTACTTAATTTTTCTTCTTTAAAGTTACTTACGCTGTTATGTAAAATAAAATAAATAAACTTAATGCGTTTTAAATTATAAAATGTTTTGATTTCTTTAAAAATAGGTGCCTGTTGACCAAGTCCAAAATTATCGTTGGGTTAACTTAATACAATTTTATTTTTTGGGAATTATTTTGTTAACAAGGTTGGGTTACAAGGCATGGAGGATCATAACATCTGATCCCCTGTATTTCAGTTAGGCCGATGTCACCGAAACAAATTAAAAAAGGGAAAAGCTATTTCTCACTCTCTAATTTTTTTTGCTGTTTGTTCACTGTCAGTCTGTCTTCGTTTACCTTTCTCTTCAGTCTTTTGCTATTAGTTTCTTTCTCTTAGCACGTTAAATTTCTTCTTGTGTGGCTTGTCAAGTTTTACTCAGCCAAAAACCCCTCCCCTTCCAACGAGTTCTAGCCGAACCGCCAGTACGTGTTGACCGCTGAAACAAGCTTGACGTATTGTTGATGTAGTGCAACGATTCCAAAAGAAACCATTACAGTTATAAGATCATACCCTGGTGCTTTCTTAATATTAAGTTGTGTTTTAACAATTCCATCAATATCTTCGACTTTCCTCGCCCATCTCCCATTTTCTGCTTGTAAGGGCGCTGCACATGCTTTTGGAATTTTGACGTTTTTATTTGCTTTCCATAAGGAATAATTGGTTGCTTCTGTTGGAGTTAACTTTCGTTGTGTATACAGCTTTAAATTTTGTTCTAATCAGTATTCTGTAATTCTTTTAGTCGCCTGACAGCTGAGAGGAATTTTTGCTTAGCTTAAGGCGAATTTTTTCTTCTTTGCTGCCGTTTCTCTTCTTAGAGTTCATTTTTCTCTTAGAAGTTCCTCAATTTCTATTGAGGTCCTCCTTTGACTCTGTGCTAGAGTTGCTTTATTTACAGGAGATTAGTGTATTACTAAAGCTATCAATGGCTGAGTCGGTCTCATCTCCACTTTGTTTGAGCTCTAAATGACTACTAATGTTTTGTCGGTACTTCAGCCAGTTTGGTTGTTTTGAAGTTAGTCTGCATGATTTTGCCATTTATTGAACTTGGCTATGGATATTTAATATCACCGGGGAATGTCAGAAGATAAATCAAAGCTAGTTTCCACTGTAATTGATTGTTGATCAATGTTCTTACATATTGCAAAATCCATGAGATTAGGTCTCTTTTGTGGGTCAGAAGGCCAGTAAGTTGGCTGACCCGAGGTCTAAATTTTTTGCTATTAATTTGGACAAAAAACAGAAAATGGTGTACCTCGGCAAACTCGTCGAGCCTAAATGAATAGCGAAACAAATAAGAAGCAACTGCAAACAGACACACAATCCCTGGTAGAGTTATAGGCTTGATCTCAAAATACTTACTGCTTTAGTCGTCGTATGAAAAAATTACCAATGAGAGAATGTACTTCATAGAAGTTTAGTCAGACAGGATTTATATCATATAAGTCTTAAACAGTGGGTTGGTCATAGCTGAAACACTAAAGACTACTGAAGAAGAAATATGGCGATTTCAGAAACATGTATAGTCAGCTAAGTCATTGACTCTATACAGAGTGTTTGTTGTTTGTTGTTGCCTTCTTCAAACTCACAAAGACACGAAGACCATCCTGGCAAACCAAACCTGGAAGCAGATTTTATGGGAAAATATAAAAGGAACTAAATCACCATAAGAGTATCAACAGAGAAGAGAACCAGTCAACGTGAAGGAAATCCAAAGTGGCATGAATTGTAAAATTAATTATATGTATAAAAAATAAAAACACAAGTCTTTTAAATGTATTTATGGAAGCTATTTGAAAGAAAAAAGAATAAAAAATTTGTTTATTAAACAAAATATATAAAAATATGTTTTATACACCAAAAATGTGTATTTGTATAAATTTGTTTGAATAAATTTCAGGAAGCAAACAGAAAATAGAGCGTGGGGTAGCAAGATCAAGAAGGAGGTTTAGATTGAGAAAATGGACTGGTTAAACAAACGACTATGATTGGAAACGACATAGCAAAAACGATGAATAAATTGGTGCCCTAGTTTTTGCGTACCGAGTCACCGGAAGAAGTACATAGGTTTATCCAGAGAGGTGACCTAGCTGCAAGAGCGATTAGAGAAGCAGATATACCAATTTTTATTAAGTACATAAAGCTCCAGTTGCACGTGGAGGTATTGAATCGTACATAAATAAAAAAAATAAACTGGCCTTTTCAGCCCTTGGAAGGACTTTGACCTAGCTTCTATTGATCAATTGTGTTGTGCGTGTTATTAAATTTTTGATCACAAATGACCGAGAACTGGACCTACGTGTTTTATGCCGACTTCGACGGCTTATGTTCTCAAGAAGCTTTACATGGCAATTTTTACTCTCTGAGGTTTGCCATTGTCTGCAGAGAGGTGACGAACGAACAGAAAAATTAATTTAATTGAAAAAACTTTCTGTCTGAGCTGGAATTGAACCCGAGCTACCGCAGTTCTCTAGCTTAGGAGCCACGCACTACCCACTAGGCCACCACATCGTATATACGATTCAATAATTATTGAATTATATAAGTGTGAGCAAAAGACCGGAGAAAAATAGTTGAGTTTGAACTGAGGCTAGGTTTAATAGAAGCTAGAGGGAAAGACTGTATAGAGGAAGACATATCACTCCTTAAACAATGAAATCTCTCCATAGTTACAGCACTTAAGGTCGTTATGTCGGATCCCGAGATAAGGAGAGTAGTGTTATTATTGTCAGGGAATGACCTAGCAGAGGTAGTAAAAAGGGCTTCAGATGTAGAATACATGTTAAAACGCATGGGGCAGGACGACATTCACCACGTCAAACTTGTACGATACAAGAAAGTAACGAAGAACAGAGATGGAATAGGAAAGTAAATCAGGGTTTAAGGACAAAAGATTTAACACCAGTAGATAGGTTCGAAGACGAAAGGCAGGACCAATATAAAATGAACATCAAGTTTTCATTCTGCAACAGACAAGAACTCACAAGTGATGAGTGTCTCACGAGGAAAAATTCTCCATATTGCGAAACACGTCAAGAGTGTGAAAACAGGAACACATTTAACGATAAATTGAGTTTTAGGGCAAATAATTTTAGTAACGAACTGCCAGTGAGACAGCAACAATTACGCTGTAGGTGGTGTGACAAGGTGCGTCATGAGCAGGCTGAGTGTTATAGGAAGAATAACTGGGGAAATCGACAGGGGAAACTTTCAGGGGCACAGGCAAGTCCAATGAGCTGAGAACAACGAAATAAAAGCCAAATAAGGCCGTCAAAGATAGTTACGGATAACTATACGTCTGGAAAGATTGTAAATATCCGAACAACTTAGCCAATAGAAAGGATAGTAACAGATAATTCTACGTCTGGAAAGATTGAGAATGCCTGTACATTAAGGTGCTTTTTTTAACTTAGTTCTAATAGCATTTTTCTGGTGCTTTAATTCATAAATAAAAATCTGTGCAAAGAGAAGGTCCTCAATTGCTTTCTTCAGGTGACGAAATGCCCTAAAATGTCCGCATATCGTAAAAATTAGACTTTTTCGTAGTTGTTTGATGAATATTGATCTCTATAAAAGCGTATGCACTGAAGATCAGTGAAACAATTTTTTTATTACTGAAGTATATGTAGACTATGTGAAAAAAATTGTAAATCATAAATATATATACAATTCCATTTTTCAGGACGATATATTAAACAGATTTTAGGAAAAAACTTTTAAATTCGCTAGAATATCGAACTTTCTAAAAGAGTCCGCCAAATAAAAAATGTATTTAGTATAAATTTTAGTATTTCTATTCAACACCTTCAATTTAAGAGTTTTTGGAAGTCTGATGGAAGTTACTGATTTGTGAGACGTCAGCCGTTATCGATCCCTAGTTACCGATTTCGTGACAACTAATGATTCTGTGTGTTCAAATCGGTAAAAATTCGGACCGTGATAAGAAAAACATAAATCGAGAAGAAACGTTGCGAAATTGAGTCATACTTCAAGCAGCTGTTTACTCGTATATATTATTTTATGTGCGTTAAACCTTTTTAATAAATTGGTGCTTGTCTTGTTATTGTATTAAAAAGGAAATATGTGCAGTTTAAGAAAATTAAATATGTAATAATGATGTGTAGTAATGTTTGCGGAAATAATCAACAATTATGAATGTTAATAGTTTGACACTTGCTGTGCAACGAAAACATACAAATATACCGAACACTTTTTCATAGCTCAAACATTTATTGTTTTGCTGAAATTATGTAAATAGGCAATATTTCCAAATTGCTACCTTGAAAATTGAAATGTTTTATAATAACAACGAAATATTTCAATCAGCAAAAAATTCATCTTATTTGAAAAGTATATTTTATGTAACAATACACAACGTTACAGACATTAGATAAATCGGTAGAAATCTGACTTGCCGCAAAGCCAGTGAGAAAAGAGATACATTTTTATCGATTCACTTTTCTTTAAGAAATTGTTATATACCCTTAATTAAAACGTTATTTTATCATATTCTTTAAGTTTGGCAACCCTATCATTGTAAATGTATAGTACGATGTCAAAAAAAAATTATATTAGAATAAAGAGTCAGTTGCTTGATACCTCTCAACCTCAGCACTCGTCTTGTCGTACTCTGATTTCAACTTAACAACAAACGTAACATTTGGCGACGAGGAGTAAATGGTTTACGCGTTTTGTTTTTTAATTCCTTATTTTTCAAGTCGGGGTCAATCAAACCACAACTGACGAAAAGTACTGAAAAATTGTTGAAACAGAGTCAAGAAATGACCAACAAGATGATTTAAGAACTGAGGAAGTATTTCGACAAATCGCTAAGCGAACGTATATCAGGTTAATCCAAAGTGCTGGTGTTCCAATTTTCCATGCTTTCAATAAGCAAATACATAAGTAGGAGTCGTATCTGGAGCAACTCCATCAACATTTTGCAGCATATTCCGGGAATCCGGAAAAGTACAAAGAATTTTTTCTGTGCCATATGCTCAGAAACATACGAAATACTACGCAATAATTTTGGCGCTAGTGAAATTGAAGAAAAATCCTTTGCAGAGCTAACGCAATGTCTTACAGATTTTTTTCAAGCAAAAATACACATTGTAGCAGCAAGACATGAATTCCACAAAGCAACAATGGAAACGGGACAAACGTACCGAGAATGGATCGGAGAGTTGAGGAGAATCGCACGTGAGTGCAAATATATTTGTAGCGGACGAAACTGCACACATAATTATACCGAAGAAATGATCCGCGACAAAATTATCGTTCACACCTCTCATGATTCTGTTCGAGCAGCCGCTTTTCAAAAAGCAAACCCAACGCTCAACGAAGTAATTCAAATTGCCGAAGTATTCGAAGGTACAGAGGCTACAATGAGCAAAATCAAAGAGAATCCAAGTGTGCTAAATACTGTTAGAACAAAATTTAAAACCAAAAACAAAAATGCTGCAAAGAGCAAGACAAAGCCAGTTTATTAAAATCATGCTCTGGATGTGGAACAAAACACACTCGCAATAACTGCAAGTTTCGCAAAGCTGTGTGCAACAAATGTGGAAAAAAGGGTCACATCTCAGCTGTGTGTATGTCTGCTCAGACAAGCAAAAATAACAACAACAGCGATCAACAAAAAGCCGAAAATTTCCAGCATAATAGCGTTTCACAAATTGACTAATTTTAAGCATACATCAACCGCAGCGTGAAAATAATGTTTTTATTGACATTTTTGTAAATAAATTAAAAATAAAATTCCAAATGGATTCTGGTGCAACAGTGTCGGTTATAACTCAAGATACATATAAACAATTAAACAAACCAACATTGCGTCCGTTTTAAAACACCTATTTGATGAAGGGAAAAACCAAGTAAATACACTTGGCAAGTTTATTGCAGAGTTAAAGTGTGGCAAAACAACAAAAACAGCAATATTAGTGGTAGCGAGTGTTACTAATAGACATAATTTATTCGGCACCGATCTTTTCGATGTATTTGGATTTGAGATATGCCAAATCGCTGCTATTAGTGACAATTCGCAAATAAGTGACTTATTGAAAAAATACAAAAGTATTTTTGAGTCAGCTTTAGGTACTATAAAGCAAGTCAAAGCCAGTGTTCATCTAAAAACAAATTCTGTTCCAAAATTTTGCAAAAGCCGACCGATTCCCTTCGCACAAATGAACAAATTTAAAACTGAAGTGAAAGGTTTAACCAACAACGGTATTTGGAAACGAATTAAGTTTAGTGAGTGGGCTTCACCAATCGTTTTGGTTACAAAGCCAGATGGCTTAAAACCACAGTCAATAATAAAAGTGATGTGGATCAATATCCATTACCAACTCGGGAGAGCTTATTACATGCTGTACGCTATGAAAATTTTTTTTCGAAGATTGACCTGAAGGATGCCTACCTCCAAATGGAGCTAGACGATGAGGCAAAGAATATTTTAGTTGTCAACACGCCGCTTGGACTTTATCAATACCAACGCCTACCGTATGTAGTTGCAAGTGCTCCTGCCATTTTCCAAAATTATCTAGAGCAGCTCATACAAGGTATTGACGGATGTGGTAATTATATTCATGATATCATTATCACGGCATCAACAGCCGATGCTCATGTTAAGCGCTAAGAAAGAATGCTGTAGTTATTGGAAGAAAGTGATATTCGTTGCAAGCAATCAAAATGTGAATTTTTTAAACAAAAATTGGAGTATTTAGGGCGAACAATCAGTGCAAGCGGTATTTTGCCCGACAATAAAGAAGTTCAAGCTGTCAAGGATCAGCCACGTCCGCAAAATTTGAAATAAACCGAAGCTTTTCTTGGTAAGGTTAACTACTATCCCAATTTTTCCGTTTATCCCAATAACCTTTATCCCAATTTTTCCGTTTTGGTCGCACCTATCAATCAACTTCGCCGACAAAATATCAAATTCGTACGGGGCTCAAAACAAGAAGAAGCATTTAAAACTTTGAAACGCCATATCATAGATGCTACAGAACTCTCGCACTTTCAAGAACATTTGCCGATTGTTCCAGCAACCGATGCATCATCGTACGGCATTGAAGCAGTTATATCGCACAGATATCCGGATGGCTCAGAGCATCCTATCGCCTTTGCCTCCAAAACACTAAACACACATCAAGTAAGGTACAGCCAAATCGAAAAGGAGGCACTTTCGATCATATTTGGAGTACAAAGGTTTGACCAATATTCATTTGGGAACAAGTTCATTCTGATCAGCGATCACAAACCCCTGGTTAGCATTTTCAGCCCAGACAAAAATTTGCCATCAATGTCTACACACCGATTGCAACGTTGGGCAATTACTTTGATGTCATATAAATTTGAGATTCAGTTTCGTAAAACTGCTGAGCACTCAAACGCTGACGCATTATCACGTCTGTCCTGTGGACTAGATACTGAGTTCGACAAACATGAAGACTGCTATCAAGTTGATAATTTCGATCCACCTATCGACGTCAGAATACTCTTACAGCATTACAAAGACGATCACACACTGCAGAGTGTCAAAACCTTTATTTCTAAGGGTTGGCCAAATAAACAAAGCCTAGAAAATATGGATTTAATTACATTTTTCCGCCGAAAGTATGCTCTTTCCATTCACAACGATTTAGTCTATTTTCAGACAGACGCTACTCGAGATGTCATTCCTGGCTCTCTGCACCAATCGGTCCTAAACCTCTTACACGAAGGCCATTGGGGTATAGTAAGAATGAAGCAGCTTGCAAGGCAACACTGCTGGTGGCACAAAATTGATGACGACATCGAGAAGTTAGCTGCAAAATGTAACGTCTGTCAAATTTCGGGTTCCAGTCCAAACCGTCAATACAAAGAATGGCCTTAAGCTGAGCGACCTTGGCAACGAGTTCATATTGATTTTGCTGGTCCAATATTTAACTCAATGTGGCTCTTGGCCGTTGATGCATTCTCACAATTTTCGTTTGTGGTACAACTTGCCAAGACCACCACTGTTGACACTATCTCAGTATTGTAAACCATTTTTTCACTGGAAGGACTGCTTGAGACGCTGGTCAGCGACAACGGACCTCAGCCTACTTCCGATCAATTCACTGAGTTGTGTATAAGAAATGGCATAAAGCATGTGAGAACCGCACCATTTCACCCAGCTTCCAATGGACTTCCTGAGCTGTTCGTACGTACATTTAAAACATCCATAAAAAAAATTGGGATGATGGTCTATCACTAACAATGGCAGTGGGGAAGTACCTATCCACGTATCGTGCTATTACTAATGCTGAAGGGGAGTAACCAGCCGAGTTACTACATGGATGTGCTCTACGCACCTTGATGTCAATATTATCAGCATTACCGACAAACCACAGACAAGCTGAAACCACAAAACGTACAGCAAAGTTTTCATTAAATGAGACAATATTATCAGCATTACCGACAAACCACAGACAAGCTGAAACCACAAAACGTACAACAAAGTTTTCATTAAATGAGAAGCCACCATAGTTCAGCGGTTGGGTGACATGTTTTATACTGCAAGCACCGAAAATGGTATTGTGCGACGGCATCAAAACCAAATCAAGTATCAATCCGAGATATCCACTGAAAATCCTACTTGAATAGTGCAGCAGCCGCCAACAAACGGTCAGGATGGAAATTGTTACCCACACAAGGGAAGTACTAGTGAACAACGTCAGCTCAAGGAAAGTCCAGGTGAACAAATTCAGCTTAATGAAAATATCCCAAGACGAAGCGTTCGAACTCGCTCTCAACCGAATTGGTATAAGCCCAAGTTAAGTTTAAATGAATTTAAAAAACTTTTGTTTCTCTATTGGTATCAGCTTTAGTTAAGTAAAATGAACTGGAATTTTTTTCTTAAAGGAGGGAAATGTTATATACCCTTAATTAAAACGTTATTTTATCATATTATTAAAGTTTGGCAACCCTATCATTGTAAATATATAGTAGGAAGTCAACTAAATATTATATTAGAACAAAAAAATATATAAATAAAAACACTTTTTTCAAAGGTTTCATTAAAGTGAAATCGGAACATTTGACATATTATCGATTTGAAATGAACGAATTGAACATAAATCGATTCAAATTCCAACAGAAATATTGCAAGCAAGAGTGACGGCAGAGTGACGTAAAATCTATAATATGAGTCGGAAACTACGATCACTAAGAGTTACAGGAACGAGCTACAGTTCATGGGACTTAGCTGGATTTGAGTTGCTCTGCTATCTCGTTTAGAGATCTTCGGCAGTTAAGAACTGTTTCAGATGTTATTTTAACAGTTCCAAAGGCTTTCAAAGTGGATTGACTGTCAGAAAGTATGCAAATATCCATGGAAGATATTTTATTTACCTGAAGCCAAGTTAACGCTTAATGTATAGCAGCGATTTCAGCTTAAAATACACTGCAATAGTCAGGGAGCCTGAAGGCTAAATTAATGCTTAATGCTTCTGAATAGTTTTGATCCATCAGTAAATATCTATATAACATTGTGAGGTGAACGGTTTCCTAGTTCCTACTCTTCTCGAGAGGGAATGGATACATCGAACTTCATTTCAAAGGATAGTTTTTGTGTGATGTCTACAGTTTGACTACAGTCAATGGATCTACAGTCAATGGATCTAGGTATGGATCTAGCAATTTTCTAATGCAGGAATGTTCTAGTGTACCTTTTTTCCACTGGGAGGTGGCTTCTAGGTGGATGGCTGTATTAGCGGCCATCTGTTTAGCTAGGATGTCAAGTGGTGTAAGATGGAGCATTGTGTGTAATGCGTCTGTCGGAGTGGTTCTTTGGGCTCCACTGATGCACAGTTCCGCTGATCTTTCAACTTTACGGAGAAGATTTAGGTGAGTCTGTTTTTCGAGTGCTTGCCACCAGACAATAGCACCATATAGCAAGATTGGCCTTACAACTGCTGTATAAAGCCAGTGAGTAACACTCGGTTGTAAACCCCATTTGCTTCCTACCGCCTTTTTGCAGGAGTTCGCAATGTTAGCGTTTTTGGCTTTTTCGAGCAGATTGGGCTTCCAGTTTAGTTTCCTGTCTAGTATAAGCCCCAGGTATTTGTCTAGATCTGAGAAGCTAAGTCTTGTGTTTCTAAGTTTAAAAGGACTAATTAGAGGTAAATTGTCTATTCTGGTGAAAACCACTAACTCAGTTTTATTTAGGTTAACGCTAAGTCCACAGCTCATAGTCCAGTTGACTAGAGTATTAAGGCAGTTTTGCATAATATCTCGAAGAGTAAATATGTATTTTCCAGAGGTAACAGTAGCCACGTCATCGGCATAAGCTATCACCCTGCACCCCTCTAGTTTCAGTCTTACTAACAGTTCATTTACTGCTAAATTCCAAAGTAGATTCGAAAGAACCCCCTTCCTGAGGATCTTAACGTAGATGCCGCATCAAATTTTTCACTTATAATCCTGCCATCTAGCATTTGATTTATCAGTGCTATCAGCGTAGCATCCACCCAAGCTCCGTTAGCGCGTTAGTGATAGCTTTTGCTTCGACGTTATTAAAAGTCGCTTCTATATCAATAAAAGCTATCATCGTATATTCCTTCTGATGGAGGGATTTTTCAATAATAGAAACTATGGAGTGGTTTGAAGCTATTGATTGCCCATTCGAGCTTTGTTTGTGTGAGTATTTTTAGGGATCTCTTCACAGATGGTAACTGATCTTCCCGAATTGGAGTATAACATATCTCTGAGCATCCCGGAAAGTGAGTTTCTACTAAAACATTTAGGGATTCCGCACTATTGGTGGTCCAAGTACCATCATCCTTTTTCATGAAGCTTGGATAAGGGGGAACCGTAGCTAGAATTTTTCTAAGCCTTGACGCCTCTGAGGTTTGTGTTATTTTTTTCTTGCTTTTCTAAATTCATTCTTGTATACATTTAGAGCCACTTTATAGTTCGTCAACGAATCTGAGGATCTAGTGGCCTTTGCTTTATTGAAGACTTTTTTGGACTGATTACGGAGCTCCTCGATTTCTTTGTTTCACCAGGGTGGCTTTTACCTCCGCTTTGGTGTTTTCATCGGACAAGCGGTATCGAGAGCTTTGTTAATGGAATTTGTTAGACTATCAACTAGGTAGTACAGCGATTGTTTACAGGAGGGACGATTGGATAGTCCAGTTGAGAGATCTCTTTTTAACGTGTCTAAGTAAAAAACCCAGTAAACTTCTTTAAGTTGCAAAAGCTGCTCGCTTTTGTAGCAAAATCATCAACATCAAAGGGAATATATCTATGGTCTGAAAATGAGTGTTCCTTAGAAACTCTCCAGTTCCTTATTCTATTAGATATATGATCAGAGACAAGGGTAATATCTAAGACTTCTTGCCTATTAATAATAATAAAGGTTGGTTCATAACTACATAACTTATGCTAATATTGGTATTGAGGATGAAGTTGAAAAGAGGCTCACCCCGTTCGTTGTTGTTCCCCAGATCACGTAAAGAGCATTGCCATCGCACCCTTAATGAGGCCTTTTGACTACGATGCTGCAGTGGAGACCAGCCTTATCATGTTCTCATCCGGGAGGACCTCTACATCATGCGCAAGATATGCTGAGATGAACCACAAGCTGCCTTGGCTCATCTCGACACTTATGTCCACGGTGTCCTTATTACAGAAATTAGAGAGAGTAAATGCACTCAGAGTTTTTTGATTAGAATACACACTCCTGGTTAACCTTGTGCTTTTATATACACTAGCATGTATGTTGGGGTCCTGAGTCCACATAATAATCCGCAGATTACCCACGAATCCTGGATCAGGACGATGTATGAACACGGAGGATTAGGCTGGAGGACGCAGCCTTCAAGGATGGATGTTAATTTGAACTGCTCTCAGCATTAAGGCTGTTAGTAGGCAACTTTACCTCCACGACTGTTGTGTCGGAGTCATCTTCGAATTTTAGAAGGTCATACTCTAGGGAGGACGACTCAAAGGTCTGCGCCTGTTCCATCATGGGGCTTGCACTCTCAGGTTCTGGTGCAGGGGAGCAGGTTTGAGTGAAAAAGGCATCTTTAATTGGGTTCGAAACCTGTACTTTCTCCAATGATGCCTCATCTTTCTTGCTTATTCTCAATACGATAGATGAGAAACCAAAGTCTACCACGAATCGTTTATATGACAAGAACGTCAGGGACTTCTGATTGATAACTAATGTTACCGATCTAAAGTCACCCTTTAGCTCTTCAACCCGTGTCACCTTACAATTCGCTGTTGGCAGGCCATGGTTTCCCAACCTGATCGTATCGAGGATAGTTTGAGGGTCAGAGTATACGGCAGGGACACTAGCCCGCACTCTTGGTCCGTTAGGGATCTGGTCCTTATCTACGGGGTTCGCACTCGACCATACCTCACCAACCCTGGAGATGGCTGTCTTATGTTGGTCCAGAGACCTTCAGCTCATGCGATCAGCTTCACGTGGTCCTGATGCCATCCACTGTCACAACAGGAAGGAACCCTACCAGGAAATTCCTTCATGAGCGGAATGAACACTAAGGACAACTTTCCCTCAACGCTCCTCCACTTATAAGGCGATATGCTGCCGTCCAGATCACCTTTATCAATTACCACAATGGTAATTTGCTCAGCTGCGATCTCGCTGAACAATTTAGGAGTGGCTGTGCTATCACAGATTTTCTTTGCTTTCGGCAGAGGGGCCTCTTCTTGAGATCTCTGACGCTAAGGGGGCATCGGTTTGGGTTTAGGGGGAGCCTGTGACTTCTCCAAGATGCCCACTTCCAGGACGACTTCTGTTCCTCGGTACGTTGATTTTCACTCTCAACGCTGGTTTCCGAGCAACATTACTCTTCCTTTTAGTGGGAGGCGTTCCTTTAGCCAAGGCCTTCTTGCAACTCCCACTGATGCTAGGCTTGTTGGCCACTACACCAGCGTCTGTCGCTAGTTGAGCATTTAAAGACTGCGCGTCCATAGGCTGTTGGCCAGGAGTAGCGTTTGAAGACTGCGTGTCTGGTGTAGCTGAAAGCTTCACCCGATTTGCATTTAAAGACTGCCCGTATGTGCTTTTTATTTGGATGGTGTACATTACCTTGTTTATAACACCACCTCCTCCCCATCCAGATGAACAGAGTTAAGCCAACAGGCGGTCTGAAACCGCTCCTCGAACGGAATCAGGTCCACATTCAGAGAACGAAGGAACCCCGTGTGCAGCCCCGATCCAACCCGAGATTCAGTTTAGAGTCTGTCAGCAGAGTGGTAAAAAATAGAGAGGGAAAAGATGTCACCCACGCCCTAACCCATTGCAACTTAAGCCCCTTCATCGCGTCAAGATTGTCACTCAGGTAAAGGTTTGCTACTGTTAATAATTTCAAATTAAATAATAGGAAATAGTTAACTCGCTTTAGCAACAATGGACATCCAACAAGTTCCCACCAACTTAAAATTTTTTGCTTTGCAGTAAATTTAAAAAGAAAAAACCTAAAGGAGCAAGTAAAGACAGCGATGAGACAGGGATGAAAATGTACAAAAGAAAAAGGAGATATAAAAAGACAATATCGCATGCTCCTAGCTCGATCACCAGAACAGGAGATACCCAACCTCAGGCAGTAGCTCAAAAACCTTGGTTACCTTGTGTTTAGGTGAAAATTTTACATTATATTTATATTTAAGCTAAGCTTTCATTTAATTTATACTTACGATAAAGTTATATTGAAACCTAGATGGCGCTTCACGTTCATCTATACAAACTACAATTTATCTATTTCCTGTCGCTTTAATATGTCAAAATTGCTTATATTTAATCATTGTTAACTTCCTTTCTTGTATCAAGATTGGTACTCGTTCATTTTTCGAGCAACCACATCCTGAGTAAGTTCATCCACAAATCTTTGTAAATAAATCCATTGTTTCAGAAAACTAAAACTTACACCCACTTCTTTCATTTCGCTAAACTCAAATTAACTTGATTTGAGTATTTCATTTATAGATAAATCTCTTGCTTCACCATTTCACTGGCATCCAATCCTCACTCATTTCTTCATGGTCCTATTCGAGCCGGATTTTTAGGAAGCAAAAGATTTATACCTGGGTCTAAGCTGAAACATTTCATCCAAAAAGACATCGAACATTTCATCCAATAAAACGACATCGATCATCTTATCCAAAGGAGGACTTACTCACCTCACACGCATTTCACCATCATCATCGATCTCATCAGAATCAGGTGTGTTTGCATTATTTCTTATGTTCATATATCAGTACAAGTGCATTGCGTTAACTAGAAGAAACGCTTCTATGATCTCTAAAAAATTACGGTTCCCATACAGTTCTGTAAGAGACGCGGTCAAATCAAAATCTTAAAATAATTCAAAGTGCCTAATTTCATTAAAAAAAGTCATAATTTAAAAGTAAAAAAGTGTTAAAATTACTTAAAATAGCTTAAAAAAGTTTAAAAAAAACATTTTTACCGAAGCGCAAACAACGGGAGTTATTTTTTTCCCTTCATTAACATATAGGATAAATATATGTATATACATACATACATATTGACATTCAAACAAGAGCGATCGTGTTAGTTAGTGCGGTATGTAAAAATAATATTTTTTGTTTAAACATCGCTATAAATGCCTATCATTTAAATTTATCCATTAGAAACTTATTTCATCTAAGAGAAACATCATTTAAATTGTTAAAAAGCATCAAAAAATAAATTATTTGATATAAAATTGTGTGCATCCATTTTGGGTTTGAGAACGATCGCAATTCAGCACTCTCATCTCAACACGATCGGTTACACGCCATTGAAATAGCTTACATTATGCTTAGCCGATATTCGAACCTATCTGTACAGGTTAACAGAAAAGTATAATTATCAGTGCTTTTCTAACAGTGCTTCTTAAACTGTTGCTTTGATGTTCTAAGCTGAAGGTGAATCTCTGTTAGTTAACAGTAGATTTAGTTATAAGTGGTTAGTTTCCTTACATTTCGTTTACATGCTAATCAAGCAGAGACACAAAGACAATTTCATATAGAGCATTCGAACAGCTGTTCTTTATTACAACTAAGTGCAGTGTATTGAACTTTACAACAGTGGCCACCGAGATATCAAATCTTAATCACAATTTTTAATTCATGAAGGATTAAATTTTTAATGATTCAAAATTTAACATAAATGCAAAATTAAATATTCTTCTTCTTCCTAAACACGTAAATACACACATACATAATATGCACATAATATCCATAATATAATAATTCAACACTTATAAAATATAAGTGTACACATCCCTACACACACAAAATAATTATTTATGTCATTAAAAATTTGAAAAAATTAAAATCTATCACAGTGATATAAATAAACATCAATTTCATAGCTGAATTACTTCATAATTTTTTTAATATTTTTCGATAAACGAAATACACATTTCTTCTCGTTATTCAAACTTATTATCTATTTTTAAAGTGAATATAAGCTGCCGAAATCCAACTACTTTAATTTATCGACTTTTTCCAAAAAATTTGCTGAAGTTTGTTATTACCATCGAAAATATTCCAACTTATCGATTTTTATAGTGAATGTTTGTTTCTAAAATCCAAATATTTTTGGCTATCGATTTTTCCAAGGTGCACCAGCTGCAACATTAAAATAATTCTGTTTTTTCGATTTTAATAGTGAACTCTAGTGGTGGAAAACAAAATATTTATGGTAATCGATCTGTTAATAGTGCAGTTTTGTTTTTAAAAAAATTTCCGTTTGTCGATTACTTCATATTTAAAATTTCTCGCTACTATAAAATGTTTTCATTTATCAATTTTTCTAATGGTTATTTGCTGTTCCCAAGGTGCCAATAAATTATTTAAGTATCAGTGATTAATTGCACTTAAATCAACATTTTTAGGATTATACTCATTTAAAAGCAAATATTTAGTGTCAAAATATAAACACTTTCATTCATCCATTTTTTTACAATATATATTCAAATCCAAATCGACATTATTTCATCATCGATTTTGTCATAATTAAGATTGCTGCTGAAATTTAAATATTTTCCTTTTTCGTTCTGAACATCGGTTATAAGAATAAAAAAAATTTTCTCTTATCAATTTTTCACTGTGAATATAAATAGTGATATCCAAATCTTTTTCATTTATTGATTGTTATAACAATTTACTCGATTATTGAAATTAAAATAATTTCTTTTATCGATTTTTCAATTTGAATGTTTCGATTTAAGTTTAAGATCTTACCTAAACCTGATTTTTCGAATACGATTTTCGTTATTGAAATCGAAATTTATCTTTTCATCGTTTTTTAAACAAGTGAATAATATTATTGGAAGATAAACATTTTGAATTTGTAAATCCAAATGCTACAGTGAATTTATATTTCAAAAACTTTGTTATCGATATCTGCATTTTGGTCTTTAAATTGAGATACATATCAAATCTTGTCATAGAATCCGATTGTTCTAAATTATTTGTTACCTACAATCTTTTCATCGATAAATTCAATTTCCAATATTATGAAAATTATTTCTTTTTTTTAATTCGATCTTGTTTATATCGATTGTCCAATATTTCTCATTCTGATTTTTTCTATCATCGATCATATCGAGTACAAATTCCTAAAGTGTTTCTTGGCTGATTTCTTGCTGATTTTTTTCTTAATCCAAAAAAAACCGAAGAAATTGTTCACCACTATGAGTGCATTGGAATCTTTTATCCATCTCTCGGATAATTTAATTGAATTTGAGGCAGATTTTAGTGATGCAAATATTTCGGAATATTCAGCAGCTGCAATAGAAGTCCATAAAGATGAGATGAAGTCTATCTGGGCTAATGTTAAGTCGGCGTATGAAGCATGCTCAAAGGAGCTAGCTGCACCTAAGGACAAGACAACTGAATGCGAGTACGATATCGAAACAATAAAGAATCGATATCATAGCTGCTATCACAACTATGTTCGGTGCATTTCACGGCTCACTGAAAATATTCAGCACAGATCTGCTAAGTCGTCTTCCTCTTCAAGGTCACCAGATATTCCATCCAGTTCCAATTTCCACTTACCTCCATGTGATACCGATGTATTCAGTGGAGATTATTTAACGTGGCCTTCTTTCCGTGACTTATTCACAGTCATCTACATAAATAATACTCGGCTTAGTCCAGTTGAGACGCTTTTCCATTTAATCAATAAAACTCAAGGAGAAGCTCGAGATATTGTAAAAAGAGCTCCGTTAACAAATGATGGGTTTTGGTCAGCATGGCATAATTTATGTGAACGTTTTGAAAACAAACGTATACTCGTTAATAGCCAACTGAAAATTCTATTTAATCTTCCATTCATATCCACTGAATCTAGTCATGCGTTAAAAAGTATCCAAAGAGATATCAACAATTGTATTACAACCCTTCAACTTAACGATATAAGGATTGATGATTGGGATTGTATCTTTATTTTTCTATGCTCCACGCGTCTGCCCGAAACTACTTTAGCTCTTTGGGAGCAATCCATTCAAAATAAAACAGACATTCCAAAGTGGGAAGCTTTAGATAACTTCCTGACCAGTCGTTACCAAACGCTGGAAACCGTTTCAGATATTCGAAATTCAAATCCTTTAAAGAACTCATCTAAGAAACCTCCTACAATTTCAAAAAGTTCAAATCCACCAATAAGGGTGAACACATATCACTCCAAGATCTCTGGTTCACTTTGTAAGCTCTGTCCAGAAGAGCAACATCCAATTCGTCAATGTGCTCGTTTTCAAGACTTCAATATCGAAGAAAGAACAAATTTCATAAAGAAACATAAACTTTGCATAAATTGCTTTGCTCGTAGCCATAGTGTCAGAGATTGCAAAAGTTCATATAATTGTTATACCTGTAACAAGCGACATCATACGCTTTTACATTGGAATAATCCAAGTCCAAATACCAATGCTTCACCTTCTGAAAATCTTAATACTACGAAAAATAATTCCAGTATAACTTCAGGGATGCAGCAGCCCCAGTTTCATTCAATACAGTCCACTAACTCTTTTATGCCTATTGATAACGTTCAAACATGTTTCTCTACTAATTCCAAAGGCGTTCTTTTAGGTACCGCGATGGTTCATATACGCCATCTAGGTACAACTTTTACTGCTCGAGCCCTCATTGATACTGGTTCAGAAGGAACTTTTATTTCTGAACGATTGTTTAAGCTACTAAAACTTCCATCTACTTCAATACAAGCGCACATTTCCGGTCTTAATAACACTACTTCCGCCAAAGTTGATAAGATATGTTCATTTATCTTAAGCTCTCCAATTAATACTGCAATTCACATTGAAGCTAGTGCTTTAGTTCTACCGCAACTCACAGGAAATCTTCCGACATCTCCTATAGATCCTTCAGTTTTTAGTAATCTGCCTAGCATACAGCTCGCAGACTCACAGTTCTTTAAAAGCACTCAGGTTGATCTGCTGATTGGCGGTGATCTTCTTCCACTTATTCTATTAGATGGAATAAAACATAATATTTGTGGTACTTTATTAGGCCAGGAGACCATATTTGGTTGGATATTAACTGGGCCTGTATCCAAAACATATATTTCTTCATTTTCAACAGGCGTGTCACACCACAATAAAGCGTCACTAGACAAGACACTTTCTCGATTTTGTGAGGTAGAGGATCTTCCGAAGAAACAATTCTTCGATCAAGCTGATCGTTTTTGTGAAGAATTGTATGTTCAACCAACAAAACACAACAACGATGATCGTTATGTTGTCCAATTACCATTCAAAGAAGGGTATCTAGAGACCCTTAAGCTAAGTCATTCAACATCAATTTCACATGGGCAATTTCTACTAAATAAAGCTCGATTATTAAAAAATCCTACTTTTAAAACGCAATATAATGACGTTGTGTGTGACTATCTAGAACTTGGACATATCCATGCAGTTCCGAAACCGGAAAATGAATATGCTCCAAATCATTACTCTTTGTCTCATCATACTGTTATCAAACAATACATCTCCACTACGAAAGCACGCGTCGTATTCAATGCTTCCAGTCCATCATCCAATGGAACAAGCCTCAGTGATGTTTTTTACACCAGGCCTGTGCTTCAATCCAATCTCAATATATTAGAATCTTCAAAAAAAATGGTTTGCGTTTTTGAACTCAAAACGGGAACATTTGGAGTTAATTGTTCTCCGTTTGTTGCCATCCGTACGCTTCTCCAACTAGAAGATGATGTTGAAAAAACTTTTCACTTTGCAAGTAAGATTCTTCGAAATAGCATGTACGTTAATGATGTGCTTGCTGGAGCTCATGACATCCATACCGCATTGCGACCACGCGATGAACTCCTATCCTGCCTTAAGAAGTGGCAAACTTTCAAATCCAATTATCCACACATTAATGAAATCCATATTCCAATATGGATACTATATTCTCCAAAATATAACATCCACGCATTTTGTGAAAAAAGCACAGGCGGCCTACAAATCGCTCAAAACACAGTGTTTGGGTATACTTTTTCCGGTCCTTGTGCCTTTAAAATTTCAAATTCTATTAAATGTTCCATCCACGTATATGCACGCACGTACTATTATATTGAATTATTGAAATTATATGCAAATGCACATCTTTTACTTATATTTTTTATAAAATTTATATTATTCCTTATACTTAGAAAATACTATACATCTAATTATATTCATTTTTCATCTTATCATGAGTCTATAATATTATCTACAAAATTTGAATTACCTATTTGAATTAATATATTTTAATTGCATAAATATTTCATACATTTCTTTGACAATTGTATCTATACATAAATCTTATTGCAGCCGTACTGCAAGGCGGGCGGAATGTTTAGGTGAAAATTTTACATTATATTTATATTTAAGCTAAGCTTTCATTTAATTTATACTTACGATAAAGTTATATTGAAACCTAGATGGCGCTTCACGTTCATCTATACAAACTACAATTTATCTATTTCCTGTCGCTTTAATATGTCAAAATTGCTTATATTTAATCATTGTTAACTTCCTTTCTTGTATCAAGATTGGTACTCGTTCATTTTTCGAGCAACCACATCCTGAGTAAGTTCATCCACAAATCTTTGTAAATAAATCCATTGTTTCAGAAAACTAAAACTTACACCCACTTCTTTCATTTCGCTAAACTCAAATTAACTTGATTTGAGTATTTCATTTATAGATAAATCTCTTGCTTCACCATTTCACTGGCATCCAATCCTCACTCATTTCTTCACCTTGGGTTACCTTCCGAGATCAATCTCATCCAAGAATTTGGACTCGGATCCCGATTTTTCGACACATTGCACGCATTTAACAATTACTTAAGAACCACCGTGATAATCATGAAAAATTCACAGCTGAGCGAAGTAATTACCCATCAGAAAGCCCTTCAGAATAATGGAACAGGTCATTAATAATACCATACTTGGACTCCATTATTACATCTTTTGAAGAACGTTTTACTGAAGAAAACATTCAATCATTCGCATTATCTAAATTATGCCCTGCGCAAATGCAATCAATTTCAGTAGCAAATCCCGCAGAAACTTGCAAAACTTTTGCCCAATTTTATGATTTCAACAAGCCTTAAAAATGAAATCGAACTTTTGCAGCAATTGTAGCATAATAAACCCAACCTTACATATGTAACTATTGTTGATGTCCTAAAAGAGGCCAGAACCTTCTTTCCCAAAACGGGAAAACATGGAAAATTTTAATTCCTCTACCATACATAACGTGTACGGTATAATACGTACGGTATAGTACGGTGTAGCAGCCTCAGGCGACTAAGAAAATTGTTACGAAGCACCATATGGGACAATAGCCTCAATGGTCAGGTCATGATGAGTGTGCACAGAAAACTTATTTATGAAAACTTACAAGACAACTTTTTTACAAGTTTTAATTTTTATACAGTGTAGTGCGCACCGAGTTAAGCAACCAAACTTACACAAACTTATTGATTGCACTGTACTATGTTTATTGTTATTCACCACGCACAATGTCCCGTGGTTATATATTAAGTTTACATTACGCACTTTTGCACTAAGCTAATGTTCTATTTCTTTCACTCGCGCACTTTTAATATTTATTATTTTTGTTATATACTTATTTTTGTTATATATTTATTTTGCATTACGCACTTACGCATTAAGTTTATATTTGTTTTTCACTCACGCACTTTTTATGTTAAAAATTATGCACTTTTTCGATTTAAAAAAAATACCGTTGTTTGGCTTTATAAGCACCGAATTTGAAAAATAAAGATTATTAATTCTACAAGCTTTAAATCAGCTTCATCTTTTTATTTTAAGCCTAAGTGCATTTTTATGCCGGCTGAATAAAAATAATATTTCAAGCCTAAGCGCATTTTTATGCCGGCTGAATAAAAATAATTTACTTAGAGCCAGTGGCGTTTTTAAGCGCAGGCAAAAACGCGAGGCAGGTCCTTTTCTTTTAAACACAAAAATTTAAACAAAAAACATTACATGGCGATCCTGCCAAACACGGACCCAAATTTGATGCGTACGCAAGAAGAAATTTTGACGACGGCAAAACAACAAATACAGCAAGAATACGTACCAGATGGTGATGACGTAAAAGCACCAAAATCATGGAGTACAACAACTCTATTTGAACAACACGCAAAGGAATTCATGAGCACCTACAGGACATGGTTGCTGGGCGTAGAAGAGGAGCAACAAAGGGAACTGGAGCAGCAGATTAACATACAACATCAACATCGCAATGCACAATAAACAAAAATTTATTTTTCTCATTAATTTTATAAAAACAAAATTATAAAAGCAAAATTATAAAGAAAAACTGAAGAACTAATAACACTTTCTTAATTTATTTTTCAAGTAATGTTAATTAACAAATAAACAGTGAAGTAAATCCATATTTTTTTTAAATTTATTATTAAATTTTTGTACACAAAATAACACACACGAAACTTGCATCTTTTCACTTCAATAACAACTTGTTGCGCTTATTACTACAAATTTTTTTTACACTTACACACAAACACTTGACAAATATTTTTAGCAAAACAAAATTTTTTTGCCAACAACAACAACAAAATTTGTTTCTTTATATATATTTTTTGTTGCTTTGTTACTTTAAAACACTACACTTAACTTGAATTAAATGCATATATTTAGCGAATATATGCTATACGAAAATTACGCGCACGATAAATATAATTATAATATTAAAATAATGCGTTCACTAAATCACCTTTGTGTATTCTTTGGCCGCGATCGATAAAAACAATTTTTTTTTCCTTACACACTACGCGAAAATATTTACGACCGCCATTATATTATTCATTCATTAAACTGAAACGTCAGTTTTACGTTTTCTTTGTACTCTTATTCGCAATCAATCATTGCAGACACATGTTTAAATGTTGGCATGCATGATTTATTGGCACTATGAATCACAGGGTGATTCAAGTGAAATAAAAAATAAAAAATTTTAATGTTTTGATGTCATGACATAAATTTATGGACATAATTAAAGAAAACATAATATTTCTTGAAAAATTAAAGAAAAATTTAAGAAAAAGTTAAAATCGAATTTATAGTGAAGAATATAAAAAAGGTAAATTGCAAAAAATTTAAAATTTGAAAAACGAAATAGTCAAATATGAAACTTTAGAAGATTGCAAACATTTTATATTAGAATTTAATAAAATTTATTATGAATTACATGACATCATAAAAAATTTAATAATACGAAAAGAAGATAAAATAAATTTGGATTTAGCATCGGTTTGGGGGGAAGAAAGTAATTTGCCAAAAATGTCAAACTTTGACATAAATGTAGTAGGTAAAAACCTATCAGTTTTTAAAGGAGTTTATGAAGAATTAGATGATTTTATAGTGAAAGCAGAATTGCTTCATGATGATGAAGATAAGGTCATTTTTATTAAGTATGTATACAATTTTAAATTAACAACCCAAGTGAGAAGTATACTTGGACGTTTGAACAGACCTTCGACATTGATTGAATTAAAATCTTCATTGGTGAAATCTTATCCCAATCCAAAAACAGTACTGCAAATGCTAAATGAATTCAGTTCTATATCACAGAATAATCGAACAATTTCCGAATATAGAGAAAAAATAACAGAATTAGCAGAACAATTAAGCAATTTAGAGCTACAAAGCTTAGAGAAACCCAGTCAAGAGACAAAAGATGCAATATATAAGGTCAACGAAAGTATGGCACTTAATATTTTTTCAAAAGGTGTCAGGACAGAATATAAAACTATTTTACAGGCGAATCCGCCAAAATCTTTTACTGAAGCAACTGAAAGATGCTTGAATATTGAGCAAAATCTTTCAACAGATAGAAACAATATTTTACATATACAGAACATGCAATAACAACAGAGTTCAGCTACTACAGCTTTTTCGCACTTTCTCC
This sequence comes from Dichetophora obliterata, assembly GCA_963920525.1. Classification (NCBI taxonomy): domain Eukaryota; kingdom Metazoa; phylum Arthropoda; class Insecta; order Diptera; family Sciomyzidae; genus Dichetophora; species Dichetophora obliterata. The sequence continues at coordinate 125,453,952 of OY986436.1, read as the reverse complement.
GCATTAGATCATCTTAAGAACCAGCCCAAATAACATTAAAACATCTCAATAAGGCCATTCACAGTTCGAATACGCTGGTCTGCCATTTGTTCGATTTGCTATTTGTACGCCAATTTACGGAAGCTTATTTTGCTTTGTTGTAGTTTTGCATACAAATGCAAATACGCAGGCACGCGTAAATAAAAGCAGCCCTTGGACGTGTTTTTTGTACCTCGTATTTTTATGCTCTGTCTACAGCCGCATAATCACATACATCACAGGGTTGCACAATTTTTTTATACGACAGTCTCATGGCGAGGTGCTCACAGTTTGAACAATAACAAATGCTATAAATACGATTTGTCAAAAGTACGCTCAAACTGTGAACAGCCTTAATGATATCGATAAGAGTGGTCCAAAACAATCTAAAGTGAGAAAAATTTACCCACCATAATATGGGTTGGGCTCAGGGACAACACAAGACATAACAACTAACCATGCGTTTACATAGATCTAATCATACATTAGTTTTCAATCTACTTTTGAGTTGACCTTTCGATAAGTTAACATCAAAAAAGCTACAGCTGTTAACAAAAAATTAATTGAATCATCAAGAGTGTTATTATTAACATATTCTAAAATAACATGAAGCTTACTTTGAAGTAAATGATTCAACTTCAAAAAGTCAGCTTTTTTAAAATTGAATTCATAAACTTTATCTATTGAGTTAGACTTTACTATATTATCCCTGTCTGATTTGTACCATATGCTCAATGGTGGATGGTATTCATCAACAGCAAACAAAACATGAGGGGCCCACTCAACAATCACATTGTTACTATCTGTAGTTAAGACCAGGTCAAGAAGTCTTTCACGACTATTATAAATACAACTCACTTGTTGTAAGTCAGAACATATATTATCAACAAATATATGCTCTTGGCGAGTCTTCGAATTAGATGCACAAAATATGTATCATCGTCAGAAGATTCCCATTTCAAGTCAGGCAGATTAAAATCACCTAACAATAAAATGTCTTCATTAACGTCAATTATGCTTATGACATATTCTATGCAATCCGCAAGGCTTGCATAAACTTCTACACTGCTCTTAGGAGGAACGTATGCATTAATAAGATATACATTAGAATTGCAATGTACAACCTTGACGCATATAAGTTCGATGTTAGCAGAGCAGGGAATAACAATAATGGAACTAACGAAGTAGTTCCTTACAGCTAATAAGACACCTCCACCGACAGCAGAAGTATTGTCAGCATGTCTATCTCTTCTATAAATTTCAAAACTGTTATCAAACAATTCTAAGCCAGTAATGCTTCCGTTTAACCAAGTTTCAGTCAGTGCGATAATATCCTCAGAGAAATTCTGAGACATTAAAAATATGTCTCGCGTCTTAGAGCGCAATCCCCTTACATTTTGATAGTAAAGGGATAACCTATTCAGTTTTTTTGGGATTGACGAGCGGCTTGAGTCGTCCCTCTAGGCTTATTCTTAGTCTGAAACTCTGTAACGAGTATATTATCAGTCCACAAATTAGAGTTTAGAACAGTTGCAAACTCTTCAGCTGGAACTGCGAGAATAAAGGAAGCATGGGAAGGTTTATTACCTATTTTTTTGCATGAGCAAAATGCATTTTGACTCAACAATTTATTATGTTTGATAAAAGTCAATACATTTTCAACAGTTGTGTCGGGCTGAAGACGTGAAATAAATAAATTTTTTTCCTCGACACTGCCCTTAAGCTTGATAGATTTCTAGGCTCAATAGGAGTCAAAACTGAACTATTAGTCAAAGAAGGAATGTTAGAAGGTGACGAGGAAGTAACTGGAGGGTTCCTGTTCAAAAGCGGTGCTAAGGGCTGCTTGGCCTGAGAAGTAGATCCAGATGATTTTCGCTTCTTATTAGTTTTTTTATTTTTTCTCTTTCTTTTTGAGATAATATGGTCTTCTGATGAAAGGATTGTTTGTGTCCCGGAAGAAACAGTCTGTGACAAAGCAAGCGGGATATTTTCCGAAATTGAATTTTCATCATAGACGCTGGTACTGGGTGCGGCCCTAACTTCACTAAAAAATGTTACAATTTCTCGAAAATTGTTGTTTAACGAGTTAAGACTTTCCCCAAAAAGCTTAATTTTTGAATAAAGTTCATCTGGGGAAAGTGCCCTACACGAAGCACAGTACCAGCAAAGACCTGATCGCAGAGATTTTAAGTCGTCAAGGCATGACTTGGAAATACCGGCACAAGATGCATGAAACATTTGCTCACATGGACCAGAACAGCTGAACATGGGGTTCAGAATGTTTTGGCTTTTGCAAAGTTCGTCTAAAGAACAAGCAACGATATTTTCTGCAGAAAAATAATCCATGTTTAATTTTTAAAAAATGAGCAGATGCAAAATGTGCTTTTAGGGTTATTATATTCAGGCAGCTTGTGCACAGTTTAGTAGAAACTAAAAAACAAAAACAACACTCACTGAGCTGAAGATAAACAAATCACCGCACAAAGAAGAAACTAAAACACAGTAAGCATGCAAAAACAACAAACCTGCATTAACTTAACAAGTTAAACAAAGTTAATATGCAATAATTAAACTTACACAACTTAAATGCACAATTATTATTTAATGGAATAGTTGTATATTAATGATATTAGTAAGTACAATATAATATTTAAGTAATTACGATATTGAAACTGTTTTAATACACTCACGAATATAACAAACAAAGGCTTTTACATAACAAGATAAAACACAACCGACACCAACTAATATACGAGATCAACTGAACAGAACAGAATTAATTCAAGAAATTATAATGAGCAAAATAATAGATTTAATCAAAACTTCAGAAATTACAATAATCAACATTTTTCCAACAGAGACAATAACAATTATAGAAATAAAACATTTCAAAACAGAAATCAAAATTTTTCAAATAATAATTACAGAAATAATAATAATTTTCAAAACAACAATCAAAATAACAATTACAGGGGCCGAATTACAGCATCCGTGATCGAGCAAAATTACGAAGGGCACGACGAGATAAGTGCTTATCAATCTTGTACAATTTTGCTCGATCACGGATGCTGTAATTCGGCCCCAGAAATAATAACAATTACAGAAGCAACAATTTTCAGAATAACAATAATTTTTACCGTGGAAATAACGGAAATAATAATAATAATTTTATAAACAATAATAGCAGAAGTACTAATTTCAATAGAAATACAAATTTTAGAAACAGCAACAATGCGCGGGGAAACGGATATGGCCGGGTAGCAGGAATTGTTACCCACAGAGGCTAAAACTGATCCTACAACTTACTAAAAATTTAACTAATTTTATTATATTAAAGTGCAAAAATACTAATGAGAATCTGAATTTCCTAATAGACACGGGAGCAGATATTTCTATCTGCAAGAAAAGAAGCGTGAATAAAATAGAAACAAGAAATATTTCAACAATAACTGGTATAACAAATGAAAGTATAGAGTGCATAGGCACATAATATTTAAATTTTTTAATTGAAACGGAGAAAATAATACACAATTTCCACATAGTAGAAAATGAATTTCCAATATTAACAGATGGCATAATAGGGCGTGACATGTTGAGAAAGTATATGTCTAAAATAGATTTTGAAACGTACACAGTAACATTTTTAATAAATGAAAAAGAACTAACATTACCAATAATTTTAAATTATAAAAATTTTACAGTACCTACTCGATCAGAAGCAGTGGTCCTCATAAATATTAGGGTTAATGAAGACAGTTTAATCCTTAACAAAGAAATAAATAATGGAGTCTTCATTGCAAATATCATAATACCTGCGAATGGCGTAGCACACGTGAAAGATTTAAACACGACAGAAAAATAAATAAATTTGCAGGATATAAACATAGAAAAAAAACCATTAAAAAACTACAACATATTTACGAGCAAAGAAACTAGCAAATTTAATGCACATAGATTACAAGAACTTTTAAAAATATTAGACATTGGATGCAGCGACCCGGAGGCAGAAAAATCAATGATTGACATTTTAAAACACTTCCAATATGTATTCCACCTTCCCGGAGAACCATTGACAGTGAACAATTTTTACACGCAAGAGATTCATACTACTGATTCAACAGCGGTATACATAAAGAACTACAGACTCCCACAGACACAAATGACAGAGATCAACGAACAAGTAGACAAGCTTTTAAAAGACAACATTATTGAACACTCGGTTAGCCCTTACAATTCGCCACTTTTAGTTGTTCCAAAAAAATCGAATAATGATGAAAAAAAATGGAGATTAGTAGTCGATTTCAGGAAACTAAACGAAAAAATAGTTAACGACAAGTTTCCCCTTACAAAAATAGAAGACATACTTGACAAATTAGGAACAGCTAAATACTTTTCGACGTTGGACATGACTAGCTCCTTCCACCAAATACGATTACACGAAGACTCACGACCACTAACTGCCCTTTCAACAAATAACGGACATTACCAATTTGAACGCCTACCTTTTGGACTAAAAATATCGTCTAACAGCTTTCAGCGCATGCTAACAATAGCATTGAGTGGTTTAGATGCTGAAGCATTTTTATATGTAGACGATATTATTGTGTTTGGATGCAGTTTAGGGCATCACAATGAAAATTTAGCTAAAGTTTTTGAAAGGATGACGAAATTTAATTTAAAACTAAATGCACACAAGTGCTCATTTTTGAAACCAGAGGTTGTATATCTAGGACACCTCATAACAGCTAAGGGCATTAAAACTGACCCTGCAAAAAATAAAATCATTAAAAATTACCCTGTGTCAAAAGACACAGATGAAGTTAGAAGATTTGTTGCTTTCTGCAATTATTATAGGAGGTTCATACCTAAATTTGCAGAAATAGCTAAAGTTTTGAACTCACTACTAAAAAAAGACGCTAAATTTAATTGGATTGAAGATTGTCAAAATGCTTTCGAAACGTTAAAAACAAAATTACTCAACCCACCGATACTACAATACCCAAATTTTGAAAAACAATTTGTACTGACAACAGACGCCTCAAATTATGCGTTAGGTGCTGTTTTGTCACAAGGTGATATTGGGTTAGATCTACCAATATCATAAGCGAGCAAGTCTCTCAACAAACACGATTTAAACAAACCGATAATAGAAAAAGAGTTATTGGCCATACATTGGGCCATAAATTTTTTCAGACCATACCTCTATGGTCGCAAATTTTTAGTAGTAACAGACCACAGACCTTTGGTGTCTCTGTTTTCCCATAGAAACCCGTCATCAAAGATGACACGTATTAGATTAGACTTATGCGATTACAATTTTGAAATTATATACAAGAAAGGCAGCATGAATACTAATGCTGACGCATTATCTCGCATAGTACTAAACAGCAATTCATTGCAGGCTATGATTCCAACAGGAACGGATGATAGCAAAATACTGGCTTTAACAAGAAGTATGGTCACAAATAAACATACACAAAAAACTAATTCAGACAAAACAAGTGACATTACTAACAAGAAGTCTGATCAACTTTTTGCTTGGGAATGCACATCCAAATCGGATATAAACAAAATGATAAAATTAAGGTTCGTAACTGATAGAAATTACAAGGGTACCCAAATATATACACATAGCCCATAAAGTCTGCGTTCACCTTACAAATTTTTTTAAGTGATGGAAAAAAACCAGCAAATATTAAATTCAAATAAATTTTTATTCGTGCATTTCTTCCTTACATTCTTAAGTTTAAAAAGCAAAAACAAAAATTTATATTTTCCTCTTCATGTTCGTGATAACGGGATCACAGTGTGACCACAAGTAAATATTGCAACCACAAAGTCTGCAACCATAAGTTGTTTCTTCATTTTGCTTATTTTCCATTTGTTGTCATTATAATTGATCGTTTAAAGATCTCGGTGGCACAATTTGCTTACAAGTATAAATAATTATTAAAAATGGAAGCCAAAGGAAGAGAAATTAGTGTGTCGGAGAGAAAAATAATTATTAAATTGTGGAAAGATGGAAAAAGCTTCCGAAAAATTGGCCAAACTATTGGAAGAACATATTCCTCAGTTCAGCGCGTAATAAACAATTTCAAAAATACCGGAATTTTAACATCTAAGCCACGGTCAGGGCGTCCGAAAATATTATCAGTCCGGGAACAACGCAAAATTCTAAATATGGCAAAAGTTAACCCTCGAATTACATCAACAAAAATTGTAGAAAATATTTATGAAATGTTCAAAAAAAGAATTTGTGCCGAAACTGCTAGAAAAATTTTACATAAATCGGGATATCATGGTAGAGTCGCTCGAAGAAAACCATTCATTTCACTTGTGAACAGACGAAAGCGCATTGAGTTTGCTAATAACTATATAAATAAGCCTCCGGAATTCTGGAAACAAGTAATATTCTCGGATGAAAGCAAATTTTGTATTTTCGGTATAAAAGGTCGTCAAATAGTGTGGCGCAAGTCAGGAACTGCGCTGGAGAAACAAAATCTTGTCGGAACAGTCAAACACGGTGGTGGTGGAGTTATGGTGTGGGGTTGCATGGCGGCTAGTGGTGTTGGTGAGCTGGTGTTTATTGAATCGACGATGGATAGATGGGGTTATCTTAACATTTTAAAAAATAATTTGAAGCAAAGTGCAGAGAAACTGGGCTTATCTACGGCTTATCTACGTTTTGGTTCCAACAGGATAACGATCCGAAACATACTGCGGAGATCGTTAGACTTTGGCTCTTATACAATACCCCAAAACAGCTCAAAACGCCGCCCCAATCGCCCGATCTCAATCCCATTGAGCATATTTGGGATTTATTAGAGAAAAAAATTCGTCAGCATGTAATAACAAGTAAAGAGGCTTTGCGAAGTGTTATGTAGTCAGAATGGGCAAAGATTACGGCTGAGGAAACTGAGAAGTTGGTAAATTCAATGCCAAACAGACTGAGTGAAGTTTTAAAACAACGTGGCTATCCTACAAAATATTAAATTTTATTTTTCCATATTGCATCCAATGAATTTATAACTTATTTTTTAACTGAACGCAGACTTTGTGGTGGCTATATATTTTAGTTGCTTCACTTAGATACCGTTATCAGAAAAATTAAGAGGATAGTTTTTGGTTTTTGTTTTGCTTTGTAAACTTAAGAATGTAAAGAAGAAATACACATATAAAAGTTAATTTGAATTTAATATTTACTGGTGTTTTTACTTCATTTAAAAAAAGTAAGTCAGGTGAACGCAGACTTTATGGGCTATGTGTATAAATAATAGAGAAGTTATTGCAAGATGCAGCGATAATCCATCGATCACACAGCTGACCTTGGAGAAACTGTCGTCAAAAATGCAAAGGTTAAATATAAACGAGCTCGCGTTAAGTAAAAACGATAAAATATTTGAAACCATAACAATGGATAAATTTAAAGAGATATTTAATAATTTACAAAGAAAAAATAATGAAAATGTAAAAATTTTAATATATAATGAACCTACAAGAATAATTGACAAAGATATACAAAATAAATTAATTGAAGAATATCATAATTCGGCTAATGGAGGACACATGGGCATTAGAAAAATCAATTTAAAAATGAAACAAAAATACATTTGGAAAAACATGAACAAAATGATAAAGAACTATATATTAAATTGCGAACAATGTAAAATCAACAAACAAACCAGACATACAAAAGAGAAATTAACTTTGACAGACACACCAGGAACTAGTTCTGAAACAATATCAATAGATACTGTAGGGCCTTTGCGATTATCAAATAATTTACGTTATATATTAACTATGCAATGTGAGTTAACGAAATATGTCATTGCTTGTCCTATGGAGACCAAAGACGCAAAAACCATTACCAAATCCTTAACGGAAAATGTTATTTTAATCTATGGTCATTTTAAAGTTCTTAAATCAGATAGGGGTACTGAATTTACCAATGAATTGATGTCAGAGATTTGCAAACAACTTAACATTAAACAAATATTTAGCACGCCTTATCACCATGAGACCCTCGGTTCAATAGAAAGAAACCACAGAGTATTGAACGAATTTTTATTAAATTTTTGCAAAGATGATGAATGGGACCACTGAATCCCATACTTCACATTTACTTACAATACAACACCTCATGTTGACACTAATTACACTCCTTTTGAACTTATATTTGGCAAATTAGCAAACCTACCAAATGATAAACTAGATAATTCAAAATGTTACAACACAGACAATTATGCGCAAGAATTGAGAGTAAGATTAAAATACTCATTAGAAAAAACAAAAGAATTGATAAATATAGCAAAGATTAAACGAATCAAAAATGATGCAATTTCTGCACCATTAAATATAAAAATTGGTGAAAAAGTAATGATAAAGAAAATTAATAGAAAGAAAAACCAACCACCATATCATGGTCCATATATTATAGTTGCTAAAAATGGAGTGAATTCTAAAGTTAATGTAGATGGTAAAATCAAAGAATATAATAATAATTTGCTAAAAAGATGGATTTAATTCAAAATTTGAAAATAAAGTAAGAATTTATTAATTGAAACAATTGCATTGTATAAATTTCATAAACAAATTGAATTTGTATAATTTTTAATAACATAAATCATATATCTATTTTGAAACCATTTTTTTAATAAAATATAATCTGTTATAGTTAATAAGAATATTAGAAATGTATGAAACAAATATATTTTAAGATTAAATAATTTATTAAATTATAATAAGAAAGTTTGATTTGTATAATTTTAAAAATTATTTTTCTTTCAAATAATTTTGATCTTAAGGATGGGGGTGTAGTGCGCACCGAGTTAAGCAACCAAACTTATACTTATACCGAGTTAAGTAACCAAACGTACACAAACTTATTGATTGCACTGTACTATGTTTATTGTTATTCACCACGCACAATGACCCGTGGTTATATATTAAGTTTACATTACGCACTTTTGCACTAAGCTAATGTCCTATTTCTTTCACTCGCGCACTTTTAATATTTATTATTTTTGTTATATACTTATATGCATTACGCACTTTCAATGTTTATTATTTTTGTTATATATTTATTTTGCATTACGCACTTACGCATTAAGTTTATATTTGTTTTTCACTCACGCACTTTTTATGTTAAAAATTATGCACTTTTTCGATTTTAAAAAAATACCGTTGTTTGGCTTTATAAGCACCGAATTTGAAAAATAAAGATTATTAATTCTACAAGCTTTAAATCAGCTTCATCTTTTTATTTTAAGCCTAAGTGCATTTTTATGCCGGCTGAATAAAAATAATATTTCAAGCCTAAGCTCATTTTTATGCCGGCTGACTAAAAATAATTTACTTAGAGCCAGTGGCGTTTTTAAGCGCCGGCAAAAACGCGAGGCAGGTCCTTTTCTTTTAAACACAAAAATTTAAACAAAAAACATTACAACAGTCAAGAGCTCGTGGAGACATATTTTGCTTCTTATCGTTCTTATCAAAATCGCCGTAAGTAGAGGTGGTAAGACTCATACTACAAATAAGTTTAAAGCTATCTTGGCTCTACCTATAATTTATACTTTTCCCAACCTCCATAGATCAACTTTCGCCCCTGGGTCATTGGCTGGCGACGCCCTTGGTGGAAGTGGTACATAAACAGGAGATTGTGCCAGGAGTTTATTTAGAGGAAAGTTTAACGAAGGTAAATAACGATACCGTGTATATATATATTTTAAATTCAATAATGAGGATGTTATCTTGTCGATAGAGATAAATCAAAAACAGTATAGATTGCCTCAAACACATATAGGGAAGAAATTCAAAGAGAGGTAGAGCAGTTATAAGAAGACGACATTATTAGGCCCAGCAAATCACCGTGAAATTCACCATTGCTATTAGTACCAAAGAAAGCAGACAGCGATGGTAAGAAGTGGAGATTAATTATAGATTTCAGAAAAGTGAATGACGCCACGGTTAAGCAAGTTTTTCCAATATCAAGGATAGATGAAATATTGGATCAATTAGGGCACTGTAGATATTTCAACTTTAGATTTGATGAATAGCATACTGATAGGATTACAAGAAATAGATTGTTTCGTATATTTAGTTGATGTAGTAATTTATGGCAAAAGTCTACAGCAGCATAGGGAAAATAAGCTTTATTCCAGAGGCTTAAAGAAAATGACTTAACATTGAATACGGAAAAGTTTCAGTTTCTTCGTAGAGAAATAGCATACCTGGGACACAAACATTATGAACTAGGGGCGTTACCATATCCACAGAAATTACAATGCGTGAAGAATATTCCAATACCGAGAAATAGGAAAGAGGTTAAAGCATTTTTAGCACTAGCAAATTATTACAGAAAGTTCATAGAGAATTTGTCACAAATTTCATCACCCACAAATAATTTATTGAGGAAAGACAGTAAGTTCCAATGGTCAGATAAGTATCAGGAAGCATTTGAAAAAATAAAGGAAGAGGTGCCTTCATCACCCATTTTGTCATTTCCCGACTTTTGACAGGAAAAAGCAAGACGTTTGTACTAACTACAGACGCGAGTGGTGAAGCATTAGGAACACTCTTGTCACAGGGTGAAGTAGGAGAAGATCGACCGATTGCATTTGCAAGCAGGTCATTAAACAGCGCAGAGAAAAGGTATTCGACAACAGAAAAAGAGTTTTTGGCAATTGTTTGGGCGACAAATAATTTTAGAGATCTTTTAAGATATAAACAGATCACCAACCATTGAGAGCAATAGCGAATCTGAAGGAGCAAACGTCGAGATTAGAAAGATTTAGACACAAAATGTCAGAGTATGATTTTGAAATATTTTATAAACCAGAGAAAAAGAATTTAAACACCTACGCCTTCGCTGAAAAACAAAATAAGTTGCACAAAGTTATATATTAATCTGATTAGTACACTACCAGAAACGTGTTTAGGAAATAAATATATCTTGATACTCCAAGACGAATTCTTGAAAATTTTAAGTGTATAGCCGTACATAATGCACACGCAATCACGATAAAAAACGCCATATTGAATAATAGTATTCCTGAAAAAATAATTACTGATAACAATTCCAGTTTCACAGTAATATTATTTTCGAATGTTCGGAAAAGATTTTAAATCAGAGATCAAATATCGTTCAAATATCTCAAAGATATCGATAAAAGTGGTAAAAAAAAAACAAAAAGGGAGAAAAATTTGCCCACCATAATATGGGTTGAGCTCAGGGACAACACAAGACATAACAACTAACCATGCGTTTACATAGATCTTATCCTACATTAGTTTTCAATCTACTTTTGAGTTGACCTTTCGACAAGTTAACATCAAACACGCTACAGTTGTTAACATAAGTACTCATGCGATTTAATAGATCAGTTAACATATAATTTGTTCTACTAAAAGGTAATTAATATAAAAATAATCATAGTTACGAAGCATTCTTTGTGGAATATTAAACGATAATAAAGGGTCCGCCAAATAACTTTTTTTTTTTAAAACTCTATAAAAAAATCTACTGGATATTTTCTCAAATTTCTTTTTTTATTTGAAAATACTATTCCTCCGGTTAATAATGAAAAATAATTTCATTCAAATGGCTGCCTCGGCTGGCCATGCAGTCGACACGATCGGAATTGGACACGATCGGTCCAATTTTTTAGCACATTATCGATTGTGTGCAGCTGTATTTCACCAATGGCTTCACGAATATTGTCTTTTAAAGCGTCAATTGTCTCTGGCTTGTCGCCGTAGCACTTATCTTTGAGGGCACCCCACAAATAAAAGTCCAATGGTGTCAAATCGCAGCTCCGAGGTGGCCAAACGACATCAGCTCTGCGGCTGATAATGCGATCTCCAAAAACAGGGCGCAAAAAATCGAGTGTAGCTTCGGCTGTGTGGCACGTAGCGCCGTCTTGTTGAAACCAAATGTTGCCAATATCCTCCTCTTCAATTTTTGTGAACAAAAATTCGTTCAACATGGCCCGATAACGATCGCCATTGACTGTAACGGCCACTCCCTGCTCATTTTCGAAGAAAAATGGCCCAATTATACCTCTGGACCAAAATCCGTACCAAACAGTGACTCGTTTTGGGTGCAGCGGCTTTTCAATGTATGCGTACGGGTTTGTTGTGCCCCAAATACGACAATTTTGCTTGTTTACATACCCGCCAAGATCAAAATTAACTTCATCTGAAAAGATGATTTTTTTGGCAAAATCGTCATCTTCTGTAAGTCGGTCGCAGGCCCCCTTCCCAGCATTGTTCAAGTGTAAAAAAAACCATAGTCGTTCAGCGGAAGGATAAAACTAATTATCTGTCAAATCAGACATGAGCTAAGTGTTATCATTTACGAAATAAGCACTAGTTGAAAAAAAAACGTTATATGGCGGACCCTGTAATTCAAGTAACTTCTCACAGATGATGTTTCCGTTGATCAAATCATAAATGATCATAATACTGTGCAATAACCTTCTAGCTTCAAGAGAAGACAGACCAATAAGCAGGCAACGCATTCTATAGGACGGAAGAGGATCCGACAAATTAATTGAACGTAAAGCAAATTTCAAAAATCTTTTTTGAACTTGTTCCATTCTAGTAATATGCACTGAATAAAATGGGCTCCAAATAAATGAAGCGTACTCAAGGCTAGATCTTACGAGGGACGAATATAAATTTTTAAATGTGTATGGGTCAGAGAAGCAAGTACTATTTCGCTTAACAAACGCTAGTAGGGAACAAGCGCGTCGGAAGCTAATTTCATCTGGGGGGGGGCAGTACAAATGGGGGGCAGTACAAATGGGGGGCAGTACAAATGGGGGGGGCAGTACAAATGGTGGTGCAAAAAAAGTTCACCAAAATTTCTTCAAAGAAACATGAATGTGAATAAACAAATTTTTTATTTTAGTTTAAAATAAAAAAAAATATAAAAATATATAAACAATATTAAAATTTCATTATTTTTAAAAGTTCTTCCAATTTCAATATTAGAGATCAAGGATCTTTCATATGGTAATATGAAAATATAAGAAATAATGGTTGCTTTTATAAAGCAAGACTAGGTATATCTTTACATGGTTTAAATGCAATAAGATACAAAAAGTTATATCAATTTAAATTATTCCAAAATGTTTTTTTCTGTCCTTGCGAGAAACAAACTCTTTCACCACCTCCATCTCCACCTCAATTCTTCGGTTTTATCTTTGTGAATGTGTATAAGTGCTGCATGAGTGAGTCGTTTCTGTGTCATAGTTGCTCGAAGATACGTCTTAAGTCGTCTTAGTGCACTAAAAGAACGCTCAGATGAAGCTGCTGATGCAGGCACAGTCAAAAGCAAAGCAATAAGTTTTTCAACTTCATTTAATAGTTTTTTTACAGTATCCGAATTTTTCGCAAATTGGGATACAATGCCACTACAATTTCAAGGTGTTTGGCCAGGCAATTGCTTCAGCAATTTCATCTGCATAAAGATCTAGTTTTGTTTTTAGATTTTGTTCAGAAGGCACTTTTCCGTTGAAGGCTTCGATTACAATATTTTCCAACGATTCCAGAGTGTTAAGATCTGCTTAAATGTGCAATAAGATTTACAAAGTGCCAGTTTACACTAGCTTCACTCAACCGACTCACCGAATGTTAAATCAAAGTGAATCGGTTGAGTGAAGCTGGTATGAATAAAAAAAAGTCAAATATTAACCTGTTTGATCGAATCTAGCCGTTATCTCATTTGAGAGAAGATCAAAAATTTCGAAATAATCTTTTCGTAGCCGATCATATAATGGTAACTATACTGAAGGAACCGGATTTGATGTTTGTTCAAAGCGTCGAGGTAGATTTTCATCAGCTTATTCACAGTAGGGGCTTTCGCATGGTCCAAAACATTGGACCAACATGGCAGATTGTACAACATGTAGTACCATGCGTAAGCTAAAACGAAAGTCGAAATTTTTGGTTTTTTCTGCCGATTGTACAATATTGTACAACTATGTAAAATTACTGCTCAATTGTTAGGGCATCTAAAAGTTGCTTAGCTATTAGCCGGATGTGTTCTGCTTGAGAGCTTGCAATTAATGATGTTGCTTTACAATTTGGATCGTTCGAACGCTCAATCAAATAGTCCCATTAGTTTTCCATCTAACTTATCGTACAACATGTCGTCCAATAACTGCTGTTCACATTTCAAACCGCTCATCAAATCATTTGTCAAATCGTTTGACCACAGAAGTGTTCTGAATCTTCAAATTTTTCGTCAAATTTCATTTTATCTTGAACACCGAAGTAAGCACATCGCTATGACGGAAAAATTTTAATACCTTTTGTTATTAAAATCGTATTGGAAGAAGAAATTATTTTATAAATTATTATAAATTGTTTGCAACAGTTATTTATTATTATTTTGATATTATTTTCTTCCGCTCCTTCTTTTGCCGCGATGTGCACAGGTTGAAAACTTTTTTGAACTGACAAAATCGTACTACACGATTTGACGAGTGTTCACACTGGTCAAATCGTTCGGCAAATCAGCAGAAAAATCAAAAAATTTTGATTTTCATCAAACGATTTGACCATCGATTTGATAAGTGTTCACACTCGTCAAATCGCCATCAAATCCATACAAATTCTGTTGGTCAAATCAATTGTCAAATCATTTGATGATCGATTTGATGGCGGTTTGAAATGTGAACAGCCCTATATCAAAGAAGTAAAATATAAGGAAATGGTGTTGCTTACACATACACTGTACGTGAACTGTCGCACCATTCGTAAATTGTACGAGTGAGAAAGAGTGTGTTTTTTGACATTTTTGAGAACCCTGGCATCTGATTGGAAGACTCCTCAGCAAAATAGTTGAAAATAATTCAATTTTAAGCATTTTTCACTGCTTAAAAAGCAACAAAATTAAAGAAAAAACCACTAAAACAAATGCAATATGAGTTGTGCGGTTAAGAATTGTAAAAGTTGCAGAAAACTTAAAAACAATGCGCATTCGTTCCACAGGTAAATATGTCCATACAATTTAAATTCTTTTAACAAAAGTGCTTTATTTAGTTTCTAACGATATTTTTTTAACTTATTTGTGTTAGAAATGTATATATTTCTTATTAAAAATGGTTTAAAAATGTAATTTAGACCCCGTCGATTTTCCGCCAGTTTGATCAAACCACATCTGTCAGAACACAAACACTGCTTCAGGGGCGCAGTCATTTTTCGCAGTTGAATACATGTTTGGGGCGCTCTTGTTTTCAGCATAGTGAATCAGATTTAGTACCTGTTTGTTAAATTTTTCTGATTTTTACACAACAACTAGGCAGAAACACCCAAAAAAATAAGGATTTTAAAAAATTACTTACTTACTTACTTAGTTGGCGCTACAACCGTATGTCGGTCTTGGCCTCATCTAAGATTTTGCGCCAGCCATTTCTGTCTTTCGCTTGCTGGCGCCAGTTGGAAATTCCAAGCTTCGTCAGGTTGTCCTCTACTTGGTCTTTCCAACGAAGATGCGGTCGTCCTCTTCTGCGTTGACCGCCGCTGGGTACCGAATCGAATGTTTTCTTCACTGGAGCATCGTCTTTCATGCGCTGAACATGACCAAGCCAGCGAAGCCGCTCGATTTTAATGCGCTTGACTATGTCGATGTCAGCGTACAGCTCATACAGTTCATCATTCCACCGTATTCGGTACTCGCCATTGACGCAGATTGGTCCGTAGATCTTACGAAGAATCTTTCTCTCGAATGCTCCTAAAGTCTTTTCATCTAGACTGCTCAACGTCCAGGTTTGTGATGCGTAAAGTAGGACGGGCATGATGAGCGATTTATAGAGCGTGATTTTCGTTCGTCGAGAGAGGGCTCTGCTTCTCAATTGCCTACTGAGCCCAAAGTAACACCTGTTGGCAAGAGTTATTCTTCGTTTGATCTCAATGCTGATGTCGTTGGTAGAATTAATGCTGGATCCCAGATAAACGAAGTTCTTCACAACCTCGAAGGAGGTATTGTCAACAGTAACGTGGGTTCCAAGACGCTGGGACTGTTTGTTTGTTGACACTAAGTATTTCGTCTTGTCTGCATTCACTGCCAGACCCATTCGACTTGACTCTCTTTCTAATCTGGAAAATGCTGCACTGACTTCGCGCGTATTATGGCCAATGATATCGAGCGTATTATGGCCAATGATTTTAAAAAATTAACCTAATTTAATTTGTAATTAAAGTTGAAGTTTAGAATTTATAGGCCTTCAAATACAAAAAAATTACCTAAAAATCTTGCAGTTTTTCTAGTTTTTCAACAAAACTAAGTTTTATGGGTATTAAAACAAAGGTAATGTGCGTATCTATTCAACCATGTGTCAAATTTAGAATTCCATAAGAATTCATTAAGATATAATTTTTTATAATTAGAATTTGTCTGAAAGACAAGTGGTTTCTCTTTTACGAAAGCAATACATTAAAAAGAGAATTATTAAAAAGATAACTACATTCAGAACTGCTGTAGACAGAGAAGCCTGTGTGGTACTTACTGAGGTTTGTAAACCCTAAGCAGAATCCGAAGGCCTCCTTTTGATACCTTTATTTTTTTTTATTAAATTTGAAAAAACCTCGCGATTTTAAGTAAAAAAAGGGTTGTATCTTAAATGCATGTATTTTTATGTTTGATATCTTGTTGAATAGATACTTGTATTATCTGTCTCTTTTGATACCCATAAAGTTTAGTTTTGTTGGATAACTTAAAAAATCAGCTAAATTTTTAGTCCACTTTTTCTAACGTTGGATGCCTATAACTTCTAAGCCAATTGCGAACGATCAAAAATTTTTAAAATAATTACAGTTGTTGCTATTCTTTAAATGTTTCTAAAATTTTAATGCATTAGAACAAACTTTAACAGTTTGGGCCTTGTTTTACGATACTACCGAATACGGCCCTTTGTGATTGCTTCTGTATTTGTGTGAACCAACACCAATATAGAAAATACCACACTTTTCTGCTATTACACCACTTCCTTATATTTTACTTCTTTGCCCTATATGGAAAGCCCCTAAGAACATGTCAAATTTTTTCTTACCAGAGTTGCAAAATTAACAAGCATTAAGCTACATACTTAAGGGTGCTTTTAAACTGAAGTGGTGGGTTTGCAATAGAAACTCTAGATTTTGTTCTATCTTTTTGCAAACACAGAGAAAGAAAATGGTTATCCGCAAGCATGCTTATGAAGAAGAGAGAAAGAAGAGGAAAATATATACTACAAAAATATTATCGTTGTAAAAAAAACTGATATTTTGAATAACTTTTGAAGTTTTCCTTTTAAATTGTTTATCTAGCTAAAAAAGTGGGGGGCAACTGCCCCCCTTTCCCCCCGCTTCCGACGCCAATGGTAGGGAATATGCTTTCGGGGATAATATGGTTTAAATGACACCTAAAACTAAGGCCTGAATCAAAAATAACGCCTAGATCACGAATTTCGGATAACCTTACATGCTTAATGTTATCTAAGGTATAATCAAACGATATAGGAGAATTTAACTTATAATAAGAAACAACAAAGCATTTTAAAAGGTTTAGTGACAATTGGTTTAGATTAAGCCAAGAAAAAACGTTTCTGAGATCAGCCTGAAGACGATAAGCATCCGATTGATTTTTAACCTTATGAAAAACTTTTAAGTCATCTGCATAAAGTAAAAATTGGGCATTATTAAAACATTTGGAAACATCATTTATAAAAATGACAAAAAGTAATGGTCCAAGAATGCTACCCTGAGGAACCCCTGAAGTTGATAAAAAAGAAAGTGATTTTACGTTTTCAATGACTACATATGAAACTCTATTTGAAAGGTAAGATCCCAACCAAGAAAGAAATGTAGAATGGAAGCCAATCTTGGCAAGCTTGAGTAGTAAAATTGCTTGAGCTTGAAACTATTAGTAACTTAGAGATAGGTCTGTAATTTAGGACGTCATGTTTATTGCCGGATTTAGAAACTGGGGTTATGAGCGAAAATTTCCATTTATCAATGAAAACACCTGCTTTAAGGGATTTGTTAAAAATTATGCATAGAGGTAAAGATAAAGATTGCACACAATTTTTTAGCAAAAAAGGACTAAAACCGTCTAAGTCACATTTTGCGGAGTTTTTGAGATTACTAATAGCAGTTTCAACATCAGAAAGAGTAACCGTAAGACTACCAAAATTTATACACGATTCAACATTATCAACAACATGTGAGCTGATCGGATCAGGATTTCTGACAAAATTTGATTTGAAATAATTTGCAAACAATTGTACTGTGTCATTTACAGATTATGAATTTATACCATTATAAAACGTAGAAGAAGGAATATTAGATGACCCTTTCTTAGATTGGATAAAGCTCCAAAAAGATTTAGCATTGGTTTAAATGCGATTTTCTATGCTAAGAACATATTGTTTATAAAGAAATTTGTTTAAAAAATTGAATTCGCACGAAAAGTGTTCATATTTTACCTTGCACTCAAATTTTCTAGAATTTTTGAACTCATTGAAAAATTTATTGCGCGAATTCTTCAATTTTTTTAAACCCTTAGTGTACCAAGGGAGCTTATGGATTTTTTTTTTCTTAAAGGAATATTATTGGCAAGTATATTTATGAAATTGCTTTGAAAGATATCATAGCAGCTCGAAGCCTCAAGGCTACCAAAAAGCGACTCCCAATCAATACCGTTTATGAGCTGATTTATAGTCACAAAATTGCAATTTTTAAAATCATAAAATTTTTGTTCTAAATTATTAATACTCAAGAATTCATAAATTTTTATATTAAAGGAAAGCGCAGAATGATGAACAGTCGAATCAGAGATAGGAAATGGACATTCAAATAAATCATAATTAAGGGACATAGTTATAAAAAATAAATCTAGCAATTTAGATAATTTATTGAAAATAGCATTAATTTGAATCAAATCCATACTATTCTGGGTTGGAATTAATTTTAAAGGCTTTTTTCGGTTTTTGAGCATTTATTTAGAAACAACGGTACAATGTATATTATTCAAAGTATTGTCCATCGTAAGCTACAACATTTTCCCATCTTTCTGGCAGCATATGGATTCCGCGCCGGAAGAACGATTCGTCTTTTGAGGCAATCCACGAATCGACCCATTTTTTGGTATCCTCGTAAGAAGTGAAGCGCTGCTCAGCCAAGCCATGCGTCATCGATCTGAATAGGTGGTAGTCGGAAGGGGCTATGTCTGGGCTATAAGGCGGGTGGGGTAGCACATCCCAATTCAGCGCCTCCAACGTTTCCTTGACGGTTCTTGCAACATGTGGCCGTGCGTTGTCATGTTGAAAAACCACTTTGTCGTGTCTTTTGGCATATTCCGGCCGTTTTACCTTTAATGCTCGGCTCAATTGCATCAATTGTTGTTGGTAGCGTTCCCCAGTGATGGTTTCGTTAGGTTTTAGCAGCTCATAGTACACGACACCCTTCTGATCCCACCAAATACACAGCATAAGCTTGGCGCCATGAATATTCGGCTTGGCCCTCGGTGTTGATGTATGGCCGGGTGGTCCCCACGATTTTTTTCGCTTAGGATTATCGTAATGGATCCACTTTTCATCGCCAGTGACAATACGATGCAAAAAACTCTTCCTTTTATGCCGTTGAAGCAGTTGTTTGCACATGCAAAATCGCCGTTCAACGTCTCTCGGCTTCAACTGGTACGGCACCC
Organism: Dichetophora obliterata; assembly: GCA_963920525.1. Lineage (NCBI taxonomy): Eukaryota > Metazoa > Arthropoda > Insecta > Diptera > Sciomyzidae > Dichetophora > Dichetophora obliterata. The sequence goes on along the minus strand of OY986436.1, from coordinate 125,434,241 downwards.
AATTTCCTTGCTTTTGAATCATTCCCATGGCCTTCAAGCGTTTGCCGACCCTTGATAAGTCGACTCCCAATGATTCTGATAATTCTTGAAGGGTTTGACACGGGTCTTCATCGAGCAAAGCCTCCAATTCCTCATCTTCAAACTTTTTCGGCTGGCCCGGACGCTCTTTGTCTTCCGTATCAAAATCACCACTTTTAAACCGACGGAACCAGTACTCACAAGTAGAAATCGATGGAGCATAGTCCCCGTAAGCCTCAGTAAGCGTGCGTTGTGCTTCAACCGCTTTTTTCTTCAAATAGAAGCACAAAAGTAAACCTTCCCGCAAATTGCGTTTTGTTGGAACGAAAGTCGACATGTTCACAGAGAAAAAACTATATGTTGTTTACACTTCAGTGGAATGACACATACTAAAAAATGAAGCTTAGACAATGTGCTTTGAAATGAATATAGTCACAGGTGTGCCCGATGCGATCTATTGATAGTTACGCCATCTCTTAGAAAACCTTTAAAACTAATTCCAACCCCCAATAATAAAATTATCTATGAGATTTATTTCATATGCTTGATTTACAGTTGTTGGCACGCAAGTGTTATCATCCGTTGAACAGACCCAGTTTACATTGCTTAGATTAAAATCACCAACAACGCAGAAATTATCTTCCCCATAAATTGTATATAATGATAAAATATTATTGACATGAGCATCATAAATATCATATGCACTGTTAGGCGGAATGTAAGAGGCACAGACAATCATTTTCCCTTTTGGAAGCAGAATGGAGATGCAGACCTGATCAATTAATCCATCCACGGTATCTATATTGCACAACGAGGAGCATAATTTTTTCCGAGCAATAATCAGAACTCCACCACCCCTAGAGTACCCAGTCAAAATAGGGCATCAATCTTTCCGGTATACTTGGAAAATTTTAGGATCAGCAATCTCTTCATCAAAAAATACTTATTTAGCCAAGTTTCCACCAGTATAATAACATTATAATCGCTTTCAGAACAAAAGGAATGTATAGCATTCAACTTAGTACCCATGCCAGATACATTTTGAAAGTAAAATTTGAGGGAGTTTTTTAAGCTAACTGGAGTAGTTCTGATTGGTTTTCTTGCATATTCATCTGTGGTATCTTCTTGCACGACATATTTTTTGGTTCAAAAAAGAGAACGGGCGAACACGAACACCTGCAGGCCAAAACTCAGGGCTAATTATTTTGCCTTGATAACACACAGGAATCCCAATATTTGCATGAGAAGAAACATATTCAATGATATTAGTGTAGCTGACCACTGGCAGAAATGAAGAATAATGAAAAAATTTCTTCGGCATAAAAACTCTAAGTTCAGCATTAGAACCAGTTCCGAAAATAGTTAAAGGCTCGCTTTGCTTAATTGTTCGTTGTTCACTTACATTTTTATTTAGATCATGTTGTAATTCAGCTATTTGCGACGTACCAACAATAGAAGCATGCTCAGCTATTAATGCATTAGAAGGTATAGGCATAGGCAGAACGGGTACCGAGAGCAAAGGGACAGCAGGTGAAAAGGCAGCGACAGCTTTTATATGCTCATTATTATTAGCTTTTATATAATTTTTGTTATTAGCAGCAACAATAGCAGAATATGTTTTCGGATTTTCAGAGGTGGGAATCAAAGGCAAATTCTTCGAGGCAGCACCAACAACAATTTCAGCAGCATTTTTACACGAAACTAATTCAATAGCAGGAGTATCAGCATCTGGAACAATAACCACAACATCATCGTCCACAGCATCAACAACAACAGCAGCAGAGACGGCACTTGCAGCAGAAACCGGTTTTCGAGAGCGAGAGCGTAGTTGAGTGGATACACTCGTGACAATTGCATTATTTATTGGGGCAGCAGGCTTACGAGAACAAAGACGAGGCTCCACGACGAGACTCCAGAGAAACAACATTAGAACTAGCATTAGAAACTGGTGATGAAGGCGAATTTGATTTATTTGTATTTGCGGCTAATTGCACTGGGTCATTGACATGCAATAACAATAGAGTTCAGCTACTACACCTTTTTCACACTTTCTCCGCAATAAATCATTTTAAGAACCAACCCAAATATTATTGAAATATCTCAAAGATATCGAATAAAAGTGGTCCCAAAAAAAACCAAAAGGGAGAAAAATTTACCCACCATAATATGGGTTGGGCTCAGGGACAAACCAAGACATAACAACTAACCATGCGTTTACATAGATCTAAATCAGTTTCGGGCACATTTTAATTTCCCAAACACACGTGTTTGGAAACAAAATGCTGCTTGAGCGACGTCGACATATGTACACTATAAACTTCTTCGTGTGGCTTTCAATCGCGTGCGTTCGGCTGTTGCTTTGTTTTGATTTTTGCTAAGCAAATAAAGTCAGTTGGTGTTGAACACTTGTTGCAGTTAGATCTGGCTGCGCAATTTTACAAATTCACGCAAGAAAAGTTGAAATATTTTGAACTTCTCTAGATTAAATTGCGCTTTCTCAACGTAACGTTCACAAGCATTAAACTCGCTCCCATTACCTTTCACATACTTAATAAAATTGTGCCACCGAGTAGACGGACGCAAAACACAACTGCATCAATGAACTTCCAGCTTAAAACTGACGAACGCCAAGTTACTCTTCGTTTTTCTCTGCTTCACACACAAGCAAAGAATTTGATAATATGTGTGTGTGCCCATCACTGATCTAAATCACACATTAGTTTTCAATCTACTTTTGAGTTGATCTTTCGACAAGTTAACATCAAACACGCTACAGTTGTTAACAAAGGTACTCATGCGATTTAATGGCGCAGTCAACATATAATTTGTTCTACTAAATGGTAAATAAATCAAGTTGTTAGAGTTTCTACTGCTTCTACGGTTAGTGTTAAAATTTATGAGAGAAAGAAGTTTTGGAGAATCGAATACACCAGCTATTAGTTGGTGTAAGTATACGATATCAGCAGATTTCCTTCTCTCACTTCAAGATTGCATCTTTAATAATTTTAAACGATCCTCATATGGAGGAAGATTAAATGTGTCAGTTCCACTCAAGCCTCTCAGAGCAAACCGAACAAAACGTTTTTGAATTCTTTCTATACGATCAACATGCACATTGTAATGTGGGGACCATACTTGACTTGCGTACTCCAAGTGAGGAGGCACGATAGAATAATACAGAGTTGTAGTTGTTATTAAGCTATCAAACTCTTTGGCCCATCGTTTTATAAAACCAAGCATAGAAGACGCTTTTTTACAAATTCTATCAATATGTATGTTAAACGATAACTTAGAATCCATTGTAGGGGTGATATGTTCTATTGGATTCAGTGATTCAAAGAAACATTTCGATGCCTAATCGAAATGTTACTTTGGTGTTTTTAGAGCGCACCAACGCTCAAGTTAATATGGCTAAAGTGCCGCTCTGTATTTTTGTTTTTAGGCTAAGGAGCCAAGTTTGAGAAGTAAATAAAACAAGGAGCTGAAGAGCTCAGTATAAGTCGTCTTTAAATTCTAATTTTATTACTGAAAAGTCTTGACTTATAAACTAAAAATACAAGTATTTTTCTTAAAATAATTTTACCACTATTTCCAAGACTCCGCCTTTAATTCCAATACTATTTGAATTTAATTTTTAGAATCGATAATCGACCAATCACTTTCAGTTTAATAACCTCTAATCTGTTTCCCCTCTATTTAATATTTTTGACAACATTAATTGGTTCGCTTGAATTCGTGGCCTTGACTTTAAAGTGTCATAGGTACTTGTTCGACTCACCGCCTGTTGTTGTTGCGTTATGTCTTTCTGTGCAATGCACTTGTAATTCAACACCCGCTGTCGCAGCTCAGCTTGTGTGGTATCTAGCGGCATAAGCGTAAAGGGTACAAAATACATTTCATAAGAATTCGAATTGCAATTAGTTGCGTTTACGTTGAGGTTTTTTATACAGATTTAAATTTGGGAATTTGTCAACATATTATGTTGATGTTTTCTTTTTATTGTCGTCGTATGTTAGACAACTTTAGGTCATTAAAGTGAAGGTCCTTTTTTTAGGTGGTTGTTTGCATGATGTGCGTACGTATGTATGTATGAAAGTACACTACACCCTCACCCTTAAGCGAAAATTTACTTGCAAAGAAAAATTTTTAAGAGTTTGGAGTTTTGGAAGAGGATATGCTTGTGTATAATACTGAAATTTATACAGTTTAAAAAGATATTTGTATTAATCTATTTCTTAGATTTATATAAAATTTGTAGCTTTAATAAGAGTTTTTATGATAATTGTTACGTTTAACTTATTTGGTAGAGTGGCCACTTATATATAAGGTTAAAAGTTATATTTATAAAAATAATTTTGTATAGTAAAAGAAATTATGTGTATTTTTGAGTAATATTAATTGAATAAAATTTTAAATATTAAATTAAATGAGTAAAATTTTATGCTTAAGACTTTAATTATGGCTCACAGTCCTTTTTAACATATTATTATGAAATTTTTTATGCTTATTATTTATTTCTATAATAGAATTTACACCATCTCTATGGATTATTTTATACGGTCCGTGGTATGGACTTTGAGATTTTTTCTTAGTTTCTAATTTAACAAATACATGATCTCCTTCTTGAAACTCTGAGATATTTACATTTTTATCATAAGCAATTTTTCGTTTTTCTTTTACAGTTTTTATTATTTCTCTTGCTTTATTAATGGAATTTCTAAGTCTTATTTTTAATTCGTTTTCATAGTTTTCTAAATTGTAAACTGGTTCGTTTTCTTTCGTTAAATCTTTCGAAATGTTTGGTAATTTACCAAAAATGAGTTCGTATGGTGAGTACGATGTATCAACATGTGGTGTTGTATTATATGCGAACGTGTAATATGGAATCCATTTATCCCATTCATAATCATCAGCAAAGGATAGAAGATATTCGTTAAGTACCCTGTGGTTTCTTTCGAGTCCTCCTATTGTTTCATGGTGATAGGGTGCTGAGAAAATGTGTTCTATTTTTAATAAGTTGCAAACGTTTTTTAGCAGTTCGTTTGTAAATTCAGTTCCTCTGTCAGATTTTAAATTTTTGAAAAATCCGTACTTTAAGATCAATTGTTCTACAAGTGTTTGTACTATTGTTTTTGCGTCTTTTATTTCAATTGGATGTGCAATAACAAATTTTGTCAATTCACATTGCATAGTCAATATGTATCTAAATCCGTTTGAGATTTTTAATGGTCCGACAGTGTCAATTGATATTGTTTCAAAACTTGTGTTCGGAGTGTTCGTTATGGTCATTTTTTCTTTGATGTGTCTAGTTTGTTTATTACGAGTGCAATATATACATTTGTTTATGTAGTTTTTTACCATCTGTCGCATATGTTTCCATACATAGCGTTGTTTTAGTTTGAGGATAGTCTTTCTCATACCTAAGTGTCCTCCTTGTGGTGTGTCATGGTATTCTTGAATTATTTTGTGTTGCATGGTTTTGTTTGTAATTCTGTTAGGGGGTTGAAATATCATAATTTTTAGCGATTCTTTTTTATTTTCTATTTTGTTCTTCTGCTGCAGCATGTTATATATTCTTTTAAATTCTTCTTTCTGTATGATTTCAAATATATTATCTTTTTCATCTAGCGCTAGTTCTTTTATATTAAATTTTTTCATTTTAGATACTAATTTCTTCAGAATCGGCTCTAGAGTCACTGAGTTATCATTAGATCTTGCATGCATATTTTTATTATTTTTATTAATTTTTGATGATAGCTTCATCGATGTCGAATCTGGATTCGTCAATTTATCGCTACATCGCACGTGCACAATATCATTTATAATTTGGATACTAGTATCATTTTTATTCATATTCATATTTTTATCGCTTATTTCAAATTTTAATTTACGTACGTTTCTGATATCTGTAATGGATGTGCAGTCCCATATAAAGAGTTCATGACGCTCCCGTTGAGATGTGCAATCATCGTCTGCAAGTTCTTCTTGCTTCTTTTTATTTCCCCTTGTAATTACCATGGCTTTGCTTGTTTCATCATTTGGTATCATTGTTTTAAGTATGTCCGAATCTATTTTTATTCGTGATAGCGCGTCGGCATTGGTATTTATTTTTCCTTGTTTAAATATTATTGTAAAGTCATAATCAGATAAGTCTAATCTGATTCTGGTCATTTTTGATGATGGGTTTTTATGAGCAAAAAGTGAGACTAAAGGTCTGTGATCCGTAACTACTATAAATTTCTGTCCGTATAAATATGGTTTAAAAAAATTAATGCCCAAGTGTATTGCTAAAAGTTCTTTTTCTATTATTGGTTTATTTATGTCATGTTTTTGTAAAGTTTTGCTTGCATAAGATATTGGTAAGTCTTCTCCAATTTCACCTTGTGATAATACGGCTCCTAACGCGTAGTTTGACGCGTCAGTCGTTAAAATGAATGGTTTTAAAAAGTCTGGATACTGTAATATTGGTGGTTCTATTAATTTTTGTTTTAGTGTCTCAAACGCTGTTTGGCATTGTGTTGTCCAATCAAAAGTTTTGTTCTTTTTAAGTAAAGCATTTAAGCATTGTGCGATTGTTGCAAAATCTTTTATGAATCGTCTATAATAATTGCAAAAGGCACATCGTCTGCATTTAAAGGAGTTGGATAATTTTTTATTGTTTCATATTTTGCTGGATCGGTCTTAATGCCGTTTTGTGTTATCAGGTGTCCCAAATAGACAACCTCTGGACGTAGAAATTTGCATTTGTTTGCGTTTAATTTAAGATTGTATTTAGATAATCTATCAAAAATTTTAATTAAATTATTGTTGTGATGTTGCAAGCTACATCCAAAAACTATTATGTCATCTACATATAAAAATGCTTCTGAGCTTAATCCTGTTAGTGCTAATGTTAGCATTCGTTGAAAACTGTTCGAGGATATTTTCAATCCAAATGGTAGTCTTTTGAAATGGTAGTGACCATCGTTGGACGAACAAGTTGTTAATGGTCTTGAATTTTTTTCTAAAGGTATCTGGTGAAAAGAACTTGTCATGTCAAGTGTAGAAAAGTATTTTGCTCTGCCAAGTTTGTCTAAGACATCTTCTATTCTTGTTAAAGGGAATTTATCACTAACTATGTTATTGTTTAATTTCCTAAAATCAACTACCAAACGCCATTTTTTGATATCGTCATTATTTTTCTTAGGTACTATTAGGAGAGGTTTATTGATGGTTCAATTATATCGTTGTTTAATAGGTCTTGAACTTGTTCATGTTTTTCTTCGTTGTGTACATGTGGTAATCTATAATTTTTTATGTATATGGGAGTATCATTTGTTGTGATTAGTTTTTGTGTATAAAAATTATTTATTGTCAGCTGTTCATTTGCTAAGTGGAATATATGTTGATATATTCTGAAAATATTTATGAGTGGATGTTTTAATTCTATGCCTAATTCTTTTATAACTTCTTGGAATCTAGTTTCATTTTGACGTGTGTCTCGTGTAAAATATGAGTATTCTGATAGAGGTTTGAATTTTGGTGTTAGTTTGTTAATTTTTATTTCTGTTTCGGTAGTATTTAGTATTTTTACGTGACATATTCCTGTTGATGGAACTATAGAATTTGCTATAAATACTCCTGTTTGAATTTCTTCGGTCAAAATAACACTATCTTGATTTAAGTTTAAATTTATTGGAGCTATAATTTCTGTTCTAGGTGGTATTCTGATAGTATCAAATGCATTTTTATTTAAGTATAAAGGTGTTACTATGTCGGTGTTGTTTAGTATTATTGTGAGTGTATGTGTTTCATAGTCAATTTTACACATATATTTTGATAAAAAGTCTCTACCTAAAATATCGTCAGTGTGAATGGGGAAGTCGTTGTCCACGGCTTGAAAAATATGTTGTACAATATATTAAAGTTTTGTAAATTGAGTCTTAGTGCTATTGAGCCTAGAGTGAAAGTCTCTTCTTCTATTATACCTGTTAGTTTGCAATTTTCTCTTGTCATCAATTCTGTATCATTATTTATATTTTCTATTTTGCAGATTGATATGTCTGCACCTGTATCAATTAAGAATTTCAATTGTTTTTGTGTATTGCTGCATGTTATTATTATATAATTTGTTGTATAATCCGATATTTTGTATATTTTTAGTTGCGCTGTCCCGGATGATCTTCTCTGTTGATCTCCGAGCGATCGTCGTTTCCCTGGTCTTCATTATTAAATACGTACATTCTGTTGTTATATCTTTGATTGTTAGAATTTCTGTATGTGTTGTTATTATCAGAATTGCGTCTTTGCGCATTTTGGCCATTATTGTTTCTCTGGTTACTATTTCTAACAAAGTTGTTTCTATTGTTATTGTAATTCTGATTGTTGTTATTTTGGTTATGTCTGTATGTGTTGTTTTTATGGGTTCGTTGCATAAATGTATTGTCATTTCTGTTGGTTTGTAGTCGTGTATTATAGTTTCTGTTATATTGTTGTCTATTGTAAGAATTATTGAAAGTGTTACTTGAAACATTATTTTGTTGTCCTCTGTATGAATTATTAAAATTGTTATTTTGTCGTCTGTTATTTGTTCTAAAAAACATTAATTGATTATTTGTGTTGACATTCTTTTCTAGTTCCAAAGCTAGATTTGTTGCGTCAATCAACGTTTTTGGTTGTGCTGCAAAAATTGTGTTCTTTAAATCATCATTTAGTCCATTTTTAAAAATTGTCAAAGCGTATGATTCATTCATTTTTATGATTAAATCTTTTTGCTGTTCGTTAGCTTTAGTCGTCAACGCTGTTGTTTGTAGGTTATTTAGTTCGGATATTAAGTGTAGTAATTTGTCTTTGAAATTTGTCACTGAACTGTTTCTTTGTGTGAGTGTAGAGAGTTTTGTGTGAATTTGAGCTGTTGTTAAGTTACTTTTAAATGAATTGTTGAGAGATAATTTAAGTTTATCTAATGTGTCTATATTTGCTGAGTGTCCTATGGTCGTTTTTACATTATTGTTTTGTTTAACATTGACTACAATGTTAATGAATTTCTTTTTAAGTTCTGTAGTAGTGTAAGTGCTGTCTAAGAGTTCGACTAAGGTTAAGAATGCGTTTAATTCTTTGTAATTTCCGCTAAAAATCGGAATGGTTTTCATAATGAGTTCTATATTTAGTTCCGTCATTGTTGATTCGTTACTTTTATCTTCTCTATGATATAACAAAAGAGTTTTTGTTTCGTTCAATAATTTATTGAATTGATCATTCAATTCGTATGCTTCTAGTTTATTTAGAGATTCAAATTTTGAATTGAAATGTAAGTTATATTTATTTAAATATTCTAGCTTTAAATTTATCGTTTCTATTTTGTATTTTCTATTAGAAGTTTTCTTAATGTTTTGTTTAATTTTAAGTACTTCATTTAAAATTTCTTTTAGTTCTTCCATTTACATTTTCATTTTATTTGTTTACAATTATTTTCTATAAAAAAATACAAAATATTCATGCATTAATAGCATTTTCTACAAAATAGTTGTGTATTGTTTTCTTTAAAATCAAATCTACTTAATTTAATTAAACATATATTGCATCTAAAACATTGTTGATGCCAATTTTTCTTTTCATATGAAAAATATATTATTTTTCCTATTACTTACTTACTTAGTTGGCGCTACAACCGTATGTCGGTCTTGGCCTCATCTAAGAATTTGCGCCAGCCATTTCTGTCTTTCGCTTGCTGGCGCCAGTTGGAAATTCCAAGCTTCGTCAGGTTGTCCTCTACTTGGTCTTTCCAACGAAGATGCGGTCGTCCTCTTCTGCGTTGACCGCCGCTGGGTACTGAATCGAATGTTTTCTTCACTGGAGCATCGTCTTTCATGCGCTGAACATGACCAAGCCAGCGAAGCCGCTCGATTTTAATACGCTTGACTATGTCGATGTCAGCGTACAGCTCATACAGTTCATTATTCCACCGTATTCGGTACTCGCCATTGACGCAGATTGGTCCGTAGATCTTATGAAGAATCTTTCTCTCGAATGCTCCTAAAGTCTTTTCATCTAAACTGCTCAGCGTCCAGGTTTGTGATGCGTAAAGTAGGACGGGCATGATGAGCGATTTATAGAGCGTGATTTTCGTTCGTCGAGAGAGGGCTCTGCTTCTCAATTGCCTACTGAGCCCAAAGTAACACCTGTTGGCAAGAGTTATTCTTCGTTTGATCTCAATGCTGATGTCGTTGGTTGAATTAATGCTGGATCCCAGATAAACGAAGTTCTTCACAACCTCGAAGGAGGTATTGTCAACGGTAACGTGGGTTCCAAGACGCTGGGACTGTTTGTTTGTTGACACTAAGTATTTCGTCTTATCTGCATTCACTGACAGACCCATTCGACTTGACTCTCTTTCTAATCTGGAAAATGCTGCACTGATTTCGCGCGTATTATGGCCAATGATATCGATGTCATCAGCATACGCAAGCAGCATAACACTCTTGTAGAATATTGTGCCACTACGTCTCAGATCAGCAGCTCGGATGATCTTTTCCATCATTAGGTTAAAAAAGTCGCACGATAAGGAATCACCTTGTCTGAAACCTCGTTTGGTAATAAATGGTGGGGAGAGGTCCTTCCCGATTTTAACTGCGCTGCTGGTGTTGCTCAGTGTCATCCTGCAAAGTCGTATTAGTTTTGCAGGAATACCAAATTCAGACATGGTGGAGTACAGGTGCTTCCTTATTGGGCTGTCGAAGGCTGCTTTGTAGTCGACAAAAAGATGGTGGGTGTCGACTTGTTTTTCTTGAGTCTTCTCCAAGATTTGTCGTAGCGTGAAAATCTGGTCGATGGTGGACTTTCCAGGTCTGAAGCCACACTGATAAGGTCCGATCAGTTCGTTTACAATGGGCTTCAATCTTTCACATAAAACGCTCGACAGGACCTTATATGCGATATTAAGAAGGCTTAACCCACAGTAATTGGCACAGATAGTGGGATCGCCTTTCTTGTGGATTGGGCAGAGCACACTGAGATTCCAATCGTTCGGAATGCATTTTTCCGACCATATTCTGCATAGAAGCTCGTGAATGCATTTAAGTAGTGCTTCGCCTCCGTTCTTAAACAGCTCAGCAGGTAAGCCATCAGCTCCCGCGGCTTTGTTATTTTTAAGCCGAGCTATAGCTGTCAGAACTTCATCATAGTCGGGCAGCGGAACCTCGACGCTGTCATCCGCAATTGGGGTTTCCGGAATATCATCTCTATTGGCGGGATTGTTGTCAGCGTCGCCATTTAGAAGCTTAGAGAAGTGTTCCCTCCATAACGTCAGTGTACTCTGGACATCTGTCACTAGATTCCCGTTTTCATCCTTGCAGGAAGAGGCCCCGGTTTTAAAACCATCGGCAAGGCGTCTTATTTTTTCGAAAAATTTTCGGGCCTCATTCCTGCCACCATACATCTCAATCTTCTCCTGCTCGCGCTTTTCTGCCTCTCTTTTTTTCCGCCTGAAAATATGTCTCTCTTCCCTCCTCTTTTCTTTGTATCGCTCCTTAGCAGCGCGCGTTACAACCGACTGCAGGGTGGCTTTGTAGGCGGCGTCTTTCTCTGCAGTGGCGTCGCGACACTCCTGGTCGTACCACTGGTTTCGGCGAGGGCGTTGGTAGCCAATCACCTCTTCAGCAGCCGCACGCATGGAGTTGGAAATGTGTGTCCACTGCGCGCATATATCATCGATTGGAGGAGTGCTTTGAAGCAGGAGTGAGAGTCGAGTGGCGAAAGCATCGGCTGTCTGTTTCGATTGCAGCTTGTCGACGTCTAGCTTTCTCTGTGTAGGGTTGCGTGTATTCTTAGCTGCGCACAGACGTGTACGGATCTTGGCTGCAACAAGATAGTGATCCGAGTCAATGTTTGCACCACGGATCGTGTCGTGCGTACATCCAATACACTGGAAGAGTGCCTTCCGTCGATCAAAACGTGATCAATTGATTTTTTGTTTTTTGATCAGGGGACATCCAGGTGGCTTTATGAATATTGAGATGCTTGAATCTAGTGCTACTTACGACCATGTTTCGTGCTGCGGCGAAGTCAATCAGCCTCATTCCGTTATCGGAGGTGTTGTCGTGGAGGCTGAACTTTCCGACCGTTGGACCAAAAATATTTTCCTTGCCCACCTTAGCGTTGAAGTCACCAAGCACGATTTTTACGTCGTGGCGGGGGCAGCGCTCGTAAGCATTTTCAAGGCGCTCGTAGAAAATTTCCTTGATCTCATCGTCCTTGTCTTCTGTCGGAGCGTGCGCACATATTAGGCTTATATTGAAAAACCTAACCTTGATGCGGATTATGGCAAGTCGTTCGTTCACAGGTGTGAATCGCAGGACGTGGGGCCGTAGTCTCTTGCCAACTACAAATCCGCATCCAAACTCATGCTTCTCTGCATGGCCGCTGTAATAGATATCACAGGGTGCATGCCGAATGCAACCCTGTCCCTTCCATCGCATTTCTTGGATAGCAGTGATATCAGCTTTGTATCTTTCCAAGACATCAGTCAGTTGGATAGAGGCACCTTCCCAATTAAGGATTCGGACATTCCAGGTGCATATCCGTAAATCATTATCAGTTTTTCGTTTGCGGTAGTCGTCATCAGATTTGGGGATCAGTTTTCTTCTATTCTTTTGTGTTTTCATTGAAATGGGTTTTTACGGGTGGGCTTCAAACTCGACGCACAACCTATTTTAAGCCTAGGGAGGCCCGCCGCTTATTTTTCCTATATCAATTATTTTTTTAGTACATGCTGTGCAATGTTTACTAAATGAAATACCGTAACAGCCTTGGTATTTGCATAAGGTAGCTTTTTGCATGATTAAAAATATTTTTTTTTTTTTTGTATTAAAAGATTTAATTATTTACTATAGCCCTGACATTATGTTTTCTAATGTATGTTTTACAATATTTATTGATTTTATAGATAACATAAGCTAATAAAGCTATTAATCCTAAAGTAATTATGACTGTCCAACCTATCTGTTGTATATGGTTGGTCGTCACAACTGATCCTAAATTATTGTCTATATTTTCATTTATAATAATTTTCTCTTCAAGTTCGTTATTAAACATAGTTAAATCTTTATATAAATTAGTTATATTAGGTATCAAAACTATTCCTATCATTTAAATTTCAAAAAAATTAAGTTAAAATCATAAAATGTATAAAATTGTTTAAATGTTAATAAAGTTGTTTTATATAGAAAAATTTATTTTTTTTTTAAATTTACTTATTTTTGTACATTTTTCTTTCTAGTTTTATCTTGTTTAACAGTTCTTTTTTTAAATTTTTATCTGTTGTAATTTTTACTATTCTAAAAAGTTCTGCAAATTTCTGTCTTGATTTTACTGCTTTACCTCCTCTTGGCCTTTTTGGTGTTGTCTTCTGTTGTTGTTGGATTGGTTGGATTTTTTGTTGTTGCCTTTTTCTGTAATCTTCAATAGTGATCGGTTTGGGTCTGGCAGTTTTGGATGTTGGAGTATAGATTGGTATATTTTCTATTGGTGCTGTTGACTGTGGAATATATTCTTCTGTTGGCTTTTCCATAAAGTTTTTTGCTTCTCTTAGGACTTTCTCGAATAATTTGTGAAATTTTGTTGAAGACATTTAAGGTGTTTTTTTTTTATAGTGTACTGTTTGTTTAATCTATAATCGTATGGTCTGCAGGATCGGTATCGGCAGGATCGGTATCGGCAGGATCGCCATGTAGGGGTGATATGTTCTATTGGATTCAGTGATTCAAAGAAACATTTCGATGCCTAATCGAAATGTTACTTTGGTGTTTTTAGAGCGCACCAACGCTCAAGTTAATATGGCTAAAGTGCCGCTCTGTATTTTTATTTTTAGGCTAAGGAGCCAAGTTTGAGAAGTAAATAAAACAAGGAGCTGAAGAGCTCAGTATAAGTCGTCTTTAAATTCTAATTTTATTACTGAAAAGTCTTGACTCATAAACTAAAAATACAAGTATTTTTCTTAAAATAATTTTACCACTTTTTCCAAGACTCCGCCTTTAATTCCAATACTTTTTTGAATTAAATTTTTAGAATCGATAATCGACCAATCACTTTCAGTTTAATAACCTCTAATCTGTTTCCCCCTCTATTTAATATTTTTGACAACATTAATTGGTTCGCTTGAATTCGTGGCCTTGACTTTAAAGTGTCATAGGCACTTGTTGGACTCACCGCCTGTTGTTGTTGCGTTATGTCTTTCTGTGCAATGCACTTGTAATTCAACACCCGCTGTCGCAGCTCAGCTTGTGTGGTATCTAGCGGCATAAGCGTAAAGGGTACAAAATACATTTCATAAGAATTCGAATTGCAATTAGTTGCGTTTACGTTGAGGTTTTTTATACAGATTTAAATTTGGGAATTTGTCAACATATTATATTGATGTTTTCTTTTTATTGTCGTCGTATGTTAGACAACTTTAGGTCATTAAAGTGAAGGTCTTTTTTTTAGGTGGTTGTTTGCATGATGTGTGTACGTATGTATGTATGAAAGTACACTACACCATGCATATACCAAGGTCTTTGACGGTAGTTACACGACTTAAAACAGTATCTTTAATTTTGTAATAAAAAACAAGATTGTTCCTTCTACGCGAAAAGGTCATAGTTTGACATTTATCTGGATTCGAAAACATGTTATTTTTAGAACACCAAACCTCAAAGGAGTTCAAGTCTGACTGGAGCAGTTCTGAATTGTCATTAGAATCAATTGTTCTGTATCATCAGCATAAATATCATCATATCATCAGCATAAATAAGCAAATGAGAGTGTTTGATGATGTGGGTAACATCATTAATTACCAAAATGAACAGAAGTGGACCCAGGTGGCTTCCTTGAAGAACACCCGATTCTGCAACAAATTCAGAAGACAACACACCTGGGAACCGTATTTGATAAGATCTCTCCATCAAATACGATTTGATCCAGTCTACAAAATATTGTGGAAATCCCATTAATTTAAGTTTAAATAAAATTAGATGATGTGGTAATTTATCAAAAGCTTTGCTAAAGTCAGTGTAAATACAATCGACCTGGCTACCAGTATCAATAGATTTTAAGCAGAATGTAGTGAAATCGAGGAGATTAGACACAGTGGATATGCCAGTTGTCATGACTTGCCCACAGTGCATTTTCACTCGATCGTACACTATTCGCTCAAAAAGTTTAGGAATTGAAGACAGCTTAGAGATAGGCCTATAATTAGTGACGTCATTCCTGCAACTTATTTGTAAATAGGACTGATATAAGATTTTTTCCAGAAAAGAGGAAAATTATTTTCATTAATTGACTTATTAAAAAGTAACGAGAGTGGTTGACACAAAATGGAGCCGCATTGTTTTAATAGTGCAGCAGGAATCCCATCTGGTCCAGCGCTAAAATCTTCATCGATTGATACAATGTACTTGAAAATATCCTCTGAGGTAAAAGATAAATGCCCCAAAGAAACTCTGGATGCGTTGTTCATATAATCAAAATACGCTAAATCAGGATTAAAAGAATCTGAACAAAATGATTCTTTAAAAAGATTGGCAAATAAGCCACAAATAATGGTGGAATCGTCAGTAAATCCATCCTGAAATTTGAAAGAAGAAGGAAATACATCAGTCTTCTTCTTAAAATTAAAAAATCCCCAAAATGTTCTTGGATCAAACAAAATACTCAGCTTCATATTGTCCAAATACTCATTATATAATGTAGATGAGCGATTCTCAAATTCCAGAAACAAACATTTGTTCCTATTGTTGCGAAGAGTCTTTAAATCCTTTGTGTACCATGGGTACGCAGAATTTTTCGCAAATTTGAGACTATATGGTACAGACTGAGAAAATATGGCAAAGAGCTCCGTATAGAAAAAATTTATTGAACTATTAAGACTATTATTATTTATGTATTCTGTAATTATATTTAATTTATTATTAAGTAAATGATTCAACCTCAAAAAGTCAGCTTTTTTGAAATCGAAATCATAAACTGTGTCAACAGAGCTTGAATTTACCATATTCTCCCTATCAGATTTATTCCAAATACTCAAAGGTGGATGGTAATTATCAATAGTTGTCAAAGCATGAAGTGCCTTCTGAACAATGACATTGTAACTGTCTGTAGTTAACACTAAGTCAAGCAGCCTTTCCAGACTATTATAAATACAACTTACTTGTTGTAAGTCAGAACATATATTGTCAACAAATATATGTTCTTGGCATGTCTTCGAATTAGATGCACAAAAATGTGTTTCATCGTCAGAAAAATGCCATTTTAAGTCAGGCAAATTAAAATCGCCCAACAATAAAATGTCGTCATTAACGTCAAGTAAATTTAATATAAATTATTTCATGAAATAAAAAGCCTTGCGGATTGCATAGACCTCTACACTGCTCTTGGGAGGAACGTATGCATTTATAACATATACATTAGAATTGCAATGTACAACCTTAACGCATATAAGTTTGATGTTAGCAGAGCAGGAAATATCAATAAAGGAACTAACACAGGAGTTCCTTACAGCTAATAGGACACCACCACCAACTGCAGAATTATTGTCAGCGTGTCTGTCCTTCCTATATACTTGAAAACTATTGTCAAACAGTTCTAAGTCAGTAATTGCTCCGTTCAACCAAGTTTCAGTTAACGCGATAATATCTTCAGAAAAATTCTGAGTTGACAAAAAAATGTCGCGCGTTTTTGAACGCAATCCCCTTACATTTTGATAGTAAAGGGAAAGCCTTGACCTTAATTGTTTAGTAACTGCAAAAGCAGAGATTTCATGTCACTTACTTTCGAAGTCAGACTTATTAAAGTTGATGCGAAATTGTCACATTCAAGCAACGATCACACAAAAAATTTAAGTTTGTATGACTTTTGAGTATTTCACTCTGATGTTCATTCAGATTAACGCAATGTGCATGAAATACTTTCGAGCAAAAATGGCACTTAACAAAATTTTCAGTCGATACTAGACAGTTTTTACATTTAACGCAGCTCATGACCAAGCACGTCAGATCAGACTCGCGATTGAACATAGACTGAACGTTAAAATTCTACGTTCTACGTACGTAAATTCTATAGACATAGCTTCTACGGTTATTGTTAAAATTTATAATAGAAAGAACTTCTGGAGAATCGAATACACCAGTTATGAGTTGGTGTAAGTAGACGATATCAGTAGATCTCCTTCACTCACTTGAAGATTCCATCTTTAATAATTTTAAACGATCCTCATATGGAGGAAGGTTAAATGTGTCAGTTCCACTCTAGCCTCTCAGAGCAAACCGAACAAAACGTTTTTGAACTCTTTCTATACGATCAACATGCACATTGTAATGTGGGACCATACTTGACTTGCGTACTCCGAGTGAGGACGCACGATTGAAGAATACAGCGTTGTAGTTGTTTTTAAGCTATCAAACTCTTTGGCAGACCGCTTTATAAAACCAAGCATAGAAGATGCTTTTTTACAAATTCTATCAATATGCATGTTAAACGATAACTTAGAATCCATGCATATACCAAGGTCTTTGACGGTAGTTACACGATTTAAAGCAATATCTTTTCTTTTGCAATTAATAATTTAATTGTTCCTTTTACGCGAAAAGGTCATAGTTTGACATTTATCTGGACTTAAAAAATCTTATTTTTAGAGCACCAAACATCAAAGGATTTCAAGTCTGACTGGAGCAGGTCTGAATTGTCATTAGAATCAATTGTTCTGTATATTTTCATATCATCTGCATAAATAAGCAAATGAGAGTGTTAGATGATTTGAGTAACATCATAAATTGCCACAATAAACAGAAGTGGATCCAGGAGGCTTCCTTGAAGAACACCCGATTCTGCAACAAATGCAGAAGACAACATGCCTCGAAAACCTATTTGATAAGATCGCTCCATCAAATACGATTTTATAAAGTTTACAAAGTATTGTCGAAATCCCATTAATTTAAATTTAAATAAAATTAGATTATGTGGTAAATTATCAAAAGCTTTGCTAAAGTCAGTGCAAATACAATCGACTTGGCTACCAGAATCAATAGATTTTAAGCAAAATGTAGTGAAATCAAGGAGATAAGACACAGTGGATCTGCCAGCAACTAAACCATGCTGACGAATTGACATGACTTACCCACAGTAAATTTTCAATCGATCGTACACTATTCGCTCAAAAAGTTTAAGTATCCAATACAACTTAGTTATAGGCCAATAATTAGTGACGTTATTCCTGTCTTTTGTGTAAATAGGACTGATATAAGACTTTTCCCAGAAAAGAGGAAACTTACTTTCATTTATTGATTTATTAAAAAGTAACGAGAGTGGTTGACACAAAATGGAGTCGCATTGTTTTAATACTCCGGCAGGAATCCCACCTGGTCCAGCGCTAAAATCTGCAGCGATTGATATAGTATACTTTAAAATATCCTCTGAGGTAAAAGATATATGCCCCAAAGTCGATTCCCAAGTTGTTCCTCTTACTACTCAGGTTTCTGTTCCACCTAAGCCAATCATAGCAACTCCACCAACTAAATCAATCTTTGTTTCTCGCTTAGCTGCGGATACAACAGAGGTTGATATAGATTTTTTCATTAAATCAAAGTTGAATTGTTCCTTGCATCTTTCGGTTCATAAATTCAAATATTCAAATGTAAGATCGATTACTTCTTTTAAATTAACAGTTCCTGAAAATTTATTTAATTCTATAGTTGATGTAAACTTTTGGCCGCCTAACACAATTGTACGCGAATTTGAATTTAAAACCAATCCAAGACCGGTAAATGTTGGACATTTGCCGCGTCCCCGAAATAGCCCTGAATCTCATCCAAAAAACGATTAATAAACCGCAAGTCTAAATTAGAGCTTGTGTTTCAAAATGTCAGGGGTCTTAACTCCAAGCTTTCCGAAATTTTCATAAACAGTTTTGATTTTGAATATAACATTATAATTTGTACAGAGACTTGGCTTCGCTCTAATATCTTAAATTCTGAAATAATGTGGAATAAATATCAAATTTTTCGTAAAGATCGTCATGATAAGATCGGTGGTGGTGTTTTGATAGCTGTTCAAAACTCGCTTGTATCTGAAGAATTGACAATTCTTGACACCAGTGACATTGAGTTCATTTGTGTTGCAGTTAAATTAAATAAAACAATAGTATTATTTATGTTACCTGCTCTTACATTCCTCCTAAATGTGACTTAACAATGTATTTAAAACACTTACACGCCATCGAAAAAGTTCATAATTTGTTAAAAAATAAAGACATTCTTATTGTGCTGGGTGATTTTAACCTACCTTTTGTGACTTGGAGATCGTCTGACGATTCTTCATTTCTTACTCCTGTTTCCAATAGTGATTGGATAAATGACTTCTTAGATAAGCTGTCTGATCTGTGTCTTCAACAAGTCAATGATATTTTAAATATAAACTACAGTACCCTAGACCTTGTATTTGTAGATAGATGCACTACTGTTAATCTCCATTGTTCGAATCCCGTATCTCTTCCAGAAGATGTACATCATCCAACTCTTGAAATAACAGTTTTACTCCCCCACGAAAAAGAAGATAAAGTAACTTCTGATGCGCGAAATAAAAAAGTTTATAATTTTAAGAAAACGGACTATGTAAAACTTAATTCCTTACTTTCGCAGACTGATTAGTCTCCAATTTTAACTAGCGGAACATCATATTCATATTATGACGTCGAATCTTCTGTACAGTTTTTCAATGATGCTCTGCAAAGGTGTTTCTTATTGTTGTAAGAACCCAAAATTCTGCGAATTTTAGGTCTACATGCTAACGCCATAACTCTCTTCTTTTTCAGCGATCATTCATTATTAATTCCATTTCCGGCTGGGATGCCAAGCAGCGGAGACCGGGGGTCTTCACTAGGCGGAGCCAGCCACAGAAGAAAGAATCACCCATTAGAGCAAACAGCAACAAGCAGTTATTCCCATAGAGGCTCTAGGGGAAGCCAAGGAGTAGCTTTGCACTCTAAGAAGGTTGTCGGCACTGCAGACGTGCTTACGACACCGGGGTAGGGAGAGTAGGTGAGGCCTAAGGGCCGGTGGGCAGGGCAATGCGAGGCCACCCCACCCAACGATGATAATCATCGTCATTCGGCCTACACACCCGAAAACCTATAATTGTATTACTCAAACGTAATATAATTATTTATAAACAAATATATATTTTATATATTTGAATTAATTGCATAATAGTATTTAAGTATGTACGTAGGTTAAGTAAAATAAGTTATAATAATAAAGTTATTGAAATATAACTACAATATAATAATAGTTTTATTTAATGATGGTTCATGATAATAGGTAGTTTTCCCTACTGGGTAACCTTTTAGTTATTGCCTTAATAACATATTGTCTTATTTTATTTTCATGGTCACGAGCCGATAGCAGCTATGGGAACACGGGACTCTGGCACGAGCTAGTTATTGCAAGCAGCAGGTGTCTTCACAAAAGACTAGCCAGAACGGGAGAATGGCGTGATGGCAACAACAATGCTCATACCTCGAGTCACACCATATGAAAATATATAAGAGCTATATAACGCACACACAGAAAGAACATCAAGAGACTAAGAAGCTACCTCAAAGGGAAAAACCTTACATCATGATGAGTCTCGTGTGAGCCATCTCGGAGTGAAGTTCTTTTATTAAATCATCTCTAAACAGAAGTAGCGCGACTTTTATTCGGTAACGTGAACAGCCAAGTTGGGCAGTGATAAACGTTCGCAAGTCCGTTCGACGGGAGCAGTCATCGTGGGACCTACGTCAACGTAGACAGCA
Source organism: Dichetophora obliterata (assembly GCA_963920525.1). Taxonomy (NCBI): domain Eukaryota; kingdom Metazoa; phylum Arthropoda; class Insecta; order Diptera; family Sciomyzidae; genus Dichetophora; species Dichetophora obliterata. The sequence goes on along the minus strand of OY986436.1, from coordinate 125,413,420 downwards.
AACTATCACCGTGCGCCAGCGGTACTCGACAGCGACATCAGTAACGTCGCCCAGCGTCGAGCGTTGTTCCACAGGTCGAACAGTTGCCAGGGAGTACGGCGACGTCGACAGCGTTGACCCATCGCGCAGCCAGTGTCCACAGAGACGCCATACGGCCGCGTAGTCGCAGCAGCACAGCCACCGCCAACAGAGACGTCGACAGAGGAGTCGGCAGAGAGGTCGACAGCGACGTCGGCAGAGAAGTCGGCAGAGGGGCCGACAGCGACGTAGGCAGTGACGTCGGCAGAGAGGCCAGCTGCACCACCTTAGCAGCGCAGTCCACACAGCGACCGCAGCAGAGGAGCTACTACATACGTAACCATAAAGAGGAGACCGGTATCACGTATCATAAGAGTTATTTAATATTTTATTTTATTTAAAATAAATATAAATTTCAATCATTAGTTAGGGTATCATATCATTTACACATAATCAGTGCATACTAGAGTGGTTCAGTTGCGTGAAGAGGAATTGGTCCTAGGAACGCGCGTTAAAGTATAAAATCAGTGCTAATAAATACCGGAGCACAAATACTCGCTAAACGCAATAACCCTTCCTTCCCGTGAAACTGGTGGTGAGCGTAGTCGAATCTCGTTCATCATCAGCCTCATCCTATCCCCCGTGGTGTAGTCGAATCTCATCTCGGTTCCTATTTCCATCTGTCCTTTGTGTATTGATGGTGTGCGTAGTCGAATCTCACGCATCATCAATAACTTCCAATTATCCTATATACTTATCTCGTGTCTTGGTGGTGATTGTAGTCGAATCTCATTCATCATCAACCACCTCTAAATCCTTTCGTCCTATACCAAATATAGCGTAATAAGCGAAGTAGAATAATAACTCTCTGGCGGGAGTCTGCCTGAATTCAACCCTTACCTGGCTATGAGCGTAGTCGAATCTCACTCATCAGTCAAATACCTTATCCTACCCCTGGGTGTAGTCGAATCTCATCCAGCTCCTAAATAACGAATTCAACGAATTTCGCCAGAGCCGAATCGCTAAAGCGAACTATATTAGAGACCAATTCCATCATCACAACGCATGTTAAAATTTATATAATTTGCTAAATAGAATTTGCAATGGTTTCTTTAAATTAATATTTCATTCTTTAATAAAATCATTCATAAGTTTGAACCACCAGTACAATCTTTAAATAATAAAGTTAATCATAGCCTTCTGCATCAAGTCTAGGGTTAATTTAAGATATAATTAAGAGCTTTTGTGAATAAAAGATTGTTGTTGTTTGGAACATAACTTGTGTTTTGCTTTGGTGTCTGACAAATTAAATTATATTTTTGTCACGGACCTTGGTTCCGGCGAGCGTAACCTCGGCCTGAGAAATACATCGTGACAATGGCGCCCGAACAGGGACACTAAAGCAAACCAAGTTAGGGTGCTAAGGTAAAGACTTAGTAACAGTTCAGAACAAAAGCAAAATTGTGTGTAGACACCGAATAATATCGCAATAGTCACAAACAGAGTTTTGCAAAGATAGTGAAAAGCACTATATTTTATTGTGAGCAGGCAAAGCTTGGTTAGGGGACACCAGGTCTTTTGCTGCATGGTGAGGCAAAGCAAGAATAAAATACTAACTTGTTTTCCTTTACTTCCGCCAAACATTGGGCAAGACCCAATTGCGGATCGCCTTAGAGCAATAACGCAACCGTATAAAAATTTATACGAACTTTGTAACCAACGAAAACCAAAAGTTTTCGGTGATATTTTAGAATTTTAGACACGGGAATAAAGAGAGGTTAGAATAATAAATCAACCCTCATACGTTAATTAAGAAACAAAAAATTAATTACGCCCAGTCGGAAATTTCTTTAATTCAGGTAAACTTAATTTAATATTGATATTTCAGTACTTAAGGCTCATGCAAAGACGATCAAATTTGCAGAATCAAAGTCTTTCATACTTTTCCGAATACTGAAGGGTAAGCAGTCGGAAACGAAGTAACCTAATAAACATATTTGTTTGAATTTAAAGTAAAATAGAGAAGTAACCACAGGGCCTACTCGTACAATGGTGAGCAAGACTTGGATCTACTCTCTCCGTAAGGACGACTTGGTTGTCTATGCCGAAGAATTTGGATATAACGCCGATGGAACCGTCGAGGAACTACGTAAGCGTTTTGCAGCTGTAGTAGCAGATGGTGAACTAGATCCTCAACTGGAAAAGCGACTGTTGCAGCTGGAAAGCAAATACACCGAAAAACGCCCGGTATCCCCAAGGAATCCGGAAGTTGGTACGGTACATAAGACCCCCAGCCTTGAGGACGAACCAGCACAACTAGTGGTACCAGACATATCTACTAATAGGAGTCGATACCACGACACAACGTCACACAGTCATGTGATCGACCAGGTGCGGAAGTGGGGGGTTCGATTTAGTGGAGACCGAGACCCCTTGGAGTTTATTGAAAGGTTGGAAGAACTCACGTCGGTTTATGTATTGAACGTGGACCACCTCCAGAGAGCCATGCCCGAACTACTCCAGGACCGTGCATTAATCTGGTGGCGCAACAACAACGCGAATTGCAGCACATGGAAAATTTTCAAGATGAAATTCCTAACATATTTCTTGCCAGGCCGATTTTTCGAGAGGTTAAAAGACCAAATTCGAAGCAGGATTCAACGACCACAGGAGAAATTCAGAGAGTACAGCCTTGACCTAATAGATCTAATGCGACACGCAAATTGCACGGAGACCCAGAAATTGGAGCGCGTATTTCGGAACTGCAGACAAGAATATCAGTTATATATTCGACGGCGAGACTTCGAAACCTGTGAGGAGCTTCAATCGCTGGCCGATGACTATGAGCTCATTAAAAATGGTAACGATCAAGTCAGGACGGGACCACGAAGCCGAGAAGAGTACCATCGTGTAGCAACGCCTGCCGTACAATACGAAGCAGAACCACGCCAACGTCTAGAAGAACCACCGGACTGGACTACATCCAAACCTAGGGAAACCCCGCAGAACCACAACAACTGCTCCCCCTGCTGGAAATGCGGCAGCACAGACGCCAGTCGAAATGAACACCAACGGCAGGGCGAATCGAACCGGACAGAGAGTAACCAACAAAATAGGCCAGCCGCAAGCGACAGCCCGCCGTCAGCATCGGGAAATGTCAGAGGGCCCGGCGCAAACCGAGGAAGAGCCGGGTCCAAACGCCGAAATCCTCGAAAACACTAACATGCTTGCAGTGTACCGATCGGGGGATTTTTGCCGACGTAACGATCGGACAGCATAGGTTAGTAGCCACCGTCGACACTGGTGCAACTCGAAGCTTTGCAAGCCAACAGTTGGCAGACAAAATAAGGACGCCAGAAAACCATAGATCACTCGCCACAAATGTACGGATGGCAGACGGCTCGCTGAAAGTTGTAGACGAAACATTGATGGTAAATGTGAAAATGGGAACCAGCCAGTGCAAACTACCCCTGCTTGTTCTCGCGGGAGTCGCCGACGATCTGCTTCTGGGAATGGATTTCTTGCTACGTACCGGTGCGCAGTTCACGTGCGGTGGAAACACAATCAAGCTACGACCTTCTGATCAGTCTGAAGTAAATCCGGCGGCGTGTACAACAGTACACGAAGAACTAGACACGTCTTCAAAACGGGTAGATACATTTTTACGGGAAGAATTTAAAGAGTTTGCCACTATGAGCGGCCCGGCCCGTACCATGCCACATAAAATCGTCATGCTGGACGATCGGCCACTAAAACAGCGGTACTACCCGAGAAATCCAGCAATGCAGGACGTGATAAACAAAGAAGTGGATGATCTTCTCGAAAAGGGGTGTATCGAACCGTCGCGTAGCCCGCACAGTGCGGCCATCGTGCTGGTCAAGAAAAAAACGGGCACATGGAGACTGTGCATTGACTATCGCCAACTGAACTCGAGATCTGCACCCGACGCCTATCCCTTACCTCGGATCCAGCACATCTTGGACCGCCTCCGCAATGCAAAATATATTAGCAGCTTGGACCTGAAAAACGGATATTGGCAGATCCCCATGGATCCTGCCAGCAAAAAATATACCGCCTTTACGGTCCCGGGACGGGGCCTATTTCAATGGCGAGTGATGCCGTTTGGCTTGCACTCAGCCCCGGCTACGTTTCAGAGAGCATTGGACCAAGTGATCGGGCCGGATCTTGAACCACACGCCTTCGCCTATTTAGACGATATCATCGTCACCAGCGGCTCAAAGGAAGAACATCTGGAACACTTAAAAGAAGTCTTTCGACGACTGCGAGCAGCTAATTTAAAGTTAAACATCGAGAGGTGCGAGTTCTTCCGTGCCGAGACCAAGTACTTAGGGCACGTGGTAAGCGAAAAAGGAATTCATACGGATCCAGACAAAATCGCCGCAATCAACCAGCTGTCACCACCAACGAGCCTTCGAGAACTGCGCCGATACCTAGGGGTTGCCTCCTGGTACAGGAGGTTCGTGCCAGATTTTGCGACACTGGTCCAACCGATGACATTGCTGCTAAAAAAGGGAAAGCATTGGCGTTGGGGCCCAGAACAACAACAAGCATTCGAAGCGGTCAAGGAAAAACTCACCAAAGCACCAGTCTTGGCCTGTCCAGACTTCAACAAAACTTTCTTTTTACAAACAGATGCCAGCGACTACGGCCTGGGTGCCGTGCTAACACAGGACTTCGACGGCGTAGAGCGTGTGATCGCTTACGCCAGTAGACATTTGATTCAAGCAGAAAAAAACTATAGCCCGACGGAGAAGGAGTGTCTGGCTATAGTGTGGGGCATCAGGAAGATGCGTTGTTACCTCGAGGGGTACAAGTTCGTGGTGATTACAGACCACCTCTCGCTCAAGTGGCTGAATTCCATAGAGAGCCCATCTGGAAGGATAGCTCGGTGGGCGCTGGAATTGCAGCAGCATAACTTTGAAATTCAGTACAGACGAGGCAAGCTGAACGTGGTGGCGGATGCACTTTCCCGTCAGCCACTGGAAAATTTGTGTAAGACCACGGAGGCAACAGAAGAGTACCAGCAATGCTCCTGGCTAGATAGGCGCAGAAGAGAGGTGAAAGAGAATCCCGAGAAGTTTGCGGATTATCTTGAAGAAGGCGGCTGTCTGTACCGCCACATTCCTGATCAAATGGGCAATGAAAACTCCGCTGCATGGAAGCTATGCGTGCCTATTTATCTACGCGCTAGAGTCATGACCGAGAATCACGATCAGCCTAGTGCAGAACATCTTGGAATCAGGAAAACCATCGCGAGGGTAACCAGCAGATACTATTGGCCCGGTATGTATAGAGACATCGGGAGATATGTGAGGCGCTGCCAGACCTGCCAGAGGTATAAGGCGAGTCAGCAGGCCCCAGCCGGTAAGATATTATCAAGGATCGCGGAGGAGCCGTGGTCGGTGGTATGTGCAGACTTTATAGGTCCTTTACCCCGGTCCAAACACGGGAACACCACCATCTTAGTGTTCTTCGACAAATTTAGTAAATGGACCGAAGCCATACCACTACGCAAAGCCACCAGCGAAGGATTACGGAAGAGCTTTAGAGAACGCATTTTGGCTCGCTTCGGCGCACCGAAGGTGCTCATCACTGATAATGGCGCTCAGTTTACTAGCCGTTCATTCCGGAAATTTATGCACGAGGTTGGAACCAAACAGCAGTTCACGGCACCGTACACGCCGCAGGAAAACCCAACTGAGCGGGTCAACAAGACTCTAAAAATAATGATCGCTCAGTTCTGCGAGGAGCAACATAAGACGTGGGACGAGAACTTGCCAGAACTCACTTTGGCCATCAACAGCAGTAAATCTGAAGTCACTGGGTATAGCCCTGCCTTTTTAGTGCAAGGTCGTGAGCCTCGATTGCCAGGAGCCCTGTATGATGAACACACCTTGGGCACCGGAGGAGAAGTCCCGTCACCAGCCGCCCGTGCACAGCAGCTACTCGAGATTTTCGAAATAGTTCGCCAGAGGTTGAGTCAAGCCACCCGTGACCAGGCTCGCCATTATAATCTGCGTCGTCGCGACTGGAAGCCCGAAATCGGTGAGTTAGTTCTTATTAAACAACACCCGCTCTCAAGTGCCATTCACAGCTTCGCGGCCAAGTTGGCACCAAAGTTCGAAGGACCATATTGCGTCGTAGGGTATAGTTCACCGGTAATAGTGCAAGTCCGTAAGGAAGGCGAGTCACGTGTACGGAAGACACACGTTAGCGAGCTCAAGAAGTATTACGGCGAGGTAACATCCAGACAATAGTAACTGCGAAGCCGCGGCAGCATCCGCGTGATCAACTGCAAGGGGGCGGCAGCATCCGCCTGAACAACTGCGAAGCCGCGGCAGCACCCGCGTGATCAACTGCGAAGGGGCGGCAGCATCCGCCTGAACAACTGCGAAGGGCGGCAGCATCCGCCTGAACAACTGCGAAGGGGCGGCAGCATCCGCCTGAACAACTGTGGGAGCGCAGCCGCCACTGTGTCAACAACGCGCAACACCGCAGCTGCCACTGCGTCAACAACGTGCCATCCGCAGCCGCCACTGCGTCAACAACGTGCCATTTGCAGCCGCCACTGCATCAACAAAGTGCTATCTGCAACTGCCACTGCGCCAAAACAAGCTATCCGCAGCCGCCACTGCGTCAACAACGTGCTAACCGCAGCCGCCACTGCGTCAACAACGTGCTAACCGCAGCCGCCACTGCGTCAACAACGTGCTAATCGCAGCCGCCACTGCGTCAACAACGTGCTAATCGCAGCCGCCACTGCGTCAACAACGTGCTAACCGCAGCCGCCACTGCGTCAACAACGTGCCACACCGCAGACGCCACTGCGTCAAAAATGGCCAAATCGCGGCAGCATCCGCGTAAACAACTGCGAAAATCGCGGCAGCATCCGCGTAAACAACTGCGAGAGCCGCGGCAGCATCCGCGCAAACAACTGCGAAAATCGCAGCAGCCTCTGCGTCAACAAAACGGCCAAGAGACCGCGACAATAACACCAGTCGCGTGAAAGCAGACACTCGCGTGCCCGTCTCAAAAATCGGGCCTACGCCAGCAACTTTTGTATGCCAACGTTGTAGCCAGACGCAGTCATCGTACCGCAGCAACACGTAGGGCCAACAAGTACCGCAGACCAACGATTGTCGAATTTCAACCGCCAAATATGCATAAGAGGTGTCATCGCGCCCACAGATTGTGGGCCAACGCCAGCAGCTCCAGAACGCCGACGTCGCAGCCAAAAGCAGTCATCGAACCGCAGCAGCCCGGAAGCGTCAATGTGTATTAGCAGGCTAAATGACCATCACATTGCTACCAGCGGAGTGCGGCAGCATCCGCGTAAACAACTGCCAGCGGCGACAACCGCAAGACCAACTGTCAGGAGGAGAGGTCAAAGGCGGCCGCATCCGCAGAAACAACTGCCAACCGCGGCGGCAACCGCAAAACCAACTGTCAAGGAGGAGGGGTCAAGTAGGCGGCCGCTGCCGCAGAAACAACTGCCAACCGCGGCGGCAACCACAAAACCAACTGCCAAGGAGGAGGGGTCAAGTAGGCGGCCGCATCCGCAGAAACAACTGCCAACCGCGGCGGCAACCGCAAAACCAACTGCCAAGGAGGAGGGGTCAAGCAGGCGGCCGCATCCGCAGAAACAACTGCCAACCGCGGCGGCAACCGCAAACCCAACTGCCAAGGAGGAGGGGTCAAGCAGGCGGCCGCATCCGCAGAAACAACTGCCAACCGCGGCGGCAACCGCAAAACCAACTGTCAAGGAGGAGGCGAACGGCGGCAGCACCCGCGTGAACAACTGCCAGCGGCGGCAACCGCAAGACCAACTGCATCAATGCGGCGGCATCCGCATAAATAACTGTAGGCATGCAACTTTAGTAATGAGACGCGAACAGCCAATTTGGGCAATGCTTGAAGACGTTTTCGCAAGTCCGTTCGACGGGAGGCACCATCGAGGGATCCACGTCAGCGTTGACAGCCAAAATGCTCGCATCTCACCAACAGAACTCGACAGCGACATCAGTAACGTCGCCCAGCGTCGAGAGCTGTTCCAGCAGAAGTCGAAAAATCGTCAAGGAGTACGGCGACGTCGACAGCGTCCATCCAACCGCATAGCCATCGTCCTCAGAGTTGACCTACGGCCAAAAGACCGCGACGATCTCACCAGTCAAGTGACCAGATACTCTACGTGCCCACCCAATGTGAGCCAAAGCCAGCAGCCCCAGTACGCTAACGTCGCAGCCAAAAGCGGTCATAGAACCGCAGCAGCACGAAAACGTCAATGTGTTTAAGCAGGCTAAATAGCCATCTTTACACTAACTGTAGGAGAGCGGCTGCATCCGCGTGACCAACTGTACCAGAAGGACGGGCGGCAGCATCCGCCGACACAACTGCAAGCGGGCGACTTTATTCAGGAGACGCGAACAGCCAAATTGGGCAATGCTTGAAGACGTTTCGCAAGTCCGTTCGATACCTTTATCGTATTTTCTTATATCTACATCAGTAAGGCCTCTTTTAGGTAGCTGCATTAAAAATTTTGTTGATAAGGTTTTAAATATAATCCAAACCCCTTTTTATATGGTTTAAGGAACATGCCTTTTCCCATTGCAATAGCTTCCATTTTACTATTATGCCGTTTTGCTTCATTTAACTGCTCTTTTCCAGTTTTTAATGCATTGATTGCTTTTGTAATGCCAGATACTCCACCGGCTAGACCCCCAAGTGCACCCAGGGCAGCGAATATAGGTGCAAGCGGGAGAAAACCTCCAGATTTAGGTAGTGGAATTACTCGAGGAGTCTTAATCAGAGATTTTTTCCCCTTGAAAATATTGTTTACAACTTTTCTTGAAATTTTAACTGCATCATCCAAGTTTTTTGTTTTCTTAATTCTCTTTTTAGCACTATTCAGGGCATGTCTAAATAGACGATGCCCATTTATTTGAGGAGATCTCGCCGTTTTACTGGTAGCATAACCCAGTCCAAATTTCGTTTTTGCTTTCATCGCGTTAGTAACAAGCCAAGCGTTTGATTTTTCGGCAATACTACTATCACTTGCGGTAACTCTTTGCCAAGCTTTTTCAGACAAGATTCTATCAGCAGTATGCCTTTTTTCCAAATCTTTATTTTTTGAGTATAATATATCGTGTTGTCTGCAAGCTGCATCCAAAAGATTGATTCCTTGATCGCCTCTAGCTAATCGCTTCTTTAATTTAGTACCGGGTTCACAAAACTGATATCCAGGTAAATGCAGCTCAATGGGAAGTTTATCGATTAAATTATTGATGAAACCTTTCCCAATGAAGGATGGACTAAGACTGATTGTCTTTTTATAAATAATTGTCATTAGTATTTATTCTTTTCCAAGTAAAGGTTGAATGGGAAGTGAATTAAAATTAATAAAAGGACTCGATTATATACGAAAACCATTAGTAGTTTACAATATGCGATTCTTAAAACAACATAAGTCAATTAACGTAAAGAATATTGATTCAAAGTTAAATTCGTCAAATAGAACACGGCACAGCTCATTACTACCAAACTCTATTCGTGGTCTTATTGTTGGACCTTCAAATTGTGGGAAAACAAATGTGATGATTAGCCTTATTGAAAGTCCCAATGGACTGAAATTTCAAAGTATTTACTTATACTCAAAATCAGCACAGCAACCGAAATATCAATACTTGGAGCGTTTAATTAAACCTATCAAGGGGATAAATTTTTCATCATTTGCCAATAATGATGACGTCATATCTCCAGACGAAGTGCAGCCCAACTCAATATTTATATTTGATGATGTAGCTTGCGAGAAACAAAATCACATACGCTCATACTTCTGCATGGGGCGCCACAAGGATGTTGACAGCTTTTACTTATGTCAAACTTATACACGTATACCAAAACACCTAATTCGTGATAATGCTAATATGATTATAATATTTAAACAGGATGAGATGAATATAAAGCACATTTATAGCGATCATGTTGGTTCTGATATGTCTTTTAAGACATTTCACGACTTATGTTCAAAGTGTTGGAAAGAAAACTATAGCTTTCTAGTTATAAACAAGGATAATCCCATAAATAATGGACGCTATAGGAAAGGATTCAATGTTTTTATTAGCCTATAAAAGGAAACAGTATAGATATTTTAAAATCAGTACAACAAATGCTGCTTAACGGATGACATTAAACAGCTAACTGCTAAACAGGCAACCGCTAAACTGGGCTATACTGTTAAACAGCCAACCGCTAAACAGCTACCTGCTAAACAGCCAACTGCTAAACTGACCTATACAGTTATACAACCAACCGCTAAACTGGGCTATACTGTTAAGCAGCTAACTGCAAAACAGCCAACTGCTAAACTGACCTATACAGTTATACAACCAACCGCTAAACTGGGCTATACTGTTAAACAGGAATCTACTAAACATACCAACTATCAATATGAATAAGAAACCAAGTCTAGTGAGCAATCTTATTAAAACTAGAAATATTTTGAAAAGGAAATATAAAAGTCTTCAGCTCGGAGAAGCTGCAAATGATGAGCTCTTAGAAAAAACTTTTAAACCAATATCAAAACCGTTAAAAGAAATAATTCAATCAACTAATAGCAAGAGAATATTAATAAAAAAAAATGAAAAATATTCAGATAACTCTTTTAAGGATAATAAAGTTACTACCAGCACACCATTTAAAAAGAGCAGGCATGATAATAATACATTTTCTCCAAAACTTGATAGAGAGGAAATCGATAAAAGTTTATCCACGTTTAAGTCATTTGATGTTGATAATGACGCTGATGATGATGATACTCATGATGATGATATTGCTGATAATGATTTGGAAAATGATGATGTCACCATTGCAATAAATCCGAATCAAAGTATTCAATTCAATTTATCAAGAGTTAATTTAAATAAATTCGATAAAGTCTATGGTCCTCACAAGGATAAAAATCAGATATGGAGATTGGGTAATGAGCCAATTACTTTTGATTCAGCCAATGTAAATGTAGGTAACTCGCAATGGCCCTTCACACCAGGCTTATATGAACTAATAGTTTACAAGGAACCAATCAGTTTTAATGGCTCAGATTTAAATACTTGTAAACAAATATTAGAGATGACTAATGCTCATAAACGAAATAACAGCATAAATGGGCAAATTAATGGAAATCGTTCAAAAAAATATACAACGATTATTCGAAAATTATTTAAAGAAAAAGTTCATAGAGGTGGAGGTTTGATGAAGTTGAGTTCAAAAAAATCAATTATGTATATTGGGATGACCCCAACGAGTTGGTTGATATATTGCGTCTTTTAATAGCATCATCAATAGCTGGTCACTCGAATCATAATAATGAAATAGTCTCAATTATTGAGGAGCTGAGAGAAGCAAAGATTATTGTATAAATAGACTACAAAATATAACATAATCAATATTCATAAGATGCCTATCGATAAGTTTGGTCATTATATGGGTAGCTCTGAAAGATATCAAAACCCGCACACCAAGATTCATTTAGATAGCGATCGTCATTTCAACTTCAACGCACGTAGAATAAAAAATATTGCTAATCCTGTATTGGAAAACGATGCTGTGAATAAATTTTATTTAAAAAGTTATTTTGAAGAAATAAGGAAACAATTGAATATATTTTATATGGAGAAAACTACGGAAGCAGAGAATCGATTTCATGAATTAATACAACAACAGAACACATCGCTAACGACAAAACTTGCAGACTTAGAAGCAATAATAAATAAATCATCGCAAGATCTTACGTATAAAATTGATGTAGCTCAAGAACGTTTTTTAAGAAAAATAGAAGGCTATTACGAGTTTTTGAACGAGAAAGTAAACCGCGTTGAAAGGAATTCGCCAACTGAAGCTCAAACTTTATACGGCGACGTGTGGTAACCAAGGGTATAGACGATCTTTGGCAAGCAGATCTTGTTGAAATGGGCGCTTATTCAAAGTACAACAAAGGTTATCGGTTTATTTTGACAGTAATAGACACTTTTTCAAAGTTTGCTTGGATTGTTCCCGTAAAATCTAAAGGTAGTGAAGATATTACTAATGCAATGATGGTCATTTTTTCGCAAAAGAGGATTCCAAAAACTTGCAAACAGATAATGGCAAAGAGTTTTATAATAAAACATTTCAAAGCCTGATGAAAAAGCATAATATTAATCACTTTTCTACATATAGCATCATGAAAGCATCTATTGTAGAACGATTTAATAGAACCATAAAAGGTATGATGTGGGAAAAATTTAGCTTACAAGGAAATTATCAATGGATAAATATTTATTGTATAAAAATTTAATTAATGAATATAATAATAAAAAGCATAGAACCATTGGAATGGCCCCAAAGTCGGTCAGCTCAAGAAATGAAGGCCCTATACTAAAACAGGCTTATAATCATCCTAAAATTTTTAAAAAAGGTAAACTAAAAATTGGCGACCACGTTCGAATAAGCAAATATAAGCATATTTTTGCAAAAGGATATACTCCAAACTGGACAACCGAAGTTTTTAAGATTCGTTCCATACGAAACACAAACCCTGTAACATATTTATTAGATGATTATGAAGGAAACCCTATTCTTGGCGGATTCTATGAACATGAAGTAATGAAGACACATTTTTCGAATACATACTTGATTGAAAAGGTTATTAAAACAACGGGACAGCAAGCTTACGTTAAATGGTTAGGATTTTCCAACCATCATAATTCTTGGATTAATAAAGATGAACTAAAACACCTAAAATAATAAAGATAAATACCTTTACTTAATAAAGAAAAACATTTTTATTTTTTTTAATAATGAAAATTTGGTTGGCTTTTTATTGAAATTTTATTTTATAAAATTTTTAAGTTGATTCTTTAAAAGACATTTTTTCTACAACAACACGTGGATCATCTTCATCTTCACCAGAGCTTTCGTATAAGTTGTTGCTGTTGTTGTTGTTGTTATTGTTGTAGAAACCGAAATTTATATTTCCCTTCTTCTTCTTTTTAACTATTAAGGAAAATATACCATGCATATCTACGGTTTTCAGTAAATTGTGTGGAGTATCATTTAAGTAGTCCATCTGATTCTTAGTAATAATCAGAAATCTTTTCGGCAAATAAATGTGAAATTCTTTATTTACAAGACATCTGATACTTTCACCATATTTTGTATCTATTCTCTCGATTCTGTTGACTTCATATGGGAAGTTTACTTCCATATGCTTTATATGTAAGTAATTAATACCAGGATTTTGAAAAAGATTTTGCAGACTGGCTTTCATCATTTTTATTCTGTAAACTTCACGCTGTGATAGGTACTTTTAAACTGATTCTTAATATTCTAAAAATGGGCTTATTAAGCATATTGCATCATATTATTTATCGATTTCTTATCAGTTGTCATTATTTACATCCTGATATATGGTAATTTCTTATCAGTTGCGGTTAAATGTGTATACAAAATCATAACTTTTTATGATGAATGCATGAATGTATGCATATATATTGTAAGTATATATATATATATATATATTATATTATATATACATATACATATGAAATATTACAGGATATGATGAAATACTATGGTATGCTAGGAGAAGTTAGAAAGAATAGTAAATATGTATGACTACATGATCCTAATTTTATAGAGACGTGTGCAAGATATAAATAGAAAACTATGATAAGAGCGATTTAGTTGTATTACATTCTTCAGTAAAATATGTATTGGGGGCAAGTTTTAAGAAGTCATGATAAATACTGTACTTGTCATGCACAGTGGAAAACTTTACAAATAATAAATGCTATAGTTTTGGATACTATGTTGCAGGTGTTTCTAGCCGCAGAAGGAGGGGTTAGAACACAAATTTTTTTCTCTTAATAGATGCCAGCAAATGCCCACAAACATACCAACATTTGAATTTAGTCAGAATCAGCATATAAAAATTGAGGTTACTGGTGGTATGGTATCGTTAGTTGGTACAGTTTATGAAGGTGGTTATAAAGATACAAATGTATACTCATTCAAATCATCTTGCATTTTCCGTGAAATAGATGGATTTTTTGGAGGTATGGATAAAATACTCGGTAAGGCTGCAGTCCGTCCGTCTCATAAAAACTATACAAAAACCCACACCCAAAAGAAAAATTTGAATGACGAGAGTGAAACTAACAAATTAGTTGGTGGTGGTGGTGGCAGCTCACTTGACCGCTCATTTGAAGACGAGGATTATTAGATTAGACTATAAATATGAGCGCCAACTCTTATCAAGTCATTTAAAAATATACCGTCAACAAAAGAACACATCTGTTAGAGAAAAAGAAAAAACAAAATGAAAAATAATTTCATCATATTACTCACATATTTTTGTATTGTACACGTATTTTCAGCAACAGTACCAATTGATTTGAGTGAAAATGAATTTAAAAATACCGAGTTTGCTGTAAAATTACCTAATAATGATACTGTAAGCATTCAACTTAATTTTAAACTTTTAAAGTTTAGTAAAGATTTAAATGTAAACGCCGAGTCAGCAACAGCAGTAGAACCTCAGTCGGCTGGAGAAGAAGAGCGCCAGCTGCCTATAGATCAATCGTTTACAGCTGATGAGGCCATTGAAGCATTTAGGCAAGACTTAGTTAAAAAGGAGCAAAATATTGCCGGAATTATTGAAAGTTCACAACTATTTTACAGGCATTTTCAACTACAATACAAAGATAATATAAAATTGCGAATTCGCTGTACATATGATAGCAATTACTTGAATCGTCGATTAAATATTTCGTGTTTTGAATATCGTCAAGTTGAATACGAGAGATTTTTAAGTAACGGTGAAATTGAGGTGGTTACTGAGGATGACACTACTTTCCGTTCTGATATGACATTAATCAACATTCAAGATTACAAACACGATTTTGAAATGGAAATATACTAAAATTTTATCAATCAGTTATAAATTTGCAGTCATCATGATAAGAGGTCTTAATTATCAAACAACGAATAATGAGTTTCGTGCTAAATTTTTAAATGATTTCTTAAGGGAAGAAATACTTTTATGGCCTGAGCACAAGATTATTCTACAAAAATTAAAAGTTCGACTAGATGAATATGCACTATATAAGATAAAAACGTCTAAATTTGGTAACCATTATAACAATTGTGTATGGTCAAGGGATGAAAGAACTCGTGGTCCTGATACATGTGGATGCTCCTTTATTGATGTATTATGGGATGACGCTTTGAATATAATAAACTTTTATTATAATATAAAAGTTCAAATTTTATCAAGTTTTCTTCAGTCGACATAGAGATCTACATATGGCCAGTCTAATGAACATCTAAATAATCTGAATGGACCTAAATCTGACATCTTCAATTGCCTTATATCTTCATGATGAATGTGACTATATTTCTCGACGGTACCGTGGTGTCTTGGTTTTTACCTCTTTAAACACTACGTTAGATCGATTTGTAATATATTAATATGGCCGATAAGACCTAGTTTGTCTTGATGCCTGCGTTCGCAACTGGTTTTCTTTGTTTTATGAAAATTGGTTTGGAGAAGTTGACCTAGTTTGTCGAGTAACCACCCTGTCAAGCCAGGATCCCACCGGCTTCAGGAAGACAGAACGATATATATTATATATATTCGTAATGGAGTGGTGTTTTGTTGGATATGAGAGACCTTGTTTGTCACAAGACTCCGCCGATGTCCGGATACAAAAATTGTTGATAACTTGACCTTGTTTGTCTTGAAAACGCGCAACCCTGCTATGCTGTCTGATATTATCGATTTGGCTTAACTTTTTTTTTATTTTTATACTTTAACAAAATTATATACTTTAAGCAATTTATTAAAACTTTTTAGTTTGTTAATAAAACATGATTTCAATCAAAATCCTACATTATATTATTGAATTGTATTAAATATCTTATTTTATAATTTTACTTTTTCTATAAAACCCGTTAAGCTTTAGCAATCGAATAAATAAATAAATAAATTTTATTTTCTTGTTTTATTTATTTAAAATTTATGATTTGGCTTATTTGTTGTTAAGAAATAAAAATATTATTATTGTTTCTTTTTTTCAGCAAAATCTAGGCTTATAAACAAATTTTAGATGGAAATATTGATTACATTAAACTGATTGAATAAAATTATATCAAAATGAACTATTCACAATTTATTATCAAATTTAATTATTTATGTACATTAGCGCCCTCGTTTGTATGAACGGCTCGAATTGTTGACGGCATAAGCTAAAAATATTTGATTTGCTATGAAACTAAAATATAGAAAGTTTCGTACCAAAGCAAAGCAACATCCACTTTCATCAAACCACTTTAGAGTTGCAAGATTTGAGTGTGCAACACAGGACTTGTATTTTGAAAAATGTTGTATACATCTATTGAAGATTTAAAACAAAAACTATAATCTGCTGCACAAAGTTAAATCTACTCATAACTATGTTGACTTTATATGATTTAAATACAAATTCTAAATGTTTGATAGTTTAAATCATACTTGATTTTAGCAGAGTAGAAATTGCAATCAGATCAGCTAGTGATTTTTTCCTTTTCATATTGAAAAAACTTTGTTGTTGTTGTTGTTTCTTTGGAAAAATTCGTTAGAACAATTAATTGTTCTAACTTTGACCTTAAGCTCAATAAACGATTTTAAACTATCAAACAACTAGAATTTGTATTTAAAATCAAGTATG
Organism: Dichetophora obliterata; assembly: GCA_963920525.1. NCBI lineage: Eukaryota > Metazoa > Arthropoda > Insecta > Diptera > Sciomyzidae > Dichetophora > Dichetophora obliterata. Next base: position 125,396,639 of record OY986436.1, on the reverse strand, counting down.
ATTTAAACTATCAAACATTTAGAATTTGTATTTAAATCATATAAAGTCAACATAATTAATATAGAGGTCATTTAGAAAAAACTTTAATCAAATGGTAGAGCTCGACCAAACGGAAACAGCTGAAAACAAAATCAGCAAAAATTCTAAAAACAACTTCAGTAAACATGCTTTGTTAGTGCAGACTTCCAGCAGGCTGTTGGACTACATATAATAACATAAGCATAGAAACTAAAGTAAAACAGAAATACAACAACAAATGTGACATTATGAAATGGAGGAAAAACTGAGAAATTGACGCTTCAAATCTCATCGCCCCGATGGTGCAGTGCGTTAGCGCGCGCTTGCACGGGTATCACAAAGATTTCTGATGACGCTTTTAGCAGAGTAGAAATTTGCAATCAGATCAGCTAGTGATTTTTTCTTTTTCATATTGAAAAAACTTTGTTGTTGTTGTTGTTTCTTTGGAAAAATTCGTTAGAACAATTAATTGTTCTAACTTTGACCTTAAGCTCAATAAACGATTTTAAACTATCAAACAACTAGAATTTGTATTTAAAATCAAGTATGATTTAAACTATCAAACATTTAGAATTTGTATTTAAATCATATAAAGTCAACATAATTAATATAGAGGTCATTTAGAAAAAACTTTAATCAAATGGTAGAGCTCGACCAAACGGAAACAGCTGAAAACAAAATCAGCAAAAATTCTAAAAACAACTTCAGTAAACATGCTTTGTTAGTGCAGACTTCCAGCAGGCTGTTGGACTACATATAATAACATAAGCATAGAAACTAAAGTAAAACAGAAATACAACAACAAATGTGACATTATGAAATGGAGGAAAAACTGAGAAATTGACGCTTCAAATCTCATCGCCCCGATGGTGCAGTGCGTTAGCGCGCGCTTGCACGGGTATCACAAAGATTTCTGATGACGCTTTTAGCAGAGTAGAAATTGCAATCAGATCAGCTAGTGATTTTTTCCTTTTCATATTGAAAAAACTTTGTTGTTGTTGTTGTTTCTTTGGAAAAATTCGTTAGAACAATTAATTGTTCTAACTTTGACCTTAAGCTCAATAAACGATTTTAAACTATCAAACAACTAGAATTTGTATTTAAAATCAAGTATGATTTAAACTATCAAACATTTAGAATTTGTATTTAAATCATATAAAGTCAACATAATTAATATAGAGGTCATTTAGAAAAAACTTTAATCAAATGGTAGAGCTCGACCAAACGGAAACAGCTGAAAACAAAATCAGCAAAAATTCTAAAAACAACTTCAGTAAACATGCTTTGTTAGTGCAGACTTCCAGCAGGCTGTTGGACTACATATAATAACATAAGCATAGAAACTAAAGTAAAACAGAAATACAACAACAAATGTGACATTATGAAATGGAGGAAAAACTGAGAAATTGACGCTTCAAATCTCATCGCCCCGATGGTGCAGTGCGTTAGCGCGCGCTTGCACGGGTATCACAAAGATTTCTGATGACGCTTTTAGCAGAGTAGAAATTGCAATCAGATCAGCTAGTGATTTTTTCCTTTTCATATTGAAAAAACTTTGTTGTTGTTGTTGTTGTTTCTTTGGAAAAATTCGTTAGAACAATTAATTGTTCTAACTTTGACCTTAAGCTCAATAAACGATTTTAAACTATCAAACAACTAGAATTTGTATTTAAAATCAAGTATGATTTAAACTATCAAACATTTAGAATTTGTATTTAAATCATATAAAGTCAACATAATTAATATAGAGGTCATTTAGAAAAAACTTTAATCAAATGGTAGAGCTCGACCAAACGGAAACAGCTGAAAACAAAATCAGCAAAAATTCTAAAAACAACTTCAGTAAACATGCTTTGTTAGTGCAGACTTCCAGCAGGCTGTTGGACTACATATAATAACATAAGCATAGAAACTAAAGTAAAACAGAAATACAACAACAAATGTGACATTATGAAATGGAGGAAAAACTGAGAAATTGACGCTTCAAATCTCATCGCCCCGATGGTGCAGTGCGTTAGCGCGCGCTTGCACGGGTATCACAAAGATTTCTGATGACGCTTTTAGCAGAGTAGAAATTGCAATCAGATCAGCTAGTGATTTTTTCCTTTTCATATTGAAAAAACTTTGTTGTTGTTGTTGTTTCTTTGGAAAAATTCGTTAGAACAATTAATTGTTCTAACTTTGACCTTAAGCTCAATAAACGATTTTAAACTATCAAACAACTAGAATTTGTATTTAAAATCAAGTATGATTTAAACTATCAAACATTTAGAATTTGTATTTAAATCATATAAAGTCAACATAATTAATATAGAGGTCATTTAGAAAAAACTTTAATCAAATGGTAGAGCTCGACCAAACGGAAACAGCTGAAAACAAAATCAGCAAAAATTCTAAAAACAACTTCAGTAAACATGCTTTGTTAGTGCAGACTTCCAGCAGGCTGTTGGACTACATATAATAACATAAGCATAGAAACTAAAGTAAAACAGAAATACAACAACAAATGTGACATTATGAAATGGAGGAAAAACTGAGAAATTGACGCTTCAAATCTCATCGCCCCGATGGTGCAGTGCGTTAGCGCGCGCTTGCACGGGTATCACAAAGATTTCTGATGACGCTTTTAGCAGAGTAGAAATTGCAATCAGATCAGCTAGTGATTTTTTCCTTTTCATATTGAAAAAACTTTGTTGTTGTTGTTGTTTCTTTGGAAAAATTCGTTAGAACAATTAATTGTTCTAACTTTGACCTTAAGCTCAATAAACGATTTTAAACTATCAAACAACTAGAATTTGTATTTAAAATCAAGTATGATTTAAACTATCAAACATTTAGAATTTGTATTTAAATCATATAAAGTCAACATAATTAATATAGAGGTCATTTAGAAAAAACTTTAATCAAATGGTAGAGCTCGACCAAACGGAAACAGCTGAAAACAAAATCAGCAAAAATTCTAAAAACAACTTCAGTAAACACTTTGTTAGTGCAGACTTCCAGCAGGCTGTTGGACTACATATAATAACATAAGCATAGAAACTAAAGTAAAACAGAAATACAACAACAAATGTGACATTATGAAATGGAGGAAAAACTGAGAAATTGACGCTTCAAATCTCATCGCCCCGATGGTGCAGTGCGTTAGCGCGCGCTTGCACGGGTATCACAAAGATTTCTGATGACGCTTTTAGCAGAGTAGAAATTGCAATCAGATCAGCTAGTGATTTTTTCCTTTTCATATTGAAAAAACTTTGTTGTTGTTGTTGTTGTTTCTTTGGAAAAATTCGTTAGAACAATTAATTGTTCTAACTTTGACCTTAAGCTCAATAAACGATTTTAAACTATCAAACAACTAGAATTTGTATTTAAAATCAAGTATGATTTAAACTATCAAACATTTAGAATTTGTATTTAAATCATATAAAGTCAACATAATTAATATAGAGGTCATTTAGAAAAAACTTTAATCTACTCATAACTTTAAATTACTTTTTTTAAAGAAAAGACCATCAATTTTGTTTTTTTAAGCAAAATCTGGGCTTATAAACAAACTTTTAGATGAAATTATTGATTACATATTAATAAACTGAAATTATATCAACCTAATTTTTTATAAAATTCTTCTTTAATTGTTTTAAATAGATTTTAAAAACTTTCTGTTAGTTATATGATGCTAAGATAAATATTCGAACATAATCTGATTCACTAGGTAAAATGTATCCATAACAATTTGGTTTTCTTATTTAATTTAATTTTAATTAACTTGCGATCCGGCCCGTTTATAAAAACAAAAAAAAATTTTGTTATTATTGTTTTATTTTTAATTATAATGTAGGCTTATAAACAAATTGTGAACTCGAGTTATTTGTTAAATTGTGAAAAAGGAATACATATGTCAATGAAACTCAAAGGAAAAAAATTTAAAAATTTAATTTATTTAGCAAATTTTAAATTTATCACAAAAAACTTCAAAACTCATTTTATAATAATTCATGCTTATGTAAAAAATATTACAAGCAATTTAAAACCAGTTGAGTTGTTTTGGTTTTCATATATGTATTCCTTTTTCACTATTTAATAAATAATTCGAGCTTACAATTTGTTAATAAGCCTACATCTTGCTTTAAAAAAAAAACAATAATAATATTTTTTTTGTTTTTATAAATGGGCCGAATCGCAATTTAATCAAAATTAAACAAAATAAGAAAACACAATAGTTATGAGCACATTTTACCCAGTCCAACAGGATGTGGTCGAATATTTTTCTTAACATAACATTAACGTTGAAAACACCACAATTGATCTCATGATAGGCTAAAATTTGTTTATAAACCTAGATTGCGTTGAAAAAAAAACAACAATAATATTTATTTTTTTCTTAACAACAAATTAGCCAAATCATAATTTAATTCTAAATAAATAAATCAAGAAAATAAAATTCATGATCTCTTCTTAAAAAAATTCAATTAAAAGGTATTAGCGGATTTAACCCTGTGCAGCAGACTGGAGTTTTTGTTTTAAATCTATTTAAAATAGTACATAAATAATTGGATTTATTTTGTTAAAATTTAATTTTGATGTCATTGATAATTGATAATAAAAGATTGATAAATTTTCTAAAATGTTGTTCTCTGGAGCATTTGAATCCGATCAGAAAAAAAAGATATAGCTATTTATCTAAGGCGCCTTTGCTTCAGATAAATATATACTTTTTTTAACAAATATATACTTTTATTGCAGAATAACAATTTAGCTACAAATAAATAAAACAAGAAGACAAAATTGATGGTCTTTTCTTTAAAAAATCAAATTTAAAGGTATGAGTGGATTTAACCCTGTGCAGCAGATTAGAGTTTTTGTTTTAAATCTGTTTAAAATAGGTAATAAATAATAGAATTAATTTTTGTAAAACTTAATTTTACTGTCATTTGAAAGATTAATCCATTTTCTAACATTTCGTTCTTTGAAGCATTTAAATCCGATTTAAAATAAAAAAAGGTTAGCGATTTATCCTAAACGCCTTTGCTTCAGATAGACAAAATTGCAAAAATATGATTTATTTCTAAAAATTAAAATGCTGCCAAAATGTTAACAAAATCCTAGCGCAACAAATAGCAGCCAAAAAAGTCCAATGCAGCAACAACAAATCAAGCAAAAAAAAAATGCAAACAAAGTCAGGCTGCTCTGCTCCGAAATCTAAAAATTATATAAATATATAAGCAGTAGTTTTCTGCATCATTGCTGTTCTTTTATAAAATATAACAACGCACTCTAGCAACATAAACAAAACTTTAAGCAACAGATACATGTTGTGCTAGCAATACGAATTCACTCAAGCGATTACTCGCTAGGTTTGTTACTTGTCTGGTCTCTTGTCTTGTACGTACAAATTTTTTATTCCGTACCGGACCTTTCAGTTGCAAGGTCTATATGTATCTATAGTCTCTGCTTGAAACTAAAAAATGTAAATTAATTCATTTATAAAGCAACAAAAACAAAACAAAACACATTAAGGATACTGACAATTGTTTTCAGTGTAGTTAAAAAACCAACCCCGTGGTATTGATACCACACTTTACCGATTTACCGGTTTTTATATTTTTGTTGTTTTACAAAAATCTCTTAAAACCAAATGTGTGGCAATTTTAAGTAGCCCAATGATATGTTTAACGAACGTGGTTTTCAAAGTTCCATAATCAACTGATCGGTTGCCAGTTATTTTCTAATTGCAGAAATGGAAGAAGCTCAAAATGCAAGTTTAACTTTTTTATGCCATATATAAATAAAAAAAATCAAATTGAATACTTATTTTATTTGCATAGGCTGTGTGTCAAAAGGAAACTTTTCAGTCGTGGTAGAATAGAAAATATCGGGTTGAATAAAATTTGTGTGTGTTGAAATAAATGCCTTTTTTGCTGTGTCAAATGAACGATGAAATTTTGACAATTACAAATTTTGGCGTTTCACATTTCGGTCGTGTTTTAGCGCAATTATTTTATTTATTATGCATTTTATTCAATTTGCGACATATTCAACTCTAGTGCTTGTACTTGCGATTTGTTTCGTAAACTTGTAATATTGTAAACTTAAAAAACTTAAAAAATAGCAAAATAATACAAATAAAAAAAAAACGAAAGTGCTTGAGTTTGTGTGTGCGTGTGTGTGAGCCAACGATATCCCGGTGCATCAGCAAGTGCAGCAAAGTTAAATTGGCTTTCTTTTCTGACGAACGTTTTTCAAATGCCACCACCAGTAAGTGCAGTGCAAAATTTGTTGATAGCCAACATCCTCCAAGTGCCATCACGAGCAGCACAAGCAGGTGGAGCGCAAATTTCCTGATTCTTTTGCTTGCCAACGTTCTCCGAGAGTCGCCACGAGCAGCACAAGCAAGTGCAGCACAATTCAATTGACTGGTCAACTCTCCAACATTTCAGAGGCACCATTTCAGCATGTCTCAAGCGCAGAGGCAAATTTCTGCCATTATACTTCGGCGTTTAAATTTAAAGCGGAGCATTTGCGCTTCATTTGCTTGTGCTGCTGGTGGTGGCACTTGGAGAACGTTCACCATCAATGAAAGCCAATATAACTTTGCTGGGCTTGCTGATGTACCGGGAGATCGTTGGCCCACACACACGCAGACACAAACTCAAGCACTTTAGTTTTTTTATTTTGTTATTTTTTAAGTTTTTTAAGTTTACAATATTACAAGTTTACGAAATAAGTTACAAGTACAAGCACTCGAATTAAATACGTCGCGGAAATTGATGTGTTGTTTTTTTTTATTTTTGAGTGTGTCAAAAATTCGCTTTCGATTGTCAAAATTTGTGCGAGCCCCAGGGGCTACTACAAATTTTGACACTTATATTCACCTCAAAAATGCCAAAAATTGCTCTACCAACTGTCAAAATTTGATCATCCGGCTGAAAAGTTTCCGATTGACACACAGCCATAGTAACAAAAAGAAACAGTGGGGGTTTCAACCACAAATTCTATTTTAATGAGTGCTCATAATTGTTGTTTTCAACTATGGCAATAAAACCGGAATATTAAAAAAATTATCGTCATTTGTATTTGCATACAATTATGGAAAGTGTTTTTGCAGTTGTAACAAGATATAACACTGTTTTTAACTACTGATTTGTTGCACACGTGGCACCGAGAGCATAGTAACAAAAAGATAGAACCGAATCTAACGAAAGTCAAGATTAGACTGAATTCAAAATAAAAAAATTACTCAGTTTTTTCAACACTATTAAAATTTACACTTTCTTTGACTCAGTTAAAAAATATGATCTTGTGAGGTTATTCATGAAAAAGTTGAATACGCGATTTTAGTATATATCTTGTCGGTAAAGTTTCTGAAAATTTTAAACAAAAAACACTTACTTGTAATGAAAAAAATAGTTCAGCGATTTTTATAAGAACACCGTATAAAAAAGCAAACAATTCGAGTTAGCTCGGGGATAGTTAGTGTTGACGGTATGGAAAGAATTCGGTATTCCAACTCAATCAAAAAGTTATGTAATGTCTAAGATTGAAAAATTACTTAATTGGTGGAAGTTACTTCTACTTTTTTGTTGAAGAGCTGCAAAAATTATTTGACATTGCATCAAGCGACATTTTAGAAAAACTACGCGGTCACGAACAAAGCTTACATTTTTTACTTGCACACAGAAATAACAAACCCGCCATACTAATACCAGGAGCTGTCTTTACTCAACCGAAAGTAAATTTATTAAATCTTATCCATACTATATATGTATGTAATTTATGTGCCTCTTTAAATTTTTCTACATTTTAAGAAAACTACTGCAAACATAGAAAAACATAGAGTGATATCTTGTACTGAAAATTTTAACTCACCACATTCTGCTTCTGCTGAAAAAAGTCTTCCAAACAGCCAGGATCCTGACTACACAATTCCGTCAAAGCAAAAAAAAAAAATGCAAGTTATTACCAAATAAGTTACTTCAGTTCTTCACCGCATAACTGCCTCAACTAGAAAAGCTTCTATGGTGACGATGGCAACCTGTCAAGCTGCAGGCTTAAATTTAAATTAAACACCGATTAGCTCTTCAACTATTTATCGAAACATGAAAAGAGATAGGCAAGAAATATCAGCTGATATTAAAACTAGTTTTGTTACGAAAAATCCAGTCATTGTACATTTTGATGGGAAAATGTTTCGCGATGTATCAACTGGTAAATTAAATGAATTGTTAGCAATAGTTTTATCTGGAGGATCTGGCGAACAGGTGATTGGAATTCGAAAATTATCCGATAAAACAGGTAAAGAAACTGCGATGAACATTATAGACACTTTAAAGTCTTGGAAGTTAGTGCACCATGTACAAGTATTAGTATTTGATACCACCTCGACAAATACCAGCTTAAAAAAAGGAGCTTGTCATATAATCGAGGAAATTATTGGTCGCAAACTATTAAATTTTGCTTGTCGGCACCTCGTTTTGGAATAAATTGTAAAGAATGCATTTGAAACATGTTTTGGAAAGAACTCTATTGGACCATATGTTGCTTTTTTCAAGAAACTGACTGACGTATGGCCGAATTTAGATGCTTCTAAGATCAATTACAGATTGTCAGAAAAATACGTTGGTTTCTTTAATGCATATCGGGAAAAAACTTTGAATATGATATTAAAATTTATTAATAATAATGAGGTAAAAAATAAGAATACAATCTGTTTCAATCAATTCCGTAAACCAATTTAATATGTTTTGTAGATTTATATACTACGACAAGACTATCTAGAGCTATTTGGTAATAACTATGTTTTAATTATGTGTTTTTTAGAGCAAAAAGATATCATTAAGCCACTTCGAAAGCCTGGTGCTATGCACCATGCATGCTGGATGGCGAAGGCTATATACGGCATCAAAATATTGTTGCTAAGGGATTAAATTAGCCTTACTTCGAAAGAAGAGGACAATCTGATGGAATTCAGTATGTTTGTGAGTTTGGTATTTGCCGAACCCTGGTTCTCTACATTTTTTGCTTCAAGTGGTGCTAGAAATGATTTGGAGCTTTCGACAGGCATAGCTAATTTTTCAAAGGATGATGAGAGTATAAGCCAGTCTGTCACGAAAACAAAACTAAAAACACATTTATGATATTGTAGAGAAGAAAATATTGACCTTTCAATTTTCGTCAGCGAAGTTTGTACTGAAGTAAGATAAGACTTTTTATTATACACTCTCGCTCAAAAAAAAGCCGAGTTAATAATTTGATAACTAATATTATTTTTCTTGAATTATAACACAGTGTAGCAAATCCATAAATAAACCAGCACATCCAAACTTTATAGAAATTCTTAAAGAAGGACATGTTGAGAGTCCATCGCACTTGATTTGACCTGTCAAGGTCATCACAATTTTTTCAACTTATTTTTAAAGTTAAAGTGTTCGCACTTTGTTGTGCTGACATTTTTACAGCCATTTGGCCTATTGGAAATGAAAAATAAAATCCACTTTTTTCAATAGAATTTGACGTTTAATAAGGCTATGTAAAAAGATATTCGATAACATACAACATGAAGCGTGTAGCGAAGCAGTTTCTTGTACTTTTTTAACTTAAAAAAGCCAATTGAATTGAAAAGAACCGTGAGTTCAAATCAAGTGCAATGGACTCTCAACGTGTTCTTCTTTAAGAATTTTTATAAAGTTTGGATGTGCTTGTTTATTTATAGATTTAGCACACTGTGTTATAATTCAAGAAAAATGCAAGTTTTTTATATGACCTTGCTATTTTTTATGTTGATTTTATATGATTAAAAACCTGACCTCAAGCTCAATAAACGATTTTAAACTATCAAACAACTATAATTTGTATTTAAAATCAAGTATGATGTAAACCATCAAAAATTTAGAATTTGTATTTAAATCATATAAAATCAACATTCAAGAAAAATAATAATGGTATTCAGTAAAATTTGTTAAGCCCTACTCTACTGCTAAATTGTTAAAGTAAGCAGCTGTTGATGTGAACGCATCTACTAAAACATTTTACAATCAAGTGCTAAACTTATATGTCAAAATCAGCGAACAGATTTCTACAGCTCAAAATCGGTGGTTTTAATAACTCGTGTAACCAGTACTCAGTAACCAAAAATGTGTTTTAATTTTAATTTTACAGTGCGTTAACAGTTTTGATACATTTGCTACTCAGAAATTTTGAAATGTTTTAAATCTCTACCGACCCCATTAAAAATTTTTTATTTTTTAAACTTTGAAACTGCAAATCAAAAATAATTTGGTACTGGTAAGAACTCATTCCCAAAACGATTCATCACTACACTCAATAAGTTTGACGTTTCCGGCTTACCAAATGGTATCTGCAAAACAAAAACACGGTGCTGAGCTTGTTAACTTGCTAACAAGCTGCTAAGTCTTTTTTCATACAAAATTTTGACAGGACATAACAAATTTGTTAAGTTTAGCAAGTTAGCAAGGCTTAACAAATGAAGAGAATACCATTAATATTAGTTATCAAATTATTAACTCGGCTTTTTTTTTAGCACTAGTGTACTTTAGTTTAAATATTTGTTTCTTTTTATTTTCAGACAAAGCAAAAAATAGTACAAAACCTAAAAATAAAAAAAATGTCTTGTGATCGACAACTGACATTCCTTACCTTCCTGCATTAGTGAATATGTATGCATAAACGTATTTCTTTTTTACGCTGTGTCTCCAAAAATGGTAAAAAACCTAAAAAGAAAAAAATGCCTTGTGATCGACAACTGACATTCCTTATATTCCTTTTCGCTTTCGGACATTAATGGCTTTTCAGCTGAAAATCTGGATGATATTAAGTTTTTCGCCATAGAAAAAACTCAGCGAAAAACTCTGAAAAGCTAAAAAACAACCCTGATTATGGTTGTTGAACAGACTATTCGTTGAGGTAAAGTCTAAAATCTATTACTAAAATCAAAGTTGTCACTGATATTTGACATTTCGTCTGTCTGTTTTAATTTGTTCACAAACTTTCTTCCTAATTGGAAATGGACAAAAAGAAATACAAGGAGCGCGTGAAGTGGAGTGACCTTAATGGGGCAATATTTGTCGAGCTGTGGGAGGAGAAAGCAGAGGAGTTTCGAGGTGCACGAAAAAATACGCACGAAAAAATACTGGCTTAAATGGCCAGCGACATGCAGCGACATGGGCTATTGATAACTGCAGCGGAAGCCAAGGCAAAAATAAATAATCTAACGATTAAATATAGGTGAGAATAATATTAAAAGTATTTTATAATCTTATTAGTATCATAAATGACTAATTGTATGTTTTCTTTAATAGGAAAGAAAAAGGCACAACAGGCTGCAGCCCGTCTGTATGGCCGCTCTTTGAAAGAGTGCACTCAATTTTGGGCCAGTCCAAAACAGTTAATTTTATTTCGTTGACGTCGGATAGCATCCCAGGTAAAAACATCAAAATTTTGTGTAAAGGTGTTTATTTTTTAAAAATTTTAATTTTTTATATTATAAAACAGATTATGAACTGAACGTTGAAGTCATCGATGCCAATTTGTCGGAGCCAATTTCGCCCGCTGTTTCGCCTGCTGTTTCGCCAGTGGTTTCGCCTGATTTTGAAAGCAAAACTCAAGAAGCAGGTCCATGTTATTCTTCTGCTACGTGTTCGAGCACATCTTCGCCAAGAGATGCTGCAAAATTAAAAAAATTTAATTTCAATGATCTCTTGGTACGGTTCGACAAAAGTCAACAAAAAATTGATGAAAATATGCAGGGCATGAAGGATAACGACAAGGAACTTATCGCTTTGGAGCGGGAGAAGCTAGTGTTGCTACGTCAGCAAGTAGAAGATGCTGCCGAAGTGAAAACTGGAGTGCTAAAGTTGTTCTCCGAGCTAAGCAATTTTTTTTACAAATAATAATAAACAATAATAATAATAATAACAACAATAAAAACCTTATGCTAGTCATATCGGCTTGCATATAGAAAACCTACAGTCGACTTTTTATTTAAATTCTCCAACAATATTTTAACAGTGCACAACGGGAATAGGGGGAGGGAAGTTATATAAAAATGAAATTATATATCTGTGGTCACAAGGAATAACGACTAAACTCAAAGTATCGTACAAAACGATATTTTAATTGCACGAACTACGAACCTTTTTTTAAATATATGAACCGTTACAAACAAAATATATGGAGACAGAAGTGATGATCAATTCTGGGACAAAAATTGGATATCTGCATACTTCCAAAAATTGGCAATAAAGTAAATTCCATATCGCTTTTTTACGATATTTTGAGTTTATACATACATAATTGAAAAGCAAGTGCACTTCTAATTCGTTCAGGGGGCACAAGGTGATCATGAATCATTGCAGAGTCTTCTCGTTGAACTCTGCTATCATCGAATAATCGTTGGGATTGAAGCCAACTATCATTAATGTGATCATTGTTATCGTTTACGAAATTGTGCAGGACGCAACATGACTTAATAATTTTTGGGGCATTTTCCACTTTATTGTCTATACCCTTTAAATGTCCAAAGACATTTTCCACGACCCACCGACATTTGGACAAAGCGTAGTTAAAACATTTTTGCTGACGATCTTTTTCCATGCTAAATATGGATATGGTTTCATTAAATTCGTTGAAAACCTGAATGCTGAATCTCCTAATATAAGCACAGGAACTTCAACGGAGTTAATTTTTTTGCTCATTTCTCGTAATAAATTACAACGCAGAAGTTCCTGTTTCAAACTTGAAGATTCGAAAATGGTAGAATCACTGTATTTCCCTGGTGCACCAACATTGATATACAGGGTCCGCCATCTAACGTTTTTTTTTCAACTAGTGCTTATTTGGTAGCACTTAGCTCATGTCTGATTTGACAGATAATTAGTTTTATCTTTCCGCTGAACGACTATGGTTGTTTTTACACTTGAACAATGCTGGGAAGGGGGCCTGCGATCGACTTACAGAAGATGCCGATTTTGCCAAAAAAATCATCTTTTCAGATGAAGCTCATTTTGATCTTGGCGGGTATGTAAACAAGCAAAATTGTCGCATTTGGGGCACAGAAAACCCGCACGCATACATTGAAAAGCCGCTGCACCCAAAACGGGTCACTGTTTGGTGTGGATTTTGGTCCAGAGGCATAATTGGGCCATTTTTCTTCGAAAATGAGCAAGGAGTGGCCGTTACAGTCAATGGCGATCGTTATCGGGTCATGTTGAACGAATTTTTGTTCACAAAAATTGAAGAGGAGGATATTGGCAACATTTGGTTTCAACAGGAAGTGCCACACAGCCGAAGCTACACTCGATGTTTTGCGCCCTGTTTTTGAAGATCGCATTATCAGCCGCTGTCGTTTGGCCACCTCGGAGCTGCGATTTGACACCGTTGGACTATTATTTGTGGGGTGCCCTCAAAGATGAGTGTTACGCCGACAAGCCAGAGACAATAGACGCTTTAAAGGACAATATTCGTGAAGCCATTGGTGAAATACAGCTGCACACAATCGATAATGTGCTTAAAAATTGGACCGATCGTGTAGGCTACTGCATGGCCAACCGAGGCAGCCATTTGAATGGACTTATTTTCCATTATTAACCGGAAGGATTGTACTTTCAAATAAAAAAAGAAATTTGAGAAAATATCTAGCAGTTTGTTATTATACAATTTTCAAAAAAAAAGAAAGTTATTTGGCGGACCCTGTACATGAAACGGTATCTGTAAAACTGAAATTTTTGCATATGCAACATTTTTATGTGAACTAATTAGCCTACCTTGCATCCACTAACGCTAGTAAAATTGTAGAATACCAGCCTTTGTAGTTGTAATAGTCCACGGTATCTTCAGCTCGAGGGTGAACTGCAATGTGGCAACCATCTTAAGCCCAGAAATTTTTTTTAATAATTTTATTACAGTGTTGAAATTTTTTGATATTTACCGATTGCACCAAGACATTGAGGGAACCCCAGATTTTCAAACCCTTTGACATACTCTTGAATTGCAGACCGGGTAAGGGGGAAAGCGTTCCAATACTGTGGTCTAAGCTGGTCCCAACAAGCATCGCAGAACTCAAGAACAATTTCGCAAACTGTGCTTTTACCAATTCCAAACAAACTGGCAATCGTTCGGTATTCCGCCGAAGAGCTTAATGCATACAAAGCCACAGCAATACGTTTTTCACGTGATATGGATGAACGCATTCTTGTCTTTTCTTTTTCCAAACATGTTAACATCATGAATAGCTTTCCAAAGTGGACTCGACTCATGCGAAAAGTGTTTTTAAACCTTTCATCATTAAGTGATTGGCAGTCGACCTCCCAATAAGTTTTTGATCGTTGCTGTAGACATAAGGTTATATTAATAAACAACAGGATCTTAAGTTCGATACATTACATTTTCCCAGCACAATCGATTCGTTGAAATAAGTGATGCTGCAATCACGAGAGTACAAATTTGCTCCTGATGCAAATTTAATATATTTGCCAATGCCTGCCGACGTTCAATTTGGCGTTTACAAATTTTACTATCCAGCAATTCGTTGCTTTTTTGCCAGTTATCTTTTAAAGCTAAATATAACGCATTAACCATCGATATCCACAAAAATGGAATTATTTTTGCAAGAAGAAAAGTGGTTTTAAAGAATTTTATCTACAAAACCAGGAACAATGAAACAAAACGCTATAATAAGAAACATATGACATCTGTCTGTAAAATGAAAAGATGCTTTTCAAGTGTGAACACCTTTTTTCTGAAAAGAGATTTTCAGCTGAAAAGCGGCTTTTCGGCCTGTGTGTGAACATGCTATTAGTGAATATGTATGCAGAAACGTATTTCTTTTTTACGCTGTGTCTCCACGAGCAATGTTTCGCGCAATATTGCGAGCAAGGAAATATTGCTTGATCTGGCAATTTTTCGATGGTGGGCAAAATATTGCCGCAATGGGTAATATATGAAATGGCGTTGAATGAGAGACATTATTCCATTAAAACAGTTAAGTCTCTAGAAAACTTTAAAAGTTGTATAAAATGCTTTCATACAATTTATTACTCATTTTCCACAAACATTCTCGCTTTCTATATAAGTTTATTTATTTCATAGTTTTATTTTTCCACCGATCTTCATTTGTCGTCATTTTTATTGCTCGCAAGAGCAATATACTATGCAAGGCAATATTGGCCTGCAAGCGTTTGGCAATGTTGCCGGACATATTTCCTTGCTGGCAATTTAGCGTTTGCACGGGCAATATTTAGAAAATTCCCATTCTGGCAATATTTCATTGCCGGACACATTGCCCGTGGAAACGCTGTGTTAAAGTCCTTGACTTAAAAACAAACTTTTTAGAGGTAGATCCATCGTTGTGGAAGGATAACAGGGTTGCAACGTTATCCACAACTTAAAAACAACCAATGACACACCTGAAAGAGTTGTTGGCACGATGGCGAAAGTAAATGAACAAGTTGTAAAAAGTAATGAAGAAAGGAAGCTTTACATACAGGTTGTAAAAGAGAACATAAAAAAATTTCTCAATGCAAAAAAAAATGCACTTTTAATAACAAAAATACTGTTTTACCACTTTTGTAATTAAAACAACACACAGTTTGTTCAATAAAATAATTTCTTTATACAGTTGTATGATAAAATTACAAAAAATAATCATTGTAGTTAGTTGTGGACTTAAAATGTATGTCAAATGCATGGTTAGGGTTTCGAGTTTCAGAATCCAAATATAATTTTTTCATTTATAAAGGATCCTAGATTCCAAAGTCCTGAGAAGCTGAACATTTAAAAAAAAACAACTTTGATTGCAAATTTTACCGTTAGTAATATGTGGTTGATCGGGAAAAAAAATCTTATCGCGTTTTCTGAATCTTGTAATACTAAAAAAAAAAATTATAAACTGTTGTAAAAAAAGTTTACACTCTAAAAAATTAGAAACAGTCTAATGTAGATAAACCAAAAAATAAACAACAGTTATATTCTTATAACTGTGAGAGAATATGTCTGTGAGCAAGAAAAAATAAATGAATGACTATACTGTTTTAACGCAATAAAAAACAGAGTCATGTCAGTATTCTGTGCAGTACATACTAGGGAGTCCAATCCCGAAAGCTTTTCTCGATCCCGGGATTATCGGGATTTAAAATCTCAATCACGGGATAAGTTCGGGATTGAAAACTTTAAGAAGTAAATAATTCAAAACGCTTATAACACAATTTTTTATTATTTATTACTTGAAACTAAAATATGTAAATTAATTCATTTATAAAGTAACAAAAAAAAAACAAAACATATTAAGGGTACTCACAATTGTTTTCAGTGGAGTTAAGAAACCCCGTGGTATGGATACCACACTTTACCGATTTACCGGTTTTATATTTTTTGTTGCTTTACAAAAATCTCTAAAACCAAAAATGTGGCAATTTTAAGTAGATTTGTTTAATGCACTTGGTTTTTAAAATTCCATAAACAACTGATCGGTTGCCAGTGATTTTCTAATTGCAGAAATGGAAGAAGCTCAAAATACAAGTTAAACTTTTTTATGCCATATATTAATAAAATATATCAAATTAGCAAAAAGTATTAGTAGCAAAAAGATACAGTGGGAGGTTTTTAACCACAAATTCTATTTTAAAGAGTGCTCATAATTGTGGTTTTCAACTATGGCAAAAAAACCACAATGCCACGAAACCAAACTAATTTAAAGAACAAAGAATATATAGGGAAAATACAGAACAGTTATATAAATGCTAAACCTTTTTTTCATGTTGTTTTATGTTTAAGGCAAATTAAGGTTGGAAAAGACTTTTCAAAAATAATTTTTTTGTTTTAAATCTTTTTATATTCATAATATAATCTTTTTGTATAATATAACACGCTGATGAGAAGCACCGTTCTGATTCTATGCTAGTTGGAGAAATAATTGTACTATAATCGTAAGCAATTTGTAAGTTCACGATTGCCTTTACCACAAAACAAAATTATTTCCTAAGTCAGAATATCTGACTATTTTGAAATACATAGCTAAATTCTTCTAAAACTTTGCAAAGTCTTTGCTCCAGTAATTCACACTCATCATCCTAACAATCTTTTTCAGCCTCAATAAAAGGTTTTTCTTATTCTATATTCATATCAGCTTAAATTGAAATGGTAGCATTTACGTGAGTATTTGTAATATAAATTTTTTATTTAAAAATCCCGGGATCCAGAAAAGAAAATCCCGGGATTTAAATTAGCTTAAATCGTCCGAAATCTGGGATTCCGGGATTAACTTCCCTGGTACATACATATTTATATTTGTTTTTCCAATTCAATGTTCTCGACTGTATTAATTGAAGATTTCAATACCTCCTGTCTTCTCAAATGAGAATATTTATATTCTTTTTTAATTTTATTGCAGGGGTATTTCCAAAAATTTAATACTGGATTTAACATTAGGATTTTCTGTAGTTATATCTGGAGATCGTGAGTTAGATGCCTTAATTTTTGGAACCAATTTCACGAGAGAACAAAATGGCATTTTGCAAAAGTTGCAGTATATACGGTAATCAATTCTACAGGGTGGGCCAAAAGTCACGCATGTGTGTAAAAATATAACAAATTTCTTATTATAAATTAATTTAGTTACTATTGCTTTAATATTTTTTTGTTTATTTATTAATTTGATAACACTTTTTTATCAATTTTTGTAATGCAATTGAACGATGTACGATTGAATTTTTTACAATGAAAAATAAAATATATGAAGAGTGACTAATATTTTCGTCCTTATGAATAAGGACTTTTTAAAGACCTTTTTGTATAACAACTCTCGAATTTTATGATTTTATCGCCCTGTTTTTAACTTCAAAGTTGGACTTTAGCTGCTCTTTAGTCTGAAAAAGCCGCATACAAACGATCTATAATAAAAACCCCATTAATTCTGAAAAATATTGTAAGAAATTCTCATAAGTGTCTTAATTTATAATTAAAATTAACACAAATATGACTACTTAAAAATTAAAAAAAGTTAATTTTCGATATTAACGCGGAATTAATCTATAGAGGAAAATTGTAAGTTAAATTTGAAAATTCTCTAACACTATGCAAAAAAAAATTCTACTGAATGCATCATTAGTGAACATCGCTAGAGGTGGTAATTTTTTTACATTGACTATTACATTGACTATTACATTGACTATTTCTCTAACAGGTTTTCATAGCATATTTAAATCCTCTTAGACCACGTTTAAGGGTACTTTTCTGACCTTTTTTTAAAAATCATCAAAACATTCCGATAAAAGAGGGTTTTTAAAACACCTATACACATATATTTTTTGGTATATATATCTTGTGTTTAAATAATATCGGTACCCTCTTGAGTTAGCAAAATTAATTGATAATTTTAAAAGAAATTTTCTTTAATTCAAGTCCGCTGCGTGGTTGTTAAATTTCACATCTTGGATAAGCAAGGTACTATAATAAAAATCTGAAACTATATAAATTTATAAACAAAAACGCCATTAAATTTTTAAAAACATACATGCGTGTCTTTTGATCCACCAAGTATATGAATTTTGAGCACAGGCTCTAGTTTGGGAGTTATAAGTTAATAAGTGAAAAATTATTATTTTCCTAATAATTTGGTTCTAATTTTTTATCCTTTGGACGATGTCGTTCGTTTTTAAATATCAAAAAAATGAAAAGAATTCAAATTTCTGATTGTTGCACTAGGTTAAGTTAAGGCGGAGGCCGGTTAAAAACTATATAGCATAAATAGCAATAGACGCTTCGCGTCTACCTCCTCAAGATCCCTGAGATCATCGAAAAAGTCCTAAATGCTTATGTCTTCTGCAGGATAGAGCGGGGCATAAGCAGAGGGGATGCGATGCCGTCTCTTCCTCAACCCTGAAACTTCTACAGAAGTCATTCGTATGGACCTCCATTCTTAAGGCCTACCTATAAGACAGTGTCCAGTTATTCCACCTTTCAGAATGAAGTGATCTTTCCTCGCCATTAGGGTGAACTTACTCGTGCATTTTTCAGTAAAACTGGGCCACATCTATCTAGCTGTGTTGAAGGTGAAGTTATGATTCCACCTGAAATCAGCCATTTCTGTGGCATGTTGCCTTAGATTCAGCTTGCATGACTCAAGTGGCATTGTTGTAACCCCTCTCGAGGATTTGCGTAAGTCCTAACAATCGCCGAGCGATGCCTTGTCTTCTTTTGCTGTTACCAGCGCTTAAGACCGCTACTGACCTTTGAAAAAAAGACTCTCGGTGGGCCGTCACCCTAAAGTGCGTTCAGGCGCTGAGAGTTGATATATACATACTGAAATCAAGCTCCGCGTTCTATGTTCCTGGTCTCGCACCTCTACATCCGGAGTTTGGCCTTATACCTGGAATCCACAAAACAGAAATTAACGTAGACTACGACTTGTTTGTCTTTGATTAAATCTTCTTAGCGAACAACAACCGACTCTTTATTGGTTTCAAAATACTTCTACTTAACAGCCGGGTTCTTATGTTGATTACAATGATTACAATTACGAAATGCTCATCGAGCATTTGTATTTGTATTTATTATTTTAAAATATGCAGGTACAACATAATAAATATCTTGTAATAAAACCAATAGCTTCACAGTGTTGTGAAATTGGAATTCGTAAAACTATATTATAATATAAAAAAGCAAACATTAAAAAAAATTTATCAAATGAATGACAACTGATATAACTTTAAATAAAACTAATAACATCGGCACAGCAAAATGAAAAATAAAAAAGGAAAAAGCAATAGATAATGTTTGAGTAATTAAATTTGTAGTTTTTTTAACCTTTACGTGGGACGTAAACGATTTAACCTTTACGTTGTAAAGGACAAAATTAGTTTAATTTTGACCACACATGTGGGCCGCTACCACTTTCATTTATATTTTGTTAACATTGAATGAATTCATTAGTTTTTGTATTTAATACCACTTGAAGTATTTCACCATAATAATTAAATTAATTAAATTAATTTTGTATTGATTAAGGTTTAAGATAATATTTTAAATGTAAGTTCAAAGAGTTCATGTTGCTCTCATGTAGTCATAAGCACACGATCAGCTGGAGCTAACATACAGCTGCATAGCACATAAAAGCTGTTGATATCAACCGATGGGAGAATAGAGAAAAGAGCTTACAGTGAAAAGCTCTGTCGCTAGCATATAAATAGCGGCACTCAGTTAGAATAGTCAGTTCTGGTTGAGCAGCCGTCGTGGTAAGTCATACTGTAGGCCATATAGACAGTAGTTAGTGACCTAAGGAAATATGTGTTCCACTGGTCGTAGATGGTAGTCAACTAGAATAGGAAGGTTCAAAGGGGGAAGACCTAATGTACTGAACACATTGACGACGACTGCAACAGTGCGAAACAACATGAAGAAAGAAGCAACAGTCTGGAAGTATCATTAGATTGTTTCATTCACGTATACACAAACACTTATGTTGCTCTGTTGTCGCACGTCAAATTAAAAAAAATTCTAAACCGAAGACAGCGACTTTGTTGCAGTCACTCATTGTCGTTGCAACATTTTCACCACTTTCACCTCCATAAGAAAAGAATGTAAAAATAATTTGACATTTGACGCACTGTTGCTGTCGTCGTCAATGTGTTCAAGGTATAAGGAAATATGTGTTCCACTGGTCATAGATTGTAGTAACGATTGCGAGCTTATTTTGAGAGAGTAATATGTGTTCCACTGGTCACAGAGAGGGAACCGAGAAGAATAATCTCGTAAGAAAGAAGAGAGGATTCTCTCTTACTAGTGATGGAACAGACAGTTACGGAGTTTGAAAGTTATTTTTGAACGGATGGAGACATAAGTACGGTAGTAAATAGAGTAAGGAACAACCGTTGTGAAGCGTAAGAAATGGAACGTAATAAATATATTGAATTCAAAAACTACTTGTCGACTCTTAATTTCTGTAAACCATTCGCGAGGTCCGTGAACAAATAAATGTTTGCAACGAACCCTAGAAACGATGAGAAATACCTCGGCTATGGAAAACGGTTCTTTACAACGTTTTGATCTTTTTGCGGGGATTTTGATTCCGGAGAATTGCTGGGGGGTTAAAATCCACTTTCCGAAAAAGAACCCTATTAACCACTCTTTTAAGTGGTTAATAGGGTTGAATAAGGTGCTTACCAATTGGCTACTGGTTTATTACTGAGTTTTAAGTTCGTACATTTTGCTGGTAAAGCCATTTATATTTAATATGCCACAGAGGGCGGTTTAATAAAAACAGTGTTTATGCTATGTTTAGTGCACGGGTAGAATGCATAGCTTTACTATAGGTGCGTGATAACACCATTTTGTGTGTGGATGTCTGTCACGCGGACTTGCTTGTCTCCTTCAAGGTAAATCTTACTAATTCGCTTAAGGCGTCATTCAGTTGGAATAAAGAACCATACTAATCCGTGCGTGTTGTACAAATCAGGCAAATGCTGCACTAAATGCTTCAGCAGAAAGGTCGGATACTGCTTCCAGATGTTCCTTACTTTTGAAAAGTAGAACTCTTGTCGTACTGTTCTGAGCATACGCTGATGTTCGGCATGTAAGAGAACGGTATGGGTAAATAGAAGAAAAAGTTAACAGAATTGCGATTTTTCAGGAATGATGATCGGATGCCGTTCATCGTAGCTGAGTCCAGTGTTCGCCTAACGATCATTCACTCGTAATACCTCATGCTTGTTCATAAATGGACTTAACGTTAAGAGCGAACTTTTCTTTGAGAGAATCTGTGTATTTTTTAAATTGTCATACTCGTATACTCATACAAATGATTTGTGATAGCTTAGTGAGACGCATATTCACAAATGCATTTCTTTTTGGGAAAATAGGAGCGCAGTTTTGGCTGTAGAGAGAGCGATACCTAGGTAAGCAACTATGTTTAAAACGAAACATATAAGATATCACACGAAGAGCTCGAGGGTACGAAGAAAACCGATCGAGGATATCATTTTATGAGGTGAAAGTATGAAATACGTCTTATTTTCGCACTTCGGGACGGGCTGAAATTTTGGCCACTGCTCAGGAAACTTTGTCAACCAAAATAATCCTTTCCACCAGAGTGAACTCGCAACCAGGTTGCATTTCGGACTTTTTTTTAGGATTTCCAATATTCGGTTCGCCACATATGCTTTTCACATGTGGGGGGGTTTCTCAGGCCAAGCCAAAACAAAATAGGAATCCGACCATAAGAAAAGATCTTGTGCCGGCAGTTTGAGCTGTGGCAGAACATGTTTTACAAATTTTGAGAGTAGTACTGCCGCAAAGAATTCGAGTCTCGGTAAATTAATAGTGTGCAGCGGGGCCACTTTACTTTTAGCTACGAGTAAATAAGTGGTTATCTTGTCATCGGAATTTGTATTGCATATGTAAAGAGTGCCACAGTATGCCTTCTCTGAAGCATCACAGAACCCATGGATCTGTATTCGCTTTAGAGGATTAAATCCAATACATCGGGGAATTATTCTCTTTTCGGTAATAGGCAAATACTCTAGAAAAGCATTCCATTTTAAAAGTGTCACGGGCTTAACGCACTCATTCTAATCGACTCCTTCAAGCCAGAACTGATGCAAAAGAGCTTTTGCTTGCACAATGATGGGTGCGAGCCAACCGGCTGGATCAAACAGAGCTGCTACCGCTGAGAGAATTTGTCTATCGGTAGTAGATGAAGTTGGCTTTACGGATTTAATGGCGTAATAGAACTAATTGCTAAGCGCATTCCATCTTATGCCGAGCGTTTTTGTAGAACTAACGTCATCGAATTTCAAGAAATTGCACTCGAGTAAGTCTTCCGCTGGCAGATGAAGTAGAAGATCGTGGTGATTGGTGGTTATTTTCTTAAGAAAAAGTCCTGCAGATTGGAGTGCGTCTTTAAGCTGTTTTTGGGCATTCAAAGCAGAATGAACATAATTACCATCAGATAATATAATATTATCAACACAGGTTTTGTGATGATTTTGTAGTTTTTATTTGTATAAAAGGACCTGCCTCAAAATTTTGCCGGCGCTTAAAAACGCCTCTAAACTTGGGAATAAACCTCTTATAATAATTGCAGAAGGCAACAAATCTTCTGAATTCATCTTTGGCTTTTGGCACAGGATAATTTTCAATTACTTTATTTTTTGCTGAGTCAGTTTTTATACCTTTAGTTGTTATGAGGTGTCCAAGGAAGACAACCTCTGGTTTCAAAAATGCGAATTTATGTGCATTTAGTTTTAAATTAAGTTTTCTCATCCTTTCAAAAACTTTAAGTAAATTTGCATTGTGGTGCTCTAAACTGCATTCAAACACAATGATGTCGTCCACGTATAAAAAAGCTTCAGCATCTAAACCGCTTAATGCTATTGTAAGCATTTTCTGAAACTGTTGGAAAATATTTTAAGTTCAAAAGGTATTTAATCGTATAATCGTGTAATCGTATTAGCTCTTCCTAGTCTGTCTAGTACGTCTTCTTTTTTAGTAAGCGGAAACTTGTAACGTGACGTTACAAATATTATATATTTTTATATATTACATAAAGTATAATGTTATATTTCATATTTTACATTATTATTTATATATTACTATATTTCTGCTCTATTTAACCTGTATAAGAATTAAATATGATATAAATATTAAAGCAGCTACCGACCGACACACATCACTTATTCCAGACAAAACAGCGACAACACACAACCGTACTACGATACCAGGCATATATACCATATACACGCTACATACCTTCCCATGACTCCATAAAAATAAAACTAATTGACAACACACAACCCTGCATAAGCCACTAGTTAACATAAACATACACACACCACCTATCTATACATAGCCAGGCAGACCAAAGACAAAGAAAGCTAATAGCCGAACGTATAATTCCCAGCTCGTTTTCACGCAATATCAAATAAAAGGGCGACACAAAACCAACCAAATTAGTCTTGCTTTAGGTAAGCTCTACTCAATGGCGAGCCAGCTTGCTCCCTTTGAGTCTCTGCTTGAGATGTCGCACTTGCGGTGAGAACCAGTCCATGGTTCGTCCAACGCAGTCGGCATACTCTATATTTTTGGTCGCAGTGATTCAATGGCGAGCTAGCTTGCTGGTTCTTCCCTTTGAGTCTCTGTTTGATGACGTCGCACTTGCAATGAGAACCTGTCCTTGGTTCGTCCAACGCATATATTAACTTTCATATTGACTATATATTTACATTGCGCAAACCTCATAGAGGTTTTTCCACCATGACTCTCTCTAGTTGTTTCTAAAAATATTAATAATGAGTCTTGCTTTAGGGGCCCTGGCAGGATTCACCGATTCACCGATTTACCGATCTACCGAATTACCGATTACTAATTACCGATTCACCGAATACCGATCTACCGATTACTGATTCCCCGATTCACCGATTTATCGATCTACCGATTACCGAATACCGATCTACTGATTACCGATTGCTGATAACCGATTCACCGAATACCGAATACCGAATTACCGATTCATCGATTTACCGAATACCGATTTAGACGCCAGTTGGACCTACAACCTCCGACCATTCGACCGCTTACATTCACTCTTACCCAAACTGCTGACGTTACGCTGCATTTAGTAATACTAAGGAACAAGTCTCAATAAAACTTGAAATTGTAATTTTAAAACCAACACCAACTGCGTTCTCATTTGATGAAAGTATGTGGATCTTTCACTCGATCCTGGCACGGCTGAGCTGACCTCAGCCATAAGATAAAACCACTGTTACAAAATTGTCGTTTACAATTTTTTCGTTTAGCTTCCTGAAATCGACTACTAGTCTCCATTGTTTTTCATCATTTGTTGATTTTTTAGGGAACAATTAATAGTGGAGAATTGTAAGGGCTAACTGAGTGTTCAATAATGTTGTCTTTCAAAAGTTTATCTACTTATTCGTTGATCTCTGTCATTTGTGAATGTGGAAGTCTATAGTTTTTTATGTATACTGCAGTTGAATCAGTAGTTTGAATTTCTTGTGCGTAAAATTGTTCACTGTTTATGGTTCTTCGAGAAGGTGGAATATATCTTGAAATTGCTTTAAATTATTGATATTTCTGCCTTTGGTTCATTGCATCTAATGTCTAATGTTTTTAAAAGTTCTTGTAGTTCTCTTATTAAATTTATTAGCCTCTTTGCTAGAAAATATGTTATAGTTTTTTAATATTTCTGTTTCTATTTTAAGATCTTCTTAATTGATCTCTTTTTCAGTAGTGTTGAAAACTTTTATATGTGCTACACCATTTGCAGGTATTATACTATTTGCAATGAAAACTCCATTATTTATTTCCTTATTAAGGATTATACTGTCCTCATTAATTCTAATGTTTATGGGAACCACTGCTTCTGATCGAGCAAGTGCTGTAAAATTTTTATCATTTAAAATTATTGGTAACGTAAATTCTGTTTTGTTTATTATAATTGTTATTGTGCATGTTTCGAAGTCTATTTTAGACAAATACTTTCTTAATACATCGCGCCCTATTATTCCGTCTGTTGAAATTGGGAAATCATCTTCCACTAGAGTAGAGGGGGGTAATGTCGTGCACTCAACTTTAAAGTGCTCGTAAAGCCGTACATGACAAGCGAATACAACGAGTAAGCATCCGATCGAAAGATAATTTGGTTGGTAACATTTATGTGTAACAATATTCGTGTAGCATGAAATCGTGTTAGTAGAAATTAAAAAAAAAAATGTGCACGACATTACCCCCCTCAAAATTTGTGGGGTAATGTCGTGCATTGTATTGTAAAGGTATCAGAATGTGTGAAAAACGATAGGTAGTGGTTCGATTCAAGAAGATATAGCATTATTGTTTTATTATTTATTATTGTTAATTATAAGGCAATATACACAAGTCCGAAATATGATCAAAAAATACAATTTTATGAAAAGAAAAGTGAAAATAGGCAATTTGCTATACGAAACACGGAAAGAAAAACAATATTTTTTCAAAAAGTGCTTGACATTGAGGAAAAAATTTGCAAAATTTTATTTTGATTGTAGCGTTTTGTTATGGCTTCACGACTCCGTTGGTACACTAGGGCGACCGCGTTTCCTTCCCTTTTCTTTTCTGTATAGTGCACGACATTGCCCCAAAGGTCGTTTTCAAGGTTGACTTCGACAAATCGGTAAAGAACAAACATTTTTTCGATCACAATACATCTTTTTTTTCGGCGGAAAATTTGCTTTAAGAAAACACTTACCTGGTATATTTTCCTGCGAGACAAATAATTTTTCTGATCCGATAAAAAAACACTTTCGTCGTCCCGAGAACGTGCGATTTTTAAAAAAACATGGATATTGCTAGTATTGTATGCATGAGCTCTGTAGGTCAGTAGGCCCATACCTTACCAAGGGCTGTTATATCATTCAATTTTTTATGCTAAAAAAGCCAGTGCACGACATTACCCCCTGCATGACATTACCCCCTTCTACTCTACGTGAAAATTATGAGTTTCCTCTGTTTCAATCGAAAATTTTAAATTTGATGTGCCTATGCACTGGCTACTTTCATTAGTTATATCTATTATTGTCGAAATATTTCTTGTATCTATACAACTTATTATTTTCTTTTTCTTGCAGATTAAAGTATCTGCTCGCGTGTCTATTAGAAATATTAAGTTTTCTTTTGTATTTTTGCATTGCAATATTATAAAATTGGATAGATTTTTCTTAATATGTAAGACCTATTTTGGCCTCTGTGGGTAAGAATTCCTGCTACCCGGCCATAGCCGTTTCCCTGCGCACTGTTGCTGTTTACGAAATTTGAACTTTGATTCCTATTAAAACTATTATTTCTGTTGTTATTGTTTCGAAAATTATTATTATTATTGTTATTTATGTTATTTCCGCGGGAAAAATTTTGATTTCTATTATTGTTGTGAAAATTGTTGTTTCTGTAATTATTATTTCTGTAATTGCCGTTTGATGTTTCAAATTCTGTAAATTTTGATGTTTCAAATTATTATTATTTCTGTAATTGCTGGTGGAAAATTTTTAATTCTGTTTTGAAAAGTATTATTTCTATAATTATTGTTGTTTCTGTTTGTAAAATTTTGGTTTGTGAAGTTGTTATTATTATATTTATTGCTTAGTTCGTTATGGTATCTTGAAATATTTTTGTTTTGTGTTTGTAAAATATCGCTTCTATCTGTCGAAAAATTTTGCTCAACAGTCAAGCATCTTTCAGTCGCTTTGCTAAAATATTTCGGTGGATTCGCCTGTAGAATAGTCTGATATTCTGTCCTGACACTTTTTATAAAAACATTAAGCGCCATACTTTCGTTAACTTTAAAAATTGCTTTTTTTGCTTCTTGGCTAGGATTTTCAAAGCTTTGTATCTCTTAATTGCTTATTTGTTCTTGTAATTGTTATCTTTTCTCTGAATTCTAAAATTGATAAATTATTTTGTTTCATTGAACAAAATTCATTCAGCATTTGTTGCAGCGTTTTTGGATTCGGGTAAGATTTTACCTATAAAGCTTTTAATTGAGTCAATGTGGAAGGGTTGTTCAAACGTCCAAGTATACCTCGCACTCGGGTTGTTTATTTAAAATTATAACCGTATTTAATAGAAATTGCCTTATCCTCATCTATTAATAATTCATGCAACAACTCAGTTTTATTAAAAAATCTTCTAATTTATTGTAAATTCCTTGTGCTTGTGTGTGAGTGCAAAGAAGTACAAGTTGTTGTTGTTGTTGTTGTTGTTAGAAAACAACCACCGAATTGAAGATACATATATGATCAAGTTTTTATTAAGAAAAAAAATATCAAAGTGAAAAAAATTGCATAAACGTCTGTCAAAGTGTTTATATAGAAAAATATAAATTAAGTTTGGCCAAAAAATGTGCGTGTTAGAAATTTATCATGGAAAAAAAATGTATTTAATTCATTTGCTTAGTTTACATTAATAATATTAAAAATAATAAATTGAAAAAAAAATTAAGAAAGTGTTATTAATGCCACATTGCTTTGCCTTCGTAATTGGTGTACATATTCTGCAGTTAACATATCCCTAAACGGTAACGGTCCTCGAAGGACATTACATAGCATTATGATAATTTATGATTTGATTATTGGCAACATTATTTGTGAAAAGTTACTTGAACTAATATCGTTTAACATCCCACAAAAATCTTTACGTAATTCTGATTATTTTTACATTAACTTTCACAGAACAAACTATGCCATTAATGAGCCAATGAATAGGGCACTTATTGCTTTAAATAGAATTTATAATAATAACATGCTCGATTTTTCTATACCTAAGGATGCTTTTAAAAATGCAATTAATCTGTTATTAAACGCTAATTAACATAGTACTTATTATATATAAAAGTTAGCTTAGTCTGTAAGGATAATTGTCCATAGACGAAATAAAAAAATAAAAAAGGAAGGCCTTTTTTCATAGCTCCCGTAGAATACCTCTGTATCACAAGGTGAGATTTTGATGCAGAAGGTAGCACTTTCCTGCGACTGCGAGGTATAGAGAGTGGTACTATGAAACGCTTTAACCATCTTAGTCTCCAACATTTTTCCTAGGTCCATCATTCGAGTCCTGCATCGATAATTTGCGTCCGCACACCTCGTGAACTTCGCCCTTGCTGATATTCGAAACGCATCATCTACTACGGAGGTGTCCTTTATCATGTCCTTTATCATGTCCTTCATCACCTCTACGTACGCTTCATTGATTTTGTCCAACGTAGGTCTAAATCGAGTAGTTGGACATGCACACTGGAGTCTGTGTGAACGTCGACAGCAATTGCCTCAAAAGATTCGAGAAATTTTCAGGGGTTTTTTTCTTTATATAGTATTGAGAAACTATTTGGTCGTTGCTTATGGTGGCAACTCTGCATCAATGAGTTTGAGAAAAAATTTAAAGAAATATGCAGCAGTTTCGTGGGATGTCAACTCTTAAGAAATGAGCACATATTTTGTACTAAAAATATTAAAAATCTTGAAAATATTCCATAGTTGCGCGAGATGGCAACACTGAATATACGAGAGAAGAGATTTCTGAGCTGACAACAAAAACCAAAAAAACAATTTTTTATTTTATTCTTAAAAAAAAACGAGAATGTATTAATTGTTCAGATTTAAGCGAGATTGGGAACTCTGTATATGAACAAATATGTGAGGAGCAAAAAATTTTTTACTTCAGATAAATTTTCACCACCGAGAAACTGAGTGTTCAGAGTTGCGCGAGATTTTTAACTCTGAATGTTGTAAAAAAAATTTAGAGGAAAAAATTTTTGCCTGAGATAAATTTTCAAAACCCAAAAATTGATTGTTCAGAGATGCGCGAGATTGGCAACTCTGAATGTTGTCTAAAAAAATTTGAGGAAAAATATTTTACTTCACATAAATTTTCGCAACTGAGAAATTGAGTGTTCAGAATTGTTCGAGATTGACAAATCTGAATGTAGTAAAAGTTTGGGGAAAATCTTTTTACTTCAGAAAAATTTTTACAATCGAGAAAGTGAGTGTTCAGAGTTGGGAGAGATAGGCAACTCTGAATGTTGTAAAAAAATTTGGAAAAAATTTTTACTTTAGAAAAATTTTCAGAGACGAGTACTATGAGAAATTACCAAAACAAATATAAATATATTTTAATTTTGATTTTATAGAAATTTTAAATTCTAAAGAGAGCGTACTTTGTTGCCGAGTGTAGGCGGTAGTTGTTTTTTTATAAAACAATCTAAAATAAATCTTAATTTGGAGTTTTGTACAATTTAAAAAATTTTATATAAAGCGCACTTTGTCCATTAAGCAAATGTAAATAAATTGCTTAAAATTAAAAAAATTATGTCGAGAGTGCACTTTATTTTTTTTCGTACACCAAGGGTTTAATTTCTATAAAATTTAAAAACTGATATCGAGAGCGCACTTCATTTTTTTCCATATAGAAAATATTTTATTAAATTTAAAAAATTATATTGCAAATTATGCGCACTTTTTTTCCAATAATCAATGAAATTATTTTTAATTTTTATTTTTATAGAATTTTGAGAGCGCAATTTGCTGTAGAGCTTAGGCTGTGGTTGTTTTTATTAAACCATTTTTTAATAAATTTTAATTTGGGGTTTTATAAAATTTGCACTTTGTGGCAGAGTGTCTGCTGATTTTTTCCTATAAAACAAATGTAAATAAATTTTATAAATTTTAAAAAAGGCTATCGAGAGTGGACTTGATTTTTTTCATAAACCAAGGTTATATTTTTATAAAACTTAAAAACTGATCTCGAGTGCACACGTTACTTTTTTTATAAAACTAGTGTAAATAATTTTAATTTTGATTTTTATAGATATTTTAATTCTAAAGAGAGTGCAGTTTGTTGCCGAGTGTATTCTGTGGTTAGTGCAACTTGCAGCGATAACTATACTTTTATTCAATTAAATAACTTATTAAAATGTATCTTACCATAAAAACTTCGTATGTAGTAATGCACTTCCATTTGCAACTTTGATATTAAATAATATCACAACATGAAAAAATGTCGCACGCTATAATGCACTTGCATGTTACACTTCGACAATAAGTCCCACAAAGATTGCATGCAATAATGCGTTTGGGTTTCCAGTTTTGAAAATAAATATCGTAACATCAAAAAGTTGCATGTAATAATTCGTTTGTGTTTTCAGCCTTTCACTTGTGTGTAATATATGCTGTGGTTATTTATATATGTACATATATGGGTATAGTTGTATATTAAATTACCGCTTCAGCAAATCTGCTGATTTTTTGGCAAAAGAAATAGCCGTTTTTTTGGTACGCCGTTATGCCCGTTAATGGTTTCAATATATTTAAGTATATGTATATTTCAAAATGTATATTTATGTTGTAAGATAATTTATAAACAACTTGTTAATGTGGTGTGACATGAAAATGTATGTACTTTGTGTGATTTGATAAAATTTAGACTTAAGTGCTTATGAGTTTTGTGCGTTGTGTGATTTATGTAAATATTTCAAAGAATACCTGAGACTCTATTTCTGCCACCAAATGTTGCCGATTTTTTTTCTTTCGTGATGCTCTGTAATCGGTGCTGCGAAATACTTTACTTTTGCGCAAGCAGCTAGTAACGGATCAAATATCTGGTCTATGTGCCACTTTAACCTAACCTACGTGAGACGTAAACGTTTTGACCTTTACGTTTTGACCTTTTTGGATTTTGATTCCAGGGAATTGCTGGTGGATTAAAATCTGCTTTAAAGAAATAAAAGAGTGGTTAATAGGGTTGAATAAGGTGCTTACCAATCGGCTACTGGTTTATTATTGAGTTTTTAGTTTGTACATTTTGATGGTGACGCCATTTAATATGCCACAGAGGGCGGTTTAATAAAAACAGGGCAATTTAATTTTTAGTACATTGCGGAGGGCAATGTTTTATATGTATAAAGCTCACATTACAATTCAATGAGCGGTAATAAAATTTAAATATTTTATAGCAATTAAAAATTGTGATATTAATTCAAAATTCAATGGTTGAAATAATTAACAAAAATATGACCAATTTACGCTGCTCGCGAAATAAAATTATTTAATTTAATCGGGGCACTTCACGTTTTATATAAACAAAGATAAAATCACACAATTTAAGAAGTAAGATAGTTCTTTGGTTTTAAATTTAGATGCATTGCCAGTATTGTATGTCTCTGGGAAGTGAAATCTAGGGATTTCAGTAGCAAGAATACAGCGTTGTATTTCTTTGATTCGATGCATCGAAATGTACATCGATGTTTTTCGGTACATCGGAGGGCATACATCGATGCATCGATTTGCATAGGATTTTGCAAAATTGTGCAAAACTAAAAATTAATTACTATAACTGAGCTAATAATGTTTCTAAAGGGCTATTGACTCTTGATTGACTATAAAACTCTTGATTGCAGGTCTGCCATTTCATTCGATGTTATGTTTTGTCGATATAACTTAAAACGTAATTTTATTTTATATGGACAAAATGTAGGGCATGATCATAAAAGGAGCATTTAATACATTTACACCAAACCTTCAAAATTTGCTTTAAGAGCGAAAACACGACGTGTTTTGAGTGTTTTATCATACAACATTTAAAACACCCCACAGCGTATTTTATTATAAAACACCATCAAAACACTGTAAAGGTCGAAACATATCATGGTAAAAATGAAAGGTGGCAACACCTCAAGCTGTCAAAGCAATTTAAAAGCAAAAATGAAACAGTAAGAAAACATAAATGTCAAACTAAAACGTGAGAAAGACGGTGTAAACAGTCGTGTTTTGAGATAAAATACAATAGCGATAAAACGTGTTTTAGTTTCGGTGTAAATGTATTTAATATTAAATATATTTAATATTAATGTATAATATTTGCAATAGATTTCAGCATTTAAGCAACAGATTTGATTGTGCTGTTTTATATTGGGCAAGACGACTCATGTTGTTTAAAGCCTGCTAGCCCCTTATTCAATAGATTTCAACATTTAAACAACTGATTTGACTAACATTTACTAACATTTAAACAACGAATAATGATGTTTAAAACCTCTTTTTAGCAACGCAGCCGCTAAAACGGGCTTATGAGTAAGGGGGTAAATGTATTCTAAATTACTGAAAAAATAGCTTCATTTGTGAAACTCAATCTGGTTAACCCTCGGAGGTATAACCAGGTCTGTGCAGACTTTTTGCATATAAAAGTTTGTATAACTTTTTTTTTCATGTTAGAAAAAAAAGCCGCCCATGTAATCCTGGAGAAAAAACCTCCGAACACAATGAGCCAAAAATCAGAGCGATCCGGGTTCGGAATAATCCGGGTTTACAAATATTTTGCGCTTAATGGTATAACCAGGTCTGTGCAGACCTACATAAGATTTGTATGGAAATGCATAGTCGGTTGCACTAAAAGTGTCTATAAATGCATTTTATGCTAGGAAAACCACAAAACGAATAATTACAACGCATTTTTTTACATCTTAGCTAGCTTTTTAACGCTATTTACGGCATTCAACGCATGAGTACCTGGCATAAGAGTGTTGTTGGCACACAGGTGATATATCCGTTTTTGAGTCTGATTTTGTGGAGAAAATGTATATAAAATGTACATATTGAATAGAGCGCACACAAAATATTAGTATATCAGCAAAATTTTAAGTCTAAACATATGTATTTTTTTTTTTAAGAGAATTTGTTTGTAGTATGCCACAAAAATAAAAAGTAAATGAGTGTAACTATTTACTTTTTTTTTTTGCGTTAGGTCAGGGACTGCCATTTCTTTGCACAATTGTGAATTTCACTACCTATTCTTATGCTCTTTCATTTTTTTACTCTCTCTTACTCACTAATTAGGTATAACTATTGAAACTGGTTTTGAGTTGTGTGTACAATATGACTGAAAAGAGTAAAATATAAATAGAGCACAGGTAACACAGAAACCAGTTTTGAGTTGTGTATGCAATGTCTATGGAATAGAGTATAGGCTTGATAAAATACAAGCAACGCGTTAGAATACAAACATCTTTCGAAGTGTAAGCATACAAAAAATTTCATCGGCTAATGATACGGTTGATATTGTAGACGTGGTGAACAGCACCGCAAGATTTGTGAATTTGCCGGAAGAAGAGAAAATTAAAATGCAAGAAAAGTTCGCATTGTGGTTGGCCGGTGATGATGAGTCCGAGGATGAGCCTAAATGAAGCGGCTTCCGATGCTGAAGAAGAAATTTCTATTAAAGCGGAGAGTGAAAATGACGAGGATGAGGAACTGGAAGATTTATACGAAGCTGTTGCAGCTGTCGCCGAAGGGGCTGAAGCCGTCGGTATGGATGAGGAGCCAAATTCGTCGAGATCGTCATCGTTCATGTCAAAGAATGGTAAGATTTGGTCAAGCGCTTCGCCGGTTGGTAGACCTCGTGCACATAACTGCATGTCTGTGTGTCGAGAAGGCCCGGTTACAGGCAGAATAATTGTACGCCAAACAAACCGTAAGGCCCAGGAGATGTGCCGTAAATGGTCTGCTCTGAATCCTGAGCAGACACCGAGAGAGTGGACGAAACCCATAACTGAAAAAGAAATGCACGATTTTATTGGTCTTACTTTGTTTGCCGGCGTATTCGGGTCAAACGGTCAGCCTAGTCATGAGTTGTGGAGACACAATGGAAACCCTATCTAGAGGGCGACGATGTCTGCTGTGCGTTATAAATTTATTTTAAAGTACATTCGATTTGATGACGGCACGAGATCCACTCGACTAGCAGAAAGCGAAACCGCCATCGACCACATCTGGAACATGATCATGTACAACTTAGAGCGTCGATATGTTCCGGGTGTCCAAATAACTGTGGATGAGCAATTGTTTCCGTACCGAGGCCGCACGCTCTTCACCCAGTACATTCCATCAAAACCAGCCAAATACGGCATACAAATCTAGTGGGCGTGCGATGCGAACTTAAATTATCCATTCAAAGGGAATTATTTATGTTGGAAAACAACCAAACGAAGCGGCAACCAAACAACCAAACAGTACCCGAAACGTGCGGCAAACCTTGGCGAAAACGTTGTTCTCAAATTGGTGGAAAGGTTTAGTGATTCTGGCCGAACAATATATGCAAATAAATTTTCTCATCATACGATTTGACCCCGACTTTGATGACAAAACGGTTGGCTTATGTAGGAACAATAAAAAAAACAAGGCCCGCATACCGAAGGAGATGTTGGACCCTAAAAGACAGGTGCTAAGCACATTATTTGGTTACAACAACAATGTCGCACTATGCTCATATGTGCCAAAAAAAGAAAAAAGCAGTGGTTCTCATATCTACGGAACACTATAATTCCACCGTCTACTCATCAAAACCAACGCAGAAGCCGCTCCAAATATTAGACTACAATATATATAAAGCAGGAGTGGACACCATGGACCAGATGGTTGGTGGTTACACCTGCAAATGGGCCACAAACCGATGGCCGTTGGCCATCTTTTTCAATATGCTGGACGTTGTAGGATTGACTGCATTTGTCATACATGACAAATTGGGGCATGTAAAACGAAATGATAGAAAACGCATGTTCTTTATGGAATTGGCCGAACAGCTGGTGATCCCTTACATGTAAGAAAGGGCAAAAAATCCAATTGTAAGAGGCATGCAACATGTGAAACAGTCCATGGCGTTATTCGGTGTAGAGGTAAGCATTTAATTTATTCATTCATTGAATTCAAATTCTAAACCAATTTTTCAACTTTGTTTTTTTACAGGTAGCTGCAGGCCCGCCCATAGATGACCAACCAGCCCATGCCGCATCCTCTGCCAGCAGACCATCGTGCTCGCTGTGTTTTAAGTTGGACAAAAAACAATGGAAAACACTCTTTCATTGCATGCATTGCAAAAAGCCGGTATGCCAACAACAGTCAGGTACTCCTGCCTTGAATGCCGAACATGAAATGTATATTTTTACATATGAGTAATAAAATAGCGTTAACAGCTACCTAACATGTATAAAAATGCGCCTTAATTTTTCTTTTGTGGTTTTCCTAGCATAAAATACATTTATAGACACTTTTAGGACAACTGACTATGCATTTCCATGCAAATCTTATGTAGGTCTGCACAGACCTGGTTATACCATTTAGCACCAAAAAACCCTTATACCTCCGAGGGTTAATGATATTATATAGACTAAGATAAGTCTTTTTGGACGTTTATTATGTGTCCCCTTAAGTTTGACGTATTTTCAGAACTCTTTATATTCTTTGTGCACAAATTAAAACCACACTTTTTGGAGGCATATAATTTTTTTGGTACAACCTATTGGATACAACAGTTGAATAACTGAAATGGCGGTCCAATGTACTAGAGATGCCAGTTTTCAAAAAACATCGATGCATCGATACATCGACTATTTATACATCGAGTGAATAATTTTCGATGCATCGAAGCAAAACATCGATATTTTGCACCGATGTTTTTTCGACATCCCTAGTGAAATCCGAAGCCTTATTGCCTGGACAAAAAAATTGTCTTTCAGATATTAGACAATTGCGACGAATTGGTATTATATTGTTATTTCGATCAAATCGTGAAAAACGTAGCATTTGAAACAGTTCCAGCGGTGATTGTGTAGTTAATATATTAATAAAATTTAATAGTGAAATAAAATTCATATTAAAGATTTTGCTGACATATCGCGAAACATGAATTAAACGTCCAAGTCCAAAAATAAAACGAGCGATGTTATAATAAACAATGTTTAGTTTTGCTTCATTAACATTGTCACAGTTTGGAAAAATTTCACAACCATATAGTTAAGTTGGAATTAAATATGTTTTTGCCAAAAGTAATCTAATTTTAATAGGAGTAAAGAATTTCACTGTCCACAAACTTCGCAACATACCATACACTTTACCAACAGCTAGATTAATATGATTATTCCAAAGATATCGATTAAACGTAATTTCCTAAAAGGTTTTTGCACTATCGACGTATTTAATTTCTGTTTCGTTAATTGTTATGCTAGGAATCCAGATCAGATAAATTCGATACTTAAAAATGACTATGGTTTTTGACATAGCTGAATTTAGGCAAAGCCCATTTTTCGTTGCCCAATTATGAATAATGTTATGATCAGAGCAAAGTTTTTCTATGCATTCAGCGATTTCTAACAATTTTTAATTAACGTCAAATTGAACGTCATCGGCGTACAAATTAATATTGCAGTGTTGAGGTACTTTAACTATGTCGTTGATGTACATGGAAAACAATTAGGGTCCTGATATTGATCCTTGAGGAACCCCTCTTGGTGTGCACATAAAGTCTGAAAATGTATCTTTAACACAGATAGCCTGCCTTCTTATAAACAGATAAGACTTCATAAATTTTACAGCAGTATTAAAAAAATTTAACAGATTAGAAAGTTTTATGCATAATAGATTGTGGTCCACAGTATCGAAAGCCTTGGAATAGTCCAGCATTGGAATTCCCAACAATTTAACGATAATAATCGGTGTCGTTATCGGTCATTGTGCGTGCCACATTCATGGAAAATGACTAACTAACGATATCAAAAGTCGTTCTTAACGCGTTTGGAAATTCCACTGCAGGAGAGTTAAAAAGTTATGTATTTTGTCAAAGGCGTTGCGTATATCTTCCGACACTTATATTAAAGCAGTTATGCCGCTTTTTTTGGCCCTAAGACCCGATTGCTTTTCGGTAATCATAGAGTTTTCATTTATTAATCTATTTACTCGAGTATAAAGAATGCGTTAGAAAACTATAGATAAAAATGGCAATATAGCAATTGGGCAATATTCAGAAGAACCCTTAGGCAATGGAATTATTTTAGCAACCTTCCACGAATCAGGAAAAGTTGAGGTGGTTATTGAGAAGTTAAAAATGGAGTAATGTAAGGCAACAAATAAGGAAGAAGCGGTTTTAAGAACACTGGATGCATTTCATCAGATCCTGTTGCATAAGATTTAATTGCCAGAACACATCTTAATACTTCCATCTATCAACACAACTAAAACTGAAAGATTGCGCACTTACAGGGAATCATGTAGTCAGTTGCATCGACTGAAGGCAAGTTTATATTAATAAACTGTTTGTTAATATCATTAATTTCATTTACTGAACGTGCGTCTAGTAAATATGAATAGTAAAACTTTTTTCATTATTTATATCAACGTCTCTTCTAAGTTTCCATTTTTGCTTTGAGTTTATAGCATAGTTGAATTTGGATTCGTAGAATTGGATTTTCGCTTCTTCTATCATAGAGTTAACTGATTTTCTGATTGTTTGGAAATGTTTGTACACATCTGGAATTTTAAAACGTTTCCAACTATTATATGCAGTATTGCGACTGAAAATCAAAGCTTTTATATCACGATTAAGCCACGGTCACTTCTTATACAATATAGATGGGTTGTGCCGCGGCGCTATTTTTGGTTGTCCAGCGATCGTTGAATATCTTGTGGTTGCGTGGACTATGGTCCATGCTACCGTAGTCAGTTGTCTTTTCGGCGCGTCTATAATAACTTAATTTTTTTAAACTTCGTCTTCGTAATAATTTCGTTCTAAATAATTTTTGCCTTTTTTAATTTGTAATCATTAATCATTTTTAATTTGTAATCATTAGATATAGTGCTGTAAGTCGTAAATAAAGTTTCCAAAAACACTTCCGGTGTTCTTTATTCTGTAATAATCTTGTGACACTATAATCCTTTAATAAAATTAACTTTCAATGCAATCTTAGCATACTCAGAAATACCATTACCAAAATTATTCACACCGAACAACAAATATACAAATATACAAATACTCAAACAGTTTCCTTCACTTCTTACAGAACCACAATACACTTTACCTGTCAAACATAAAACTGAACACTACATTGAGACTGAAGGACAATTACCATTCACAAAACCAAGACGTTTAGACTTACGAAAATTAAAAATTGTGAAACAAGAATTCGACTTCTTAGTAAAATCCAGAATTTGCAGACCGTCAGATTCAAAAACTTCATCTGCACTACACCTGGTAGCCAAACGCTAACCAAATGACTGGAGACCGTGCGGTGATTATTGATGACTGAATGCTATCACAGTACCCGATCGTTACCCTTTACCACACATACACAACTTTTCCATTAACTTATACAACACAAACATTTACTCAAAACTCGATTTAGTCAGTGCCTACCATCAAATACCAATGGCTCCTAAAGACGTACACAAGACAGCCATAACAACACCTTTTGGGATGTTTGAGTTTCTCCGAATGCCTTTTGGTTTGACAAACTCGGCACAAACATTCTTAAGATTTATACATGAAGTATTACATGGACTAGACTTTATTTTTGTTTATTTGGACGATATCTTAGTAGCTAGCGAGACAGAGACAAAATACAAGGAACATTTAACACAAGTTTTTCAGAGACTTAATGACAACAGTTTGAACATTAAACCTAACAAATGTATTTTCGGATCGACTGACATAAATTTCTTGAGTTATAACATTTCTTAACAAGGTATCCGAACTTCAGAAGAACGAACACAACACATACGAGACTATTCACAACCAGTTACGGTAAAACAAATGCAAAAATTCATAGGTATGACTAACTACTACCACAGATGTATCCCAAAACTTGCACACATGCTAGGTCCAATTTATGACATGTTCACCGTAGCATCAAAAACTAAAATTAAACAATTATTCTGGACAGTCACTACACTACATGCCTTTACAACAATTAAAGATAATTTTGCAAAGCAAACACTACTTAATTATATAAATAGTAATGCAAAATTATCAATTGCTGTAGATGCATCGAACACCGCAATAGGAGGCGTGTTACAACAACAAAACAACGAAGTACTTGAACCTTTAGCATTCTTTTCAAAGAAACTTTCACAAACCGAAACTAATAAAGCACATTTGATCGCGAATTACTTGCCATATATCTGACAAATTAACATCTCAGACATCATCTCGAAGTTAACTATTTCACAATATTTACGGATCACAAACCTTTGACCAATACACTTCATTCAAAAACCGAACGTAGTCCTAGAGAAACTAGACACATAGAGTACATTTGACAGTTTACAAACGACATAAGACATATTAAAGGTACAGACATCAACCTTAAAACACTATACAAAGAACAAACTACTGACACAAAATTACAAGAGATATTAGACTCCCACAGGTACAATTTCGAACAAATACACATACCATTACTCAACATCAAAATTTGGTGCGAACAAACAAATTCACTAACACGACCTTACATACCACGAACACTACGGAAACAAGTCTTTGAACAGTTACGCAATACTGCACACCCAGGAACACGAGCATCACGACGTCTACTAACACAAAGATATTTCTGGCCAAAAATAACTACAAAAATTAACAAATGGTCACAGGAATGTGCTAGATGTCAACGTTTAAAATACATAAACACACAAAAACACCTTCATATAAAATCACTTTACCACACGGTTATTTTGAACACATCCACATCGATATAGTCGATCCGTTACCAAAATCGAATGGGTATAGATAGATTTAGATTTAGATTTTTAGATTTAGATTTATTGAGCAAATATGTTGGCATATAAGAACAAGTCTTTTGAGTGCCGCAAAAAAAGTTAAATTACAATTGGTTTTACTTATGTTAAACCTGATTAAGAACTAGAAATTAAATTAATTACGAATGAGAAAAATAATATGCAACAAGTTTAAGCAATATTAAAAATTCAAACAAAATAATTATATAATGTGAGAATGGCTATTGATATAAAAGATATGATAAGATTATATATTTAACAATTCAAAATGAAGTAGTTAAGAAGGGAAATAGGAGAGGATAGAAAGCAAGAAGATAGATGATAGATATGAGAAGATAGTTATGAGAAGTATTCAAAAATTGAACGCTTGAAGGCTCTGTGGTTGGAAACTACTTTAATGTTATTCGGTAAAGAATTCCACAGTCCAATTGCACTGACGAAAAAAAGCCTGCTAGAGTTTTTATAATGATGACTTGGTATCAAGAGGTTCATACTTCGAACTGACCTACAGAACTGCAGTTTTTCGAAAAGGTAATGTGGGCAGCGCGAACAAATAATCTTATGCAGTAATAAGCAATTTTTCGCTTCAAGATAACGAAAAAAGCAGCAACCAAGTAATTTTGTGCGGAAAAGTGACACATGGTCAAACTTCTTCAATCCATAAACATAACGGGTAGCATTATTCAGAGCAACTAGGAGCTTGTGAGATGACCGTGAATCAAGATTGCTATAAACGACTTCCGAGTAAGTGATTATAGGCATCAGCAGCTGCAAGAATAGTTTTCGTTTCGTTTCTACGGGAACAAATGCTGCAGTCATTCTCAGGTTTCTTAATAAAAAATAGACCTTACTCACGCAAGAGTTTATGTGATCTACACAAGACAGAGATGTATTTATTTGGAAGCCAAGATTTTTAACCTTACTAACAACTTTTAATTCAACATTGCTAAGAAAGATTGGGGCAAGATCGAGATTTGATAAGAGGATATTAGAGATAGGTAAGACATACGATTTTTGTGGGTTGAGCGTAAGTTGGTTAGCTTTAGCCCATTCTGCTACAGTGTCCAAATCTTCATTCATTCTGACACATAGATCTTCGATTAACCCGACAGGTCTGGAAAAATACAGCTGAAGGTCGTCAGCATATGCATGCATTGTTACGTTATTGCACTGATTGAATATGTCATTGATGAACATAGAAAATAAAAGTGGGCCAAGCACCGAGCCTTGAGGAACTCCATTAGAAGTATGCCTATATGATGAAAAACTAGTGCCCACTTTCACTCTCTGTGTTCTACCGCATAAATAACTATTGAAAAGTCAGACTGAATTATCAGAAAATCCAAAATTAAACTTGAGTTTCTTGCATAGTATGTTGTGGTTCACGGTATCAAAAGCTTTTGAAAAGTCTAGTAGGCAGAGCAGAGTCACATGTCCCTTATCAAATGGTATTCTAACATCATCCATTATTTTAACCATAGCAGTAAAACAGCTATGGCCAGGACGAAAACCAGACTGATGATCTGACATAAGACCGAGTGTGCATATGTGGTTGGAGATCTGCTCCGCCATTATAGATTCACAAACCTTAGATATTGATGACAACAAACTAATGGGTCTAAAGTCACCCGGCTCACGAGCATTGGCTTTTTTAGCAATTGGAATAATAGTTGCTACCTTCCAGATTGCAGGGTAGCACGAGGTAGTGAAGCTGTGATTAATTATGTGAACAAGAGGGCTGAGCACATAGGGTAATATGAGTTTAAGAAATTTAATTGAGATTTCATCTTCACCGGAAGCATTTGATTTGATTTTTGCTATAGCATGCACGATATCTAGTTCACTAACCGCGATAAAATTGAAATGTGACGTAAAGTCTAAAGCAGATCTGCTGAAATATGCCGAGTTCAAAGATTCATCAGATTCCGAGCTTGAAACAAAGAAATCGTTCAGAATATTGGGATCAATTTTATTAGATTCAATCTCTTTATTGGAAATACCGATACTTTTTAAATTTTTCCATAGCTGTTTCGAAGGTAGTGAGGGACTAAGCTTGGACTGATAAAACTTTTTTTTTGACAACCTAACGGCTGAGGTAGCTCCATTTCTAGCTATTTTATGCGCCTCCCAGTTCAATATACGCTTCGTTGCATTCGTTGCATTTCGTTGGATTACGCTTCCATCTGCAGTAAGTTTTGTTTCGCTTTTTTAAAGCCATTTTCACAGAGGTCAAAAACCAGGGGCAAGATGTGTTTGTGACTCGACGAGTGCATAGGGGAACATGTTTATTAAAAAGATCAACTATTTTGTTTTTAAAGAAGTTTAGTTTGCTATCGACCGAGCTGAGAAACCAACAATCATCCCAATTAATAAGAGACAAATCATTATAAAGGGATCCATAATCAATTGACTTGAAATTTCTATAAGAAAAAGTGGTAGCAGCCGCCGCTACTGAGAGATTAATGTCTAAAGTGCAAAAGATAAGGTCATGGTCGGACACAAACGATAATTGATCGAAAAGCAATACTAATGATATATCTGAGACAACAAAAATATCCAGTAAGCTTGGACAGACATTGTTTGCAAACCTCGTAGGTGTAGTTTTATTAACAATATTAAGACCCACTTGTGTCAAATCATCTAAGAAATTAACGCAGATGTTGTCATTTACAAGAATGTTTAAGTTAAAATCACCACATAAAATGAAATGATGGAAATCAATGACACGTTTAGAGATATCAGTGAGAAGCGGCTCTAAACTGCAGCTACGGTTAGGATTGTAGACACACGAGTTAAAAACTTTGGTATTGTTATTAAAAATTTCAACATTCAAAAATTCAACGTCAGAACCACCTGAATTACCAATCACTTTTACATTCAGATGTTTTTTGCAATAGATTGCAACGCCACCGCCTCTTTTATTGATTCTGTCATGTCTTAAAAGTTTTAATATTCAAAAAAGAATCACTAATATCTTTATGAAACCAGGTTGCTGACACGCAAATTATGTCGACGTGAGAATTTTCAAATACAAATTTAGCACAATCAATTTTAAAATCATGAAGACTTCTTGCGTTAAAGTGTACAATCTTTAGGCCGGAGCGTTGCTTGCAAAGAACTTCAATCATTGCTTTGTGATTTTCCTCAGCGCTAAGAACAGTGTTATTCAATACAGACATAAATAACTAAACAATTTAGGGCACTACAAGCATTTAAATTAGAAGAAGAAAAACAAAAGAAGAAGAAAATTGAAAAAATAAGAAAGAATTATTAAAAGCAGTATTGAAGAAATAGGTTATATGATCAGAACATTGAAACGAAAAATAAAAGGAATCCTTAAAATAATACTTCGCTACCGTCGACTTCACTTGCGTGGCTGTGCAGTTCATCGATAGAATTAATTTTGATTCGATCGCCATCCTTCTGCAATCTGATAAACACTGATCCACGATAAGAAAAAGCGTTATAGAAAGTTTTTTCCCGCTTGCAGGCGATCGCAGCTTGTAAAATTTTACGAGTTTCAGCAGGAAGGCTTTCATGTATGAAAACATTGCAGTCCGATTCCATTCCAGCATTACGAATGTTTACCGCTTGTTTTGAACGCCTGCGATAATCCCCAAAAGCCTTCAAAGTACGGTTACGATCATAGGTGGTGTAGAACTTCACTATTACCAGTGGGTTTAATGTGTTTGCCTTCACCTTCACTCGAAAAATATCTTTTATTTGCGGCGAGTGGAAATCGATGGAACAGCAGATAAGAATGAAGCTGCTCTTTAAATTTTCTTCCTGCAAGAACGGCAACCCAAACAAAACAGCGTCAGAGCTGTAGTCAATAGTGCTATTGGTTGTGTTGTTGATGTTGTTGTTGTTATTAATTACTTTATTTAAGAGATCCGAGAGCTCATCGCAACGAGTGGTAAGCTACTGAACTTGTGGGCGAAGTCGGTCGAGAGTGAGTTGAAGAGCTTGTCTGTGTGCTGCCGTAGCCGTTCCTCAGAGAGCCGCAGTTCCGATCTTGTGTTTAGTGTTCAGTGCTCAGTGCCAAGCAGGTCAGCGCTGCCGATACCAGATTTCGGTGTTCCTTCAGGCTTATGCGCTGTTCCTCGCGGAGCAAGCTGGTCTCGCTGGTGACGCGTCAGCATGGGAGAGGGAGACATCAACACGAAACAAATTGAAGAATAGACACGAAACAAATTGAAGAGTAGCAGAGTGCAATCGAACAAAGAGATTCACAGATGAAGCACACAGAGCACGACGCAATCACAATGGCAGTGGTACAGAACAATTAATTTTTTTTTTCTTGGTTTAGTCTAATTCTTGTCTAGATCTACCTTGGTAGCACAGTGTGTAGCTCGCGACGAGAAGCCGCATCACAACAAATAACGGGCTTGTATTGGTTCTCGGCTAGTTATTTTATTTATTTACTTTTTTCCAAGCAACAAACCCGTGTTTAGTTTAGTGTTTTTTTTTGTTTTTGCTATTTACTTATTTAGTTTTTTTGTTTACTTTTTCCGAGCAACGTACATAGGTTTAGTTTATATCACGAATTATTAGCAAATTATTGTATTTTTCTTACGGTTCAAGTGGTGAC
Source organism: Dichetophora obliterata (assembly GCA_963920525.1). Classification (NCBI taxonomy): domain Eukaryota; kingdom Metazoa; phylum Arthropoda; class Insecta; order Diptera; family Sciomyzidae; genus Dichetophora; species Dichetophora obliterata. The sequence goes on along the minus strand of OY986436.1, from coordinate 125,351,933 downwards.
TTTTAATAAATTAATGACCGCAAGAGGCATGAGTATTTATTATGAGTTTGTTTTTTAAATTAAAGTGCGCAAGTACACGTTTTTTTCAAAATCTTTAGAGCGCGGTTTCAAAAATCGACCACTCCCGAGCAGATCTAAAAGATCTTATTTTCTACTCACTTCAGTTGACACGGACACACGTTGGCCCGAAGCATATCCGTTAAAAGATATAAATACTGACACGATAGTTGAAATCCTACAGAGAGAATTTATTTCGCGTTTTGGATTTCCATCGAAAATTACTTCGGGCAGAGGAGCACAGTTTACTTCAACTACTTTCAGCCAGTTTATAAAAAAAATCTTGGTTGTCAACACATAATTACTTCAGCTTATCACCCACAAGCTAATGGCATGGTAGAGCGTTTTCACCGTCAGCTTAAAACTACACTCATAGCGAGTAACAATCAGACAAATTAGTTCACAGAGTTACCACTAGTTCGTTTATGCCTCAGATCTTCAGTCAGCGTCACCAGCTGAGATGGTTTTTTGCCAAACACTCAGATTACCGAAAGAATTAGTGATACATAAAGATGAAACTTTTATTCTTTCAGAGATGCTTTTAAAATTAAAAACAATTATCGAGGATAAACAATCTTATATTTCACATCACAACACGAAATTCAAACTATACACAATTACAAATTTGTTTTCGTCAGAAACGACACAATCCATAAAAAACTTCAAGAGCCTTATGATGGACCTTTCGAAATGATAGAACGAGCACCTAAATATTTTAAAATCTTTAAAAAGAATTCCATTATTACAGATAGCATTGATAGAATTAGACCAGCGTTATTAAACACACAGACCATACATATACTTCCCAAAAAACCTAATAAAAGAATACACTTCAGTAATATAGTCAAAATTTTTTGAGGAGGGGGAAAAATGTGGTGTCCACATTAGTATAAACATTAAGGCACCTCACGAAAAAAAGTTGTTCGGCACTAATGCTCAAAATAATCCTTGGTTTATATTATGATGATTCCCCAAATATTTCGACTCTAGCGTTAGCCATCCGTGAGCTAGAAATTAAATAAATATTGATCATGTTACCAAGTATACGTGCATTGCCTCGCGAAGATGAATGAGCAATCAGACTAGCTGTACGTGTCCCAGAAATGCCATAAGGAACTAGATGTATCGAAAATGAATATGCCGTTGTCGTATCACATCAACTTACCACCATGTGACACGAAACTTTTGTGACACGTCACAAAAACCGATAGCTCAACAACAAGACTTCGTGTCGTGTTTGACGCCTTGTGTCGAACATCAAATGGAAAATCTCTTAACAATCTTCTTCGTGTGGGTCCAACAATCCAGGACGATATTTTAACAATTTTAACCAGATTCAGAACCCACCCATTTGTGTTGATGGCAGACATAACAAAAATGTATCGCCAAATTATCGTCGATCAAGAGGATGCAAAGTGGCAGTGCATTTTATGGCGAGATTCACTAAGGGAGCCCATTAGTGTATATCAATTACAAACGATCACATATGGTACCAGCTGCGCGCCTTTCTTGGTCACAAAATGCCTTCAGTAGATTGCTTACGACAACTCTTCATTGTTTCCAATTGGCGCTAGGTGACCATCAGAGATTTTTACGTCGACAATTTAATGACAGGCGGATCCACTATTCAAGAAGTTATTGAAATAGAGAAACAAGTAATTGGATTGCTAAATTTTTGTGGTTTCCCTTTACGAAAATTCGCATCCAACAACCAACAAATTATCGAAGACATTTCACCATCGGATAAAGAAGAAATTGTCAATTTAAATTATGTTGAGTACATCAAGACGTTAGGCTTAAAATGGTCACCTGGTGATGATACTTTCTTATTCACTTACACTCTTCAGTCTTCATCATCGAAAGTGAGCAAAAGAACTATTTTGTCTAACATCGCAAGTTTTTTCGACCCCATCGGACTTTTTAACCCCATCATCGTCACTTGGAAAATTCTACTGCAGCAGTTATGGAAGCTACATATAGACTGGGATGAAAGTGTACCACCAGATGTTCACCGTCAATGGGAGATGCTTTGCTACCAGTTTACAGAAATTGACAAAATCCGAATTCCCAGGTTTGTTCTGTTTTATTGCGATTCTAATCTTCACGCTTTTGCAGATGCTAGTACTAAGGCATACGGTGTATGCATATACGCAGTAACAGAGTTTGGAGGTGCTAAGCGATCATTACTCATCTGTGCGAAGTTCCGAGTCGCACCAACCAAAGAAGTCAGTCTACCTCGGCTTGAGCTTTGCGCAGCATTATTACTGGCCGAACTGCTTGAGACTGTTGCACAAATCATAGCACCTAATTCCCAAAATGGTCACTGCTGGTCCGACTCTACCATCACGCTTGCTTGGATCAATGGTGAATCTTCAAGATGGACACCATTCGTGGCAAACCGGGTCACCAAAATTCAGCAGCTGACGTCCAAATACCAATGGCATCACGTTCCAACATCGTTAAACCCAGCATATATCGTGTACAGAGGTTCAACCGTTCACGATCTCATAGATAACAAATTTTGGTTCAATGGCCCAGAGTTTTTACTTCTGGAAAGGTCCAGCTGGCCACACAACACAGATGATATTATCTCAAAGGTATCAGAACAACGGCGACAGCATCTTGTTTTTGTAACTGATAAAACTACAGACTTCGTTGCACAGCACAAATTTATCAAGAATTATAGCAAACTTCTTCGCATATGTAAAACGTTTTATAACATCGTGTCGAAAAAACGCCAACAATTTTCAAGTTGGGCCTATAACAGCAGGAGAAATTATTGCACCACTTCATACTATTTGTCGCATAGTCCAACAGCATTCTTTTGCAGAATAATGGAAAATTTTACACGCGAATGTTCCAGTTAGTCGTCGATAGTCACTGTCACAGCTTTCACCGTTTTTGAACGATGGAATACTACGAGTCGAAGGGCGCATTAAAAATCCATCGTTATCGTTTGACGCTAAGCACCCAATCTTGTTACCAAAATCATATCCTTTCACTCACGCACTGTTCTTCGAGACCATTTCTGGATTATCAACGCTCGCAACTCAATTAAAAAGGTACTACATGAATGCATTCTGTGCTATCGTTGTCGTCCAATTATAGCTGAATAAGTCATGGGATCATTGCCAAAAGACCGTGTGGAGCCATAATTTCCATTCGAAGTTACCGGAGTTGATTATTGCGGCCCTCTATTAATGACTCAAAAAATTCGAGGGAAATTTCCAGACATGGTCTACATTTCGGTGTTCATCTGCTTCACTACAAAAGCAGTGCATCTTGAGTTGGTGCCCGACTTAACAACTTCTTCTTTCATCTGGGCTCTTAAGCGCTTTATCGCACGTCGAGGAAAATGTCGCAAAATCTATTCCGACAACCCGACTATTTTTGTTGGAGCAAACAGAGAGCTGCATGAACTACTCAAAGATTTTACATCACAACAACACACATCAGCTGTTCAAAAAAGCTGCAGCGAAATGGCATCGAATGGAGCTTTATACCTCCAAGATCACCACATTTCGGGGGCCTTTGGGAAAGTGCCGTTAAGCAGGCAAAATACTATCTGTCGTACAGTTGGTTCTCATATTTTGTCGCAGGATGAACTTCACACTGTTTGCTGCCAAGCTGAAGCCATGGTAAATAGTCGACCACTGACTCCCATGTCTAATGACCCAGACGATCTTCGTTCGCTGTCACCGGCTCACATTCTCGTTGGTCGCAACCTCACCACATTTCCAGAACCAGACTTATCGCATCTGAACATCGGCCTACTCAAAAGATACCAGCTTGTCCAGAGTATCCAGCAACAATTTTGGGAGCGATGGAGCACAGAGTACCTTAAGGAACTTAAAATCAAATCCAAATGGAGAACTGTAAGGGAAAATCTTCAGAAAAACTATCTGGTACTGCTGAAAGAAGGAGGGACACCACCACTAAAATGGCCCATGGGTCGCATAGTAGAAGCTGTTCAAGGTTCAAACGGTAAAGTTAGAGTCGTCGTTGTTTAAATTGCAACTTGAGCACTCACACGCGCAGTAGCCAAAATATGTAAGTTGCCAATTAAAGCTGCATACCAAAAAGATTAATATTTGGAAACATCGCTCCCAAAGGGGGAGGATGTTGAAGATTGCAAAAAGAGGATGTTGAAGATGCAAAAATTCGTCAATATAAGTTGACCTTTATTTTTCGTTGGGAGTAAGTCGAGCTCAATTACTAGTTTGGCATAACAATTGTTGTTGCTGTCGGCTCTTAATTATATTATATTTTGTTTTCGTACCTAGCTGCAGCTGCAATCATTCTTCAATCACCTCATCGTGGCCTTCAAATGTGCACATATTTTCTACCAACAAATTAAATCACGCCACTTTACAGCATCTTCGATTTATGAACCCCACTCTCTGACACCAACACCACTATTCAACTCATCATCATCGATTCCTTGCATGGATAAAACAATTTCATACCAACAACAACAATACCATCATCACCACCACTAGACCATCCATATGTGCAAAAGTGTTATTTTCTTCACTACCTGTAGAGAACTAGACTAAAAAATAAGATTTGCAAAAAAAAACAGGGTGCGTGTAGTGATAAATGCCAGTCGCATTTGACTTAAAGCCTCAAAAACACACTTTAAAAAAGATCAAAATTTTTTTGATCTGTAACTCTTTTAAAAAGTGTTTAAAGTAGTTCGTGATTGGTACTTTAAATTTAAGTATAACCTAGCCAATAATAACATGTATAATCTTTTGACCAACTTGTATTATTTGTGGTAAAATTAACGTTCCAAGACAAGATTTTTGAAATTTTTTGAGCACCTTTTTTGCAAAAACGGTTGCCATTATGGTTTTCGTACGGATAAAATGATGTGCCTTATTTCATAATAGAGATAATAAAGTAATTTTTAAATGAAATTTTTTTTATAAAAAATATTTATTTTAAGCGCCGATAACGTGGTTCAAAGTAAGAATATATAAAACAATAATTTAAAACATTGATACAAAAAAGTTATATAATTCAATTATAGTTAATAATATTATTCAAGCAGAAATAATATTTATTATGTTTTAAATTAAATCATTTATAATAAAAGAACAAAGAACTTTAAAAAAATATCTTAAAGTTAATTTTTAATTTTAACAACTGGAATTTTGTTTTGGGTAATTTTTATCAAAATACTGTAAAAATATTGTCTTAAAAAAATTAATGGATGGCAAATTTTTATAATATTTCTCCATTGCATGCAGGATATACTCTTTCTGCTCTTCTTGCTGAGTTAAAATGGCATTAAAACGTGAAATTAATGCTACGCCACGTTCTGCAATAGCATTAACGACTAATAATTTTTTTAACGATTAATTTTGCAGCAAGATAATCTTAATTTTCCTCCCAAGTGGCTGTTTTCCATTTTCACAATTTATTTGATATAGCTGCGAACACCAAACACTATCACTACATGATACAAAGAACTACAGATAATGTATTCCCGGCGCAACGAAAAAAATTTACTGCGCACCTCGTCATTGGTGCTCGTCAAATGTGACACTTGATGAATACATTCAAAAGAAAATGTCAAGAAGAGACGAAGATAGCAAAATGAAAATGAGCAAACAGTCAAAATTCTGTCGAGCATATTAAGCAACGTAACCGCTTTTTGAGTAAAGGGATAAAAAGGGGGAAAAACACCCCTACTAAATATTCAATTTTTTTTCGCAAACAGTGCAAAAAAATATATTTACTTTATTTCAGCAAAACAAATTTTCTTAAGAAAATTTCGACATTTTAAAATCTTTACACCCTATGAATAAATTGTGGCTACGTTGCTACCAATGAGCACCTTTAACATCACAACAAAGATGGCAGACATGCGCAATACTTCATCTGCAATTCTTTGTATCATGCTATCACTATATAAATTGTTAAAATGTCAACAAAAATTACAAGTGGATTTTACGTTAGCAACGAAGCATATTTAGCTTAAAAATGTTTTAGAAAAAATGTACGACTAGAAATACTGAAGGTCTTTGGATAAGCTGAGCATGCAGTTATTCTTTACTTGTCTTCAGAATGAATTTATTTAGATTTTCACATAATTTCAAAACTTTGTCGCAAATTTTTTTAATTATTGTTTTGTATATTTTTACTTTGAACCGCGTTATCGGCGCTAAAAATAAATATTTTTTATAAAAAAAATTTCATTTAAACTTTACTTAATTATCCCTATTATGAAACAAAGCACATAATTTTATCCGTACGAAAACCATAATGGCAACCGTTTTTGCAAAAAAAGTGATCAAAAAATTTCAAAAATCTTGTCCTTAAACGTTGATTTTACCACAAATAATTCAAGTTGGTCAAAAGTTTATACACTGTTGTTATTGGCTAGGTTATTCTTAACCTTAGGATGGATGACAGAGGTCTGGCCAGACCATTTTCAACTTTGAAGCTGCGTAAATTATTTTTCTGGCAAGTTTGAGAGAAACGGTTCCATGACTTCCTTAACGTCGATATGGTTAATGCAATGAACACAAATGAGGGTTTTTGCTTGTTTTTTGTAATGAAAAATTTTTATTTTTTACCTCTTTTCTGTATGTGGTAGTACAGTGGTCTGGCCAGACCACCCAAAACTGATATGTATATAAAATCACGAGCTATATTTTCTTATTTTTCTATTTTATTGTAAAAAAGCGTACACACAAATTTTCTCAAGAAAACTTGCAAAAAATTACAGCATATTTTATCAAGTATATGCTATAAGATTTTTCATGAGATAATTGCATGAGATGTCCAATAAGCAGTCGCCACCTACGATATGAAAGAAAATATTGCTCATATACACTGCCCGTAATTTCAAGCTGTAACGTTATTTGATAAAATGAAATACGTACGACTATTTTTTGAACTTGTTTGAACGTGCATTCTTGGTAAGTAGATATTTTAAACTGAATATAGAAATTGGTTCAGAGGCCGGATTCTGAAAATCGCCTAGCTAAAGCTAAATCTCTATCGCTTAAATGCTAAAAAAATGCTTCGTTCAATTCCTTAGCGATTTCGCTAAAATGCGATTCTGATTTTCAAATCGCCTAGCTAAAAATGTTGCTTCTACTACTCGCCACAGGTAGCGTTGTTTTAGCGATTCTTATGTCAAAAAATTGATTTGGTTATGGCTGTGTGCCATTTGGTTTAAATTGTAATTTTTGCTGTGGCAAATGAAACCTGAAAATGTTATCCAGAAATTTTGACGTCTTTTCAGCGAATGAACGAGTTTTTTAAGACGCATTTGACTGCCACTACTACTACAAATAATTTTTGTATTCAAAATAAAAATAAAACTATGTATGTAAAAACTAGAAAGGATTTATTTTGATTGGTTCAACTCTAAATACCAAAACAGTCGTTGGAGGCTTAGGTTTCATTCAATGCTTCAAAATTTTGCACTCAGAGTACATTTTACATATTAAAAATTAGGTGCAAAATTTCTTGTCAATTAATGACTTAATTGCAAACTAACTGCATTATTCCGTATAACGTAGAAGCACTCCAATGATAAGAAAGACACAAGAAGCAATACTTTCTTCCATATAGAAATGTTTTTCTTCAAGTGTCTTTCTTATCGTTGGTGTGCTTCTTCGTGATACAGAATTATCACATAAGAGTGTGTCACAAAAATTTTAGCTTATTTGCAAACTACCAATTCATTTCATAAATTTTTATAATGTTTTAAGAGATGAAACCTTTTTCTAAAAGCATGTTATATGATAACAATAGGGGTATTCACGATTCAGTGTACTTGCCAGTGCAGTTGAGGACTTCTACACTTTACGAAATCAAAATACACGTGCGTCAAAAATCTGCACAAGTGCTTTTCTACTGCAGCCTAAAACTTGAAGATTTGAGCAGTTATGCACTTGTGTGCATTGAAAAATTTGACAGCTTGGAAAAAGTGTTAGTGGTTTGTTCACGAAAACCTAACTGCACAACTGCACAAGTCTTCAACTGCACAGGCAAGTGCACTGAAACGTGAATACCCCTTATATTAATACAACTGATAAATACAAACAGCAAGTTTTCGAAAAAGTGCTTTAAATTTGTATATTTTTCTTTGAAAACATTCAAAAGAGACAAAGCATTAATTTTTCTTAATATATATATCAAAAATTACAATTTTAATTGAAAAATCTTTTAATTTTTAACTTAGCGTCAACAAAATATTGGACTCTAAATTTATAGCTAAAAATAAAATTAGAGTTTCTGTAAATCGCTAAAAAAAGTTTAGAATCGCAGCAATCGCTAAAAATTTAGCTATGACAGCTTTAATTTTATTCTTCGTTAAAAGCTCGTTCAGTCTCTAAATTTTTAGCATGAAATAAGCGATGGAATTTTTCAGAATAGCAATATCGCTAAAAACTATAAATTTAGCTTTAGCGATGGAGATTTAGCTTAAGCGTTTTTCAGAATCCGCCCTCAGTTGGGAAGCAGCATTTCAGTGTGTCAGATTGTCTGTGTTAGTCTTACGTTGCATTTTATTTGATAATAAACAATATTTTTTCTTTTAATTATTTAAACAATGTAAGTGTGTTTTGTGTCTGTGTAAGTGTAATTTTCAAGTTCAAGCTTATGCGTTTTCAATCGAGTGGTGAGGTTTGAAGCTAATAATTTGTTTGTGTTTTTTTACGATTAATATTCAAGTGAAATGGCTGATGATTTTCAATCGTTCGACAATGTGGGTATGCTTTTACGTTCAATAAATAGGAGAAAGCCAATGACGGATGCCGAACGCGTGCAAGTGGAAGAATATTTGTGTGAAAGGGAAGAAGAACAGGATCCATTTGAAACAGACGATGACGAGGACTATATTCCGGATGATGAGTTAGTCGCATCTGATGTCGAACAGTGAAGACGAAGATGATATAGATGAAATATATAAAGAAAGTTTGGCCGCTGCTCTCGAAAATCGACGTGAGCAGGATGAACCAATGGTTACCACTGCCATTGCCATCCCTGTTGCTGAGCAAGTCGCTTCATTTTACCGGTCAAAAGATGGTAAAATTTGGAACCATAATCCACCGCCAACTGGTCGACCGCGTTCCCACACTCAATCTATAGCTATTCGGGCTGGTTCCAAGTTGGGAACGATTCGTTTGGGAACCAATATCGATTTTTAAGTCACTGATTTCCCCGGAAGTGGTCTCCGTAATCGTTCGCGAAACTAATCGACGGACCAGTGATTCATACTGTACTTGGAATTTAAGCCATCCGAATGGGAAGCAACATGTTTGGGACATGGTGAATGAGAAGGAGCTGTATGCATTATTAGGTCTTTTGTTATTTAGTAGTGTCTTTTCACAAAATTCACAGCCAACAACAGATCTATGGGCTACAATCATCCGATATACAGAGTCACCATGTCATTGGTCCGGTTTAAGCAACTGCTGACTTACATCCGCACAGAGGGCGAAACGGCCAATCTAGCGGCGTTTAATTCAATTTTGAAATATTTAATTGCGCCAATTTTTATTTACTAATCGTTTGCTAATACCCTAATAAGCTTATTGACATATTTAGTTTTTGTTAAAAAGCTTTTTGTGAAAAGCTGTGAGCTTTCAAACTTGACATATGTTTTGGCAGCTGCAATACAATATTTTCCCGCTTTTTTGAGGAGTGCATTGTTTTGGCTGCAAAATCTTTTTTATTTTATTAAATTCTTCTCTTATAATTTTTATTTCAAGAAAAAGGTATGTATAAAATAAAATAAATGTCAGTGATCTGTGTTTACATGTAAGTTATTAAAAAATCGTAGCCAAAGTGAATTATTGTGATGACTTATCTCTAGTAACTTACATGAGTCTTTTGTGGAGTGCAACTGTTCGTATTCGATCATTTCCGTGGTAGTTTTGTATTTTTTTGTTAACATGAGTCCTTGTGATTGTGTGTCTGAAAAATGTTTTGCAGGTTCCTGCAGGTTTTTAATATAATCCACTTTTAAGGTTCAATGTCGGATGTCAAACGAACACTGTTTTTAATATGGTGCAATGAAGGTGTGCCTAAGAAAAGATTTTCGGCGGTAGAGACTTATATATTTGATAATGTCATTGATAAATCTAAATATAGCAAAGAGCAGTGTCATGAAATCGGCAGAAGATTAAGAAATTTTAACTATAAATTATTTGCGAAGTGGAAAGAAAGTAATAGGGTTAGGGTGGACTTTGAACACAGAAACAAGCAATGGTTGGATGGACCGCTTTTGTTAGTGGATGAAAAAACTTCTACCAATGTTGGACGCCCCGTTAAAAGCTTCTCGGATTGCACAACCAAAAACCAAGTCCAAAAAGTTGCCAATTTGATAAATAAAACTCCTTGTAACGAACTTTTGGTGGCAACGTGCAGTAGTCTTTACAGGGCTGGAAAGAGAACTGCATCTCAGGTTTTATCAGTGTTGGATTCGGATGCAGACACTACGGCAAAAATTGAAAAAAGCCTAGAATCAGACTTCCAGGTTCCTATAAAATATACACCTGAAGAAGCCTTGTCACTTTTTATTAACGGTAATTACACAAAATTCACTTACAAGCTGATGCAGGCCGGTGCCAAAGCTCGAAACGCTAACATTTATCCCACTTATGATGTTTTGCGGTCAGCTAAAGAGAAATGTTATTCAAGTCGAGTGTTGGCGACAGAATATTTTGCTGAAGTGGCTCTATAAAGCTTGGTTGATCACACAGTTACAAGGATCATTGAAGCAGACGCCGAACTATTTCAAAACATTCCTTCTGGCAGCAATGAAAAATTAGTTGCAGTTTACAAATGGGGTTGTGATGGCAGCAGTGGTCATTCAACCTACCGGCAAAGGTATAGCGATCCCGAAAAGACAATGATCGACGAAAATTTATTTACGGTTTGCATTGTGCCATTGCAAATTCAACTGGGATCGAGTATAGTCTGGAAAAATTCTCGGCCTTCTTCAACTCGCTTTTGTAGGCCAATTAAAATTATGTGCCAGAAGGAAACTGCTGACGTTGTTCGTACCGAGGTTGAAAACGTGAAATCCCAAATATCACTAATCTCACCAACTTTTCTGGGCACTCTACAAATAAACCATCAATTTCACTTAACCATGATTGACGGAAAAGTTTTTACAGCGATTGCCAAATCATCATCACAAATATGCGCAATTTGCAAAGCTATTCCCAAAGTAATGAATGATCTCAATTTTATTAAAAAACTTCCCGTGGATGAGAATTTGTATGAGTATGGCATGTCTACTCTACATGCTTGGATCCGCCTTTTTGAGTGCATTATTCATATTGCCTACAGAGTTACATTAAAAAAGTGGCAGGTCCGCAGTTTAGATAAAGATATCGTGGACGAAAGGAAGAAAGCTATTCAAAACGAACTAAGGCAGAAAATGTCGTTGCTAGTGGACATTCCAATGGCTGGTGGCGGAAATACGAATAATGGCAACACAGCCAGACGGTTTTTTCTACAACCAACTTTAGCTTCGCAAATAACAGGCGTTAGTGAAGCTATTATCAGAAGATTTGGGGTAGTTTTACGATGTATGTCTTGCGGGTATGCAGTTAATTCAGAATCTTTTCGCCAATACGCATACGAAACAGCCGAATTGTTTGTGAATGAATATCCGTGGTTTTACATGCCAAGTTCCGTTCACAAAATATTAATACACGGAGCTGATATAATTAATAGTGTTGCCCTGCCAATTGGTATGATGTCCGAGGAAGCATTGGAGGCTAGGAATAAAGATGTCCGAAATTTCCGCCTGAATCACACACGCAAAGATTCGCGACAGCATACAATGGAGGACTTGATGCATGCAATTCCTGATTTCATCAGATCCTTTAATTTCAAAATCGTCGAAGACTACTTACAAAAATTCAAAAAAATATATTTTACTAGATAGAGAGGTAATAAATCTTCTTTCAGACACTGATTTGCAGCCTTCAGTGTCCGACAGTGACAGCTCAGATTATGAATAGCTTTGCTATAATAATATGTTATCACATTCTTACCATGAAAAGTATTAAAAAAAAAATAAAATTAGAAAATAAATAAATTATACAAATGTACATTTTTTTAGTGATCTGGCCATTTTAGCGTGTATGGGAGGATGGTGTGTTCTTAGCCGGATCACGCCTATTTTTCGAACACAATTTAGATTTGATAACACATACACACATACCAAATTTTATTTTGTGGCTCATATATTAGCCATTTTATAACCATTTTATGAATTTTACTATAGTGGGTTGCTTTAGGAGGTGGGCGTGTCCATGTTCAGATGTCAAAAATATTCAATACTACATACCCTTTGGTCTACACAAACATCAGTATCAAGCTTCATCCAATTATATAAACTACTTCTCTCGCTAATGTACCCACTTGCTCAGGTTAAGGGTCTAAAAAGTGTCAATTTCAAACCCACATTAAAACCATATTTAGATGTCAATTTTTAAAACGCCGATATACGTGTAATTTTTTTTTGTCTCTTCTACCATGATCTTACAATATATAATAAAAATATGAAAAATGTTAAATTTGACATACCTTGTTTCTTGGTTGAATAGGCGGGGAGAAAAAGTCGCACAACAACAACAACAAAAATTGTAGAAATTAATAAATTCACAAATTTGTGTATCACATGTTCATTAACTCCCATGCCAAATTTCATTTTAATACCTTTATTAGTTTTCGAGTTATTAATTAAATACCGCTAAACTAGCCATTTCGCCCACTGTGATCCGGTTCGACAATGTCAATACAAGGGCTCAGCGGTCGGTAACCAGCAAATCAGCTGCTATCGATGATGTTTGGTTGATATTGATGGTAAATTTGGAGAAAGCCTACATACCCCATGCTCAAGTAACGGTGGACGAGCAATTGTTCCCGTACCGTGGCCGTACTCGATTCACGCAATACATTCCGAGTAAGCCAGCGAAGTATGGTATCAAGGTATGGGGGGTGTGCAAGGTCTCCAAGTCAAACTACCCTTTGAAAGGGGTCATTTATACTGGCAAATTACCAGGTGCTGCTCGCGATGTGAACCAAGGAGAGAGAGTGGTTTTGAGCCTGACTGCCAAATATGCCAATTCCGGTCGCACCGTTTACGCGGATAATTTCTTCTCAACAATTTCTTTGGCTGAAAATTTGATCTCCCAGAACCTCTCGTACGTCGGCACGGTCCGCAAGAACAAGGCGTTCATTCCAGCGGAAATGTTAGACCCAAAACGAGCACCATTGAGCACTTTATTTGGCTTCTACGACAACAAAATCGCATTGTGCTCTTAAATGGCCAAAAAAAAAGAAGCCTGTGGTATTGATTTCTACCGAATACTACAAAATGCAAGTAAATGGCAGCGCATTGAAACCTACCCAATTATTAGATTATAATGAATTCAATGGACCAAATGGTCATTGGCTATACATGCAAGCGCTGAACAAAACGTTGGCCGCTAGCAATGTTTTACAACATAATAGACATTGCTGGTTTGACGCCATATGTTATCCACGATGAATTGGGAGTTCACGATCAGAAGAGGACTGACAGGCGCCGTAGATTTGTGGTGGAACTTGCCCGGCAATCGTTTATACCGCACATGGAAGAAAGGGCTACCAAGCCGAGGGTATTAGCTTACCAACATATAAAGCAGGCGATGTCTTTTTTCAGTGTTGTAGTGAGTATTCAAGCCCTCAAACCTAATACATACATACATTAAAATACTAATATTTATTCTTAATTTGTTAATTTTTAGGTCCCGTCATCGGATGGATAAACACCAACGAGCTCAATGTCCACAAAATCAAGATATACTGATGTGGCTAAAAACCGTAAAAATTGCATGAAGTGCCGTCCCCTTAAACGTAAGACTCAATATTCTTGCACTACATGCAAGACCCCCCCTGTGCCTTACATGTGCACAGACCATTACTCACCATTTTTGCCCGACCTGTGCAGCAACATAAATGTATTTTACATGAAAAAAATCGAATAAATAAGCAAAACTAAAAACAAAACTGGTTTTCATCACACACTCACAGGTCCGCCCGTAGGGTTTCCTCAAGCGGGCAGAATTATTTTGGTGTTTCTTTGGAGTTTACTTGTCAAAATTTTAACTATTTCCATCCCAATCGGGGGGTTCGTTGCCATTAGAAGGGGATTACCTCACATTTGTTTTATTTTAGTATTTATTTTAAGTTCAATTTTAGAAATATTTACTATTTCTATTCAAAAGGGGTGTTAAACACCGAACCTCCCCCCTTGCAGGCGGGCATGCTCACACACATACCCCAACATCCCCTCATAATTAAGACACTCTTTTAGCACACCTCATGCACACCAGGTCATGCGCGTCCCTTCCTAACCAAAATTATATAAGGGGTCTGGCCAGACCACTGTACTTCTTTTAAGCAATTCCATTCTGTCATCCATCTGAGGGTTAAGTTTAAAGTCCCAACCACAAACTACTTTTAACACTTTTTAAAAGAGTTCCAGATCAAAAAAATTTTTAACTTTTTTAAAGTGTGTTTTTGAGGCTTTAAGTCAAATGTTTTTCTTGAAGATCTTATTTTTGAGTCTAGTTGTCAACGAAAATGCGTGGGGAGCGAAGAAAACAACACTTTTGCACATTCCATATATTTCATGGGTGCTCTAACCACCCCCACCTACTCTTTGTCATCGCTATACTGTCAACAACAAGAACGACAACAACAAACATCTTAGTTTCGCCCGAAATGCACTCAAAAATAACCAAAAAAGCTTTGGTTCCTCACCAACCTTTTTTGAAGAAATTTTTATTATTAGAAAACATTATAACATTTATAGACAGTAGCCAGGAAATTGTTTGTCGTAAATAATTGCACGTTCCCGTACAAGTTTAATTAAAACTTCGTCATCTATAGCTGTGGATATATAAACTATCACATTAATAACGAAAACTTAACAAAAAACGTAGTTTCAACAATACACATTGCACACTTATCGAATCTAACCTCAATGTTCAAATATTTCTGTTCTCTAAAATTTCTTTATACAAATATAAAAGAAAAGACTTAAATTTTTTCATATAAGTATTTTCATGTAATATGATATGTAATGTGTTAGATTTCGAAGACCTGGGTTCGAGACCCAACTAGGACAAAAAAATTTTTATTGTTTTTTTTTTATAAAGTTTTATTTTTAATTGTTCTGATCATTTAAAATTTTATCTTAATTTTTTATAAATTTTTTCATAAAAAATAAAATGAAAAGACTCAGATTTTCAAAAGGTAGGTGTTTAGGCCGCAACCTTAAAGGTGAATGACAGTAAAAGATTACTTAAAGCACTTACTGCTTTATCGCCTCGTTCTCGATAACGATTCTCGATACCTGAAAGGGTCGCTCGATCGGCCTCTCCGGCGAGTTCTTTTTGCGGTTGACATCAATTGCTAATTGGTTGCCAAACGACCTGAAAGTTTTCCTTAAAAACCGCGTAAATGTTATTAAAAGTGTATCCGACACAATTGACGCCATCCTTCTTGCACCCGCCATTTTGCTGTCTTTTAAGCTCAAAATTTCCATCTTGTGAAAACCTAGGTTTGACCAGTTTCCACCTTTTAGCTTCTGGAACTAGCGTCGAAGCGGAGATTCCCGCAGGAACAATTTTGAGCTGTAAATTCTTTATGGTCCTTATTAAGCCTCCTTTGGAAAATTTGGGAAAACTTGACGAATAAATTCCGTGAAAGAAAGCAGACATTTTTAACACCAACATTAGCTCAGCATATAAAGCGAGTTGATTGATTCGTTGCATATTAAGTGTTTCAATTTGTTAAGTGCGGTGTGCAATTTTTTTTATTAAATTAAAACAAATTATAAAAGTTTATAAAAAGAACACGAATTTGTTCTGCAGATTAGTTTTTCGAGAAAAGAATTGTTATATTCAATAAAGAGCGCCACTTTTTGGCCATCATTCCGAAGTGGCACGAAGCAGACAATTTGTGGCTACAATTATTATTGATAATTTAATTGTAATTGTAAAATCCAGGCGCGAACCCAGCAAAAAATTTCGGAGGGGATTTTTTATTTTTCGGGGGGAGGGGGTGGGGAGGCAAAAGAACTAAGAAGACTGCTATAAGGAAGATTTTATATAATCCCAAATTGTTCGTAATTACTCTACACACACAACTGCATCCTAAGAGATAAATGGGGACCTATCTAGAGAATTTTAAAACAAAACTAAGTTTAAATAATAGTCTGGTATGAAAAATATATTTTTAGCCATAACTTTTGATTAGAAAGAGATATTGGGGTAATTTTTTCAAATAAATTATTTTTGAGATTTGACATTTTTGTTAAAAATATATAAAAACAATTGTGTCTGACTTTAGAGACGTGGTGCCAAAAGAGTCAAAACCAAATACACCTTCACCTTATGTGTGTCAGCACTTATCAGGCACAAGTAACGAATAATAGTTGCAAGATGTGTAAAAATCAGCAAAATGCATTAAGGTTCTGTGTGAAGTTTTTGACAGTGAACAGATCGTCAGCTGTGAGGCGTTTTCATTGCTCCCTCAAATGTAGTTTCATTGCTCCCTTAAAGCTGCTATAATTGCTCTTCGTGTGGACAACGACATCACTCGTTGTTACTACGGTACGGAAACTATCAAGATTGTTTTGCCTCAACCAGCAAAGATATTTTGCTAGGAACCACTATAATAAATATTTGCTAACGAGGATCCAGTTTTACGGCCAGAGCACTTATTGATTCTGGTTTAGAGGGCTCTTTTATATCTGAGAGGTTGCAGTGATTTATTCAGCTACCTACTCATCGCATTTCCGCTCAAGTCTCTAGACTTAATAATATTGTTTCGGCTAAAGTGCAAAGAGCATGCACTCTAGTCATAGAATCACTTATTGATCCAACAATTCGATTGATGACAAGCGCGCTCGAACTTCGAAGATCACAGGAAATCTTCCTACCTGCGCAGTGGATCCGTTGTTGTAGCAAGCTTTTCCAGAGCTTGTTTTGGCGGGCAAACGTTTTTACTGCAGCGATCAAGTCAATGTGCTATTAGGTGATGATGTATACCCACAAATCCTTCTTGATGGGATGCGTCGAAATTTTCTTGGGTCACTTATTGCTCAAAAAACAATCTTCAAACAACACTTCAAAACCCTTCCCCTCTTCTGTCGTTTCGTTCTTTAGTGAAATTTCACTCGATCGACAGCTAGCATTCTTTTGGGAGCTTGAGGAGGTACCTCAAAAAGTAGTGTCTAATATTGCTGACAAATTCTTTGAGGACAATTAAGTTAAAACAACCAGGCATGAGAATGACGTCTGCTACGTGGTGACTTTGCCTTTTAAGGAAAGTTTTCCACAGAGCAACTGTCTCGGTGATTCGCGCCAAACCAAATCCGAAGTTTGAGATTTTGAGATTTTTTTTCGCCTACCCATTACCATGTGAATGCCAAAATATGATCTATTTTGAGACAACGTAGCTCAGTCATTAATTTCAAAGTTTAAATTTTTTTCATTTTCATTATTTTCATTTTTTACGTTCTATTACCTTTCCAAAGATATGAAATGAAAGTGTGTTCTTCAAGGGCTCAGAAGTTATGAAGTAAAAACGTTTTCAACGAATTCAACTAGCGTTGATATTTATTGTAAAAAGACTACAATACAAAGAAATTTAAAAAGTTTTATACTTAAATAAAAAAATTTTTTTTTCTATGTACATTTTTTTGTTTGTTTTTAAACACATCTTCTCCTCGCTAAGTGGCAAAAAAGTAGTCCTTTTTAGCCGATGTCAAGATATTTTGGTCCCTTTTTATCGGGGAAAATAAATCAAAGTGCATATTAATAAGAATACAACCTTAACTAGTATTATAAAGTTTGGTTACAATTTTCCCCCGCTACGGCAGCGTTAATAAAACTCAAGCGTTAAAAATTACAGCATTTTTTAAAAAGTCTTGCTAAATTTTTCTTATTGGGCCAAACTTAATAGTTCTAGTAAAGATTGTAGCTACAAGTATCCTCATTAAAATGCACTTTGATTTTTTTCGATAAATTGGGACCAAAATATTTTTACGCCTGTTGAAAAAGACTGATTTTTATGCCACCTATCGAGAAGAAGATGCATTTAAAAACAAAAAAAATTCATTTTGGAATATTTTTCTATATTATTTACACTGAGAATAAAAACATGCTTTTTTAAAAATTTTAAAATAGAATTGTAACGCTTTTGCGTTTCTACAATACAAAATTTAAAATAAGCGTACTTCATTTTCAACTAAAAACTAATTTTTTTTATAATTTTCTCTTATTATTGCTTTACAATAACAAAAAATACGTCGCTATCTGAGTTTGAATTGAAAATTTATGTTCAGTAGAATCTTTGACAATAATTGCCAGATAATTAAGACCAAGCTGAGAAAAACCCCGATTTTAAATTTGATTGTGTGAAAATATTTTTTAAATTGGTTTTGCAAATAGTTAACATTAGATGAAATGAAAACTAATTAATTACTTTAATTTTTAAAATATTTAAATATTTTAATTTGCAATAAACCCAATATTCATCAAATGGTGTTAAAATATGATATTCGAGGGGTTCCGGGGGTCGTTAATAGCGAATATGACGTGAAAAACTCGAAAAAAAATTAAAAAAATGGAATTGAAAATATGGCGGTTTAATTTTATTGTTTTGATTTTAAGAACGATTTTTTGTTCGAACTTTGTTAAATTTTTGTTAGAGAAAATTATGTTTTAATTTTAGTTTTAAAATATTTGTTTTCAATACTAAAGATTTTGTTTTAAATTTTTTTTTAAACAAATATTTTTTAACTGCAAATGTTCACTATAAAAGTTTATTTAAAAACATTGTTTTGAAAAAACTCTTGTTTTTAATTGAGCTGTACAAACATTTGAGTTTAAGTTACATGAAATTTTTTCAAGCTCTATTTCAAAAACAAATTAATTTAATATGAACACAGTTCCATTAAATCTTAATGAATATTCCCTCAGTGTAGTTAAAAATTTTTAAGTCTATATATAATAGTTTTTTCAAAATAAATGTTTAAAATTGAGTCTTTTTATTTTTTTTCCAATGTGAAATGTCATCTAAAGATCATTGTCGTGACCATAAACACACAACGGCTACCATGTTGTACTGAGTGTTTCTCTCGAAGCTCATTAAAATTTTTTCATTTTGGGGGAGTGCTAACCCCCGAAACCCCCCTGCGTTCACACCTGCTAAAATCAGTTTAGAATACTAAACGAATTATGCAAGTATAAAACAAAAACAAAAACAATTATTTTCTAATAATTTGCAGTGAAAATTTTATATACTAAGCAAAATCGCACACATACATAGAAGCGCTGGCTTAAAGTGATAAATAAAAAGTTCGCGATAAAAATTTTGAGTTCACCATTATTTTAATAAATCAAAATGTTTTGCCGTCGGCGTTTAGCAATTTTAATAGAAAAGTGTTTTTCGACGGTATTTAAGGATAAAGCACACAAATAAACTCGCGAATTATCGTATTCAACGAACAAAACTGTCCATCCGAACGGTTTGTAATTTTCAGCTTTTCGTTTAGTTGTTGCCACTTAATATTTGTACTAAATTTATTTATCACTTCTGGCTATTTTTTTTAGTGTTGCAAACGCACTTGCCAAATTAATTATATATATTAATTAATAATAATTAAGTTGCAAGTTGTGTAAAAAGCACATATTTTAGTAGTGCAACCTAAACAAAACACACACAAAAAGCAATTTGATTGCTTTAACAAACTAAAGTTTTTTGAACCGTCATAGTTGCTGTTTTTCAGCGCACTTTTCTACATTATTAACACATTTAGTATCGTATATTTTATTATTACAATTAACACTTTTTCATTAGCCGCGTTCACTCATGATAGTAACAAAAACTAAAAAAAACCTGATCATAAGCAACGAGACAGGTTAACAACTTATAGCAAATAATAAGACCAGCTGGAAAGCAGCTTTGGAAAAGAGTTTCCAGATCGTCGAAAAACCTTCGCACTTATTGCGACTTTAATTTTTTGGTAATTTTTTTGAAGGATTTTAATTCTTTCATTGCAGAATCTCCCGATTCAACCCCAAGTCATCTTCGAAAATATTTTGATAAATTTGAAGCGGATTTATTTTTAGGATTTTTATTTTCTTCTCGAAATTCAAAAAATTTATTTGTGAGTGGCAGTTCAAAGAATTGCAAAAGTTAAAAAAAATGTAAATTTAAAGTACAAGCTATTTAATAAAGAAGTTAATTTTGACACACCCAAATTTTCAATTTATTTATGTGCCAAAGTTTCTACGTATTAGAAACAAATAAATTGAAAGGAAAAATATTTGCTAATCAGGTTCAGCATTACATTTATTTACAAACTAAAGTTTCTTAATATTAGAAACAAGTTCAAAATTGATTCCAGTTATAAAATTTGCAATTTATTTGCAATTTTAAGCAAATTAAAATATGTAAAAAATTTTCGAAATATTTCATAGAATTTTTGGTTTTTTTCATAAATTGTATTTCTAACTATTTGTTAAAATAAAACAAGCTTATCAAAACAGAGCAATTCAATTATTTTAATATAACAACGATTTTTTCTGATATAAGAAAAAAAAACCATTTTTCTGTCTCTTGTGAATTTTCTACATATTAGAAACAAGATTAAAAAAAAACATTTCAAGCAATTTTTTTGTTCAATTGAAAGTTTCTACGTATTAGACACAAAGGTAAAAAATATTTTAAGCAGTTAACAAATTTTAAAATAACAAAAAAGTTGAAATTGTCTACATATTAGAAACACGGTGAAAATCAATTTAAACAATTTTTAGCTTAAATTTTACCAATAAATAAAAAGGATCTACAAATTAGAAAAGATTTATCCAATTTTCGTTTATTCTATTTCTCTTTTTTTGTGGAGTTTTTTTTAATTAAATTATGTCGAAAATTAGTTCATTTATGAGTCAAACCAACATCGTATTTGATCTGGAAAAAAATTTTTAATGTAAGTTCTCAAAACGAGCATACTATTTTTGCTCTAAAAATTCAAGAGGGTGAATTAAAATCTCAATGGAATAATCTAAAGGCGTCCTATGAATCCTGCTTTCAGAAATTAACAACAACGAGTAACGACGATGATGAAAATGCTTCCGTTGTGACAGTTAAATATCGATCATGTTACCAAGTATACGTGCATTGCCTCGCGAAGATGAATGAGTTATCAGACAAGCTGTCCACGTCTCAGAAATGCCATAAGGAACTAGATGTATCGAAAATGAAGATGCCGTTGTCCATGTGATACGAAACTTTTTCACGGAGATTATTTGACATGGCCGTCCTGAAGAGATATGTTTTCAGCTATCTACATTTCAAATAATCGGCTGACACCTGTTGAGAAACTTTTTCATCTCAGTCAGAAGACCCGTGGCGAGGCAAATGAGATTGTCCAAAAATCTCCTCTTACCCATGGAAGATTTGCTACAGCCTGGCAAAACTTAACAGACCGATGTAAAAATAAGCGGATCTTAGTAAATAGCCAACTTAAGGTTTTATTTAATCTGCCGGCTGTAACAACGAGACAAAGATAATTGTATTTCAGCTCTCACGATGCACAAGGTAGATATAAGAAAATGGGATACTATATATACCTATTTATGTTGAACTCAATTGCCAGAAACTACTCTCTTCTTATGGGAGCAATCTATTGAAGACAAGGCGGAAATCCCCAAATGGGCCGACCTTGATAAGTTTCTGAACAGTCGTTTTCAAACACTTGAAACTGTGTCTGACTTTAGAGGCATGGTGCCAAAAGGGTAAAAACCAAATACACCTTCACCTAATGTGAGTCAGCACTTATCAGTCACAAGTTACGAATAATAATTGCAAGATATGTAAAAATCAGCAAAATGCATTAAGGTTCTGTGTGAAGTTTTTGACAGTGAACAGATCGTCAGCTGTGAGGCGTTTTCATTGCTCCCTCAAATGGCTGTCAACTGGCCATGCTTCAAAAAATTGAAAAAGCGGCTATAATTTCTCTTCGTTTGGACAACGACATCACTCGTTACTATGGTACGGAAACTATCAAGCTTGTTTTGCCTCGACCAGCAAAGATATTTTGCTAGGAACCACTATGATAAATATTTGCCATAGAGGATCCAGTTTCCAGAGCACTTATTGATTCTGGTTGAGAGGGCTCTTTTTTATCTGAGAGGTTGCAGCGATTTCAGCTACCTCACATTTCCGCTCAAGTCTCTGGACTTAATAATGTTGTTTTGGCTAAAGTGCAAAGAGCATGCACTCTAGTCATAGGATCACCTACTGATCTAACAATTCGGATGATGACAAACGCTCTCGAACTTTTGAAGGTCACAGTAAATCTTCCTACCTGCTCAGTGGATCCTTTGTTGCAGCAAGCTTTTCCAGAGCTTGTTTTGGCGGACAAACGTTTTTACTGCAGCTATTAGGTGATGATGTATACCCACAAATCCTTCTTGACGGGATGCGTCACTTATTGCTCAAAAAAACAATCTTCAAACAACACCTCAAAATCCTCCCTCTTCTTCTGTCGCTTCGTTCTTTTGTGAAATTTCACTCGATCGACAGCTAACATCTTTTTGGGAGCTTGAGGAGGTACCTCAAAAAGTAGTGCCTAATATTGCAGACAAATTCTGTGAGACAATTACGTTAAAACAACCGGGCGTAATAATGCAGTCTGCTACGTGGTGACTTTGCCTTTTAAGGAAAGTTTTCCACAGAGCAACTGTCTCGGTGACTCGCGCTATATTGCGGTGCGTCAATTCCTGCGAAATGAGATGAGGTTGAGTAAAAATGTGGCCTCCAAAAAGGAATATAATGGCCTTTTGACAGAATATTTAGAGCTGCGGCATATGAGAGAAGTGACTGAGAGTGTTACGCAAAGACAATCTCAGAGTAATTACCTTCCTCATCACGCCGTCATGAAGCCTTATAGCCCCACTACCAAGGTTCGGGTGGTCTTCAACGCGTCTAGCCCTACATCCAATGGTATTAGCCTTAATGATTTTCTTCATGTAGGCCCAGTTATAAAAAGTGATCTGACTTTGCTGATTTTGAAATGGCGGATCTTCCAATTTGTTTTTAATGGTAACGTCGAAAATATGTATCGCCAAATGTATTATAGATGTATAATAGTGAGTGAAGAGCAACAGCGATTCCAGCGAATCATTTTTCGAGATGGAACCGAGAATCAGCTGAAAATTTTCCAGCTCAAGACCGTCTCTTTTGGTGTGAACTGTGCTCCATTTCTAGCAATTCGGATGCTTTTGCAGCTAGCCGACGATGTAGAAGGCAGCTTACTGTTAGCGTCTAGAGTTCTGCGTCACTGCTGGAATCACTTTGAGTCAGCAGATAATAGAGCAGATCTGGCCAGCAGAGGATTAGAACCGCAGTATTTAAAAGATAGTTCACTGTGGTGGCATGATCCGTTGTGGCTACACCAAGAGCCTAATTCGTGGTTGGACAGTAACGTCGACTTTGATACCACGATGGAGGCCAAAACAGTAAAAACTTATGTAGCTGTTGCCGAAAATGTAGATATATTTGAGCTTTTCTCTTCATTGCCTCGAGCTGTGCGATTGGTATCGTACATATTACGATTCTTTCATAGGACTCACCGGGCACACAAAAATACTTTCGGTTGCTAGGGCGGGTAAAAAAATTGGGATACCCATCAGAGTATGGCCAAAAATGACTCGAAGAGTTCGATTTTAGATCTGAACCGGTTTCTTGATAACCAGAAAGTTCTTTAAGCTGGTAAAAGGTTGTTTGAGACAGAACACATTTGTTATGATGAACGAAATCCAGTTATTTTGCCATATGACTGCCAATTCTCTAAGTTACTTGTGAAATTCACCCATGACATTTCGATTCACGGTGGGAACCAGCTTCTAATACGACTTATTCGGATGCAATATTGGATTCCCAGAGTATGAAATATGATAAAATCTATCATTTATAACTGTAAAGTTTGTGTTATTGACCGCAAGCGGTTACAGACCCAAATGATGGCATCCTTACCTTTAGAGATAACCAAACTATCTCGTCCATTTGCATCTATGGGAGTTGATTTTACGGGATCATACGACATAAAAAATTATACGGGACGCGCTTGTCTCATCACCAAGGATTATATTTGTGTATTTGTCTGCTTTGCTACGGAAACTATTCATTTAGAGGTTTTCGAGGTTCGTTACACGTAGTGGATGTCCGGAAAAATGACAATGAAACCAACTTTTTTGGTGCCTAACGTGCCTTTAAAGAAGATTTTCAAGCTTTCCTAAATGACTTTAAAGAAAAGGTGCTATCCAAGTTTGCTCACCGGTTGTCAAACTGATTAATCTTCCATACATGTCGTAGTTAGATGTTGTCGTCCGTATTATTTTTCTTATGTGAGTGTGTCGCCTCCCCGTTAAAGACAATTAACGAATTTAATCTCTATCTCTTTAAGCCATCAAAAAATGTTGACCGAAGAGAACTCGTCCGCATCGTGAAAAAATGCCGCGTCTCTTTAGCACGCCATCCGTTGCGATTCTGCAAGTCGTTCGTCACTGGAAACGTTGCCGATCGGTTGCGGTTGGTTTTGTTATTTAAATACTGCTCGCGTTGCCTCTCCCCAAACCACAGAACCTACGAATGCTCTAGCGATGGGTTTTGTGGTAAATACGATGGGTCGCACCACACCATGCTGCACCTGAGCCAGGTTAAGGATGACCATGGGCACCGACCAAGGCGCAAGACGTCACCAGGTCTCGTTTGCCTGAGTACACTCGTCAGCGTGGGACGGGCGCCGCGGGGTGTTTTGTTACCCAGCCTAATATGCCGCAGGACATATCGCGCGTTGAGGGGGAGCGGGTGTCAACCGAAGAAGAAGATGATGAAGCGAGAATGGCACATTGTATTCAAACGCGTGGACGGACCCGACAAACTCCTCGCCACTCAAATAGTGGTGCTCAGCGCCTGCCACCGCCATTACCGTTGCTGTGTCTGCAACAGGTGACTTCGCTCCTCAGTACGGCGGTTGTCAAGGTGATTGTTAAGGGTCGCATGCATCGGATTCGTGCTTTGATTGACGCTTGTTCGGAGAGTTCAATCATTTCCCAGCGTCTCCTTCGCCAACTTGGACTGCCATCGAGGATGGTTGGCTCACAAGAGGTTTGCTCCCTAACCCTACAAGCTAACTATGAGTCGAACCAGTCAGTGACCACCCAAGCGAAGGTATTGCGTCATTTTTCGCGAGTCACTCCGCGACAAGATTTGGACACGTCGATCAAAGCACAGTTTTCGAATCTGATGCTCGCTGACCTCGACTTTTTCGTTTCGTCACCGGTCGTCATGGTATTAGGGGTAGACGCTTTCCCGAAGATTATACAACCCGGAATTTCCCTTGTGATTTGGGGAGATCATAACAAAAAACTAAATTTTTGGGTTTGTGATATAGGGCACTTGGGCCCAATAAATTCCCTTATGTTATTTCATTTCCAAATTTTTGATATTTTGAATTTCCTTTAGCACATACTCAATAAATATTATAACAAAGAATTATCAGCGCCCATGAATTAGTTAACTATCTTTTTTATATATTTAAGATATTTTTACGTATTTAAGTGTTACAGTGGTACTGCAAGGAGGCCGGCATGTTTAAGCCGCAACCCTAAAGGTGAATGACAGTAATAGATAACTTCAAGCACTTACTGTTTTATCGACTCGTTCCAGTATCAATTCTCGATACCCGAACGGGTCGCTAGATCGGCCTCTCCGACGAGTCCCTTTGGCGGTTGACATCAATCACTAATTGATTGCCAAACGAACTGAAAGTTTTTCTTTAAAACCGCGTAAAAGTTATTAAAAGTGTATCGGACACAGTTGACGCCATCCTTCTTGCACCCGCCATTTTGCTGTCTTTTAAGCTCAAAATTTCCATCTTGTGAAAACCTAGGTTTGACCAGTTTCCACCTTTTAGCTTCTGGAACTAGCGTGTAAGCGGAGATTTCCGTAGGAACAATTTTGATCTGTAATTTGTTTAGTAGGCCTTACAGAAGTACACATCAATGCAGTAGTCATGGAAGGTGTATTGACGCCAATAATAGCAGTGCTGGCATGCCTTTTTTTGCGGAGCACTCGCTTAATTGCCTGCTGGGTATGTATTAATCTCACCTACAGAACGATCAAAGCTTTAGTGTTCAACCGAACGTCAAGCAGATAAGATCTGCGCTTGCGTGTTCCTTGAATATATCTGTGTCCATTAGCAATAAAAGCTTAAGTCGATTTGAGACAAAACTGAGTTATGTGTATAGTGTTCCACGTATATATATTATTATGAACACAAAAAATCTAAAACTTCTAGCATGACCTTAGCCAAAGAGATAACGCAACAAAAAAATACCCATTCATATAACTAATATGGCGATTGAAAACTTTGAAGCAAGATTTCTCGTAACTTTGAAATAAGACTTAAGCTGTTATTCCTTATCGACACAGATATTACGTAAGATAACTCTATATCAAATTTTATGTATGCAAAATTTTTTTAAG
Organism: Dichetophora obliterata; assembly: GCA_963920525.1. Classification (NCBI taxonomy): domain Eukaryota; kingdom Metazoa; phylum Arthropoda; class Insecta; order Diptera; family Sciomyzidae; genus Dichetophora; species Dichetophora obliterata. The sequence goes on along the minus strand of OY986436.1, from coordinate 125,325,281 downwards.
TATATATGAAAAGAATTTTTTATTTTTAGAAAATAACGGCATGGCTATTGCATGGTGTGCCATAAAGAGGTAAAATTTAAAAAATTATACATTGCAAGGCGTTACGATAATTTCCATGCATAAGGTAATTTTGGGGGGCATGCGATTTAAAAATTAATTAATAATTTAAAAACGGCATGTCCACATATAATATCATATTGTGATCAGTTCCAAGTACGTAAAATGAAAGGATCTTACGTTGTCAGTTTGGCTTTATCAAAACACAATAACCAAAATAAGCACAATAAAAACATATTTGTTTTTAGCTATTAGCCTGCCATTTTACATTTCTGTCTGCTTATCTGTATTTTACATTATCCGTCTGTCGGTCTGTTTCCTTTTGACATTCCGTCCACTACTTATTTATTTAATTTCGCAATATAAATCCGAGCAAAAAAAATCACATAATACCTAATAAAATTTTTGTAAAAATCGCTTTACCGCTACTTTGTTTTCAGTGTGAGCTTTAAAGCGCTCGTTAATACATACTCAAGATGAGATAGTTGGGCCTATTCTGCCATATCTGTTATTCTGTTATGAATTTTCTGTTATGAATCATAATAGATGCCGACCATAAAAAATCTGTTAAAATTGGTATTCTGAATTCGATCTTTTATGGCACCCTGTTTTCAATCTTCGAAAACAAAAATCTATTACAATTCGGTTAACTTCTGTTATAAAACAGCTGAAACAGCTGTCAATAAAATTAAATTATTCGACATGCTTATAAAATGCAAGCGCACATTCACTTTGCCCAACCTAAAAAGCTGCACGAAACGCACGTCAGCACGATCGAACGGTTTGCTATTAAGGTTTGCTAACTCCAGCAAAGTGGCCCGATAGTTTCTTTTATTTAAAGCTTGTCTTTAAAACACTTATAATATATAATCTTATATAATCTTATATAATATAATCTTATATTTGCCTCCTTTTATGAGCCATTTTTAATAAAATTCTGTCTGTCATAACATATTTTATAGCAGATTTTGTCATGCAGAATACCAAACAAAAGATTTTGTAAAAGATTTTTTGATAGTTCGAAAAATCTTCTATGATTGATACAGATTTCATAAAAGATTGTCGTGCAGAATACGTATTTTGGCTCGTAACAGATTTGTTGTCAGCTCTAAAGTTTGTTTGGGTAATCATAATAGAATAACAGAATTTTTTCATAACAGATTGTGCAGAATAGGCCCAAGTAAAGGTGTGCAAAGCTGCCCGACACTGCTTCACATCATAAGCTTACCAGAAGAAAAGATACTGAACTTTAAAACAGACAGATGCCCACACATACATAGGAAGCATGATTCAAAGAACTATAAATTATTGCGCATGTCCGTCATCTTTGCTGTGACGTAGGTGGTGCTCGTTATTGCAACCGTAGTCACAATGTATTCATAGGGTGTAAAGATTTAAAAATGTCGAAATTTTCTTATGAAAACTTGTTTTACTGAAATCAAATAAGCATCGTTACATAAAATACATGTCCAAAATAAAGAAAATATATTTTTTAGTACTGTTTGTGAAATAAATTGCATAATTTGTAGGGTGTTATCTCCCGTTTTTACTCCTTTACACAAAAATCAGCTACATTGCTTGATGTGTTTGATATAGTTTTGATTTTTTTTTATTTACATTTTGCTATTTTTGTCTCTTTTCTTATTTAATTTTCTCTTTTGGATATTTTGTTTTGTATGTATTCATCAAGTGTCATATTTGACGAGCAAGAATGACGAGGTGCGCAGTAATTTTTTTGTTGCGCTGGGAATACATTATCTAAAGTTTTTTGTATCATGTATTGGAAGTAAGTTAAAAACAATAGTTAAAAACCTAACGGCATAAGAAGTGGATGTCTTTTGTTAATTTGCTTATGTATTTAAATTCGTGTCTAATAATTTAAATACTGTGATATTAATGTTAACTGTCGTTCTTTGATGTTAAATGTTTTTCAGTTGTTAAAATGCCTTAATTATTTAACATTGTGAGTTAAATTGGTCAAGTAAAAATAATTGTTAAAAATTAATGTACATACAGTGCCTCACAAAATTGAGCATTCACTCATCATAAATTCATATTTCAGCGATTTCAACCTCTGGTGGATGCGAACCAGAAATGGTTTGCTCCAGAGGAAAGAAGCACGCAAAAATTTAAAGTGTGCTGCCTCTGGTGGATGCGATCAAGAACTGGTTTGCTCCAGAGGAAAGAAGGTATGCAAAAAAATAAGCGTATGCCGCCTCTGGTAGATGCGAACCAGAGTGATTCGCTCCAGAGTTCTGCGCACAGAACCAGAGTCCAACTCCGTGAGCTTACCTAAAAAGAATGCTGACTTGGTTGGTTTTGTGTCGCCCTTTTATATTATGTGGCGTGAAAACCAGTTAGGAATTATACGTTTGTTACTTGCTATACGTGTGTATTGCTGTAGAGCATTTGTTGTCGCTACACTTTTGTGTTATTTTGTCATAAGTAAGTATGTGTGTTTGTGTATATTGTTTAGTGGCTTATGCAGTAGTGCGGTTGTGTGTTGTCGATTTGTTTTATGGTGTCATGAATAAATATGTAGCGTTATCTGTATATATGGTTTAGTGACTGGTGAAGTAGTGGGGTATTTTTTGTCGCTGTTATTTTGTCATAAGTAAAGTAATGTGTGTCGGTATGTTCAATAGCTGCAATATACTATTTAATGCTATTTATATAGTTATAATAATAAATGTTTAATGATAATTATATAGATGTAGTTATAAAAATTATAATTATAAAATTATACGTTACACAGCAATCAGCTGTTTCGTAACAGAAGTTAACGGAATTGCAATAGATTTTTGTTATTGAAGATTGATAATAGGGTACCATAAAAGTTCAAAAGGTAGAACACCAATTTCAACAGATCGTTTATGGTCGGCTTTTTTTATGATTCATAACAGAAAATTCATAACAGAATACCAGATCTGGATGAATAGGCCCTGCAATTACCTGCAGCAAACATAAAATAAATAAAGCGTGGTATCCCAAGTCCATGAACATGTCCTCACAGTGTGTGGCAAAATGAAAACAAAGTATGCGTACATGTTGTAGAACTTGTCCGTTCTTGTATGGGGTGCTTTAGTTTTCCTACCTACTTTAAAATTGCAAAAGGTTCAATTGTAATAGAAGGGGTGTGTCAATTGGAAACTTTGCAGTCGGATGATCAAATTTTGACTGTTGGTAGAGCAATTTTTGGCATTTGTGAAGTGAATATAATTGTCAAAATTTATGCTAGCCCTAGGGGCAACTACAAATTTTGACAATCGAAAGCGAGTTTTCGACCACCACCAGCACAAGCAGCACAAGCAAGTGCAGTGCATAATTTGTTGCTAGCCAGTATTCTCCAAGTGCCACCACCAACAGAATGAAGCGCAATTTCTCCACTTTCAATTTATTTAATTCACGCCGGAGTATAATGGCAGAAATATGCCTCTGCGCTTGAGACATGCTAAAATGGTGCTTCTGAAATATTGGAGAGTTGACCAGTCAACTGAATTGTGCTGCACTTGCTGGTGCTGCTCGTGGCGACTCTCGGAGAACGTCGGCAAGCAAAAGAATCAAGTAATTTGCTCTGCACTTGCTTGTGCTGCTGGTGATGGCACGTGCAAGATGTTGGCTAGAAAGAAATTTGCGCTGCACTTGCTTGTGCTGCTGCTGGTGGCACTTGGAGGATGTTGGCTAGCAACAAATTGTGCACTGCACTTGCTTGTGCTGCTAGTGCTGGCACATGGAAGATGTTCGCCAGCAAAGAAAGCTAATTTAACTTTGCTGCTCTTGCTGATGCACCGGGAGATCGTTGGCCCACAACACACGCACACATAAACTCAAGCATTTTCGTTTTAAACACTCGAATTAAATATGTCGCAAATTGAATAAAATGCAGATTAAATAAAATATTTGCGCTAAAACACGACCGAAATGTGAAACGTCAAAATTTGTAATTGTCAAAATTTTATCGTCCATTTGGCACAGCAAAAAAGACAAATTTATTTCAACACACACAAATTTTATTCAACATGATATTTTCTATCCTACGACAACTGAAAAGTTTCCTTTTGACACACACCCAAAGTAACGTAATGTGGTCTAATGTCAATGGAGCTGTGCGTTCTTTCACTTATTGTTTCAAACAAACCTTTCTTACACAAGTGATAATAATAAACGTAACGTAATGTGACGGGAAGTAAGGATCTGTGAAATTTGGATTTCTACGAGAATTTCTACGAGAATTTCTACGAGAAAAAGAGCAACTGAACATTGAGATTCGATTCGAATAGTGTGCTATTATATATTGTTGAACTACGCTTTTTGTCGAGTTTTCGGTAATAATATGATAGTTCTATTTATCCACAGTGTAACGGGGCGAAGTTTTTCAAGCGCTGACCGAACGTAAAAATTAAAAAATTAAGTCATCGGCACGTCGAGGACTCAATCCAAATAAAATAATACCGAACCTGCAATTAAATTTTAAAAAAATCTTAAAAAAAACAAAAGAGTAATCGTTTGGGCCCAACAATTCAACAAAAAACTCCAGAGCTCTGGTGGACGAGCTCGGCCCACACAATTCCCACCCTACCGTGAGCGTTCGGAGCTAGAATTTAAAAACCGTTTCATTTGACTAATTCAAAGATTTAATTAATATAAGTTTTAATTAATAAAATTTACAGTAATGAGCTTTTATAAAAAAATCTATACTTAACAAATAGTGCGTACTATTGCTTCAATTTGAAATGGGTTTAAGTTTAATTTTTAATTGATTAGGAAAAGGTAGCAAGTTATATATTATTTAAACTGTATTTAAATTTAAGTATGTTCAATTAATTATAAGTAGTTTTCAAAGCCATTATTTATTCTTAATATATGGGCAATATTTAAATTAACTTTGCCAGTATTTTAGCATAAAAAAAATATATAAAAAAAGTTGTATATTTCAATATATTTTTTTTTTAAAATATTAAGCATAAGAATACAAGTCTGTTAAAAAGAATAAAAAATTCTTGGCAGAGTCTCAAAAGGACCAACTTTCCCTAGTCTTACTTAAGCTAATCCAAAAAAACAAAGAAGCTAGTTTTGTATTAATAAAAGGAAAAATAAATGTTGTTTTTATATAAACTAGTTTTGATTAGTTTTCATGCCATTTCAGTTAATGTTAGCAAAAAAAAATCAAAACGATAAAAAAATTATATTATATATCTATTGTATTATATATATATAGTAAGCTTAAAACCTTATCAATGCAAACGCGTTGTCATTTTTTTTTTTGCTAACATCAACTGAAATGGCATGAAAACCAATCAAAACTAGTTTATATAAAAACTAGTTTATATATATTATATCCAGGTATTTTATTTGATTAAAATTGTTTGTCATGAAAATGGCATAATGAAATCTAAGCATAGGACTAAAAGTTTAAGTAAAAGAAAATTTCAAGTAAATTAAGGAGCTTTCATATTTCTTTTATAATTTGAATTTGATTTAGTTAAAATGGAAAATTTGAGTTAGCATTATATTTGTTTTTTAGTTGGCTGGCAAAGATTTCGGTCAAAGTGTTGGCTTTGAAAACTTCTTAACGTTTATTAGTTAAATATATTAAAACATCGTTAAACGTTAAATTTTTTATAAAATCGCCGAATAAGCCTCGTTTGATTTAAGCATACGAATATAAGATAAAATAATGCCTTTTTGCAAACCTGACTCGAATAGCTTCGAAAAGCTATAAAATGTAAAGAAAGCTATAAGAAATATGAATCAAATGTCTTCTATATGGAGATATTCATAACAATATACGCTGTTTATAGCTGGCAAAATTTCGTTACTTTACATTATGTCTATTATAATTCGAATTTTAAGGAAAATAATACTGAAGGGGCTTCCACTGTTCGAGAGTTCTATCTACTACTTTCTGCCACAATAGTCATCTCGTGGTTCAGTATTTTAAAATACCATGTAAATTAAAATATTCTAAAAAAAAATTAATGTCTTTGATAAATGTATCAACAAAATCCGTTGTTGACTAAAAAATAAAAAAATTATCTTTTTCCAAAAAATAATCCAAAATAATCCAAAATATTTGGATTTTGGCTTTCTTAATCCAAATCTAAGCAAAATGTTAGGCCGCTGGCAATTGGTTTAGAATTTTTAGGCCTCCAAAGTTGGAAAAAATGGCCTAAAAATCTTGCTCTTTTTTCAGTTTTCTAACAAATCTAAACTTTAAGGCTGTCAAAATAAAGGTAATGCGAGTATCTATTTAACGAGGTATCACACATAAAAATCTGTGCATACATTTTTTAAATATTACTTAATTACACAAATTGATATCCATAAAGCTAAGTTTTCTTGGAAAACTGAAAAATGTAGCTACATTTCTTCGTACATTATTTTTCAACTTTAGAAGCCTTTAGGCACATAGATGACAAATTCATTTGAACCGTGCTGCTGAACTAATCACTTGATTTAAAACTCTTAAAGACAAACCTATTATATCTAAGAATATAAAAAATAAAAACTCAAACAATTTGTCACTCGAGCCGCCAAAAATATTAAGTAAAAGTGCGAAGATTACATATTAACACCGCGACAGACTGTTTACATTTAATAATTGTGCTTTTTGCTTTGTTCGATCGCTTTATCACCACCACCTACCCCGCTTCTCTTTTGCTGTTGCTGCCAATGTCCTCTTAATGTCTACTCCCACGCAAAGAACATTAAAGCTTAAAGATGTCTCTCCACGTCGCTCTTGTCTAAATGCTTCAATCTAGTGGCCTCTACTAATTTGGGATAACTACCTTATCGTGGTGTAGGGGCTTAAATTGCAGCACAGCGGGCTATGACGACGGGAACCTCGGCTCCAGGGAGCCTTGGTTCCTGGTAGGGTCACCCATGTCGTACAGGCTGTTGTGGGGCAATGAACTAAAACTTATCCCACCCTTAACTCCGGGGTCGAGGGATGGCGCTCACCGAGTTCAAAGTTTGCAGCCAAGGGTAATCTATGCTGTATTCTAGCGTATCCCCTCTCTGACTTGGCCGAACTAAAGAGAAACACTGGCTTTACCATGGTATTGGGCTCGCCATGGCCGACTTTCCCTTTCCCCTTTTAACCTCATAGCCTCCCGCGCTGCTCCGGTGGCAAAGGGGGCGTAAGAATCAGATGATAAATAAAAATTCAAACACCGAAAACCAACCCGCAGTGCTAGGGGATAGCACAGAAGATAAACTGCTTGCCTCCAGTCAGGAGGCAATCGTTGAAGGCACAGAGAGTACCAGTCATAGTACTCCTGGGTCTTCTAGTCAAACACAAAACACCATACCCGAGACCACCAGCCACAGTGGCTCGACAAAACCATCCACATCCTGCTCCAATGTGACCACCAGCCATAGTGGTCCGAAGAGCAGGAAATCCCACGGCGCGCTACTGAAAGCGAAATATACCAAGGCTCTGTTCATTCTTGCCAAGATAGATAAAAATGCGGAGCAGGGTACGGTTCAGGAGCGTGACATGGAAGACAAACAAAAATGCGAGGCTACAATTGATGAGTACCTGAAGTACCAGGCCACTCAGCCTGCTGCCGCAGCCAATTCAAAGCGAAATCGATTGCAAGATGCGATCGACAACGTTTCGAAGAGGGCAAAGGTCAGCGGCAAGTCAACCGTGGCTGAGCAACCGACAACCAGCCAGCGCGCCTTTAGTGAGGTGGCCAGGGATCACCTACAGGTGGCGCTGATTGACGCCAACTCGAACAGCCACAAGTGGATTTTGGAAGAGTGGGGCAACATCGAAGCCAAGTTTTCCGAGATGGTCATTGAGCATTTTCTCGGCAACAAGGGTGGTGCGCCTTCATCTTTCGAAACTGCGGATGTAGTGCGAGGATTCCAGCTGATAAAATGCGAGGATCAGTTCTCCAAAGAATTCTTAAGCGAGTGCGTCTCTAAGATCAGAGACGCGTGGGACGGCTTAAGCTTTAAGCTAATCCTGGCTAAGGATATTCCGAGGAGACCTCGTGCTCGCATTTGGTTGCCTAAGAAGAAGCTTGAGAAAAACAAGCTCATCGAAATCCTCCAACTGCACAATCCAGACATTCCCATGAACGACTGGGCTGTCATCAAGACTGAGGACCCCCAGCGTAACAGCATGACCTTTCTACTGCTTAGCTCGGACGAGTGCCTGGGTGCTCTGGAGAAAGCGGGCAACACCCTTAGGTTTGGCATCCGTCGTGCCAAGCTAAAGATTTTCAAAGACCCGTCCGAGGAAGAAGGCATCAGCGTCGATGATATCCTCGATTGTGGCAGCAGCCTTAACAACCACCAGTCACGTAATGCCACTATCGATAATACAGGTTAACCTGCAGCACGCCAGATGTGCTGCTGATAATCTGGTCATCCTCATGATGGAGGATGGTATCGACGCGGGCATTATACAGGAGCCCTGGGTCAGAGACTCAGTAGTAAAAGGGTTCCAGAGCAACCACTACAACTTCTACTACAATAGAACAGCAGGTAAGCCAAGAACTTGCATTGTAGCCAAAAAGAACATACACTTATTTCTACTCCCTAACCTTAGCTCCTCAGACCTGACAGTTGTCAAACTGGAGGGCGTCAACAATCTTTTTATAGCCTCAGCCTACATGGGCCACGATAGGGAAGCTCCTCCAGACGAGGTAAAGCAATTAGTGGCTACGGCAATGCAGAACAACACCACCACAATTTTGGACTGCGATGCCAATGCGAGACACATACTATGGGGCAGCTCCGAAATAAACACTAGAGGTGAGTTTTTATTTGATTTCATAATTAACTCTAATTTAAACATATGCAATAAAGGAAATACACCTAATTTCACCTTTCCAAGTACTGACAACTTCACAGGCTGGAATCAAGTCTTGGATATTACCCTTCTATCCGAAAACGAGTCTCTAAAAGTAGTAAATTGGAGAGTTTCGAGCAAAAGTTCCTTCTCGGATCACAGCTTGATCCTCTTTGATTTGAATCTTGAAACACAGGCCCCTCTTCCATTTCGTAACCCCAAACGTACTGACTGGGTCAAATTTGCCAAAGTGGCTCGCCCAAAAATCCGATCTTTAGCCTACAAGCAAATCTCAACTGCGGAGAAGATAGAATATTCCGTGGAGGCCCTAGAGCAAACCATACAGGTTGCCTTTAGAGTGTCATGTCCCACTAGCAGGGGCAAGAAGAAATCTCTTCCTCCATGGTGGAGCAAAGATCTATCCGACCTTAGGAAAAGGGTTAGAAAAATTTTCAACTCATGTCATAGGCAGTGTCTTTGGCAACCGTACAGAGACATCCTTAAAACCTACAAGAAAGCAATTCGAGACGCGAAAAAGCATTCTTGGCAGGAATACACCCAATCGATCGACAATATAAAAGAATCGGCTAGACTAAGCAAAATTCTCTCCAAAGAAAGCACCAGTCCATCTTTCATTTGGAAAGACGATGGTACGTGGACAGAATCTACCAATAAATCTCTGGAACACTTATTCAACACACACTTCCCCGGCTGCAGGAGCAACTGCAATGAGAACTTAGGTTTTCAATCACCTGAGGCAACTGCGGCGGTTCCGACTGGCTCCTTTATCTCAATGGAAATGGTTATCTGGGCCATAAGCAGCTTCTCTCCATACAAATCCCCAGGTCCCGACGACATACTTTCAATAATGTTGCAGAAACTACAAGATGTCGTTGCACCTATCCCACTCTCTATCTTCACTAAGTGCCTCTGCCTTAACTACACTACAAGGAGATGCAGAAGAGTTAAGGTAATATTTATACCCAAATCTGGGAGGAGAGGTCATGAATCAGCCAAGGATTTTAAACAATACACTCTTGCGGCCTTCTTAGACATAAAAGGGGCTTTTAACAATATTCATAATAGGGCCATTTTTGATTCTCTTAGAAACCTTGGTGTACAAGCACCGGTGAGAAACTGAATAATCTCAATGCTCAGTAACCGTATAATCCAGGCAGACCTGGGTGGCCGCCAACTCACGAGATTTGCTAGTAGGGGTACTCCGCAAGGAGCAGTGATCTCCCCCCTACTCTGGCTCATCGCCATGAATGAATTTCTTAATACACTAAATTGCAATGGGGTTAAAGTGGTGGCTTATGCGGATGACGTGGTTGTTATGGTGTCAGAACTGTTCCCCTCTACGCTTAGTGAGCTAATGGAGGTTGCTTTGGGAAAACTCAGTGTCTGGGCTGCCAGGTGCTTCCTAGGAGTTAACCCTAGCAAGACGGAACTGATGTTATTCACCACAAAAACCAAAGCGTCACAATTTGTCCTTCCAAAGCTCAACAACCAACCTCTTACACTATCCAGTAGCGTAAAATATCTAGGTGTCATTCTGGATCCTAAGCTAAGCTGGAAAACTAACATCGAACAAAGGGTCAAGAAAGCCTGTATAGCCTTCTACGCCTGCAAAAAACCTTTGGTAGAAAATGGGGTCTTCAACTAAAAATGCTCTTATGGCTATACACAGCGGTAGTGCGACCTACCTTGGCGTATGGTGCACTAGTATGGTGGCCTGCACTGAATAAAGCATACAACACAACAAAACTAGCTCGGATCCAGCGATCCGCATGCATAGGTATCACAAGGGATATCCGCTCATGCCCCACTGATACACTTAATGTCCTGACACATTTACTCCCCATAGATCTACACATTAAGCTTACTGCAACAAACAGTGCAGTCAGACTCAGAGAGTCGTACAACTGGCAAAATAGACCTTATGGACACAGCAACATTCTTAATCCTCTACCTCGGGAACTGATTCCTGGAAAAACGGACTACGACACTCCCAAACTCGACTTAACGAAATCCTTTACAACCAAGTTTCCCACCAGGGTGGAATGGCGCAATGGGGGAATTGATCTAGCCTTCGATGTGTCCTTTTACACGGATGGCTCCAAGATGGAGTGCAGAGTGGGAGCGGGTATATACTCTGAGAAACTAGGGGTGGCGGACTCTTTTAGTCTAGCCAGCGTCTTTCAGGCCGAGCTTTTTGCGATAAGAGAAGCTTGTCGCACCTTAAGGAGAGCTAACACCAACCACATTAACGCAGCTATTCTGACGGATAGCCAAGCTGCCGTTCAATCTTCAGCTGCGATCAGCACTAACTCCAAACTGGTAAGGCAGTGTAAGGATGAACTGGCCCGACTGAGTCACCAACTTAGCATTACTATAATCTGGGTTCCCGGCCATACGAACTTTTATGGTAATGAAAAGGCGGATGAATTGGATAGGCGGGGTTCTTCCCTTGACGTTTCTAGAGCGGAACCAGTCAAAGTTCCACTGAACACAGTTAAGGGAGGAATTCATTCTTACTACTTAACCTTAGCCGGTCGTAGATGGAGAGAACTACTAACCTGCAACTTATCAAGAAAAATATGTTCCCTTTACAACATAGGCAGAACTCAACAGATGCTCTCAAAACCCCGGAACGATATAGCCAGATTAACGGCTATTATTACGGGTCACTGGTGCATCGGAGTTCACGCCGAGAGAATTGGACTTCCTTTCAACACCCACTGTCGCAGCTGCGATGACCCAAATGAAAAAGAAACACTAACACACTTTCTGTGCACCTGCCCGGCCCTGGCCAGGTCGAGACTAACAACGCTTGGCAGGCCCTTCCTCAGCAACCTAGAGGAACTTTCAACAACAAAAATCAACAATCTTCTAACGTTCATCAATCGCACCGGATGGTTATAACCTAGCAGTGCGCTACCCAGTCAACCAACAGAAACACGAGGTTATGGTATCAAAACGGCTCACTAGAGCTACTTGGATCCTACTTGAATGTAGAATCACCATCTAAACCAACCAACCAACCAATGCTTCAAAGTCTCTTAAGGTAGATGAAGAGGGAGCCACATTATTTATTTATTTATTTAATCAATGGTATGTTAACCTTACTGACTATATGCTTAATATATAAGTATGTACATGCAAAGTAATAGATATTACACTTTAATATATTGAATTTAATTGTTTGAACATTATCGTCTTAGTGACTGAAAAATCAATAGAATATACATTTGATAGATTATTAAATTCTCGCAAAGTTCTCACGATTGGTGAATTTGAAGCATAATTTGTTCTGTGCACTCCAATATTAAATGGTGCACTATTTCTTAATGTTCTGGAAGGAACATTAAAAGTTATTTGATTGAGAAGATACGAACAATCAGTGTTGCCAGAAATAATATTGAAAACAAATAAGAGGGATAATATAGTTCTTCGATTTTCCAGGGTTTTCAAGTTTATAAGTTTACATCTAACATCATAGGAGGGAAGAGGATCTGAAAAGTTAATAGAACGAAGTGCATATTTGAGGAATCTACGCTGAACACGTTCTAAGCGATTCACATGCGTATTGTAATACGGATTCCAAATAAAACTTGCGTATTCCAACTTGGATCTAACCAGACTAGTAAACAGAATTTTTAGTGTATAAGGATCAGTAAATTCATTACTATTGCGCTTAATAAATGCTAATAAAGAGTATGCCTTAGGAATTATATAATTTAAATGATGAATAAAAGTAAAACTTGAGTCAAATATAACACCGAGATCTTTTATTAATGTTACTGATTTCAAATTTTGATTATTCAACTTGTATTGATCATGAGCATTATTTATTTGTTTCGAATATGAAACTTGAAAACATTTATTTATATTTAGAGATAAACGGTTTTTAGAACACCATTCATATAGATTATTTAAGTCAGACTGCAAAGCAAGCATATCAGAACTATTTGCTATTCGAGAAAAAATTTTCAAATCGTCGGCAAACATTAAGAACTTCGTGTTATTAAAACAGGAACTAACATCATTTATAAAAATTATAAAAAAAAGTGGTCCTAAAATGCTTCCTTGAGGAACACCTGAGGAAGCTATAAACGGTTCAGACATGGATTCTTCAATAGACACCATGCAGAGTCTATTGCTTAGGTATGACTTGACCCAAGATACGAAATTTGAATGGAACCCTAAACGCAAGAATTTCATTACTAAGATATGATGCGAAACCCTATCAAACGCTTTTGCAAAATCCGTATAAATAGTATCAACTCGAAAGCCATCTACTAATGAAGAAATACAATAGTCTGTAAAGGTCGCTAGATTTGTGACTGTTGATCTGTTCGGCATAAAACCATGCTGATTTGGCGATATTATATTTTTTATTTCAAAGGTAAGTTTCTTTTTAATAATGCTCTCAAAAATTTTTGAAATATTTGATAGCTTAGATATTGGTCTATAATTACAAATATCATTTTTATTTCCATTTTTATATATCGGACTGATGAAAGAAATTTTCCAAGCATCTAAAAAAGTTCCAGTCTGTAAAGATTTATTAAAAATAATTTTTAGTGGTTCTAACAGTGAATATTGGCAATGAGTTAAAAGAAATGCAGAAAATCCATCTACATCTTTTTTTTGAGAGTTATTTAAACCCTGTATCGAAATGGCGATATCAGCGCTAGAGATTTCAAAACAACCAAAATCAATATTTACTCCATAATTAGTATTGATATCTATATTTTTGTCTTCATCCGTAATAAAATTAGAGCAAAAAAATTTAGCAAACAGATTTGCAGAATCAACATAAGATTGAGACCAAACACCTTCATAACACATAGAAGACGGAAAACCAGAGGTCATTTTTTTTGAATTTATAAAAGTCCAAAAATTTTTTGGATTCAACTTTATATTTGACTCATAGCGGCAAATATATTGTTTGTATAAGAATTTATTTAAAAAATTGAATTCCCTCAAATAATGTTGATGTTTAAAAAAATATTCAATATTGTTTGTGGCTTTGTATAAATTAAAAAACTTATTTCTTAGATTTTTCAATTTTTTTAACCCAGTGGTATACCACGGTAGCTTAAACATTTTACAAGGACATTGAGGGATAATTCTTTAATAACAGTGTCAGCTCAAATTAAACAATCAGAAGACCGGTTCTTGGCTCACTCTAATATACTATATGAGCGTATTTCTAGCAAACTCTCCTGTCTGGAAGAAAGCTTACACACAAGATAGAGAGTGAAATAGATGCGATGAAAAGCAGAGTGAGTGTGTTTGAAAATAAAGTTTTGGCGATAGAAAACCAGCTGTCAGCACTTGCGAAGCGTTGCGACGAACTTGAAAAGACAAATGCATTGAATATTAACAACAACAAAAAAGAAGCAGCTGATGTCTCAACCGATGCTCTCCTATTTGGCATCCCGCACTGTAAAGCAGAGAACCTTAAATCGATCTTCAATCAAATCTGTCATTCGATAGATTTTTTACCTTCACAGATAAGAGACATATTTCGTGCCAAAACGAAAAACAACAATAACAACTCAGTTGTTATTATTAAATTCTTCACGCCATACGATAGGAATCGTGTATTGAAAGCCTTTGGTGATTTTAGAAAGAGAACAAAAACAGCTGTTAACCTTCGTGGAGCTGGGTTTGATTGTGATAACATTGTATACATCCAAGAAAACCTTACGATGGAAACCAGAAAATTGTTGCGATCAGCGATTGTAAGCTGCAAAAAATTGGTTTAAAATGCTTTTTTTCGAGGTACGGTGCAAATTCGTGGGAAAAAGAACTCTGAAGCAGTACCTGTACTCTCTGAAACTGATTTGGGTAAAATTGTCGCGAATGTTGCTACAGAAGTACCTGAGTGAATGTTATATATAAGGTTTATTATGAAATTATTCACATTTGTTGGATTGTTGATGATATCATATTCACATATATTTCCTACTTTTATCTTTCTTCTATTTCTTATCTTGAACTTTTATTACTTCTTGATACAACTCTTCTACCTTTCTTGCTATTTGCTTGTAGTTGCGTGTTTGTCACTTAAATGTAATATTAAGTTTGTTGAATAATAATTGTAATTGTGGTGCTCGTGAAAACAAAAAAAAAAATATTGCAAGCAGTATCAGGGATTGAAAGTTTCAACGGTTCTAAGCTTGACTATGTAAGGCATGTTTTTGAAAGTTCGATTGTAGATATTTTATGTGTTTCTGAAATATGATTTAGCAATGATGTTGATGATTCATATTATAAACTAAATAATAATTATGAACTGCTGAGAAACGATAGGTTGAATTATAAGGGCGGGGGGGAAGGGGTTTCAATATACTATAAGTCGTCTTTGAATTGTAAAGCCATTAGTTAATCCGTTAATGTTGTTTTTGAGTTTCTAAATGTACAAATTTGTGATCGTAATAGTACCAAAGTGTTTCTGTCTTGTGACTATAACTCCAATCGCAGTAATAATAAGCAACCTTATTTTGATTCGTTATCTTATTGTTTAATAGATAATGATTTCTTTGTTGTATGTGGGGACTTCAATGTTAATTTGCTTGTTAATGAAAACATAACTACAAAATTATATGAAGGATTGACTCATGCTGGGTTATCGATTGTTAATAGTAGTACGCCTACTAGGTTAGCTAATAACGCTAATCCTTTTTCTTTCATAACTTCTGACGCTTCTTCAGGCTTATTTTTTGAACAAATATCATTTGTTAGTGACCATGATCTTATTTTTTGTACTTTTAATATTAATCTCTGTTGTAATAATTTACCAATTTCAATAACCTATAGCGACTTTAAGTCAATTGACAGCGAATCTCTGTTTTGTGACATAATGTCAATTCCTTGGAATGACTGTTGGTATCTTAATTCAGTTGTAATAAAGTCATGTTTTTTGTAAGTAAAATTAATGCCTTATTTGATCAACATGTTTCCTTTCGTACTGCTCGTTGTGTTAACAATATATGTCCGTGGTTCACTCACTATATTAAGTTGACCATAAAAAAAAACGAAAACAGGCTTACACAAAATAGAAAAGATTGCCGACAGACTTGTCCTGGGAAGCATATAAGACAGCTTGAAATGAGGCCAATTCGGTTGTAAAGGATGCCAAGAAAAATTTCTAAAAGCCAAAACTTGACGTAACACTTTCCTCTAAGCAACTTTGGAAAAATTTAAAACAAATTGGAGTGTTCAACAAACGGTTGCCTAAGTGTCAGATTGACCCAGATTCTCTTAATAACTTTTTGTCTCTGACTCACAGGCCGTTGTAAACTGTAATTAAAACAAAACGAACTCTGTCAATAATATAAGCAATTTTGAGTTTTCCAGCGTCTATAATGAAAATTAAGTCCAGTGCTCTTAGAGAAGATGGTATAAATATTAGGTTTGCTAAAATAATTTTGCCTTACATTTTGAGTCCGTTAACGCACATCATCAACCACTGCTTTACCAGCTCGTCCTATCCTGAAATGAGGAAAGTAGGAACAATTAATCCCATTGCTAAAAAATCTAGAGCATCTGAACCATCTTATTTTCGACCTATAAACTTGTTATCATCTCTTTCTAAAGTCTGTGAGTCACTAATGGCAGATCAGATCTCGCATTAACTTTGCGTTAATAAGCTCCTGTCTCCCTTTCAGTCCAGTTATCGTCCTGGTCATAGTTGCTCTACTGCAGTAGCTAAGATCTTGAACGACATTCGAATATCCTTTGATAAAGAGCATCTTACTTTACTCTGCCTCTTGGATTTTTCTAAAGCATTTGATACTGTAGATCATTATATTTTATGTTCGCAGCTTGAATTATTATTTTGCTTTTCTTTAACTGCAGTCAATCGTATTAAAAATTATCTAAAAGGTAGATCCCAAAGATTAAAAATTGACTCCTGAACAGCGGAGTGCCACAAGGCTCAGTTCTTGGGCCACTTCTCTTTCCAATTTTTATTAATGATATCTTTACCATTCCGAAAAATGTAATAATGCATGCATATGCGGATGATCTCCAGCTTGATATGTCTCGTCCTATTGGTCTCAGCGAAGATCTTTGCTACAGAGTTAATAAAGACCTAGATTTAATTAATAAGTGGGCGATAAGTAACAAGCTTAAACTAAATCCGTTAAAATATTTTGTGTTGCCAATTTCAAAAAGTCGTTACTCTGTTGAAGATATTCCTGCCGTATATATAAGTACTACACCACTGAAGTCTGTTGAAAAGATAACCAACCTTGGTTATCGGATTAACACATTGTAAGCAAAATATAATTTGTCTTAAGAAATCTGAGAATGACTGCTCAGATCACACCAACAGAAACTTGTCGTAAACTAGTAATACAGTTGATTATGCCTTTTATAAATTATTTTGAAGTGGTGTTTAGTAATCTAGACTGACATTCGTTACATAAACTTCAAGTGGCGTTAAACTATGCGGCCCGTTATGTGTATGGACTTAGAAGATTTAGCCATGTTACTGGTCTAAGCTCCCTAATTCTAGGATGCAATGTAGAACATTATTTAAAAGTTAGAAATTGTAAGAATTGATGGTTGTGTTGATTTTGTTGTTTTAATTAAATTAATTTTAGAATTTAACTTAAGTAATTTTTATATATAAATTTAATAACTGTTTGTTTCTTTTTCATTCTGATCTTATGTTTGTTCGAGATATGTATTATATTATTTTATTGTACGCAAAAGAATAACTATTTCTTATGCACTTATATATGAATAAAGCCAAATTACACATTACAAATTGCTAACTCCTACACCAAATTCGAGTGCTCTGAAATTTAAATATTTGGATTTAGCGAGTCAAAACTAATATAATCCGCAAAAAAAAAATAAATAAAAAATAAAAGTTGTCCCTATTCTTGAAATGTTCCAAAAATTTTCAAAATTTTTTTATTTTATATAAATATATAGTTAACATTTAGTTTCTGAATTAAACGTTTACTTAGTAACAATGTGACTACACAAAGATTTGATTTTTAGCCTTATTCTGGTGATTGACAACTGTAAATTTATTGACAAGCTAATATTTTATCTGATATGGTTTTTTGTCCATGGAGTTGGAATCATCAGAAATGTTTTCTCAAAATTATTTGTTGTGAAGATTTCTTCTATGTTTACAGTTTTGTCAAGTAAAGAGCTTTTGCTAACATTTGAAAATAGAAATCTTTACAATTATCAATGAATTTGTAATTGATGCATTGGGTGCACAAAGGGCGTGAAGGGCTCTTTTATGAGTAATAGATAATGATTATCCACATCGATACGAAGAACTTTATTGTCGTTTTATGCAAAAAGGGCGTCAAGTTCACACCCTTTTCGCACCCAACTGTTTTTCATATGATATGGGCGAGTGACAATACGTCGATATTTGAGCAATTTTAACAGCGATTTGATAACGTTGGTCAATTATTAGTTGCTAGGAGTGCGGACTATATATAAATAAGACGTGTTCGATTTCTATGGGACCCAAAAATATATCAAACATACCCATAATATCAAAAAAAATAAAATATATTTAATAGGTAGGAATATTCATAAAAATTTGAATTGAATGAATTTTTGGGGTTGTTGATATAAACTCTTCGCTTCGTATTCGTTGTGGCCAGTATCAAAGCAAGGATATTTATTTTTTAAGATATCACTAAATTTACATTTTCTTTTAGACGAGATTTTTCCATCAAAATTTTTTAGCTTATAACGAAACCGATAATAAAACAAAAGAAAACGAAACGAAAGAAGTGTTACTTTGTTGCCAAATTGTTTACTACATGGTTGTGAATTTGAGGTACAAAATCGTACGTATTGGAAATGTACGGAATGGCAAAAGAAAAGGATTGATAATAAGAAAAAATGAATATCGCCTACGGAAGAAACTATTGCAAAAAAATACAAAAGATTTTTAATATGTAAAAAGGAGGACATTTGGGTCAAAAAGGAGGACATGCAATTTTTGATGTAGAATTACGTCTCACAGCGCGGTTTGTATGGGGGTCATTTCACAAATTTTTTCAAAGTGATATTTGACACTTTGGGGTATACCTACAGCCTTTAATATTCATCGTACAGAGAAAAAAAACAGATGCGTCGCTGGACACACGAGAGAACCAAAGCTTTTTCGCAATTTTATACGTTTAATTATTTAATGGTTTTTTTAATAAAAAAATGTTTAAATTAAAATATTTTAAATACCATAATGTTAACTGAACACAATAATATTTCCACCAGTAAATATTATTACCTTACATTATTATTTTACATTAATTTTGAATTATTTTTGTAAGTATTAATGAAATTATTGGGTTTTAATATCTAAAATATCAAAAGTATATTATATAGATGTAATGTCATCGATATTTCTAGCAAATATTACATCAATAGTTGTCCTAATCTTGTTGTGTAAATATTTGGATCGCTTGTCATTCGAAAATTATATATATCAAAACAGCATTGTTTAAGGCTTAGAATTTTTATGAAACTGATTTTTTTATATTTCAAAAGTATAGTCTTTCTGACGTTAATGTCCAATTAAAATAGAAGTAACGTAATGTGATCTAATGTCAGTTGAGCAGTGCGTTCTTTCACTTATTGTTTGAAACAATGCTTTCTTATACAAGTGGTTTTAATAAACGTAACGTAACGTGACGGGACGTATAGATCCGCGGATTCTAGATTTCTACGTTATTTTAAATTACATACATTACATACTTTACAGCTGTTTTAGTAAGTGTCGAGCCACTTTCGTGTACATTCATTCTCTTTATACTCATTTATCTCGAAACTACTTTTATCGGCATGGTGTTGTAGAAAAAACAAAAACTTTTCAACCCAATCATCTGCAATTTTAAAATGCTATTCATAACAGCGATGGCTATCGCTGGAACTAGAATCAACGTTTTATTTAAAAACATCGTATATTTTACACTTAATAACCGGTAGAAAACAAGCTGTTTTAAGAAATTAATTTTCAAAAGCGCATCAATTTTTCATATCTTTTTTTCTAGTGCCAGCCATAGCTGCACTCATAGTGATTAATTATATTCTAGGCTTTTATTTTTCAGATAAATAGAACAGTCAAAATCTACAACACCGCCCATGCCACATTTCCTTGAGAGCGTCTCATTGACCGCCATTTTGAACAAGATCAATAATTTTTTAAACAAAAAAAATATTTGTTTAATATCGTTGATCCTAGGTTGGGTTTTCTTCAAGTTGACATAATGGCGTTTCTAGCTCGAAAGTGTTTCCATGCACAACATTGAGACGAGTTGGTCTTCGGCCATTCTATTCGCCATTTTTTCTTAGTATAAATGTGTGCGTTCAGAAGGTGCAACATTTACTAAACATATTGAGTCTTTGATCAGTATTAGTTTCCGCTACTTTGTGTGCCTGCTGAACGGTTTGTTACATTTTATGTCAGCGCAGTGACAGAATTAATATAAAATAACAAATAATCAATAAAACCTCATTGAACAGTTGAGCAATTAGTTAAATCTAAGAAGTTTCGTGGAGTTTCATGGATTTAACGAAATTTAACTTAACTCGCGTTTCCATGTCAAGTTAATCCCGAGTCAACCTCGACTTAACTCGCCATGGAAACGTAGTATTTGATCGATAATTGTGATCTGCTGCATTAGAGCTTCAGGCATTCACAATAGAATATGTAGGGCAGCTAATGAACAATCCCTTTAATAAATTCCTGTCGTCTACTGCAACAAAGCTTCAGTTAATATTGAATGAATCACATCATATCAGAAATGGTTGGTTTGGAGTAGTGATTAGTGTATAGAACTATCAATCAGAAGACGCGAGTTCGATCCTCACGCTTGCAAAGAAATATTTTTAATTAAAGTTTTTTCTAAATGACCTCTATATTTAATATGTTGACTTTATATGATTTAAATACTAAATGTTTGATAGTTTAAATCATACTTGATTTTAAATACAAATTCTAGTTGTTTGATAGTTTAAAATCGTTTATTGAGCTTAAGGTCAAAGTTAGAACACTTAATTGTTCTAACGAATTTTTCCAAAGAAACAACAACAACAACAAAGTTTTTTCAATATGAAAAGGAAAAAGTCACTATCTGATTTTATTGCACAATTTCTGCCCTGCTAAAAGCGTCATCAGAAATCTTTGTGATACCCGTGCAAGCGTGCATTAACGCACTGCACCACCGGGGCGATGAGATTTGAAGTGTCAATTTCTCAGTTTTTCTCAATTTCAAATTTGTTGTTGTATTTCTGTTTTACTTTAGTCTCTATGCTTATGTTATTATATGTAGTCCAACAGCCTGCTGGAAGTCTGCACTAACAAAGCATGTTTACTGAAGTTGTTTTTAGAATTTTTGCTGACTTTGTTTTCAGCTGTTTCCGTTTGATCGAGCTCTACCATTTGATTAAAGTTTTTTAACGAATTAATTGTTCTAACGAATTTTTCCAAAGAATTGTTCTAACTTTGACCTTAAGCTCAATAAACGATTTTAAACTATCAAACAACTAGAATTTGTATTTAAAATCAAGTATGATTTAAACTATCAAACATTTAGAACTTGTATTTAAATCATATAAAGTCAACATAATAAAAAATAACTTTACATTTATAAAGAGAACGGCTTAAAGGTACAAAAACATGTCGTTTTTATACCAGCAAATCCGACGCTGCCGTTTTAAGTACCGTTTATCTGGAACAATGATATTCATGGCTTGTTGGATTGTAATACAATAGAGAATACAGACGCATGTAGCTAGAGAGCCAGTATGTGGCTACAAAAAATGTACTACTACTAGCCAAGGGCTGCCAGTTTAAATTTAAAACAATTCCGTCAAAAAGTTACTTTTTTCATAGTAACATAAATTAAATACAACAAAAATTACCATGGTAAAGATAAGCTAAAAAGTTTCCACCGCAATAAAAAATATCAAAAAAAAATCCCACGATCATTAAAAATTACCACAAAAATACCACGCGTTTTAAAAATACCACCACAAATTTCATTGCCACAAAAATCTTATTCGCACAAAAAAATACCACAAT
This sequence comes from Dichetophora obliterata, assembly GCA_963920525.1. NCBI lineage: Eukaryota > Metazoa > Arthropoda > Insecta > Diptera > Sciomyzidae > Dichetophora > Dichetophora obliterata. The sequence goes on along the minus strand of OY986436.1, from coordinate 125,303,340 downwards.
AAGTCCCATATGCACAAACAATTTAAAAAACATTTAGAAATACCACAAAGAAATTTTGCTTACTAAAAAAGAAAAAAAAATTAAGAAGAATATTACCAAACTCCCACGGAAATTCATAAAATACCCCACTGAACTCCCACGCCAATTAAAAAATACCACGCTGAATTAAAAAATTTAATAGGACTTACCAAAAACAAAAATTCCTAAGGGCAATTAAAAATTACCACGAATGGGATTTTTCCAACATAACTGGCAACGTTGCTACTAGCTGCTGATATTGTTGTTTTGGTTCTGCATGCGCTGCAAAGGGCCATTTTTCACTTGGCAATTCTATGAGAAATAATTGCTTACGCCACAAGTAGTTTGTTGACTACTTGAATTTGTTTGTTGACTACTTGAAGGGGACTTCCGTAAACCCCCTCATGCGGGAAAATAATCAACAAAATGCTTGCGGCAAAGGCAATTATTGCAGAGTGATAAGCGTGACAAAGAGATCTTGCTACCAGAGCAAGAGAATTATTGCTCTAGAAGCAATAATTGCTTTCGCCGCAAGCTCGAGAATTTTCGAGTGTGACAAGTGAAAAGCGAGACATAGTAAGCAAAGTTCTGTTTATTTTCTGAGGACGATTCGGTTCCTCCCCTCTAACGCTGCTCAACCGCTGTGATCATGCTCTTCTCTGTGCGTCGTTGTTTTAGATTTGCTTGGTAATTGTTGTTGGTTCAGTTAGTTGAAATTTTTTTAGATGTTCTTAATTTTTACTCGAATGCCTCTGCTTTCTACTTCATTCCTCTCCTAATCGGCCCTACCTGGTTATTCTGCCATGAGGTGGAGTACGAATAAAACGAATGTTTATTTTAGCAAGATAAATACAATGATAATACAGATGCATGTAGCTACAGAGGCAGTATGTATGTATACTACTAAGCAAATTTGTGCATGCGTTACTAAGCATGCGTTGTGCTTTAAAAACTCCATTTATTTTTTAAATACCATGATTAACTTGAATTATTTATATTATGCATTATATTTTTTCCATATTAAAAATTTATTTTGTTAACTAAAATTTTAATTTTAAATTACTTTTAATATATACATATATCTGTATAAATTAAAACTTGGTGACTTTAAATTTCTAGTACTTGGACTAGACATTCGCGTTGAAAAATTTGAACACCTTATTTTTCTGTTTACTTAAATCAACTTCCTTTATTTTGATGTAATTCTAGTATTTATATCACTTAACATAGTAAAAATTATACAATACATATACAATATTCAAACTAACACATAATGAAACAAAATTCAATAAAATACATGAACGCAGACATCTCATTTTGTAAGCAACAGACAGAAGTTCGCCAAGCACAAGTTTCGAATTTCTGTTTGTCTTATGTGTACACAGTGCAGTGAACCTTTGTTCTTATTTTTACTGTGTGTAAAAAAAATAAATGAGTTAAATTTCACAACAAAAGTGCACAAAAGTGCAGTGAACGCTTGTTCTTATTTTTTAACAAATGTAAACAAAATAAATTAAATTTTGAGATGTCAGCGTTACACATTAAAACAAAAAAAAAACATTCAAAATTATGTGCAGCAACACATATGCTCTTTACTACAGGAAAAATAATTAATTTAAATTTACCCATATTTATTTCCATTAATTAAACATACCTTTGAATTACATTTTGTTTTAACCACCAAAACAAATGAACAAAAACAACAAATTCATCACCAAAAATATCAAACGAAAACTTTTTATTAAGGCGCGTTTCCACAGTCAATATTTTTTTGTGCAATATGAAAGGCGAAAACCAAGAAAATAACAAAAGAGAATGCGAAAATAAAAAAAAAATTAAAAGAATAATCAAACGAAGCAGGGACTATTAAAAAAAGTTGTTATGTTATGTGCAACCTAGAGCCATGACACATTCGGCACATACGCTTCATCTGCTTCTGCCCCCGACTTTTGCTATTTTTTATCTTCGCAAATTCTGCGGTGTAAGACGACTTTAACGAGCGAGTCTTTGCCTTGGCATCTGGAGCAGTCATGCACATTGCCTTTTTTTTATACAATGGAGAATGCACATTCCACAATCAACTGTGACTCTCGTATTTTTCCAGAAATTGTATGGTTCTGTCTCCACTCCACTTTTTGGGAACAATAATCTAAAAAAATTTAATTCTTAATTTATCTCATAATAATTACTGAACAGAAATTGAACCGCTTGAAAAATCAGAGCAACGATAGAGAGGAGACAGAAATAAACAAAACAAAACGTCAAAAATTTTGATCAAGTTACCAAATTGCGCAAGAAAAGTTGGAAGTCAACCAACATTTTTTTGCTTGCATGCAATTTCACAAATGACGTGCAATCAAGTGTTTACACTTTCAAAATTACGTGCAATGCCTATTTTGTGCAAGAAAAATTGACTGTGGAAACGCGCCTTAAAACAAAAGAAATTTTTACATGAATTTAATTGTCAGCTATTTAGATCAAGTAAGTTTGAAAAAGGCAACAACAACAACAAATTTATTTTTGAATAATTTTTATTTAGAAGATGAAACGCTCTAAATAGTTTTGAAAAATATAAATTAAAAAAACCAGAATTTTTCTCTATTATTGTATAAAAAGGAATTATACGTCTATACTTACGATACTATCGAAACTGTGTCTTTTAATGAAAAAGGAGGACATGATCTCCTTCAGGATACCATCTGGTAACGCTTGTCATACATTACTTTTTAAATGAACTAATTTTAAAATATATCTTTAAAAATTTAATAAAAAAGTTTGATCACTCATTGAAAAAAACATGCTATAAGCTCTTAGAAATTTTAGACTCGATTTTCTCGAAACACAGGTTTTTCTCACACGCTCTTTTTGCACCCTTTGTTCAATTGTCAATCACCAAAATAAGGCTATTGTTAAAAAATAAAAAAGCCTAACACAAAGATTTTTTATTTAAAACAGTTAGCTTCATATAATAAGCAATTAAGTTATATTTTAATGTTTATATTTGTTATAATTAGGGCTAGGAATCTCATGCAAATGCATGTTTTTACTGGGCATCTTAAAATGGATATGGTGGAGCTATCTTTACGAATCATGAAATTTCCTTTAAATGACATTCAATTGTTAATGCATTTTTTTGCATACTTTGCAATAAATTAATGGTTTTTTCATATTTTACAAAAAATTCCTATTTTTGCATATTTATTGCGCATACATTTTTGTATATTTTGCAATAAATGCTTGTGGTTTTGCATATTGTTACTTTTATTTACTTGCAACCAACTAAATTTAGTGCGATATGTTTTGGGAAAAGATAACTTGTAATTGAATTAAATTGTGAGCTTTAAATCAAGTAAGTTTTTAAAGAAGGCAACAACAACAACAACAACAACAACAACTCTGTATAGAGTTAATCACTTAGCTGACTAGACAGTCTGTTGCGCATTAACTAACTTGTAATTATTACTTTTATGTTTATTTTATTTTTTTTATTTATTTATTTATTTATTTACTTGATTGCTAAACCTTAACAGGTTTTATAGCAAATTTAAAATTATAAAATAAGATATTTAATACAATTCAAAAATATAAAGTATGATTTTGAATGAAATAATCTATTTTTAACAAACTAAAAAGTTTTAGTATATTGCTTAAAGTATATAATTTTATTAAAGTATAAAAAATAATAGAAAAAAAGTTAAGTCAAAATCGATAAAATTAGACAGCATAGCAGGGTTGCGTATTCAAACAAACAAGGTCAAGTTAGCAACAATTTTTGTATACGGCGGAGTCGTGTGACAAACAAGGTCTCATACCCAATAAAACACCACTCCAATAGGTATATATATAATATATATCGTTCTGTCTCCCTGAAGCCGGTGAAATCCTGGCTTGACAGGGTGGTTACTCGACAAACTAGGTCAACTTCACCAAACCAATTTTCATAAAATAAAGAAAACCAGTTGCGAACGCAGGCACCAAGACAAACTAGGTCTTATCGGCCACTCATATTAATATATTACAAATCGATCTAACGTAGTGTTTCAAGAGGTAAAAAGACACCAATACACCACGGTACCGTCGACAAGTGTAGTTGCAATCATCATGAAGATATGAGGCAACTGAAGATCCCAGGTTTAGGTCCATTCAGATTACTTATATGTTGATCCACCAAAATTTTCCATTTTACGCTTAGGTCCATTTATCCATTTAGATTGTTATATAAATGTGTTTACAAATCACCAGATGCATCAGATATAAGTTTGAAAGAACTTTACATAATCAACGACGGTACTGCAGGTAATCTATAATTTTATGTTTGATTGAGTCCATGGATTCACTTAAGGATATAACATCAGATACAAAATTAAAATCACCGCAAGCGCTTCTAAGAGGTTCATTTTGCAAATAATTAGTTCTACAAAAGTTCATGTGGAGTAACTCAAAAGATCTTCTAGGACGAAGAGGAATATTAAAATATATTTTACTCAATAAATATGGACTGTTTACATAGCCATATAAAAGTTTTATAATCCAACAAGCATTTATCATAATTCTCCGATTTTTTAAAGAAGGAAGATTTAAGAGTTGTAACCGATATTCATAAGGTGGTAAGTGAAAATCAGTATTACAATAAAGATAGCTTAAGCAAAACAAAAGAAATTGTTTCTGCACTGATTCAATGTCGTCTATGTAACAACCGTATCGTGGGCACCAAACAACTGAAGCGTATTCTAAGATAGGCCGCACTAGAGAAGTGAATAAGGTTTTCGTTATGAATAGATCATTAAACTCTTTTGCCCAACGTTTAATAAATCCTAAAGTACTATTTGCTCTATTTATTATTTTATTTACATGAATATTAAAGCGTAGTTTAGGATCCATTGTAACTCCAGATCATTGAAGCTATCTAAGGACTCCAATGGATAACCACAAATTTTGAAGGTACATTTAATTGGTGCTTTGCGCGAGAAAGACATATGCTTGCATTTCTTCATGTTGAGGTTCATACGGTTCGTTTTGCACCAGTTATGAAGATGATCTATGTCGGCTTGCAAAAATACAGCGTCATTATCATTTTTAAAAGAAAGGAAGAGTTTGACGTCGTCAGCAAACATTAAGATGCTGGAATGCATTATGACAGATGGCAAATCGTTTATAAAAAGTAGAAACAGAAGAGGCCCAAGATGACTTCCTTGAGGTACTCCTGAAGTAACAGGAAACTCGTGTGATTTCTTGAGCTTAAAAAGAACAGATTGTGTTCTATTGCTTAAGTAAGATTCAATCCACTTTACCAACGGTATAGGAAATCCAACAAGATGTAATTTTAAGATCAATAGTTTGTGATTTACAACGTCAAAAGCTTTGCTAAAATCCGTGTAAATAACATCAGTCTGCATGCCTTTTCCAAAGTTTTCTATAGTTTTTGATGTAAATTCGAGAAGGTTAGTAACAGTGGATTTTCCAGAAAGGAATCCATGTTGGAAAGGAGACATTAAAGATTTAACGCTATGCGATAGTCGTGATGTAACAATTGCCTCTAAAAGTTTAGGCAAAGCGCTCAATTTTGCGATGCCACGGTAGTTATCAATTAAAGACCTATTTCCGGATTTATGCAGCGGAATGATAAATGAATGCTTCCAGGCTGCAGGAAAATAGCAGGATTTTAATGATGAAGTTTTTTTTAATGAAGATTTTTAAAAATGATAAGACTGTGTTAGTGTCAATTATTGGGAAATATATATCCCCAGATTGAATATTGAAAGGATAACTTAAATAATCATAGGACGATGATGAATAAGTCGACTTGAAAAAGTCAGCAAAAAGATTGCAAATACTATTATCATTATCAGACTCAACCGAATTATACTTCATAAAAGAAGGATAGGAATCAATCTTGCGTTTTGTGTTAACAAAGTTCCAGAAGGATTTAGCATCAGATTTGATGTTTAATTTTACTTTTGTTAAGTAGGTATTATAGGATTGTTTGCATAACTGTTGATAACTGTATTTAATCGAGGTATAGCATCCAAAATCACATATGTTATGTGTTTTTTGATATTTTTTATAGTATTTAGATTTCAAATTCCTCATTTTTCTTAATTCATTTGTGTACCATACCGGACCCGATGTCAAGGAGGCTTTCCTTTGCGGAACAGCTTTAAGAAAACAATCATTGAGCGTTCTATTAAACGCATATACCGCATCATCAAGACTCTGAGAAGATAAACTATTTGTATTAATATTTAGAATAGAATTCCAGTTTATATTAGACAAGTTATTCTTCAAAATCACGTAGTTTGTTTTTTTAAAGTTAAACTCAATAGGTGGTTGAGAATCAGAATACTGCGCAGATGGTTTTGGAAAATTTAAAATAATTTCTAATGTTGGATGATGAGAATCTTCGGGTGTAACCAGAGGATCTGATTTAGACACAGAAGCGATATTGCTGTCATCAAAAAACACCAGATCAAGCAAACGATTATTTTTGTTAAAAATGCAGTTAAGTTGGAATAGCCCTTGGATTGAGAGCTCGTTTAAAAAGTAATTATCGGATGAACTTTCAGACGAAGGTAAAAATATTTCAGGAATTTCAGAACAGCAGTTCCAAGAAACGTTTGGCAGGTTAAAATCTCCAGTTATTAAAATATGATCATTTGATTGCAGTTTTGAGCAAACTTTATTAATAGAAGCCAAATGTTTGCTATAAACTTCTAAGGTAGAAAGGGGAGGAATATATGAGCATGTAATAAAAAGGCTCAAGGAACCAAACTTAACATGAACACAACAGAATTCAATGTCCAAGGATTCTGGAATTAATAACTCTTCAGAGAAATGTGTCGCTTTGACTGCAATCAACACACCCCCACCTTTAGAGCAGATACCAGGAATGGAGTTTCTATCTTTGCGGTATATGTTAAATTTGTTGCACAGAATTTCAGTATTTAGAGTGTTAGGTTTCAGCCAAGTCTCACTAAAAGCTATTATATTAAAGTGAAGGTTGTGACTCAAAATTAATAAATTATTTAGTTTTGTGTTAATGCCACGAACGTTTTGGTAAAGGATAAGGAACTGAGAGCAACAATCTAGTTTTTTTGATTCTTGTTAAAAACTGAAAAAGTAGCCAAGGAAGTTGTAGGCCGAGGTCTAGAAATAAATTCATGCACCATCGTATTGTCAGGCCAAAACTTTTGATCCAATACCTTGTGAAAAAGATCACCAGGCAAAGATATTTTAAAAGAGGACGTAATTCGCTCGTATGAAAAATTGAATTTGTAAACAGAGATATTTTTATTTACAACATTTAGCTTAGAGTTTATATAGAATAACACGTCTTCACCGGATGTATCAGCTGCAAAACGAGAAACAAATATAGATTTTGCAGGCTCAATAATCACAAGTTCTTTATGAACAGGGGCTTTGATACTGCTGTTCGATATTTGTTTCGGTATCGCTCCTGTAGAAACCGGAGTAATTTGAGAAGGTGCAGGGACCACATTTGAGGAAATACAACTTTCAGCGTAAGTTTTTTTTGTGGCAGAAACGCGAGGAGAATCAGCATTTTCCTCTATGATTGGTATTGCTTCAACAGAAAGAGAAATCTGATCAGCTGATGAAGCGACCTTAGTTGGTGCGATATTATCATTAATTTGATCAGTATTGACAGCTCCAATTGATTGATCTTCAAGCTGTATGTTCACATTAGGGAAAACAGTTAAAGTAGAAGGTAGAACAGTATTATTATTGGGCGATGGCATGGCTATATCAGTAGTTTTAGCTGAACTACGAAGATTTTTGTTTGAACGTTTACGTTTTGGAGAATTGTAAGCTTCGTCCATAATTTTAAACTTTTTAAACAAATCTTCGTATTCACTCAGTCTATCTTGTGCTACCTTTAGATCCTTAGCCACCTCCAAAAAACCTTTCCGAGATTGTCTAATAAGTTTAAAGATCTCAACGTTTGTGAACCTGCAATCTTCACATGACCAACGAAGTCCCTTACTTTCGTTGAGTGCATCGAAGATCCTCGCAGTCAACGCTGCACACTTGATATGAAAAAATGAATCACACAACCAACAAGTAACCAGCCGGTCTGATTCACCTTTTACAGCGCAGTTTCGGAAATTGCAGATCATTTTCAGTTTAATAGTAAGTTTTGCAATATAGATGAAAGTAAAAGGAGAAAAATGAACTTAAATGCTTTTAATGAAAAACAGTTTATTTTGTTTATAGACACTGTAATGTAGAAACTTTGCAGCCCTGATTTTGTAGAACCAACGAATTGAAAGTTTAATAAGCACTAGAGTTTTTGCAGTAGCGTTAAAACAGATGTAAAAAGAAAATACGATAATTTGCTCTATAGAAACCTGTTTGCGCTAAAAACAAAACAGGAAGAAGGAAAGAAGCAAATCATAAACAAATATACATATATATATATATATTTATATTGAAAATTAAATTAAATAACAAGTATTTTAAAAGGATGTAATCCACGTTATCACGCTTCAAGATGTATGAGCACGCCGATCAAAGCTGTTTATTTTTATTTATATATATTAATTTGGAACTTTTGGTTAAAGATATCTTTAAAAGTAAGAGCTCGCAAAAAACACGTCTAGACGGTAAGAAGATAACGAACGATGTTCACTTATATTTTTGTTGATTTTGATAAATGTATTTTATATTTATGTATATTAAATATTATATTTATATGTATATTAAAATGAATTGTTTTTAATTTTTGTGTTAAATTACGTGCAATATTTATTTTTGAATCGATAATAAAATATTAGAAAAATATTTTTAATTGCGTATTTTACCTGTTTTTAGCGCATATTTTAGAGTTGTAAGCTTGTTATATGGGCATATTTTCGATTTTTAGTGCATGAGATTCCTAGCCCTAGTTATTATTTTAAGTTAAATCTAATTTTGGAGTGTAAATCTCCAATTCTCCAATAAATTAAATTTCCTAATTCGGCAGCGCTTTTTCCTTTGCATGAGGAATAAAAAACTGGGGAATTGCAAAAATAGTGGTAAAAGTGGTAGAATCCAAAAAACTGGTTGATCTACCACAATTGTGGTAAAGTGACAACACTGGCCGTAGAGCGACGTAAGTTCAAAATGAAATTTAACTTTTTATTTGCTATACGTTTTTCTTAAGGTTGTGAGATAAGATTCTGTTTTTATCTATATTCTTCTAAGCTTCGTGGTGCATAACAAGTACACACAAAGCCCATACAACAAAAATGCACGTGATATTTTCTACGGCCACCTTGCGTATAATTGGACTATAAGAAATAATTCGTTTCAGTACCAGGCGGCTGTAAGCTGAGAAAAAATACTGTCTCTATTGGAGAAACCAAGTGAAGGAAAAAAATTACGAAACTTGAAGCTTCCAATCAGCGCCAGAAAGCGCTGGAAAGAAATGGCTAGCACAAATTCCCAGACGAAGCCAAAAAAACCTACGCACAGTGGGAAATCGTGGCCATAAATAAGAAAAAAACAAAAGTGTTAGCAAATCTAAAAATGTTTATTGTGACCGACAGATACTTTTTAAGATAAGATAAATCAAAAATAAAATTTTAGAACTCTCTTGAAGTTTAGTGTCTTGGCAAGCTGAAAGTTGACATGTGATCATCAAAAATATGGTAGGGGAATTTTTAAATTTTGCTACCGCTCAATAAAGTATTTCAGTTATTAAATTATATTGGAATATAATTGAATAGTATATTGACGGAAAGTATTATTCTTCTGCTTTCAAGATAGCATTTCTCTTTACTTGTATCTAATATATATGAATTAAACTTATTTTTTAAAAAAATCAGAGTTTAAAATAAAAAATTGGAAAATTTTGCAAACTTTTGAAGTAAAAAAAAAAAATGTATCACAAACTATATCTTAGATATTTTCAGATATAATGTATAAAAGCCTGCTTTAAAAACTGATTTAAACCCAATTATTTCACGTATCTAAAGCAGTAAAGTAGATATGAAGTATATCTGAAGTTCAGGGGGAAGGATTATTATTAAAAGGTAAGTATGGATCTTAAAATAGTTCTGGCCAAATTTTGTTTTGCATAATTTTTCTTAACTAGTACATGGTGAAATCTAATTAAATTTAAATTGTGTGATAATTACGTCGTGTGATGTTAAGTTCTTCAAGCAATGATATATTTTTGTTTGTAAATTTGTGTGGGTGCTTAATCTCCAAAACTCCTCCCTGTGAGTGCGCTGCTCAATTTTTTTTTAAATTAAGGCAGTTTATAATGATATACTAATATATGTAGTTGATGCATATGGCAAACGATACATGATGACATGCATACACGCATGTATTGTAGGATGTTTCCTAGTATTACGTTATCAACTTTACGTGTAAACGTAAACACGTGAAGAAGTACTTTTGCAACTACACGTGTAGTACGTGTTAAACATTCAAGTTTAGTTCGAGTATGTAATTGTTTAAAATATTATTAAAAACACGTGTACTCGTACCACACGTGTTCACGTGAAAATGGGAGCTCAAGTATGTACTGAACTAATTTAATTTAAGCTCAGAGTTCATATTAAAAATCAAAACATATTTTAAGAATTTTAACTCATTATATAATTTATTTTTGTTATTTAAAGATATTTTACCCATTTGATAAAGTCACTTTGTACGGGAGGTAGGCGTGGTTTTCATCCGATTTAGTTGAATTTCATACTTAAAGTTCTTTTTAAACATCAAAGGACGCATGAAAATTTTCAAGTCTATATGAGCATTTCCACAAAAAGTCTACAGTGACCAAAAAATTAAAACTTATTAAAAACTTTTTGCTTTATGATATCATCTAAGAGAAAAATTTTAATTTATTAATTTAAGAATTGTCTATATATAGTAGATCACCCATGAAATATATGATATATAAAAAAGTGTTTTTTTCTTCGCTCCCCGCGCATTTTCATAAAGAATAAGGTTATAAAATAAAATCTGCATAAAAAAATGTGTACCGCTAGTGGTAATTAGCCAGTCGGTTTTGATTTAAAGCCTCCAAAATGTGCTAAAAAACAGTTCAAACATACATTGTTCTATATCTATTATAAAAAATGTTAAGGGTGGTTGATCTTTGAGACATATAATGAAGAATGAACAGGCAAAGATTAATTGTGCTAATTTTTTAATCTTAGTGCCATATTTCGTGGCGTTTTACTGCTTAAAGTCGAATTTTTCAATAATTTTTGTGTGCAATTTTTACTTAAAAAATTCCAATAAATTTTTGAAGGGTGATAAAACTGACTTCTTTAAAGTTTCATAATGCAAATTAAATGGGGCTTAATTCATAATTATTTTTTTTTTAATATATAGTTTTTTGCCAAAAAAAAGCGTTTGAAAGTAAAAAAGTAATATAATAATGATTTTTTTTTATATTTCAATGAATTTTTCGAATTTCATAACAAAGTGAAAGTGTAATATAGTCATACATTGCTTTTATATGCGATTTTAATAAGCGTGGCGGCTTAAGTTTAATTGATAGAACTCATACGCCATGTTGATTAATTATAACACAAAATAAGTTTTCATCAATAAAACTAGATGGATAGAAAACTACTAAAATGAAGATAAACGAAGACTGGCTAGCAAACAAAACCGAATATAAACAAATACGAACAAAAGTGATCGGCTTAAAAAAGAAGTACATGCACAGTTTTAATTTTTAGCAACTGTAATTTGGCAATCATTGCATTAGCATACTCTTTTCCAAATACTCTAAAAAAATTTTTTTCGAAAAATTGGTTGATGGTAAATCTTTACAATGTTGTTCCATTGCATGCAGGATGAATTGTTTTTGTTCTTCTTGATGTGTTAAAACCGCATTAAATCTTGTAATTAACGCAATTCCACGTTCTGCAATATCATTTACAACTAATAAATGTTTAACTATAAATTTTGCTGCAATATAATCCTCATTTTCCTCCCAAGTCATAGGATCTAATGTTAAAAAATTTTGACTTATATTTGTAATTTCCTTATTTATATATTAAATAAGGTGTAGGTGTTTCGAAAAAGGTGTAGGTGTTGTTCGTAACGAAGTCACTCAATTCAGCAGTCATAACATCCTGAACATCTATAAAAACTCTTTTTGGTTTATCGGGATGCCCATCTTTTTTTAGATTGTATACCATTTTCCTTTTCATTTCAAAGTCCACATCATCGTCGAAAAAGGCTAATGCTATGTTTGATTCATTTAAGTACCATAGATGTTTGAGTAATTTTTTTTGGACAACTTCTCCAATAATTGCATCAGTTGATTTGAATAACTCTAATTCTTTAAGAAGGTTAATATCATTGGCCGGTGCTTTCGGGGCTACTTGGCATAGAAACCAGTACTTTAAATATACGCGAACGGCGAAAATATTAAATCTGCGAATATTATTTAACAGATGAGCTGAAATATTTCAAAGAAATTGCATTAAAGTTATGAAAAGAAGCGAAAGTTAAAGTAGAAAATATGACTTTTACTCACGAGAAACAGCAAATTGTTTTCTAAAAAGAAATATTTTAATGGTGTATATTATTTTTGCCATCCACCGTGCTTGACTGACTGCACCAGGCTGAGAAATTTTATACTCTGGTAGTTTTTCTCCAAGAAATAGCGCACTTAACTTCAGCATTTCTATGTAGTCATGTCTTGTGCTTTCAACTTTATTCTTAATTTGATCTTTTATAAAATATATCAAATCATTTCGGGTTGTAATTGGAAAGCAAATAGCCACATCTGGATCTTCAATGCCAGCTATGAAATTGGTATGTTGTAGTTCAGGCCAAACTTTGCGAAATTTTTCAAATAATAATATTTTTGGACGTGACGTTGTTGGTTCTACAGTGACTTTGAATGCAGCACCAGCCAGCAACTCCATTATATGATGTCTGCATCCAAAGTGCAACAGCTGCCGGTTGAGATTCTGTTCTAATACAGCGCAAGCTCCAATAGAAGTGCTGGTATTGCTTGCTGTAGTGTCGAAACACATTGCCATAACATTACTTTCTGCATGCCAGTCCAGTAAAGCCGAATAAACAGCAGCTCCTTCGATGGCACCAGTTTGCTGGGCTACTTTCGGAATTCCGAGTACTTTGGTTATTCCACGCGAAGATAAAATTATAGCAAGTCTGTTGCAAGTTAAATGGTTAACGCTTGTACAATCCTCGAGTATTTTTCCATCCCAATGAACGGTGTAGGCAGCATTAATAGGAAACTGTTTTTTTATATTTTGGAAAATATATTCCCTATGTTTCAAGCGTTGCATTCTAATGTGTTCTGGAGAAATGTGCAATGATCTCACATCGCAGCCTAAATTATATGCAGCTTGACCAATAACTATTGCAGCTCCGGTGTTGCTTATTTGAAATCTGTCTAAGGCTTGCGTCATACTTGCATTGACTATATTTGGAACTGTTTCTGCTACATTTTGTTTTTTAATTTTTATTGGAGGAACGTAAACGGATCCATCTGAGTCTGACTCTGTCTCAGTTAGACTTCCGTTTTCACTGTTTTGTTCTTCGGAGTAATCATCATCGCTTATTTCATTGTCAACTTGCACTAAAACCTCTTCAGGGCTCAAACTCAACTTTGTACGTACAGCTGCCATCGATTGGCGATGCTCATTCAAAAAATCCACCGTTTTCTTTTCATTGTCTTTTTTTAAAGTTTCCATGGCATTTCCAAAATTTTTTTTTCCTCAATTGCCACACCGACACGATCATTGTTTTTACTTTTTCGAATTTTGTTATAATCATTATAGTTTCGAATTATTATTTTTTCTATACCGTCCTTTCTTTTGGTTGGAATTTCGAAAGAGCTATAAATTTTAATAAGTTCATTTGTTATAACAGAAACACTTTCTTTTACACTTTTGTTTTCGTCTTGCACTAAATAAAATATTCTTGCCAAAACATCTCTTTTACTTGGTAGCATTCTGACACTAAAACTAATTTTTTTTCTACCTGTAATTTAACATCAAGTTATTTAAAAAAAAGCCAACATTTTTATATGCTTACCAATTAAGTAAACACTTCTTGATGTTGAGCTACTTTCCATATTTTTTAATATATTGTTTATTACCAAAAACACAACCAATATATAAATGATGACTGCAAGAATAACAGGGGAAACAAACGATTACTTTGAATTATTTTAATTTAAAAAGTAACTGTAAAAAACTGTTTTTTACAAAGTTGCGGCTGTATAAATTCTTAAACAATTTGGGCTAAGAGCTAAAAATCTGTGGTAACCGGGATTTTTTTGTATATGTGTTTTATTTAAGGGAAGTTAGATTTTACCGGATAAGTTTCCTTCCTTGTGATTTTCGACTCATACTTAATTTGGTGTACACTCGTAGATTAAAGTTTTTACCACAGCAAAAATGTTATGATAAAATTCCTAATAGTAAGAAAATAAAAAAAAAAATCACAAGTTTTAACTTTCAAACGCTTTTTTTTTTGGCAAAAAACTATATATTAAAAAAAAAATAATTATGAATTAAGCCCCATTTAATTTGCATTATGAAACTTTAAAGAAGTCAGTTTTATCACCCTTCAAAAATTTATTGGAATTTTTTAAGTAAAAATTGCACACAAAAATTATTGAAAAATTCGACTTTAAGCAGTAAAAACACCACGAAATATGGCACTAAGATTAAAAAATTAGCACAATTAATCTTTGCCTGTTCATTCTTCATTATATGTCTCAAAGATCAACCACCCTTAACATTTTTTATAATAGATATAGAACAATGTATGTTTGAACTGTTTTTTAGCACATTTTGGAGGCTTTAAATCAAAACCGACTGGCTAATTACCACTAGCGGTACACATTTTTTTATGCAGATTTTATTTTTTAACCTTATTCTTTATGAAAATGCGCGGGGAGCGAAGAAAAAAACACTTTGGTATATTTGGGTGGTCTAATATATAGTCATTAACATGATGATCAAATCGTCTGCACTGTTTCACAAATGTAGTTTTCTTTTTCGTAAATGTTTAGTAAATGTTTCGTAAACTTTTTTGTTTTAGTATAAATGGAAGGCATTGGCTAAAGATAATAGAAATATGGTTTGGGGCAAGAAAAGGACAATATATTAAATTTGTTTGCTTATTACTAAATAACATAATTACTTTACTACCTAATTACTTAATAACCCAATTTTAATTTAAGGAAGTTATGTCGCTTGGGTTATGTCGCGTGAGTTACGGCAAGTATTTTTTGGAAACTCAAAAACTCAATATATTTTTAAAGAATCAAATCAAATTATATGGGAAAATTCGCTGAGTTTTTACAATATAATCTTGCTTTTAAAACACACTTCTATTTTTGTCGCGTGAGTTACGCCCATATTTACCATTGCCATTCTTTATTAGTTACAGGAATGACAATTTTGATAGATCATACCATTACTATTTCTTGTAAGACATATGTAGATAAGAAATTTTTTTACATTAATAACAAAAACTTCCGAGAAAACGAAGCTTTAAGTCGTACGCATGTCGCGTGAGTTACGATGGAAATGCCTCTATGCTACTTTTTGTGAAGTTTAAAAATATTTTACTGTTTTGATTGAGTCACTTTGTATGGGATTTGTATGGGATGGAATCCAATTTTGCTCATTTTTTAACTTGACCTTTATTTTTTAGATACAAGCTTAAGTATCAATTTCATTATTATAGCTTCAAAATTACGACTGTTATCGCGCTCAGAGACAGACAGACAGATGGACAAACGGACAGACGGTATGGCTACATCGACTGAGTTTGTGATGAAGAATATATATAGTTTTCTATACCTACCACACCTCTTTATGGGCGTTACAAACGTAGTGACAAACAATTTATATGGAAGGTGGGCATGTCTGTATAGGGATTTGATCCAAACTAACATATATTTCACATTTAACTGGACAACACACTCATACCAAATTTTAAAGCTCTAGGTTTATTTTTACTATTTTTACAAAAAATTCGTGTCTTTGGGTGGCTTTTATCCAAACTTACATATATTTCATATTTAACTGTACAAAGCACTCATACTAAATTTCATAGCTCGATGTTTATTTTTATTATTTTTTTAAAACAAATCGTATGACAGGTAGGCGTGTCTTTGAGCGGATTTAATCCAAACTTACATTTATTTCACATTTAACTAAACAAAGAAATCTAGGTTTAATTTTACTATTATTACAAAAGATTCGTATGGAAGGTGTTGTGACTCCTGTGTGAGGAGGCGGAAGGCAAAATTATGCAACCGCTGAGTTATCAATAAATCGAATTAAGTATGTAATAAGTATGTAAAACTTAAGAAGAAGAAGCGCAGCCAGATATGTAGATAAATATCTGGTCCTCGCTAAAATAAAGAGTTCTTCAGTGAATGAATTTCAGAGGTATACAAGTGTTTTTCTTGGTTCAGCAGAAGTCAACAGCGGATCCTGAGGTTAGCCAATTGGATACAAGTAACCAGTAAGTATATATCAAAATCTCAACGCCTGAATGCACTTAAGGGTGACGGCGAAGGAGATATTTTTTTGAGTAGATGCCAGTGGCGCTCTTTAGCGCCGGCAGCAAACGTTAGGTAGGAAGTCGCTCGGCGACTGTAGGACCCACGAGTATCCTCTCAGAAGGGATACAACAAAATGGCGCAGCCGGTAGGATCCTTCTGTTCGCAAGGACAGCAAGGATGTTAGGATCCTTATTGTTAAAGGAACAATAAGGACAACCTTGTTGGTTTAATTTTAAAAAATGTTTTAGAGAAGTACAATTACAGCAAGGATGTTAGGATCTTTATTGTTATAGGAACAGTAAGGACATTGGTTCTTTTGTAGGGATTCAAAGAGATCGGTGGGATTTTGTTGTAACAGGAACAACAAGGATATTTTGGGAATGAAATTTTTTTTATGGAATTTCAATTGGATCCTTATTGTTACAGGAACAATAAGGATATTTTTTTAAGTTTTTGTAAAATTTTAATCGAATGAAATTTTTTTTGATAGGACATTTTGATAGGGCAAAATTATCTTTATCTCTGTGGCAGTAGGACTGACGTGGGTCCTGCTGAAAATATATTATTGATTGCGGATCCATCTTCCACCACCTCTCGGAAAGAGGATGGTAGGAATATTTTATTTTAAATTGAAAGGTTTAAGTTTCGATTGAACCTTTTTTAGGAATTCAATTTTTGGTAAAAAATTTTTTTTTAGATAACACATATTGTCAACAACAACTTTTTTGGATCCACTGAGAACTGTACCAGTAGAACTTTTGAATACCATCCTGGCAAACCAAACCTGGAAGCAGATTTTATGGAAAAATATAAAAGGAACAAATAACCGTGGAAGATTTATCAACAGACCCAGTCAACGTTAAGGAAGTCCAAAGCGGCATGAATTTTAAAATTTTTTATAAAATATAGAGAATAAAAAGAAAAAATCTTTTAAATATAGTTAAGAATATTTGTATTACAAAAGTCGGCTTATATGGCAAAAACATTAAATAAATGGGAATTAAGCAATATATGGCAAAAACATTAAATAAATGGGAATTAAGCAAAAAATATAAAAATGTGTTTTGTAAGCTTTAAATTTGTATTTGTTCATGTACCTCATGACAGGAGGAGAATTCGTATATTTATTGAAAACTATCACATGGAGTGTTAGAGTAAATTGCAGGAAGCACAACGAAAAATAGAAAGTTTAAAGTTGGTTAGGAGAGACCGGGAAACAATAGTAGTACCAGCAACTGTTAAAATGAATATAAGCGAGATAGCCAAAACGGTGAGTAACTTAGTACCGTTATTTTCAGGTACTGAGTCACCGGCGGAAGTTTATAGATTTATACAAGGATGCGAGTTGGCATTCAAGGCAGTGAAACCAGTAGATGCACAGGACTTCACAGATTGTGTGAAACTAAGGCTACATGGGGAGGCGTTTGAGTTTTGCAGGAGTAAGAAATTTGGTAAGGTTGAGGATCTCTATGGGACAATCAAAGCGAAGTATCTTAAGGAGAAAACGTATAATACGTTGATAATGGAACTATCGCATTGCGTCCAAGGGCCGGGGGAGAGGTTAAGTTCGTTCGCGAACAGAATAAGTGACATAGAGTCTCGGCGAAGAGATCTAGTGGGTGATGACGGTATCCTGTGGGAACAGCTCAGTAGTTCGGTCGTTAGTGCGTTTAAGGTGGGAGTTTCCGACCCTAACCTCAGAAAGATTTTATTAATGACAACCGGTTTGGGCCTCGCAGCGTTAGAGAAAAGGGCATTAGAAATGGAGGTCATGTTAAAAGGAGGTGAGCTGGGGAGAACCGCACAAGGCCATAATAACTATGGGCAAGAGTATCAGGGCAAACAGGGAATGAGGTTTCCCAGGGAAAGAGGTCAGGAACAAAGAGGGCAGTATAACATACAGGAGGAGGATAAAAAACAGTCGACGAATAGCAGATTAGCTATAAGGTGCTCATTTTGCCAGGAGAGAGGGCATACAAGGGACGTGTGTATAATAAGGAGAAACACACCATATTGCGAAAAATGCCAGGAATATGGGCATGAAAATTGCTGGAAGAGTGCACCCTCATTCGCTTCAAGGGGACAGCAGAAAAATTTTAGACAATTTCCTAGTAGACAGCAAGAAAACAGGAACATATTTAATGATCGATTGAGTTTAAGGGCAAATAATTTTGGTAATGAACTGCCAGTGAGACAGCAACAGGTACACTGTAGGTGGTGTGACAAAGTGGGTCACATGCAGGATGAGTGTTATAGGAGGAACAACTGGGAAAATCGGCAGGGAAACTTTCAGGGGCCCAGCCAAGGCCAATGAGCTGGGAACCCCGAAATGAGAGCGAAATAAGGCCATCTAAGATAGTAACGGATAATTCTACATCTAGAAAGATTGTGAATATCCGTACATCTGAGCCCATAGAAAGGACAGTAACAGATAATTCTACGTCTGAAGAGATTGTGAATATCTGTACATCCAAGCCTGGGGAAAGTTCAGTAACAGATCATTCAGTAGTAACAGAGAATTTGACATCCGAAAGGATTGCAAATTTCGGTACATCTCATTCAGGAAGGAATGTAGAAAACATAAGCCCAGAATCGATGGTAACTATTGAGTCGTTGCAGGCGACATCAAAAAAGGTTTTAGAAACACTCGGGGAAAATAAAAGAAAAATTCGATGTGGTATTCGAAAAATTCAATTAAAATGTGAGAAAGGAAAAAGTCAATGAGGTAGCAGGAAAATTAAATGGAAATATGATAAAAGAAAAATGCAACGTGCTATTGGAAAAATTAAATGGAAATATGAGAGAAGAAAAATTCAATGTGGTAGCAAAAAAGTTAAATGAAAATGTAAGAAAGGAAAAAGTCAATGAGGTAGCAGGAAAATTAAATAGAAATATGATAAAAGAAAAATCAGATGTGGTATGCGAGAAATTAAATGAAAATATGACAGAAGAAAAATTCAATGTGCTAGCAGGAAGATTAAATGAAAATGTAAGAAGAGAAGAATTCAATGTGGGAGTAAGAAAATTAAATAAAAATATTACAGAAGAAAAAATCAATGTGGTAGTAGAAAATTTAAATGAAAATATATTAAATGGTTGCACGCACAAAGAAATGACAGTGCTGGGCACGGAAAAGGGGGAATTTTCAGATATTCGCAAAGTGAATGATGCGTTCGTAGGACTGAAAACAACAAAAAATTAAAAATTTAAAACAACAAAAGGTATAACACCCTTAATAAAGCAAAAAAAATTTTAAAATTAATATTAAAATAGGTATAAATAGCCTTCCAAACACAACGAAAATAAGCAATTAATCCAGATTTGGCAAAATAATGCTATAAAACAACAAAAGGTACAAAAACCTTCATAAAGAACACTTTTGGCAACAAAATATTCTAAAACAACAAGGTATGAAAATCTTCGCAAAACAACATTTCTATAATCGGAGAAATAATACAACAAAAGGTATAAAACCTTTCTAAATTTTTCTAAACT
This sequence comes from Dichetophora obliterata, assembly GCA_963920525.1. NCBI lineage: Eukaryota > Metazoa > Arthropoda > Insecta > Diptera > Sciomyzidae > Dichetophora > Dichetophora obliterata. The sequence goes on along the minus strand of OY986436.1, from coordinate 125,283,302 downwards.
CAGAAAAGTAATACAACAAAAGGTATAAAAACCTTTATAAAGCAAAAAAAAGCAAGAATTTAATTTTAAAAGACATAAAAACAATTTTAATAGTAATGAAAAATAATTAAGAGTTAAAACAACAAAAGGTATAAAAACCTTTCTATAGCAGAAAAATGTAAAACCAAAATGCATAATAACCTTATAATAGCCTGAAAAATTGATATAATAAAAAATAAACCAGGTTAACCAGCAAAGACGTGAAGTTCATCTTTAAACGAAGACCAGGTTAACCAGCTATAGGGCTTAAAGCCTCCTGGCAAACAAAAACAATATCACCAGCACACACACTTCAACAGTATCTGCATCGAAAACTATAACCGAAAATAAATTGAACGCCGTGACAGTTTTTCCGGCGCACCGATGGACAACACTGAAAAATAAGCACAAGAAAACAACAATCACCCCCAACAAGTGCCAGGAAGTTAGGGATTTATAAATTTATAATAAATAGATAAATAAAAGTGTAGAAACAATAAATTAAAACTAAATACAGAAACAATGTAAGCATAATTCAAATAAGAAAGATGAACACGAAGTGTAAGTCATATGTAAAAACAAAAATTTATTAACAAACAACTTGTTGACACGATATTAAAACGGCAACTTTTGAATAGAAATAAAGTAAGGAAAACTAATATAGCTTTAATGAACAAGCATACAAATAAAATTAACAAAGAATTAATTGACGAAAATTTTAACCTCTTCAAGGAGAAAATGTTCTTTGTGTAAGGGGGGAGGAATCTTGTGACTCACAACGAGGTATTCCCCAAAATATTGTCTTTCTACTAGTGGCCAAGTGCTGGCAATGAAAGTTGATCCACCGCAACAACTAAGTGAGCGATCAACATTCATTGCATTGCGGCACTTTTATATGAATTCAATGCCAAGGCCAGTCAATTAAAACAAAAATAAGACAATAAAATGAACACTGATCTACCGCAACAACAACTGGGCGATCAGTTTTCATTTTATTAAAAGACAATAAAATAAAGCCAACAATTTACTTCTGTGCGGCCAGCGTAAAATGCTGACAAAGCAAAAACCAGAGGTAAATTAATTTTAATATTTTATTGTTGTATTTAGCATACACACAGTTTGGCTAAGCGAATAACGCAAAACAAAAATAATTTAAATAAGAATTTATCGTTGGGCAATATGACCCAATTACACACGTTATACATGTTTGTATGTTTGTTTGGCCCAAGTTGGCATAATTAAATAAGTATGTATGATTATGTTTTAAAATAAAAATTAATTGTACGCAAACAATTCAAAACTAAATTAAGAATTCAATAATGAAGTTAATTTAAGGCAAATTATTGTGCAAGAGGCGGAAGGCAAAATTATGCAACCGCTGAGTTATCAATAAATCGAATTAAGTATGTAATAAGTATGTAAAACTTAAGAAGAAGAAGCGCGGCCAGATATGTTATAAATATCTGGTCCCCGCTAAAATAAAGAGTTCTTCAGTGAATGAATTTCTGAGGTATACAAGTGTTTTTCTTGGTTCAGCAGAAGTCAACAGCGGATCCTGAGGTTAGCCAATTGGATACAAGTAACCAATAAGTATATATCAAAATCTCATTCGCACCTAAGACCATTTATTTAAACCAAATTTACATATATTTCATATTTAACTGTACAAAGCTCTCATACCAAATTTCAAAGCTCGAGCCGAAATTGCAAAAAAATCAGCTCGTGATGTTTTCCTTTTCATATTGAAAAATGCTGTTGTTTCTTCGGAGAAAATTCGTTAGAGCTTTTAATTGTTCTAACCTGACCTAAAGTTCAATAAACGATTTTAAACTATCAAATAACTAGGATTTGTATTTTAAATCAAGAATTATTTAAACTACCAAACATTTAGAATTTGTATTCAAATCATAGAAAATCAGCTTAATAAATAATTTTTGTATACACTGAGAAAAAAGCATACTAAAATAAAAAAAATTTATTCTTGTTTAGCTTCAAGGAATTTTATTTCAAATTAAAATTTTTCTTTGCTAAAAAAAATAAATTTCTATACATAGTTTTAATTATTTCTTTCAAAGAAAAATTTACATTTAGAAAAAACTTCCTTGGGGTTAAAAGAAGTCAAATTTTCTTAAATCTGAGTGTGTAATTCATTTTGAAAAACAATTTATAAAGTAAAACAAAGAAATTTTTACTTTCAAATCAAAAGTCTCAATTTTCTTAAACAAATGCAAGTACTTTTGTTTCAAAATAGCTTTCATTAAAATTAAAGTGATTTCAGAATTTTAAAGCAAACACTTGGGTTTTTTGATTTAAAGTCGATTTTTTTTTAATATATTAGCATTTTCTTAATACTATGAGATATTGACACTTTTGAATTGTATTAGAAAAAAAAAATTTAAGTGAAAATTTATTTTGTTTACAACTTAATAATATTGCAACGTATTATGTTTTTAATGTTAAATAAAACCAATATAACGCTTTTTTCTGAAATAAGTCTGTCAAAATTGTTGTGACTCACAACGTGCCATTCCCCAGAATATTGTCTTTCTACTAGTGGCCAAGTGCTGACAATGAAAGTTGACCCACCGCAACAACAAAGCGAGCGTTCATTGTTTTGAGAAATACGACCCAATTTTCCCACACTATATTAATAACATATAAATAAGTATGTACGTAGAAATTAAGAATGAATAATAATGTTTGTTTTAAGAATGTCTGTATACTTTAAAGAATATTTAATTGTATGGAACTAGAGTAAATTTTTGAGCCGGATATAACTGTAACACCAGATAAATGAGAAGTGCACGACGGATGATAATCAACTGACTTTATTAAATATACATATATGTCTAGTGACCTAGTATACATACTAAGTACTATAAGAGTTACCATCTATGACAAATAGTAGGTAGTATTATGTAGTCATTTAGTTACAATAACCTAGGCCAAGAATTCAGGAAATGCAAGATTAACATTTCCTAATTGTAACTTAGAGTTAAGAAATTGCGTATGAAGAAATAATTGTAAACTAGATTAATAACTTAATAATGACTATAAAAACTAAGACTGATTATTGTGCAAGATTGCCGTCCGCATCTTGCACAAATGCTGAGTACAGCTAATTATCATTAAACCCGAGGTGTTAAGCATAAGTATTTTTAAGAGAATAGAGAGTTGGATTTTAGCTACGAATATAAGTAGTTGATTTTTAACTGTGAACAAATGTAATTGTTCACAAATTGGAACAACAAGAATTTTTTGAAATTAAAATTTTTTGTGGAATTTAAATGTTTGATAGGATCCTTATTGTTGCAGGAACAATAAGGATAATTTTATTAAGTTTTGTATAATTTTAAAAGAATGGACATTTTTTGATAGGACATTTTAAAAAAAGAATGTGTTTTTTATGTTTTAAATAATGAGAAACGATTTATGACGATAAACTATGGAGTTAAAGCGTTGTGTATGTATATTGAAAAAATAATTTTGTTTTGTTGGGCAAAATGTTAGTTTGTGGCTTAAAATTCTGTGGGATTTTTGGGTCCTGCTGGAAATATCTTATTGATGACGAATATTTTCTTTTGTATGTAAAGGTTTAAGTTTAGTTTGAAGTCTTTTTAGGAATTAAATTTTTGGGAAAATGTTTTTTAGATAACACATTTTGTCAAAAACGTTTTTAGATCCTGTGACAATCATGAGGATTTTTGATTGATACCGGTAGAATTTTTGATGACCATCCTGGCAAACCAAACCTGGAAGCAGATTTTATGGGAAAATAGAAAAGGAACTAAATCACCGTGGAAGATTTATCAACGAAGAAGCAGACAAGTCAGCAGCATGGAGCTTTATTTAGAAAATAGAAAAGAAAATCATTTTTATATATATAAGAATGTTTATTTTATGAAGGCATACAATGTTAAAAAAAAGAAATAATTATAAAAAATGTGGTTTGTAAAAAATTAACCAAATGATATTAAAATGTGTTTTATAAACCTTAAATGTGTATTTGTATTTGTAATAACATTCTTGTTAGAATAAATTTCAGGAAGCAAAACAGAAAATAGTGAGTAGGGAAAAAAGATAGAGAATGAGGTCTCGATTAGGGTAACGAGCTGTTTAAAAATAAAATCATGAATGTTAACGACATCGCGAGGACGATGAATAATTTGGTGCCCTTGTTTTCAGGTACCGAGTGATCGGTAGAATTACATAGGTTTATCATGGGATGTGACCTTGCTGCAAGAACGATTAAGGAAGTAGATATCCCAATTTTAATTGAGTGCATAAAGCTACGGTTGCACGGGGATGCTTCTGAGCTATGTAGGAGCCAACAATTTGACAATGTGGAAGATATTAGCATATTGATTGAGGCAAATTATCTAGAGCCAACCACATTAAATTCGATAATTATCGAATTATCTATGTGTGAACAAGAGCCCGGGGAAAAAATAGTTGCGTTTGCACGAAGACCAATTCCAATTTCCAATTTCCAATTAAATATTTCCGTAGTTACAGCATTTAAAGTCGGTATATCGGATCCCGAGATAAGGACAGTAGTGTTATCATTGTCAGGTAATAACCTATCAGAGTTGGTAAAAAAGGCTTCAGATGTAGAATTTATGTTGAAGGACAGAAACAGGAATGGGTCGGGACAACTATCTCCGTATCAGATCTGTACAATACAAGAAAAGGGCGACGAACGGAGATTTGATAGGAGGTACATTTGGTGACGAAAGGAGTCCTAACGATAGGGAACAAACGAAGGGCCAATATAAAATGGACATCGAGTGTTCATTCTGCAAGAGACAAGGACACATAAGGGATGAGTGTCTCACAAAGAGAAACACTCCGTTTTGCTAAACATGTCAGAAGTATGGACATGCAAAATGTTGGGAGTGTGCACAATTATTCACACCAAGTGCACAGCAGAAAGATTTTAAACAATTTTCGAATAGGCGGCAGGTAAATAGGAACCCATTTTACAATAGATTGAGTTTTCGAGCAAAGAATTTTGGTAATGAAGAGCCGGTGAGATAGCAACAGGTAACACTCTTTCACATGGAGAAAGAGTGTTACGCAAAGAGAAATTGGGAAAATAGATCGGGAAACTTTTAGAGGCTCAGCCAAGGCCAATGAGCTTGGAACCCCGAAATACTAGCGAAATAAGGCCATCAAAGTTAGTAACGGATAATTCTACGTCTAGAAAGATTGTGAATATCCGTACATCTAAGCCAATAGAAAGGATAGTAACAGATAATTCTACGTCTGAAGAGATTGTGAATATCTGTACATCAATGTGGTAGCAGGAAAGTTAAATGAAAATGTAAGAAGAAAAAAATTCAATGAGGTAACAGGAAAATTAAATGAAAAGGTAATAAAAGGAAAACTCAATGTTGTATTCGAAAGATTAAATGGAAATATGATAGAAGAAAAATTCGATGTGGTAGCAGAAAAGTTCAATGAAAATGTAACAAAAGAAAAATTCAATATGGGAGAAGAAAAGTTAAATAAAAAAATATTAAATGATGGTTGGCACAAAAATCTGACAGTGCTGGACACGGAAAAGGGTGAAATTTCGGATATTCGCAAAGTGAATGATGTGTTTGTAGGAGTTCCTTGCGAGGACACAAAAAACGGAAAACTCATTCTACTTGTAGATTCCGGAGCGGACACGAGTTTAGTTAAACAAAACACGTTAAGGAATAGTTTGAAATGAAGAAATGAATTAAGTTCAAGTAATTATTGTGCAGAAGTGCAAATAAATGCTACAAAAACCAAGTTAGTGGTTCATAATCAAGAGATTGCACCAAGAGGTTATTTAGGTGAAAATTTGAAAGACGTCACAGATATTAACAGAGTATATAAAACAAAAAAAAAAAACATTTTTAGGGAAACTAAGAACATAAAATAAAGAAAGTATGGGAAAGGGAAAAATAGTATAAGATACATATTAGGAGTAGAATTATGAGAATAAAATAAATATTATATTATAAAAAATTTAGTAAAGTTGTAAAGAAAAAGTTTCATATAAAACAAAATTAAAAACAAAAATTACATAAAAAGCAAATTAGGAAAGTAATGAATGTAAAAGCATATTTGTGGCCAGAAAACGGCGATGTGAAATAAATGGAGTAGAGGAAAATACTTACTGGTAGAAGCAGTTAAGAGAAAGATGGGAAAAAGACAGTAGAAATTAATAAATGTCAGCCAATGGAAGATATTAGTGAGTATATAATAAAGAGAAGATATAGTTAGAATAATTATAAAGGAAGAGAAAAAAATAATGAATGAATTAAATGGAACTATTAAAGAGCCAAGATATGGCAGGAGAAAAAATAAGAAGCGGAGTAAAATCTGAAGTAAAAGGCAAATGTGTTGGCATCTTCAAAGTGAATGACGTTGTTACAGAAATCCCTCGCAAGGATTAAATTCTAGTACAACGCATTCTACTTTTAGATCCCAAAATAGTGCCTTTTTATTTAAAATAATTCTGTAAGTTTTGTTTTGGATTTAAATTAGTAATTGACGTATTAAAAAAAAAAATATAAATAAATTAGTTAAAAATGAAGACAATTAACAAAGTCCAATGAAAACGCACTAAAACATAATACATAAAATGGAAGAGTAAAATACAGAAAAAATAAAAGAAAATTTGATTTTACGATTTGAGAAAAATAAGTTTTTTTTTAAAGAAAGTATCTCTTTTTGGGATAGTAAATACCTAAATTTAAATGTATTTAAAGATAAATAAAATGCGCTTAAGCGTAAAAGATTGAAAAGAAGAAAAATATCGAAAAATTCGATAGGCAAAATAAAAATGAAAATAAAAATTCTCACTATGAGGAAATATTGAGATTCGATAAATATAAAGGGTGGTTAAATTTTAAGGGCCGATGTTGATTTTGAATAAAACACAAATTATTTAAGAAATTATTGTCATTTCTTTCTATTACGATAATATTGGTATGGATCAATTATGTATGGAACAAAATATCGGCCAAATGGCCGCCGCGACCTCGGCGGCACGCCTCCATCCGATGGTCCAAATTTTCGATTACGCTGAGGCATAATTGAGGTTCTCTGCCGTTAATGTGCCGAATTATCTCATCTTTTAGCTCTTGAATTGTTGCTGGCTTATCAACGTACACCTTTTCTTTCAAATAACCCCAAAGAAAGAAGTCCAACGTTGTCAAATCACATGATCTTGGCGGGCAATTGACATCGCCACCACGTGAGATATCACGGCCATTGAATTTGTCACGCAAAAGAGTAACTGCCATTCACAGAAACTGCCTGACCTGCCTCATTTTAAAAAAAAATACGGCCCGATGATGCCGCCAGCTCATAAACCGCACCAAAAAGTCACTCTTTGTAGGTACATTGGTTTTTCGATAATCACTCTTGGATTATCATTCGCCCAATTATGGCAATTCTGCTTATCCACTGAGGTGAAAATGTGCCTCATCACTGAAGATGATTTTCTTCGAAAATTGATCATCCACTGCTACTATTTCTTGCCACCATTTTGACCATTGACGACTCTTGAAATGGTCAAGAGGCTTTAGTTCTTGAGTCAATTGCACCTTGTAAGAGTGTAAATGCAAGGCTTTATGCATAATGTTCATCAACGACGAGCGTGAGAGGTGCAATTGTTGGGCACGACGACGAGTTGAGGTGGATGGCTCTTCAGCCACACTATCGCAAACAGCAGCAATATTTTCTGCAGTACGAGCTGTACGAGCATGCATTGGTGTTTTCAATTCTTCTACAGACCCGGTTTGCTCAAATTTTTGCGCGATTTTTCCGATTGTACGCACATTTGGACGATTAAACTGACCGAAAAAATCAGGAAGTGCACGATATGCATTTTGATTTGAACGTCCATTTTCATAATAAGCCTGCATAATTTTTACGCGTTGCTCGATTGTGTATCTTTCCATGGTTCAAATTGAACTAGTCTGAAATTCAGAAATGTCAAATGAAATGCGGAAAAGAACTTGACGCTTAGGTGTAGCTTACATTCAACATCGGCTCTTAAAATTTAACCACCCTTTATATATGAAAACTGTCAAATTAAAGCATTCAGATTAAAATGAATAATAAAGTAGTATATTTAAAAAAAAAAAGACATTTAAGGGCTTACAAAGAAGAATATAATGTTTGTAAATATAAGTAAATACATGATTGAAACATGACGAAATATCGATGAACATAAAAATTAGCCATTGAAAAATAAAGGAACTAAGAAAAAAAATTATGATAAGATATGAATAAGTTTATATAAAAGCAAACCGTTACAAAAGAATATTTGAATAAATAAGCTCATTAAAGACACATGAAAATATAAGAAAAAAATCAGTTAAATGAGTTTTAAAATACTTAGAAATTAAAAGGAGTAAAGTAAAATTAAACCCTTTGAAATAATACGTTGAGTTGATAACAAAGAAAATCTGGAAAAAACAAAATTATAAAATATGCAGGTATATATTGTAAAAGTTGTAATAATTAGCGCAAAATTTTAAACAGTAATTATTGATAAATAGAATAAATTAATTAAACATGTATGGAAAGAATAGTAAAAATAAAATTTGAGACATGAAGTTTTGATTACAGTAAAGTGCTGGGTATAAAATTGTGAATACGAAAAAGAAACCGAAATACAATTTGAAATTGTAGAAAAGATTTATACATATGGATGATTGATTGAATTCAAGTATGAAAAACAAGAAAGTTATTATGCCTTTTCGAATTGAAATATAGAAATAGCAAAATAAAGAAAAAAAATTGATATGGAAAGGAAAAAGTATAAAAAATGTAATTTGCAATTATTAAAGAATATTACAGTAAATTTAATATGAATTTAACAATAAACAGTATGAAAGATTAAAATATATACAACGTATAAATAAACGAATGTGGTGAATAATTTCTGTAACAGAGTATTTGCATATCAATATATCAAGGCGAAATATGAATTATGTGCTGAAAAAAAAAATTGATGTAAGCGAAGGTCAATAATAAGGACCAATATAATGTAAATAAATTAGAATTTGTTCAAATAATAATAAAAACATAATTTAAGAAAGTAAGCAACATTTTCGAGCAGCATTTTGTTTTTTTGTCAAGTAAAAGAAAATAAAATAAGTAATCGATTGAGAAATTAATTTATATTGAATTTAATTCATGTATTAGAAATTAATGTATACCACAAGAAACAAATTATATATGTATTTGAACGTTATCATTGTGCAAACGGCAATAAAGAATAAGTTGCGAGTAGAAACCAATTTAAATTTAGAAATTGGAGTCAATAAATGGCCACTGAATATTTTCAAATTCGAGAATTAAGTATCTTTATTGGTTACCAATGGTCGTTCTTGTATGCATCACCATAACAGGAGCGCAACTTGGAAGAAATACAACATTTATGGCAATTTGGTACAACAAGCAATTATAATGAAGTTTTAATCGGAAAGCCGATATGCAGCAGGAAGATTTTACAATAAACGGCAACAGTTATGGATTAACGTTAAAAAGACACAGTAAATTGGAACAGAAGTACAGGTATGCAGTATATTCTTTCAACAATATTCGCAACAATTTGAAATTAATTTTTTTTTAACATTTTTCAAATATATGCTGGCAGTTTTTTCTGTGGAGCATAGTGCGAAGATGCGAGAGAATAGTGCGAGAGAATAGTGCGAGAGAATCAAGACAGTGCAAATAGCGTATTAAAATATATTAAAGGAGATAAAGTTGATATTTTGTACCTTGTAGTTGCCACACTTGGTAGCTTAGTACCTGAGTAAAACTTTTTGGCGTAACATAAGAACATTTGGCTGAATACAACAATAATTCGATATAATGCCTTGACACAATAAATTTCTACTAGCAGAAATGGCAAGGGTGTACTACAACATTTACAACAAATTAACGACAACCAGTACATAAAGAAAATTAACGCCGGACAGTGTTCAAGCGAACCGATGGACTACGCGTGAGAAAAATTTAAACTGAAGCAGACAAAAGAGAACAAGAAAGCTGTAGCAGCAAAGCGGGTAGCTAAATACAGAGGAAACGATTACACCAGATGTATGCAAGACATAGGGACCATTGTCTTGAAATGGATAAAAAATTTTGAACTGTTAATATCTAAATGTAAAAGCATGTAATTAGTTGTTGAACAATATTATATATAGAAACTAAAGAAATAAAAAAATTTTGTTCATGAAAAAAAACCTTATGAAAACAGCTAGTAAAACAAAGAATCTACTTAAAAGAAACACATACTAAATAATACAACGAGAAGAAAAGCAAAACAAGCTTACAAACAAGATAATTTAAAAGTTAATAAACGAAAATTTTAACCTCTTCAAGGTAAAAATTTTCTTTGTGTTAGGGGGGAGGAATCTTGTGACTCAGAACGAGGTATTCCCCAGAATATTATCTTTCTACTAGTGGCCAAGTGCTGACAATGAAAGTTGATCCACCGCAACAACAAGCGAGCGATCAACATTCATTGCATTGCGGCACTTTTATATGAATTCAATGCCAAGGCCAGTAAAGTAAAAAACAAATGAAAGTAAAACAAATAATACTATAAACCCTACTGGACAGCTGTATCAAGTTTGCATACACAACGAAACAAAATTTGGTGTTCACCAATACACTCTTGCGCTGTCATTTCATGGGAAACAAGGAAAGTTATATGTGTTTGTATGTCTAGCTCTTTTGCGGCCAAAAATAAACTCAAAAAGAAACATAAACGTGCAATACAAAGCGGTGCAGTCAAATGAAAGTTTTTGAAAAATAATTAAAAATTGTACTTACGAAATTTAATAATTTTTCTTTCCAGGTTAACAAATAAAATAGATACTGATGAATACTTGGGACAAAATGTTTAAAAAACAAGCAACTGCGAAAATGTGTTTTTGATGTTATGTGATGTTATGTACTGTTCATGCTGACTTATTCTTTGATAATTGTTTGTTGGTATAAATTTTATATGCGTAATTCTAAATCTATCGGGAAGGTAACTATTTTAATAAACAAATAATGCAAAAACTTTAAACAATTGTGTTTATATTTTGGCATATAACAGGCCAGAGCTGTAACATGAAGGCTGGGTATGGTTTGCCACTACGGCATAGGGAGAGAAGAGGATGGCGCACAACTAAATTTCTAATTGGTGTGAGCAGTTTAGGTATATATTTTTCTCATGGCAAAAACATATGTGGCTGAAAGGGATGCCAGATCACACGAATGAGAATCAGAGATGCAAACCTTGTGACATTTTGATTACCGCTTGAACAATGGTGACAAGTTTTGTATGAAAAATTTTATATGGACGTAACGGAAATCGTGTGACCGCTCGTGTTATATACGCCGTATGTAACAGTTACTGTTCTAGCTGGGAAGTGAGCACTGACCTACCACAACAAGAACTGGGCGATCAGTTTTAATTTTATTTAAAGACAATAAAATAAAGCCATCAATTTACTTTTGTATACAGGCTAGTGCTAAAAATGCTAACAATGCATTTTCGGCACGAGTCAACCAACGTAGAGGTTATATAATTTAAATTGTATTTCATTGTTTTAATTAACATGCATACTTTTTGTCGTCATGCAATTAAAATAGAGGAAGAATATTTTATATAATATTTTATTGTTGGATTCAGTGTTTTGGGAATACGACCCAATATTCCCACACTGAACATGTTTGTACGTTTGTTTGTCTACACTTCACAATACTAAATAAGTATGTGCGTAGAAATTAAGAATGAATAATAATGTTTGTTTTAAGAATGTCTGTATATTTTAAAGACTAATTAATTGTATGGAACTAGAGTAAATTCTTGAGCCAGATATAACCTAGGCCGAGAATTCAGGAAATGCAAGATTAACATTTCCTAGTTGTAACTTAGAGTTAAAAATTGCGTATGAAGAAATAATTGTTAACTAGATTAATAACTTAATAATGACGATAAAAACTTAGACTAATTACTGTTTGCATTCCGCATCTTGCACAAATGCTGAGTACAGCTAATTATCATTAAACCCGAGGTGTTAAGCATAAGTATCTTTAAGAGAATAGAGAGTTGGATTTGAACTATGAATATAAGTAGTTGATTTTTAACTGTGAACAAATGTCACTGTGAGTCATTTTTGTGTGAAAATAAAAATACAGTCACTAAGTGTGACCAAGGAATAAACCCTGGAACAAAACCGTTTTTCTTAATCAATAAGATAGACCGAAGGACACAGCAGACATGAGTATACCTAAGGTATTTTTACGGCAACCTCATGGCTGCCTATTGACCGGCATAGCGCACCATGTCTAATAAAATAAAGTGAGCAAATATAACTAGGATTTGGGACGAGTTCCCGGTCTGACCAATATGGCTTTAGACGAGCGGAAGAATATACGCGCATCCAGGTGGGAGGATGCAACAAAATCGAGTGGAAATTACTTCTGATAAAAAAGTCATCATTAAAAAAGCGAAACATAGTCCTCAAAACTTAATAAATTTATTATTTTTTACAAAAATTTATTATGCTATAAAGTGTGCAATGCTTTTAAAATTAAAAAAAATTTTATATTAAATCCCGCTAAACAGAGCAACGTCATTAACTTGATTTGAGCATTACTATGGAAAATACTTTGGCGATAATTACTCGAAAAAGAATTATTTTCAATTATTAAATTAAAAAACCGAATAACGTAGTTTTGATTTTGATTTAAATTTTTTTTGTATCATTCACACAAATAATAATAATGCAAGTGTGTATTAGTTACACTCATTTCGTTTCCTTTTTTATATGGAAACATCCTTTTCTCATAAAACCTAGTTTTATAAAAAAACTGGTATGCATTTCGTTTTTTATTTAATTGTTCCTTAAAATAAGCACCAAAACATAAAAAAGAATAAAATAGTACCAGAGTTGCGATACTTTACTTTACGAAAAAATTTCATTTTCTAGTTGTATTAAAAGAAAATCGTAAAAATTCAGATTTGAAAAAATTGCAATAAAATATTGTAGAAATATTTCCTGAAGCAACATTTTATACAAATACAAAAAAATTATGCGATTACGTTAAATAATTTGGTCGTTAAAAATTTTTTTGCAAGAAATATAAAATTTTGTTAATTTTTAGTTTGGGTATTTTACGGGAAAAATCTGAAAATGTAAAATTTAAAAAACGAGATCTTATGTGACTTTACTGTTTTTATAAAAATCTTTAGCTATTTTTACAAAAAATTACAAAAACCAAAGTTCGGATAAAAAGTTATAGCTGTTGAAACTTGCCTTTATTAAAAAAATCCTCAAAGTTCTTGTTTTTTGCACTGCGAACTAAAAAAAAAAACAAATCATAAGAAATCGATAAAACTAATTTTCTCATTTAAAATTACTTCAGTTATTGAAAAAATTTTCTGGTCTTTTAACTCCACCAAATAAAATTGTATTAAACTGCTGTAAGATACTACAACCTGTGCAAAATTCTATATTTTGCATATAATATAAGAAAATCATTGAACATATGATTTTTAAAATATAATTTTTTCATAGATCCACCAAAGATATAGCTGTTAGAAATAGTTTTCACTAAACGTAAAATATTACTAATGTGCGGTAGAATTGTATTTAATATTTACAATTTTATCCGTTTCTGCGTTGTTTCGTTTTAAGTGCCGTTTTCTTACCTTATTTTCTTTAATTAAATTGCATTAAAATTAGCATCCCCAATTTTAAAAATTGTAGTGTCAGTGATAACCTTTTTATTTATTTAAAACCAATAGCTTGAATTTCAATCATTTATTGTTAGGTTTATTAAAAAGTAAAATAATAATAATTTAGCGAACAAAAGGAACGAAATACAATGCACGTCCGTTGACGTTTCTTTTTAGACTAACTCGTGCATCATAATTGATAAGAATAAGAAACAAAAGGAATCAAAGAGAATTAATTTCAAAGTTAAAAGAGTTGCCATATAGGTAAAATTTATATAACGGCTAAATGTGATGACAGTTCGGCCCTTCCTGACATAATCTCGTCCCGAGGTTTTACTCTAGAAGATGTCCCGATTTCAGAGTCGTCGTTGCCATCATAGTCATTGTCAATCTCCGGATAGAGCATACACCATGGCTTCAGCTTGTCACAACTTGCCACTGTACTAAATCGACGCTGATTCCGCTGGGCGTTGTCGATTTCTTCGATGACGTATCTGTTGAACCGTAGAACCTTGGAGACCACATATGGCCCTCGATACTTGGCCTCTAACTTGCGAGAAGTTCCAGTGCTCGGATTTGCACTCTCAATCAAAACGAGATCACCTTCTTTGTAGACATGTGGTGTTTTGTGCTTCGCATCAAACCTAGCCTTCCATATGTCGAGTGCTGCTTCAATATTTTCTATAGCCGCTTCACGTCGTTGAAGTGTTGACATGTGGTCGATGTCCATATCATCTTGAGACATCACAGCAAGCATTTTATTTCCACCAACATCCCGTACAGGAAAATCAAAAATAAGGTCCATTGGTGAATATTTTGTAGTTGAATTGATAGTGGTGTTGAGCGTCCATTGTAATCGTCGTAATTCGCGGTCCCAATCCTTATCGTTGGACGTGGACGGTTTTAAAAAAGCAAGGACTGACTGGTTGACCCGCTCCGCCAGACCATTTGCCCGAGGTGTTCGAACTGCGATCTTAATGTGGTGAACTTCGTTGACTTCGCAGAACTCCTTAAACATTGATGACGTAAATGAAGTGCCCCTATCTGTGACGATCGTTTTCGGCATACCGAACTGCAGAGTCAACTGATTTAAAGCTTCGATAACCGGTTTAGTTTTGGTAGACTTGACAGCAAAAATAATCGTATACCGGGTAAGAGCATCTACAACCACCAGAATGTACTCGTTTCCACGTCGGCTTCTGATGAAAGGGCCCAAGTGGTCCATATGTAAAACTTCGAACGGGACCCTTGGGATTGGCATACCGTAAAGTTCACATTCCTTTACTTTCGGTTCTCTGGTAAAACAACATTCAATGCATGATTTGATATAATTTTTTACGAAATTTCGACACCTTGGGAACCAAAAGTGTTGCTTGATTCGCTTCAGAGTTCCCTCTACCGCTGGATGACCAACATCGTCATGGCAATATTTAGTGATTCTCCATCTTACGCCTTTTGGGATAACTAGAAGTCGTGTCCCTTCTTCGGATATCCGGTAAAGTCGATTTTTCTGTAATATATACTCCGCTTCAATTTTCTTTTGCTGATCTGATGGTTGTTTTCCAAGGATAGTGTCAACAATTTCGCAAATAACCGAATCTTGTTTTTGCATAGTGAGAATCCAATCCTCTGTGGATAATTTGATTGGCATGATACACGCGCTCACATCTTCAAGCACTCCTGGAGCTTCCACTGGAGCCCGACTCAATGCGTCCAAATGACTCATAGATGGACCCGGTCGATGAGTGATTTCGCAATCATACTCCAATAATCGAAGTAACCAAAGCGAAACTCGTGGAATCATAGGCGTTTTTGATTTAAGACTGGACACTGCTGCGCAATCAGTGACTATGGTGAATCTCTTTCCGAGCAGCTGCATTCGATAACGTTGACAAGCCTCGACCACCGCTAGCACTTCCAATTCATACCCATGGTATTTCTTTACTGCCTCGTTGCACAGTCGGCTAAAATAAGCAATAGGTTTCCACATGTTATTGTCTTCTTGTAACAGCATCGCTGCGATTCCCACGCTACTGGCATCAGTGTGCAGTTGATGATTTTTGGTGACATCGTAAACACCTAAAATTGGCTCATTTGTCAGTACATGAATCAAACGTTGATAAGACTCTTGGCATTCGGCAGACCATTTGAATGCGACCGATTTCTTTGTTAACTGAGTGAGAGGAGCAGCTATCTGGGCATAGTTTTGTATAAATTTTTTGAAAAACCCGGTTAAACCCAAGAAACGGCGTATTTCGGTGACATTTTGTGGTACTGCAAATTCCTTCACAGCAATAGTTTTACGCAAACCTGGTTTCAGACCATCTGCACCCAACTCGTGACCCAAAAAACTCACATTGCTGTTCATAAAGACGCATTTCGATAAACGGAGTGTAAGCCCTTCCCGTTTAATAATTTTTAAAAACTCATTTAAATTGTTGATACCTTCATTGAACGAATTTGATGCAACAATTACTTCATCAACGTAACTTACGACACGATTTTTAATTGGTTCAATTAATTTATTCATCATTTTCTGAAATGTACAGGGTGCATTACGCAAACCGAAGGGCATTCGGTTGAATTCATAATGGCCCTGGTGCGTGATGAACGCAGTAAAATGTTTGGAATCTTCGTCTATTTCTATCTGGTAATAACCTGACATCATGTCTAATGTGGTAAAGAATCTCTTACCTGCAAGCGTTGACAGGACAGTATCGACAGTTGGCATTGGCCACGGTTGCTTTTCTGTTATTTTGTTCAGTTCCCGGTAATCGATACATAATCGATGTTCACCATTTGGTTTTTGGACTAACACAACCGGCGATGCGTAATGGGATTCTGACACTCATATTATATTTAAACTGAGCAACTCTTCAATTGTTTTTTCAATAATTTGTCTTTTCGGAATTGGCACCGGATATGGCCGTTTCGTTATCGGCGTTGAAGACGTCACCGATATTGTCATCTTCACAGTTCCACATTTACCGAGCTCGTTCAAATTTTCACCAAAACAACCCGCATATTCCTTTAACAACGTCACAAGTTTATCTCTTTCTACCACCGAAAGGTTTTCGTTGGAGTTTATCTTTTTGACATTGAGAGGAAACACTTCACACTTCCCGTTTTCGATTACTACTCGTCCTTGCGATAATATATCCGTACCAATTATAATATCGAAATCCATTATACTATCATCAACAACTAACAGTTCACTCTCATAGGCTTCACCATCAATGGTCACAGAGGTTATTAACATTTCGCGACAAGTAAATTCACCACCTGCAAACCCGCATAACATTTTTTTACATGCTTTAAAATTGCTGTCACAGTTTTCTGCTATGGTGCGTATTATTATCGAATAACAACTTCCTGAGTCGATTAAAGCATTTAGCTGAATATTTTTAACAAGAACTTGTTTCACTAAATTTTCTTCACGCTCATAATTTTTGACATTATTAATCGTATTTAAATTTCGTTTCGGACAATGTTTTGAATCATGTGACGTTACGTGACAGATGTCACACCGTGTTTTCCTTTGAGGCTTAGCACAATTTCTTGAAATATGCCCGCGCTCATGGCAATTAAAGCATACCGGGCCAGATTTGTAAGGCTCTTTATTGTCACTATTTTGTTTAAACTTATCGACAAAAGTATTGTTTTTATTAACCACCTGTGCTTGAGGCACCACATTTAGTTGTTTTTTTGTGTTCGCGGCAATATTCGACAATGACATAAGGAGATCGGAACACTTTGCAAATTGAATCGATGACAATATTCGTTTCAAACCTTCATCACTTAATCCATTTATAATATATTTTATCAAAACGATATCGTCAATATCTCCGCGGCGACCAATAGCAATCATTCTATAATAATATTCTAATACGTGTTCACTTTTGTTCATTCGCGCGCTTATAAGTTGCATATGTATGTCTGCTATATTAACGACAGACGGAAAATCATTACGGAAAGCACTTACAAATGCAGCCCACTGCTCAAATACCGGCTGCGATTCTATCCACGCTTTTGCAACACCTTTTAATTTGCTTTGGACAGCATATAAAAGAATTTGCTCACTCCATCGATACGCATGTTTTAATTGTTCAATTCGTTTTATAAACTGCATTGATGTTATATCATCAATAAACGGGTTAAATTCTGGTAAAATGTCAATCACTTCACGCACGCTCGTACGCTCCTGTGTGCACGTGTCCACTTCTTCGTTTCTTCGACGATTGATGTCGTATATATGCATTATTGTCGTTATGATGGGTACTATTGTTATTAATCATTGCTGAGTTTGCTACTCCTGGCATCGCAACAGTTGTTGTCGTCGTACAGCCTGTCGTCAAAGCCGTTTGTGTGAGTATTGTATTTACCCCGTTATCCCTTTGAAAGTATGCAACACTCTCAGCGCTCGTTGCTACCGATTGTGCTGCCGACATTGAATTACGTCCTGACGCGTTTGACTGTGTTTGTATTTGGTGTGATGACATAGACGCACAAGAAACTAGCGGTTCTGTTTGCTTGTGTTGGTGTGGACTACGTGACAATGCGCTTGGCGACGACGCAATACCAACGGTTTCTAGCCGTGCGCCGCTTGGTGACAACAACAACAAATCATGTCCAGATGCGCTACCATGATCTTCACGCCGCTGTGCCGACCAATTTTGACCACTTAACTGCACTTTAAGAGCTGATTGAAGTTGCTGAGATAGTGCCTCCATCGTACGTTGGAGCACACTTACGTCTTCTCCCAATTTTCCAACCACCGACTCTTCGCGTGACTCGTTTAAATTGTCAATTGAACACCCCGACAAATCCAAGCCTCCTGCTGACGGATAATCCGGCTCGTTGACCACTACGCCAGCCCCACATTCCTGTAACCGTTTTACAAGTTCAACTTTCGTGCCCGACGAGTTCATTTTTAAATCGCGAAGCATTTGTTTCAGTTGAGACACGTTACACCGCGATAAATCCATCCCACTTCTGATATGTCAGTGATAACCTTTTTATTTATTTAAAACCAATAGCTTGAATTTCAATCATTTATTGTTAGGTTTATTAAAAAGTAAAATAATAATAATTTAGCGAACAAAAGGAACGAAATACAATGCACGTCCGTTGACGTTTCTTTTTAGACTAACTCGTGCATCATAATTGATAAGAATAAGAAACAAAAGGAATCAAAGAGAATTAATTTCAAAGTTAAAAGAGTTGCCATATAGGTAAAATTTATATAACGGCTAAATGTGATGACAGTAGTTTGATTTAAAATTCTTAAAATCTGTTTCGAAAATAAAATTTACGAACAAGCAGACATCTTAAAAAGTATTCTCAAAAACCAAAATACAAAAATATTATTAAATAAATGACACCTAAAATTTCATTTTCAATAACATTAAATTCTTACAACACACATTTCTCGAACCATACATTTTAATTGAAATCATTTGAATTAATAAATGCCTTGAATAGTTAATAAATGAATTCTCAGCTGTGCCGAATGTTGTACAAAATATATTGCTAATCATCCCTCACCGCAGTCGCTGCGCGGTCGCTCATCACTTCTTGCTTTCTCTCGTCATTATCACAGCCTTCTGTCGGAAGACGAGGCACAACGACGCACAACCAAACTTCAGTGGCTGGACTCATGAACATACATATAAAAGCGATGAATTGCAAGAGTTATAAAACATACCCATAAGGGCGTATCGAAAAATTTAGATCGTATTTTAAGAGGTCTCAAAAACTGAATAGGGTGGTCAAGATCTCCCAAAAAAAAAATAATAAGGATGTCTTCCTCTCCCGCAAGAACAAAATTGTTTTTTAAGAAAAACAGTAAAAAATCACGATCTCAAAATGCTTTGATTTTTGTAAGAAAACTACATATGTCTTAAAGTAAAAGTAAATAAGGACTTCAACTAAAAATATTCTGAAAAACACGATGCCACTCTCGGTTTTTAGTCACAGTGTCCTGTGTGAAGGATATTCGAATTTAAAGGTACACTCGAGGTAGCACAGAACTTTTTATTACTATCTGATTGTCTAAATTTTGGTGATTTTGATTATAGTGTTGACGTTTTCCTTAAATTTGGCAAACTAATAATTTACATATTTTTGCATATGTATTTTCTTGTTTTTGAGAAATGTATACGTTAGGGCGGGTCGATTTATTTTTCGAAAATTTCCCTATGATTTCCGTATTCTATGGGTTATTCCATGAAAATTTGCCAAAGGAAAGAGTTATGAACGGCCCTGCTTCTTATATAGCTACATGCCATTATATTAAAATTTTAGCATTTCACGCTTCGGGATTGAAGGCCATAACTGAGACCCATCGAATGGCAAACTCAGAAACTCAAAATTTTAGTATAACATTTTTGTGAATGCTGAGTTAAGGTGTTTTAACGAAATAATAAAATTCATAAGGAAGGAAAATTTTTTTAAAAAATCGAAATAGGAAAAAAATCGTGGTCTTAACATGGTGTTGTAAATTGATACTCTTGGACAGGGTGTTGTTCAGAAATATTTGAAGAATCTTAATTAAGGAAATTATCTTCGGTACAACTTCTAGTGCCCGAGATATTAAATCTTATATTAATTTTTATGAAAAAGTTAAAAATTGCATTCACGTATACTAGGGCGGGTCGATTTGTAGGGAGTGAAAAAATTCACCAATTTCCCTATGATTTCCGTATTCTACGGGTTATTCCATGAAAATTTGCCGAAGGAACCATACCTCTATCGTTAAAATCGAGTCCCCTACTTTTTGTTGGTTGATTTTTTCCCAAATTGACGCTCGTATGAAATATTACCTACACGTTCACATCCATAACTCAAAAACTATCGATCGGGTTTAATCGCCAGTAGGCGCGTTGAAAAGGTGAGCTCATTTTGATCAATTCACTTTTGGCTCAATTTTTTTGACTTACGAAGCTTACGAACCTTACGTTACGACTGGACTGATTTGCGCTTTACATTATTGGCATATTTTTTCACAGGGTGCACACCCTGTGTTATGTTTGTTTATTTCTTTTTGTTTTTAGTTTCTTTATAGACTTCTTTATTTTTGTTTGTTTATAATATTCCAGTGTATGCTAGTTTTGTAACGTAAGGTTTGTAAGCTTCGTAAGTCAAAAAAATTAAGCCAAAAAAATGGCCATGAAAGTAATATTCTTGGACAAAATCATGAAAAAAATGGAAAAATGCTCCAAAATTTGGACAAAAATGCCCGTAACTTTTGAACCGTTGGACCAATGTTGGAGATTTTGTTTTGTAAATTGATCAAAATGAGCTCACCTTTCTAACGCGCCTACTGGCGATTAAACCCGATCGATAGTTTTTGAGTTATGGATGTGAACGTGTAGGTAATATTTCATACGAACGTCAATTTGGGAAAAAATCTACCAACAAAAAGTAGGGGACTCGATTTTAACGATAGAGGTATGGTTCCTTCGGCAAATTTTCATGGAATAACCCGTAGAATACGGAAATCATAGGGAAATTGGTGAATTTTTTCACTCCCTACAAATCGACCCGCCCTAGTATACGTGAATGCAATTTTTAACTTTTTCATAAAAATTAATATAAGATTTAATATCTCGGGCACTAGAAGTTGTACCGAAGATATTTCCTTAATTAAGATTCTTCAAATATTTCTGAACAACACCCTGTCCAAGAGTATCAATTTACAACACCATGTTAAGACCACGATTTTTTTCCTATTTCGATTTTTTAAAAAAATTTTCCTTCCTTATGAATTTTATTATTTCGTTAAAACACCTTAACTCAGCATTCACAAAAATGTTATACTAAAATTTTGAGTTTCTGAGTTTGCCATTCGATGGGTCTCAGTTATGGCCTTCAATCCCGAAGCGTGAAATGCTAAAATTTTAATATAATGGCATGTAGCTATATAAGAAGCAGGGCCGTTCATAACTCTTTCTCTTAAAATCTGCGTTTTGACAAAACGAATAACATATTTTTGTTCTTTTTTTATTTTTAAAATAGAAGTTCAAACGTAATCGTTATTCATACTTAAAATATTAAAAAACACTCAAAAGTTTACAAAACAACACTAAGACGAAATCATAATTACTAATGCAGACAAGGGTAACAAAGCAGTTGTAATGTGCAAAGAAGAATATAAGGAAAAAAGTTTAACATTTATTGGAAGATAGAGTCGAATTCTGAAATACCATTTTGTATTTGTAAGGGAAACACTTGTAACAGGATATAATTAAAAAAATGTAGATCACCTGATTAAACCAGGCCGAAAAAAATTTAATTAAAAAATATCGATTATATTATGATGATTTTTCTATTAAAAAATCATAACCTTTACGGTTCTCAATTAAAGATATTTGCAAAACTTTGAAATATTTAAATTAAATAATAAGTTTTTTTAATAAAAAGCGTTATGATATTCAGAAAAGTTCAACATTTCTTTCAGAGTGAAAACAAAAATATTTAAAAATATCAAATAATATTTCACTTGATTATAAGCATGAAACATAAACGTTAATAATAAACAACATAAATTTGTATATTTAAAAAAATAAATAAATAGAAAACAGAAAGTATGATGTGAATAAAATATTTATGTAGGTTTTATTTTTCAATATGTTTTGTAAATGTTTCGTAAACTTTTTTGTTTTAGTAAAAGTGGAAGATATTGGCTAAAGGTAATAAAAAAATGGCTGAGGCAAGGAAATAAAATTTAATTAAAGATGAAAACAAATAAATGAGAAAATTTATTCCATTTCTTTTACCGACGTTTCGGTAGTGTTTTTCTACCTTCCTCAGGGGTTAAATTTATTGAATATGTAAATTACAATGTACATGTTAATAATAAAATAATTTTCCCAATTTTGTTAGACTTTTTTCATAATTCTTACATTATTGCAGCAAGTCGGGCGCTTCACAAACATTAAAATGTATAAATAATTTAAATAAATTGATTTGACGACACGAACATTAATTGTAAAAAATAATAAATGAAAAATAATCACTGAGCGACGAACTAAATTTAGAAAAATATCACAGACTCTGTTTATATAGTTTAAATAGCAATTTTGTAAATACAGCTGATGTAATCTTTGTCCTCTTTTGTATTCATTGCCTTTGTAAGTTTTTGCTGTATTCTTAAGCTTTCCAGTGTGTATCTTGTGTTTTCTTTCTTCTCCTTGTCCAGTATTCGTGCTTTGTCAAAATCAGCAAGAAATCAAAATTAATCAACAAATACAGGGATGAAATTATAACAACACAAACAGACAAAGGAAACAGAACGATGGTGTTATACAAAGAGGAGTATAACAAAAAAATGGAGGAACTACTAGAAGACAAAACTACATATAAGACGATAAGAGTAGACCGAACTGAAAAACTGCAGAAACTAAACAACAACATTATTAATGACCTATACAGAAACAAGTTCATAGAACTCCGGCAAAAACAAAAAACTAATCTGTCCAGCAGCTTCTGCACCAATGTTATATGGTTTACCAAAAATTCATAAAAATAATGTACCATTAAGACCAATTTCTTCCTCGATGAATCTCCCATGCTACAGACTATCCAAGCACATTGGAAAAATTCTTTAAAACATAGTTTCTGACGATTATAATATAAAAAATGCTTTTCAATTAAAAGATAGACTCAAAAATTCGACTTTGGAGGAAGATGACATTCTAGTATTGTTTGACGTTATCTCACTGTTCACCACTATTGCGACGTATACAGCAATAAAAACAATAATGCTACAATAACACCTTGCACAATTTGCTTAAAACAGAAAACATAACATACACACACAAATGGTTGATATCGCTAAACTCCAAACAGTACAGACGTGTTTTTATTCGCTCTGCAAAGTTTTTACTGTCAGCGATAGAATATCTTAAAGTAATCAGTGCAAACAAAACAACAACAACAACATAAGCAAAAAATAAAATCAAAACTATAAAAACTATAAAAATATAAAAAATATAAGAAAAACAAATCAAAAAACATTAACTAAATTAAGCAAATCGAAAGTACTCAAAATCTTTAATACACTAAAATGAACACAAGTACAAAATCTACTTTGAAACCGGTTTCGTCTCCAGTCGTTCTAAATTCAGCGCCAACTAAACCACCGCAAACTGAGTTAACGATGAACAATATAATTAATCTCTTTCGAAGCGAAATGGAAATGCTCAAAAATAATCGAGGAACTACGATCAGCGCTAACAACAACTGAAGACCGAGTTATGCAGAGAATTGGCGAAACAACTGCGGAGCTCATAAATATTAAATCTTCGCTTTTAAATTTTGAAAAACGAGATTCTGCTGTTGAAGTTATGTGTACCGACTTAACCACTGAACTTAATAAAAACAAAATCGAGATTCGCGATCGTATGAAAGAATTTGAATTGAAAAATCCTCTCAATGATATGCAAAGTCTACAAACGGAATTGATGAACCTCAAATATCATTTTGAAAAGCAAAACGAAACCATCGTTGCCTCTGATCTGTGCTTATGAGGCATTCCGAGCAACCCGCAAGATAATCCATCCGAAATATTTGAAATAATCTGCAAATCTCTTGGTGTTTCAACACCTTCTTTAAAAAGTGCATATAGATTGAAACGTTCCAAACATAATGATGCAATATCTGATATGCCAATTATTATCAAACTCACAACACCATACGACAGAAGTCATTTTTAAAGGTGTGACGGGCAAAAGACCGAGGCGGTTTTTGCCGCACACATAGCTCCCGATCTCACTCGTGAAAACACGAAGAAATAACAATAATAATAATAATAATAAAAATATTAGTAACAATAAATTAACTAAAGCAAAGAAAAGGAATTTAAATCAAACCACAAATAAAATATATAAACCCTAAAGCTAACATACAACTAGTAATAACACCGCACCCTGTGTCGACATAAATACACATATAGGCATTCAGAGACGATCACATTAAATTAACGGCCACTGCGGCAAAACATAGTAGAGAAGTTAACCAACAAACACACAGGCAACCAAACCCCAACCTTAACATAGTACGCAGTAACAATTACAACAAGGTTTACAACAAACACATCTAACTAACGAAAACTGCAGCTAAAGATTGAAAACGAGAGAAACAACAATCAGTCAGCATAACATGAAGGCAACATAAGACAGTATAAGAGAAATGACGTCAGACATACAAGAGGAAGAAACCAGTTTTTAATATTTTAATATGAACACGTATATATCGATATAGACCAACACACATAGTGAACGACTACCATGACAAAATGCTACAAGCGAGAGAAGGCCCGAGCAAGCAACCACCACCGATCAAGTACCAGTATGCAGAATGGCAACGGGCTACAAATACAACACGAGAACAGAATTGACGGTGCAGGTAGCCACCAATACTATCGCAGCAAGAGCGACAAGCAACAACGACGACAAACAGCACGGTCAAGTGTTGGCTAGCCAGAAGACAAAAGTTAGTTGCTGACGAGGAGCGAACCAGTGCAGTTGATAGTTGCTGACGAGGAGCGAACCAGTGCAGTTGATAGTTGCTGACGAGGAGCGAACCAGTACAGTTGATAGTTACTAGCGAGCGGTGAACCAGTGAAGACTATAGATACTGATAAGGAGGACACTGTACAGAAGGATTAATGAACAGGAAGGATTAAAGGAAAGGTCGGGAGCTCAGAAGGCATTTAAAGGAAATTAATATAGAAGGGTGAGGACAGACAGAACTGTGAGTGGTATTGTAAGGCATTTAATTATTTACAAGATAAAATATAGAAGGGTGAGGACAGACAGAACTGTGAGTGGTATTGTAAGGCATTGAATTATTTTAAAATGTATAAAGTATTTATGATTTTATTAAGATTATAATAAGATTATATCGGGGTCTTCGGATACTGAATTATTTTAAACCTTATAAAGTATTTACGATTATAATAAGATTACATCGGGGTCTTCGGATACTGAATTATTTTAAACCTTATAAAGTATTTACGATTATAATACGATTATATCGGGGTCTTCGGATACTGAATTATTTTAAACCCTATAAAGTATTTACGATTATAATACGATTATATCGGGGTCTTCGGATACTGAATTATTTTAAACATTGTAAAGTATTTACGATTATAATACGATTATATCGGGGTCTTCGGATACTGAATTATTTTAAACATTGTAAAGTATTTACGATTATAATAAGATTATATCGGGGTCTTCGGATACTGAATTATTTTAAACATTGTAAAGTATTTACGATTATAATAAGATTATATCGGGGTCTTCGGATACTGAATTATTTTAAACATTGTAAAGTATTTACGATTATAATAAGATTATACCGGGGTCTTCGGATACTGAATTATTTTAAACCTTATAAAGTATTTACGATTATAATAAGATTATATCGGGGTCTTCGGATACTGAATTACGCTAAATATTGTAAATCCTAACGTTAAGATAGATAGGAACTACACTAAAAGTTAGAGACAAGCGTTAAGCAAACATTGACCGGACCATAGACCTAACGGAACACCTTAGCCGAATCCGATCACTGCCTAGGAGAGGGGCACCACCTTGACGTCAACGTATCAATCCAATGTCAAACCTGAATTATAATTTGAATTAAAAACTCAATAAAGAAATATTAACTATAACCTCTGCACGTCTACAATTTTTCTCATTACAAATTTTGTACGGACCTCGGAATCCCGGCGAGCTAACCTCAGCTATAGACCCGGAAGACCGGGAGCTTCGTTACAAAGGCGATTGCTAAGTTTAGGCACACAAATAGGTGATCACTTCAATTACATCATGCCGGTTACGATTCAGATGTACCAATCTATTTCAACGAATGTTTGAGTAAGGTAAATTATGAAATCATGCAAGAGGCACTGCGCAAAAAAAAAACAAAAACAGCTATCTTCGGTATTTACATTGCGTGGCAATGTGTTTGTGAGATTCACGGAAAATGAAAATGCAACTAAGATCTTGTCTCTTCAGCAACTCTCTGGTTTTTTTCGGAGTGAACAGAACTCTACACCAATATTCTAGTTGTCTCAATTGTCGTAGATTATGTTTCACTCAATCATTAATACTTACATTAAGCTTTCACAATTATTATAGATTTTATTTAACTCAATATTTAATTCTTATTTCAAACTATCTCTTCTCAATTTTATCTATCACTAAATCTTTGTTAATGTTAAAAATGTTTGACTGTTTTAACTTTAGTGCACTTGAAAAGTATGTTAGTTGTGCCTATATATGTTTATCTACATTGCTCATCAGAGATTTAATTTTTAATTTAATAATTTGTTATGTTGGTCTCTAGAGATTGTACTTATGCTATGATTCGTACTTTTTGTAAAATTCAGTCGGGTTTAAAAATATGTCACATCAATGCTCAGAGTTTAGTGAAGAAAATTGATGAGTTAAGATATCTATTTGTGAATTCGAATGTCGATGTTTTATGTATTGTGGTAAAAACCACAATGCATAGCAATATATTTAGAGTTTCTGGCTATAGATTGTTTAGATCCGATAGAGAAAGTCATGCGGGGGGTTGCCATTGTTGAGAAGGTTTAAATTGTAATCAGCATAGTAAGTCAGTTACGAACAGTGCCATTGAATATTTGCTTATCCACATTACGAATGGTAGTTCAGATGTTCTTGTAGGTTGTGTTAACAGACCACATCGTTCCATAGACCTAAAACCGCTACTTGATACGTTACAAGATATATCCTTAAACTGCATAATAACAGGGGACTTCAATAGCAACATTTTTACTGAAAACAGGCTTGTGTCGGAAATGACTGCTTTAAGTCACTATATTGTTAATACAACTACTCCAACTCACTTTAGTAGCACTACTAGCTCACTCTTAGATTTATTTTTTGTAAGTGACAAATCGAAAATTAAATTTTATAATCAGCTTTGCGTTCCTTATTTTTCTTTACTTTAGAAAAATTAACTATCAACAGCTCTCACTTAAAGTAAACATGGTTAACTGGGACCGAATTTTCTACATGCCTTCCTCAAATCAACAAGTTGAGTACCTTCAAGCAATGATCACGACATTATTCGAAGAATTTGTTTCATTGAAAGTACGCAGCTTGAATCAGAGCCAGCAGCAACCTTGGTTTAATACTAATATTAAAAATCAAATTTGGTTAAATACTAATATAAAAAATCAAATTTATATGCATGACATTGCTTATTAAAGATGGAGGCGCTACCATTTAGCGGTACGAGGCTTACAAGAATTTAAAAATAAAGGTTGTTAAAGAAATAAGATCCACTAAGTCAAGGTTTTATGAAGAAAAATTTTATAATGCTCTTAATGGTAAACAAACTTGGAAACAAATAAGAAATATAGGTTTTGGGAAAATGCTTCCAATACGTGTCCTAATATTGATCCAAATACCCTTAACGAAAAATATTCCATGTGAACCAACCGGAATAAATTCATTCCTTCAAGCCAGCAGTGTAGTTTCTGCAGAAAATGTATTAAGCTTTCATGGTGTTAGTGCTGTAGATGTTTTACAGTCTTTCCTTAGATTAAAGTCTAATGCCTGTGGTTTCGACGACATTCATCCTGTGTTTGTCAAAGCACTTTTTCCTCAGCTTCTACCCTATTTGACTCATATTTTCAATACAGCATTCACGACATCCTCATTTCCTAATAGCTGGAAATTGGCTAAAATAATACCAGTACCTAAATCAGATAACGACTTTCGACCAATAGCTATATTGCCCTACTTATCTAAAATAATGGTATCTTTAATGGCACAACAAATTCACGAATTTTTAGCTGATAATTCATAATAAGTGAATATCAATCTGGCTTCAGACAAAGGTCTTATTGACATAACTGAGGACATTCTGACGGAACTGGACGGCAGTAAACTTACCTTTTTGACCCTTTTGGATCATTCAAAAGCATTTGACACAGTAGATCATGACATTTTATGCACTAAATTGTCTAAATTACGCAGCTTTTCTACGACTGCAGTAAAACTTTTAAAATCTCTCTGGTAGACAACAAGCAGTGCTATCGTACCAATCGTACCAAATAACGATGGAACCAACATCGCATATCATTTGCTCTTTACGATAGGAGGTGTGCCTCAGGGATCAATATAAGGACCTCTACTTTTCACAATTTATATTATCGACCTTCCCAAAGTGTTGCGCGACTGTAAAATTCATATGTAGGCAGATGATGTGCAAATTTACAATAGTTGCTATCGTGACCAAATACCTGACTGTATCACAATACTTAATAATAATCTGAGTAGCATACACAAATGGGCTGGTAACAATGGCTTGTGCCTCAACCCTAAAAAAACGAAATGTCTTGTAATAAGCAAGCATCAAATTGATGTATCAATGCTACCTAGAATACAAATGCATACTTCTGAAATTGACTATGTACA
This sequence comes from Dichetophora obliterata, assembly GCA_963920525.1. Lineage (NCBI taxonomy): Eukaryota > Metazoa > Arthropoda > Insecta > Diptera > Sciomyzidae > Dichetophora > Dichetophora obliterata. Next base: position 125,254,088 of record OY986436.1, on the reverse strand, counting down.
GTCCGCAAAGAACCTAGGAATAATATTTGACAATAAACTTCTCTGGAATTCTCACATTGTAGGGACGGTTGGAAAAGTATATGGAATGCTGATTTTTTGTTCATTCCTCAAAAAATCAGAACGACAATTGATAAAGCTTACCTGGTACCTAAATTGGGCTATTGCAGCGAAATATTTACAAGTTGTGATACTGCAAGTAAACAAAAGCTAAACGTCGTATTTAACAACTTCGCGAGATATGTATTCTGCCTTAAAAACGGGATCATGTATCCTCGTTTTCAAAACAAATTCTAAAAATTCATTTCAACAAATTTCTTGACTATAAAACTGTTATATTACTGCACAAAATTATCTATTGTGGAGGTAATACTACACTATTAGATTTTGTAATTCAAAGAAACATTTCGATGCCTAATCGGAATATTACTTTGGTGTTTTTTGAGAGCGCACCAACGCTCAAGATTGTCTGGCTAGATAGCAAAGCTTGGTTTGAAAATTTAAACGATTCTAATTTCGGCTGGTGTGCCAAGTTTTATTCTCAGATAAATTCTGCCTTTTATTTTCAAAGATATGGCTTATAAACTATTTTTACACGTATTTTTCCTTAAAATATTTTACCACTATTTCCAAGACTCCTCCTTTAATTCCAATATTTTTTAAATATATTTTTAAGAATCGATAATTGACCAATCACTTATAGTTTAATAACCTTTATTATTTTCTCCTCAATTTCAACATTTTCAAACACATTAATTGGTTGGCTCAAATTCATGGCCTTGATTTTAAAGTGTCAAAACATTGCCTGTTGTTGCTGTGTTGTGTTTTTCTGTGCAATGCACTTGTAACACAACACTCTCGATCGTACTTCAGTTTGTGCGGCGTCTAGCGGTACAAGCTGAAAGGGTGCTAAATGCATTTCGTCAGAATTCTCGCTGCAATTTATTGTGTTTACTTTTAGGTTTTTATGTGTTTAAAAATTAGGAAAATTGTCAACATATTCTGTTGCTGTTTTATCTTTTTACTATTGCCACATGTTAGACAATTGTAGATCATTAAAGTGAAGGTCTTTTTGGGTGGTCGTTTGAATTGTAAAGTGTGTGCATATGTAAGTACACTACACACTCACCCTTAAGCGAAAATTTACTTTCAAAGATGAATTTTTAAGATTTTGGAGTTTTGGAAAAAGGATATGTTCATAGTATTAAATAATTTTTAGTATATTTAGATTCAAAAGATGTGTATGTAATTCTATTTCTTTAATAAGGTTTTTATATACTAAGAGTTGGTATAATATGTTATAATGTAATAATTGTTATGCTTAACTTATTTGGTAGTATGATTTATTTGATTTAGTATATGGTTAAATTTAACTTAAAGTCGAACTTTTTTTTTCAAACAATGTCAATTGAAAAAATGATAGTTGATTCTAATTATTAATTTTTATAACTTTTTTTAACATATTATTGTGAAATTTCTTATGCTTATTATTTATTTCTATAAGATAATTTACACCTTCTCTATGGATTATTTTATACGGTCCGTGGTATGGACTTTGAGATTTTTTCCTAGTTTCTAATTTAACAAGTACACGATCTCCTTCTTGAAAATCTGATATATTAAATTTTTGTCGTAAGCAATTTTACGTTTGTTTTTTACAGTTTTTATTAATTCTTTTGCTTTATTAATGGAATTTCTAAGTCTTATTTTAAATTCGTTTGCATATTTTTCTAAGTTGTAAACTGGTTCGTTTTCTTTAGTTAAATCATTCGAAATGTTTGGTAATTTACCAAAAATCAGTTCATATGGTGAGTAGGCTGTATCAGTATGTAGCGTTGTATTATATGCGAATGTGTAATAACTAATCCATTTATCCCATTCATAATCATCAGCGAAAGAAGGAAGATATTCATTAAGTACTCTGTGATTTCTTTCGAGAGCTCCTATCGTTTCGTGATGATAAGGTGCTGAGAAAACTTGTGTTATTTTAAGTAGGTCGCAAACGTTTTTTAATAGTTCATTCGCTCTCTGTACCTCTGTACCTCTGTCAGATTTTAATTTTTGGAAAAATCCGTATTTTAAAATTAACTGTTCTACTAGTGTTTGGGCTATTGTTTTTGCATCTTTTGACTCTATTGGGTGTGCAATAACGAACTTTGTCAGTTCGCATTGCATAGTCAGTATGTATCTATACCCGTTTGAAATTTTTAATGTTCCGACCATGTCAATTGCTATTGTTTCGAAACTTGTATTTGGAGTGTCGGTAATTGTTATTTTTTCTTTTATGTGTCTTGTTTGTTTGTTACGAGCGCAATATTCACATTTATTTATGTAAATTTTCACCATCTGGCGTATATGTTTCCACACATAGCGTTGTTTTAGTTTAAGGATAGTCTTTCTAATACCTACGTGTCCTCCTTGTGGTGTGTTATGGTATTGTTGAATTATTTTGTGTTGCCATGGATTTGTTTGTAATCCTTTTAGGGGGTTGAAATATTATACTTTTTAGCGGTTCTTTATTATTTTTATTACTCTTCTGCTGCAGCATATTATATATTTTCTTGAATTCTTCTTTATGCATAATTTCAAATATTTGATCTTCCTCATCTAGCGCTAGTTCTTTAATATTTAATTTATTCATTTTAGATACTAATTTCTTCAGGATCGGCTCTAGAGTCGCTGAATTATCATTAGATCTTGCATCCATATCTTTATTATTTATATTTATTCTTGATGATAGCTTCATCGAAGTCGAATCTGGATTCGTCGATTTATCGTTACATCGCATGTGCACAATATCATTTGTTATTTGGATACTAGTATCATTTTTATTCATATTCATATTTTTAACGCTGATTTCAAATTTTAATTTACGTACGTTTTTTATATCGCTAATTGATGTGCAATCCCATATAAAGAGTTCATGACGCTCCTGTTGAGATGCATTTTCATCATTTGCAAGTTCTTCTTGCTTCTTTTTATTTCCCCTTGTTATTACCATGGCTTTTTTTATATTGCTCGCTTCTTCTGTTGGTATCATTGTTTTTAAAATATCTGAATCTATCTTTATTCGCGATAGCTCGTCAGCATTTGTATTTATTTTACCTTGTTTAAATACTATTGTAAAATCATAATCAGATAGGTCGAGTCTGATTCTGGTCATTTTTGATGATGGATTCTTGTGACTCAATAATGAAACTAAAGGTCTATGATCCGTTACAACCATGAATCTGTTTCCGTATAGGTAAGGTTTAAAGAAATTTATACCCCAGTGTATAGCTAAAAGTTCCTTTTCTATTATTGGTTTATTTATGTCGTGTTTTTGTAAAGTTGTGCTTGCGTAGGATATAGGAAGGTCTTGTCCTATTTCACCTCCCGATAGTAACGTTCAACAAAGAGATCTAATCATGAAAATAAATGAATCATATGCATTGACAATTTTTAAAAATGGACTGAATAATGACCTAAAGAACACAATTTTTGCAGCTCAACCAAAAACATTTATTGACGCCACAAATCTAGCCTCAGAACTCGAAAAGAATGTAAGCACAAATAATCAATTAATGTATTTAATAACAAACAACAGACAACACAATAACAACTTTAACAACTCATACAGAGAACACCGACATAATATATCAAATAACTACAACAACAGACAACAACATAAGATTGTTAAGCCATGTGGAGGTAATTCATTGATTTGTATATTATTTAATTCTGATGTTAAATTTAGTAGTCTGTCTTTAAAATTTGATACTGTGCCGTTTCGTTGGGTCAGTGTAGATAGTTGTGTGTGTATTTGTGTAGTTGTTAAGATGCTTTTAAATGAACTTGTGAGAGCTAGTTTAAGTTTATCGAATGTGTCTATGCTTGCTGTGTGTCCTAATGTCGTTTTTACATTATTGGCTAGTTTCACATTAATTACAATATTTATTAATTTTTTTTTATTTTCTGTAGTAGTGTAAGTGCTGTCTATAAGTTCTACTAAAGTAAAAAATGCGTTAAATTCTTTGTAATTTCCGCTAAACGTCGGAATGGTTTTCAAGATCAGTTCGATATTAAGTTCCGTCAATTTGTTATTGGTATCTAGTGTGTGATTTAATAAAAGATTTTTCGTTTCATTTAGTAATTTTTGGAATTGATCATTCAATTCATATGACTCTAGTTTATTCAAAGATTCAGCTGTTTTATTAAAATGTAATCTATAATGGTCTAAAAACTTTATCTTTAAGTCGATTGTTTCACTTTTGTACTTTCTATTTGCTGATTTTTTTATAGTTTGTTTTATTTTTAATACCTCATTAAAAATTTCTCTTAGTTCTTCCATTAATTCTTATACATTTTAATTTTATTTTTTTTAAACTATATTTTTATTAATATTTACAATATATTTATATTCTAATAGCAATTTCTACAAAATAACATTGAACAGTCTTCTTTAAAATCAAATCTACTTAAATTAATAGTACAAACGTTGGATCTAAAACATTGTTGATGCCAATTTTTATTTTCATATGAAAAATATATTATTTTTCCTATGTCAATTATTTTTTTAGTACATACTGTGCAATGTTTGCTAAATAAAATACCGTAACAGCCTTGGTATTTGCATAGGGTTGCTTTCTCCATTTTTAAAATTTTCTTTTTGATTTTGTATTAATAGCTTTAATTATTTAAATAAATTGCTTGTTCAGCTTTTACTTTTGTTAATAGTTCTAATTTTAATTTTTTATCTTTTGTTATCCTTATAACGTTGAATAACTCTGCTACCCGTTTTTTTGCTTTCACAACCTTTCCTGATCGTGGTCTTCTTGTTGGTATTGATGGTGGTGTAGGTCTCTCGTTTTCTGGTTTATACTTTTGTGTCCTTTTTCTATATTCTTCTATAGTAATCCGTTTTGGACCGGCGTTGTTCAAACTAGTTGGGACGTATTTTGGATACTCTGCGGTTACTTGTGCAGGCTCGTATTCTTCGACTTTGTTTTCGTTTTTGTCAGTAGTTAGTAACAACTTTTCCCATTTTGTGAAAATTTGGTTTATTTCTTCTTGTGTTGACATTGAAAACGTTTAATTTAATTTAAAAATTGATGGTAAAGTAAGTTGGTTGAAGTCCAGAAAAGTTGACAGGATTGGTTACGGGATATATTATTCAGACTCAGACTTTAGTATTTGCAGGATCGAATCGGCAGGATCGCCATGTGGAGGTCTACACTATTAGATTTTGTAATTCATGTAGATTTTGTAATTAAAATCTAAATTCCCTCAAAGATAGAAGAACTATTCAGTCTCTTCAAATTATTCGTGGATTAATATGCAGTACTATTGATTGTGCATCTCTGCTGGAACGTATAAATTTTTATACTCCATCAAGACCATTGCGTTCATTTAATCCTTTTTATCTCAGAGCTTATAAGTCTAATTATGCGGGCAATGAGCCTATTACTAGAGCGTTAAATAATTTTAACAATTTGTGTTCACTTATCCTATTAGATTTCTCTATGTCTAGGGAAGTATTTAAGAATATTGTGGCAGATTTTTTTGTTAACTTAAGTTAAGAGTTTCTTTTTTTTTGTTGTAAAAGGTATATTACACTTACGTTGTATATTTAACTATAATTATGCCTAAAGTGATTTTGTTATCACCTGGCAGTAAATTAATAAATAAATAAATAAAAGAAACATTTCGATGCCTAATCGGAATGTTACTTTGGTGTTTTTTGAGAGCGCACCAACACTCAAGATTGTCTGGCTAGATAGCCAAGCTTGGTTTGAAAATTTAAACGATTCTAATTTCGGCTGGTGTGCCAAGTTTTATTCTCAGATAAATTCTGCCTTTTATTTTCAAAGTATATGGCTTATAAACTATTTTTGCACGTATTTTTCCTTAAAATATTTTACCACTATTTCCAAGACTCCTCCTTTAATTCCAATTTTTTTTAAATATATTTTTAAGAATCGATAATTGACCAATTACTTATAGTTTAATAACCTTTATTATTTTCTCCTCAATTTCAACATATTCAAACACATAAATTGGTTGGCTCAAATTAATGGCCTTGATTTTAAAGTGTCAACAATGCTCTTGTAACACAACACTCTCGATCGTACTTCAGTTTGTGCGGCGTCTAGCGGTACAAGCTGAAAGGGTGCTAAATGCACTTCGTCAGAATTTTCGCTGCAATTTATTGTGTTTACTTTTAGGTTTTTTATGTGTTTAAAAATTAGGAATTAGGAAAAAAAAAAAAAAAAAAAATCTGACCTATAGCTCGTTTAACTACCAATAATCTAATATAAAAAAGGTCAAAAATTTAATAAAAGAAAATTGTCAACATATTCTGTTGCTGTTTTATCTTTTTACTATTGCCACATGTTAGACAATTGTAGATCATTAAAGTAAAGGTCTTTTTGGGTGGTCGTTTGAATTGTAAAGTGTGTGCATATGTAAGTACACTATACTATACTCAAGAACCACCTTATTTGTATAATAGACTCACTCTTTCACGCTCATGTCGTAATAATCAAATTGTCCCATTTAGACACTTATCTTTAATGTCAGATCGTAAATTTTTCTTATACTCTGTCACACTATGGAACTCATTACCATCCCGACTGCAAAAGATAAGCAACGTAGAACAATTTAAAAAAATGCTTATTCAAATCTATCAAGTGCAATATATCTATGATACTTAGCTAATTAAATTGCTTATATGTGATTTTAACATGTGCTTTTTTATGCTTATTCTTTCCTTATTTGCTTATTATTTTCTTATTAAACCTTTTAAATACTTCCTTGCTTTTCTCTTCTTTTATTTTCTTAAATTATAATAAATTTTTTATATACATTGCAAAATTTTAAAAAATTGTTAATTTCCATTACGAACTTCTTTTATATTATTATATATTTCATTAAAATCATATTGTGTCAGATTATTAAATTATCTATCATATATTCCATAAACTCATGTTGTTAGGGCAATATTATAGAATATTATCTTGCTGTCCTAAGAATTATTCAAATAAATAAATAAATCAATAAATAAATTAAAAAAAATATATATAGGAATAAGTTTATTACCTCAAAAAATCAAACTTCACTCTGAGCAAAATATTCACAAACACAAAAGACGCGGTAGAAAAACAACAAGATGCCACGAACCCTGCATACTTCCGACTCAATGCGATATGCTCTATGCTTTCCAAAGTTATGGAGAGCGTAATAAACTTCAACGTTGTGAACTATCTGGAGCACAACCAACTGCTCAGTGACCGTCAGTATGGTTTCCGTAGGGCTCGCTCTATTTGTGATCTTATGGCGTTCTTAACCGAGGAATGGAATAAATGCGTTCACTTTTTCGGCGAGAGCAGGGTTGTTGCTCTGAATATGTCAAAAGCGTTCGACCGAGTGTGGCATAAAGCGCTCGTGTCAAAACTTGCTGCATATGGTTTTGGTGGTTACTTTGCTCGATGGGTCACGTGTTTCCTCAAGGACAGAACGATTCGAGTCGTAGTTGACGGTATTTCGTCCGAGAAGCACGCCATTAACACAGGAGTACCGCAGGGTTCAGTTCTATCGCCAACCTTGTTTCTGGTTTTTAACAACGACCTTCTGTCGTTGACGCATAACCCAATACATTCGTTTGCGGACGACAGCAGCATTTGTCATTTATAATCATTCAAAAAACGCCCAAGCTCTATGGAGATTGAGAGAAAAAGGCAAAATATGAATGACACACACCTTAATGATCTACAAAAAATCTCCGAGTGGGGTCTTGCTAATAGAGTAGAGTTCAATGCAAGCAAGACCCAGTGTTGTCTGTAAACCCACAAGTGTGTGAATTGCTCCTTAGCTCCTCTCATTATGAATGGTGTGGATCTTGTGGAATCAGCCGCTCTTGACGTTCTGGGCATATCGATCCAATATGATCTTCGTTGGAATGATCATATTTTCGATGTGTCGAAAGAAGCGGGCAAGTGCCTAGGTTTTCTAAAACGGTGCAAAAAATATTTCACTTCAGCTGATCTTCGCATGAACTACACCTCATATATAAGGCCGAAAATGGAGTACAATTCGCACATTTGGGCAGGGGCTTCAAGATCTTATTTGGAGCTTCTGGACTGAATTCAACGTCGTGCGATATATTTGATAGGAGATGAAAGTATTTCATCCTCTCCCAACTCTCTTGGGCATCGACGTAATGTAGGTTGCATAAGCCTTCTGTATAGGTATTACCATGGGAAGTGTTCAAGGGAGATACATGGCCTGACACCACCAGCTCGTGTGTTTCCCAGGTCTACTCGGGCAGCTCGGGCAGTACATTACCGTGATAATTCGTTCTTTGGTCGCACGGTTAAGTTGTAGAATAGTCTCCCTGCGAGTGTGTTTCCCGGCAGTTTTGAGCTGTGCAAATTTAAAACAAATCTTCACCGACACTACTCCATCTATCCACCCTCCAACTAACTATCACCCATCTTCCGAATCAACACAATGCTTACACATTTATAGGTAGCATCCCCTGAGCGTTGGTTCAGTCTAAAAAAAAACAAAAAAAAAACAACAACACAATGTTGTATACGAAATACCATGTAAAGGAACAGAAAACAAAATATGCGACCTGTAGTGGGATTCTGTAAATTTTTCGCAACTTCCGATCGTAATCGCAATTTGCGACTTTTTTCGGTTGTCTTACCGAAAACGGTATTCACTAACTTGTACTTTGCGACAAAATTCGGTCGAAAAAGTCTTACGAATTTATTTATCGTTGATAAATGTCAAATTTAATAACAACTTTAAATTAAATATAAATTCAAAATGGTTAAAGCGGCTAGACCTTCTTTGGAGCAACATTTAAAAATGCTGGATTATTTTCAGCAAAATTAAGGTCTTGCGGAAGGTAAGTTCTGCTCGCTGCATGGCCGTGCAGAAACGAAAAAAAGTGGCAGGAGTTGGCGGTGATTTTGAACGGGGTCCAAGATGCAGTTAAAACAGCTACACAATGGCAAATAGTAAGTTATTATCAATTAAATATTGCATTTGCAGATTTATTGTTAATTATATTGCATAAAACAGATGCTTTGACGGTAAATCAGAAAGCAAACATTTATTTACATCGCTTTTATATTAAAACAGTTTTATGTAATTATTCTTATATTTTAGATGATTGCAAAATCCCTTTAAACACAAGCAGAGGCGAACAAAACGCAAGCAAATGCTGAATTTGAACGTTTAGTAGGTACATATGATAAAATTGGCTGAAATGAATTGAATATAATTTTCATACTTATTTTTAAAATGTATCTTTTTTAACACTGTTATCGATATTATTATTTCAAGCCTTACATTATTAAATTCATTTTTCTTTAATCTTTTTAATTTCAATTGTTGTTCTTAACACTGTCCTTTTCTTATATGAACTTTTGTTTTCTTGATATACTTTAAGTACTAGTTTTTAATTTAATGAAATGTAAATCCTTTGTAAATACTGTTGTTAGATTACACCGCGCGATTTTTGTACCCTTTTTTCTCTTTAACGGTTTTTACTTAATTTTGGTATAAGGATTCGTGGTGAAATTCGTTTATCCATTTGACCGAAAATGTTTGTTTTAAAAATTCATAGCTCAGAATCTAAAAATAGTTAATATATGTACTCATTTTCATGTTGATAACTTTTGAACGACTAGGATTTTCACTTTGTTGTCTTTAGAAAAGTTTTTTCTATTGTTCTGGCCAACAACTTTGCAGAACAAATAAACGTGAAAAAATCGTTAGAAATAATTGCAAATTGCTCATACGCCATGCGGATATAATTTTTTCCGCTGCAACTTGCTGCTGGACTTTTTGTAAGGCTTACTTGATGCGATGATTTCATATTAATTGGTTCAGTAAAGTTGGTGGCCAAAATAATAGAAAACTTTTCTAAAGAAACCAAAGTGAAAATCCTAATCGTTGAAGAGTTACCTAAATGAAAATTAATGTATATCTAAAGTAATTTTTGACTCTGAGCTATAAATCTTTAAAACAAATATTTTGCTCCAAAAACAAATGTCACCACAAGATTCCTCATACCAAATTAAGAGAAAAACGTTGAAATTATAATAAACACAAAAACGTGCCGCTCAGTGCTTATACGTTACTGGAACATTTACATGTAATACAAACTTTTTTGAAGAAATAAACAAATTTATCAACAAGATTCCATGTGGTATGACCAGGCCCGCCAAGAGGGGGCAACGGGGTGTTTCCCCCCGGGCCCGGAGTTTTGAGGGGGCCCGGATTGGCGGGTAAGTAAAGCAACAAAAAGCTGGTTTTTGATTATTAAAAAATGTTTTTTGAAAAATTGTTTGACCAAAATAGCTTACTTAGATGACTACATACTGAAAAGCTTGATTGGTTGTTAAAGAAGAGAGTTTTAAGAGGGCTTGGTCCCCGGATTGGTGGACTAGTAAAGTAACAAAAAGCTGGTTTTTGATTACAAAAAACCTTTATTTGTTTAAAAAATTGCTTGACCAAAATAGCCCACATAGATGACAACATACTGAAAAGCTTATTGGTTGTTAAAGAAGAAAGTTTTAAGGGGGCCCGGATTGGTGGATTAGTAAAGTAACAAAAAGCTGATTTTTTTTTTATTATTAAATTTTTTTTTTCAAAAAATGGCTTGATCAAAATAGCCCACATAGATGACAACATCCTGAAAAGCTGGTTGGTTGTTAAAGAAGAGAGTTTTAAGGGGGCCCGGATTGGTGGATTAGTAAAGAAACAAAAAGCTGATTTTTGATTATTACACAATATTTTTTTCACAAAACTGTTTGACCAAAATAGCCCACATAGATGACAACATACTAAAAAGCTGATTTGTTGTTGAAAGAGAGAAGTGTTTTTGTTTCTTATTCTTCATATTTCTTACTTTCCTTTAAATGTATCATAACGAAAATTTCTTAGAAACATTAAAACAAAGCAAACAAAAAAAAGAGTTTAATTCATATAATAAAGACAGCTATCTATCTAGATATAATCGATGGTATGAAAGAATAAATGTTAGTCACACATTTTTATTAGAGAGAGATACCCAGCAAAATTTTTGATACAAATGTGACATGCATTCTTAGCGGCAATGCTTCCAGAAGACATTCTATTGATCAAACTCTGCTTTTTCTTAGCCTTATAAAGCAGTTCTTTCAAGAGGCATTTTTATAAACTGGAAGACATTCAATTATTTGAAGGTCAGAAAAAAGGATATTTTACCTTGGAATTTTTTTAAATCCCCCAACAAAACCCAAACACTATTTATTTCCAGCACCAAAATCGCTAGAATGTCGGGAAAAGGGGTATTTTCCAAGGGATTTTTTAACCCTCAAACCACAAAAAGCCTTCTTGTCGAATGCCTTCTTAAAGTTCTCCTGAGAAACACCTACTAGAATCCTTTGATTGAAGGGCTCAAAGAAAGCTTCCATTGAAAAAGTCCTAGAAGCACTTCTAGAGAAGACTAAGGAAAGCATTCCTTCCAATGCCATGCATATGTTAAAAGAATGGCTTCTGGGTATGAAAGTGGAAGGGATGGAATTCAAGACTTTGCTTTCCTCTTTAGCTTCTTTTGGAAGCACTCTTTTTGCTGGGTTGGTTGGTTGGTTTAGATGGTGATTCTACATGCAAGTAGGATCCAAGTAGCTCTAGTGAGCCGTTTTGATACCATAACCTCGTGTTTCTGTTGGTTGGCTGGGCAGCGCACTGCTAGGTTATAACCATCCGGTGCGATTGATTGTTGATTTTTGTTGTTGAGAGTTCCTCTAGGTTGCTGAGGAAGGGCCTGCCAAGCGTTGTTAGTCTGGACCTGGCCAGAGCCGGGCAGGTGCACAGAAAAAGCACAGGTGTGTTAGTGTTTCTTTTTCATTTGGGTCATCGCAGCTGCGACAGTGGGTGTTGAAAGGTAGTCCGATTCTCTCGGCATGAACTCCGATGCACCAGTGACCCGTAATAATAGCCGTTAATCTGGCTATGTCGTTCCGGGGCTTTGAGAGCATCTGTTGAGTTCTGCCTATGTTGTAAAGGGGCCATATTTTTCTTGATATGCTGCAGGTTGGTAGTTTTCTCCATCTACGACCGGCTAAGGTTAAGTAGTAAGAACGAATGCCTCCCTTGACTGTGTTCAGTGGAACTTCGACTGGTTCCGCTCTGAAAACGTCAAGGGAAGAACCCCGCCTGGCCAATTCATCCGCCTTTTCATTACCATAAATGTTCCTATGGCCGGGAACCCAGATTATGGTAATGCTAAGTTGGTGACTTAGCCGGGCCAGTTCATCCTTACACTGCCTTACCAGTTTGGAGTTGGTACTGATCGCAGCTAAAGATTGAACGGCAGCTTGGCTATCCGTCAGAATAGCTGCGTTAAGGTGGTTGGTGTTAGCTCTCCTTAAGGTGCGACAAGCTTTTCTTATCGCAAAAAGCTCGGCCTGAAAGACGCTGGCTGAGTTTGGTAGACGAAAAGAGTCCGCCACCCCCAGATTCTCAGCGTATATGCCCGCTCCCACTCCGCACTCCATCTTGGAGCCATCCGTGTGAAAGGACACATCGAAGGCTAGATCAATTCCCCCATTGCGCCATTCCAACCTGGTGGGAAACTTGGTTGTAAAGGATTTCGTGAAGTCGAGTTTGGGAGTGTCGTAGTCCGTTTTAGCAGGAATCAGTTCCCGAGGTAGCGGATTAAGAATGTTGCTGTGTCCATATGGTCTATTTCGCCAGTTGTACGACTCTCTGAGTCTGACTGCACTGTTTGTTGCAGTAAGCTTAATGTGTAAATCTATGGGGAGTATATGTGCCAGGACATTAAGTGCATCAGTGGGGCATGAGCGGATACCCCCTGTGATGCCTATGCATGCGGATCGCTGGATCCGAGCTAGTTTTGTTGTGTTGTATACTTTATTCAGTGCAGGCCACCATACTAGTGCATCATACGCCAAGATAGGTCGCACTACCGCTGTGTATAGCCATAAGAGCATTTTTAGTTGAAGACCCCATTTTCTACCAAAGGTTTTTTTGCAGGCGTAGAAGGCTATACAGGCCTTTTTGACCCTTTGTTCGATGTTAGTTTTCCAGCTTAGCTTAGGATCCAGAATGACATCTAGGTATTTTGCGCTACTGGATAGTGTAAGAGGTTGGTTGTTGAGCTTTGGAAGGACAAATTGTGGCGCTTTGGTTTTTGTGGTGAATAACATCAGTTCCGTTTTGCTAGGGTTAACTCCTAGGCCGCACCTGGCAGCCCAGACACTGAGTTTTCCCAAAGCAACCTCCATTAGCTCACTGAGCGTAGAGGGGAACAGTCCTGACACCAAACCAACCACGTCATCCGCATAAGCCACCACTTTGACCCCATTGAAATTTAGTGTATTAAGAAATTCATTCATGGCGATGAGCCAGAGTAGGGGGGAGATTACTCCTCCTTGCGGAGTACCCCTACTGACAAATCTCGTGAGTTGGCAGCCAGCCAGGTCTGCCTGGATTATTCTGTTTCTGAGCATTGAGACTATCCAGTTTCTCACCGGTGCTTGTACACCAAGGTTGGTAAGAGAATCAAAAATGGCCCTAGTATGAATATTGTTAAAAGCCCCTTCTATGTCTAAGAAGGCCGCAAGAGTGTATTGTTTAAAGTGTATTAATCTTTCAATAGTGGTAATAACCTCGTGTAGGGCGGTATCTGTGGATCTGCCCTTGATGTATACGTGTTGGGCGCTGGATATGTTAGCACCCTTTAGAACGTCCCTGAGATGAATATCCAGTACACGCTCTAGGGTTTTCAGTGCGAATGATTTGAGGCTTATTGGTCTAAAATCCTTGGCTGATTCGTGACCTCTCCTCCCAGCTTTGGGTATAAATATTACCTTAACTCTTCTCCAGCTCCTTGGAGTGTAGTTAAGGCAGAGACACTTAGTGAAGATAGAGAGTAGGATAGGTGCAACTACATCTTGTAGTTTCTGCAACATTATTGGAAGTATGCCGTCGGGACCTGGGGACTTGTATGGAGAGAAGCTGCTTAAGGCCCAGATAACCATTTCCATTAAGATAAAGGAGCCAGTCGGAACCGCCGCAGTTGCCTCAGGTGATTGAAAACCTAAGTTCTCATTGCAGTTGCTCCTGCAGCCGGGAAAGTGTGTGTTGAGTAAGTGTTCCAGGGATTCATTGGTAGATTCTGTCCACATACCATCGTCTTTCCGAATGAAAGATGGACTGGTGCTTTCTTTGGAGAGAATTTTGCTTAGTCTTGCCGATTCTTTTATATTGTCGATCGATTGGGTGTATTCCTGCCAAGAATGCTTTTTCGCGTCTCGAATTGCTTTCTTGTAGGTTTTGAGGATGTCTCTGTATGGTTGCCAAAGACACTGTCTGTGACACGAGTTGAAAGTTTTCCTAACCCTTTTCCTAAGGTCGGGTAGATCTTTGCTCCACCACGGAGGAAGAGATTTCTTCTTGCCCCTGCTAATGGGACATGAGACTCTAAAGGCAACCTGCATGGTTTGTTCTAGGGCCTCCACGGAAGAGTCTAACTCCTCCGCAGTTGAGATTTGTTTGTAGGTTAAAGAACGGATTTTTGGGCGAGCCACTTTGGCAAATTTGGCCCAGTCAGTACGTTTGGGGTTACGAAATGGAAGAGGGGCCCCTGTTTCAAGATTCAAATCAAAGAGAATCAAGCTGTGATCCGAGAAGGAACTTTTGCTCGCAACTCTCCAATTTACTACTTTTAGAGACTCGTTTTCGGATAGAAGGGTAATATCCAAGACCTCACTCCAGCCTGTGAAGTTGTCAGTACTTGGAAAGGTGAAAGTAGGTGTATATCCTTTATTGCAAATGTTTAGATTAGAGTTAATTATAAAGTCGAATAAAAACTCACCTCTAGTGTTTATCTCAGAGCTGCCCCATAGTGTGTGTCTCGCATTGGCATCGCAGCCAAAAATTGTGGTGGTGTTGTCCAGCATTGCCGTAGCCACTGATCGCTTCACCTCTTCTGGAGGAGCTTCCCTGTCGTGGCCCATATAGGCTGAGGCTATGAAAAGATTGTTGGCGCCCTCCAGATTGACAACTGTCAGGTCTGAAGAGCTAAGGTTAGGGAGTAGAAATAAGTGTATGTGCTTTTTGACTACAATGCAAGTTCTTGGTTTACCTGCTGTTCTCTTGTAGTAGATGTTGTAGTGGTTATTCTGGAACCCTTTTACTACTGAGTCTCTGACCCAGGGCTCCTGTATAATGCCCACGTCGATACCATCCTCCATCATGAGGATGGCCAGATTATCAGCAGCACATCTGGCGTGCTGCAGGCTAACCTGTATTAACAATAGTGGCATTACGTGGCTGGTGGTTGTTGTGGCTGCTGCGTGGAAGGCACCGTCGGATCCTCGATTGTAAGGGAATCGAGGATATCATCGACGCTGACGCCTTCTTCTGCGGACGGGTCTTTGAAGATCTTTAGTTTGGCACGACGGATGCCAAACCTAAGGGTGTTGCCCGCTTTCTCCAGAGCACCCAGGAACTCGTCTGAGATAAGCAGTAGAAAGGTCATGCTGTTACGCTGGGGGTCCTCAGTCTTGATGACAGCCCAGTCGTTCATGGGAATGTCTGGGTTGTGCAGTTGGAGGATTTCGATGAGCTTGCTTTTCTCAAGCTTCATCTTAGGCAACCAAATGCGAGCACGAGGTCTCCTCGGAATATCCTTAGCCGGGATTAGCTTAAGGCTTAAGCCGTCCCATGCGTCTCTGATCTTAGAGACGCACTCTCTTGGTATTGGGGTAATTTTTTCACATATATTATTTTTGAGACTTAGCTATTTTATAAAAATATATAAACAAGATTTTGGAATAAATATATTTGGCCGAGACATCTTGATATTAAGATGACAAAAGCAGTTTAACAATTTATGCAAATCAAATGGAAGAAATTTTGCAAAGGAGGTTAGGGAAATTATTTATGGTAGTAAGAAATGCAATTTTTACTTGTTTTTATTTTTACCACAAAATCAAGATTTAGTTGTTTTTAAAAAAGTTCAATAGTTTTGACTTTTTTTGAAAAATATATAAAAAATATATATCGTTGTTGAATTGCTTAATTTCTCTGAAGGTTTTACTTCTACCGAGCGAGTTGGCAACATAAATACTTTTCTATTTATTTTTGTTTAATCTTGAACACCTTCCTTTGCTCGAATTTCAAAATTGCATGCTTTAGAAATATGTTTTCATTTCCTATTGGGGCACAACGTTAAAAGTAATGAAAACATTCATACGAACTTAATACACTTAAAGCTCAAAACTGATCACAGTGGAATATTTGACAAATAAAATGCGTATATTTTTTATGTGAAAGTTTGAAAAGTTATCCATTATATAAAATATAAAATTTATTTTAAACTAATTTAAAATATTAGCTATCAGAAATTATTCATATCAAATAGCTAATATTTTAAAAAATTAACTATCCACTGCATAGTTTTTACAAAAATTATTCAAAATATTCTATTGCGAAATGTTATGAAGATAATGAAAATGTGTCTGTTAAGTTATCCTTATTCAATTAAACATTGAAAACGTATGAGTACATTTTACCATGTATGGATAAATTTTATACGTAGAACTTTTATTCTAGTCTCTGCAAGTTTGACACACTGTATATTGCGTTCAAGGTTAACTTTAAAACGACTCATCCAATAAAATACCATTGCATCAGTTGAGTTCTTTTTAAATAGAGTTGCCATGTTTTATTTGAAACATTCCTCTTTAACTTACGAATGAATTAAGGATTTCACTGATAGATAAGCTATGTAATTATTATAAGATACAAAAAAAATATATCCTTGTTAACTTACTTAAAAATTTTGCAAATCTACTGCTCATGCAACAATTTTTTATTAAAGTAGCAAACTCTTCAAAAAATTAATTTCAAAATGTCTACCTTATTTCTTGTCATTCTTACCTATCTCATCAAAAATAAACGTTTTTGTTTTTGGCTAAAAACACAAGTCTTGCATGTTTCATTATTGTTGTCAGCTTTAAGTTTTATCAAGGCCTTCATTTCTGCCGGGTATGTAATATTGCGAGTGAATATTACAATATGCAAGAAAAAACAGATCCCAGAAATCAAAAATGTTCGAGAAAAGGACTGCAGTTAATTGTCATTTTGAGTGGCTTAAAAAATTGAGTTATTCGACTCGAAAATCTAGTAGAAGTTTACTATTCGTGCTGTGCTGACAAGAATATTTGTCGAAAAAATAAGTTCAATACAAAACCAACTTCCGTTTATTTAGAGGTAAGTTTTTTCTTTATTTATACGACAAAAATATTGGCATTAGTTTAATTTTGAAATAAGAAAAGCTACGTTTTTTTCTAAACGTTGAAGATGTCTAGTACATAGTATTCTTTATGGTATAAAATTTTTAGAAAATTCCTTAAATATTTCTGATCGTAAAAATTTTACTTAGTTTGAAAGTAATGAAGATATTTATGCATATAATCATAGAAATTTGTTTATGATAAAAATGACACTATTGTAAAAATAACATTTTTATGGTTAAATTCTCTATAGCGTAGAAACCAAATGTAAATTTTTTTGAAAAATAAAATTCCAATAAATAAATCCATTTGTTTAAGTGGCAAGTTTCTATATAATTACCCAAATTTACGTTTTTTCATATTTTTAAAATTTCTTAAATTTTTTTACAAAGAGGTTTAGGCATTTTAAAGTGTTTGATTTTTTTGGTAATTTCATTACTGTAGAAGTGCAGATCTTAAAATCCGCAATACGAGTATATTTAAATAGTTCAAATTATATACATAAAATACATTTTGTATTTTATTAAAAAACAGTTTCTTTGGACATATAACAGAAATTTCTGGTTATAAGTATACCAAATATCTTTTACGTTACAAAAAATTTAAATCGTTTGAAGGTAAAATTATTCGATCATCAAGGAATTTTAAAAATTTTATAAAAGTCACAGGAAATTTTATGTATAGAGTCCGAGTTAGCAAAAAAATTAAATTTTAATGTAATTATTGATTGTTTTGCCTCTGCCAAAGCAAGAAAAATAAATTTGAATAAATAAAAAGAATAAAAACGCAGAATAAAAATATTGTTATAATAACACAAATCATCAGTAGATTTAAATTATTTGGAGTGTCACATAGAAAAGTTGCCGTTAGATAGAGACAATTAATACAACAACAACGACAATAGAATAAGTTTCACTTGTCATGGTGCATGGCTTAAAGATAACTATGGAAAATAAATAATAGCTTAGAACTAAATAATAATTTTCGCCATGTTTTATTTTCTTATTAATTTTTTTTGTGTTAAAAACATTTTCAGAGGGGCCCGTATGCTGTAACCCCCTGGGCCCGAACTGGGCTCTCTACGGGCCTGGGTATGACTAATTTTAATTTAATACTAATTTTCATATTCAACATTTTTTTATAAATGTTTTTTAAGTCAACGATGCTGAAATAATGCGTTTTTGAATGTATATTTTTTGTAAAAGTTGAATCTGCGAGGTACTGTTTGTATTTGATTGGAGTGAGTTTACTGGTTCCTCTAACGTAACTGTTCTTAAAAGTATGTTATGCAGAACAGTGCATGCATTTACAATCCTTCCTCCAAAACCCTTTGTTGAGATAGACATCTCCATGTTCCTTTAAGAAATCCAAAAAGCCTTTCTACGCAGTTTATAGACTTGCAAAGGTCTTCAATATATCCAAAAGGCTTCGATATAGTTATATATAAAACTTTGCCGATTCTTTAGGCTGGTTCGGAAGTTCATTCGGTTCCGATGAATGGTTCAAGAAATGTGTTCAATGCAGTTTATTTTAAATAATTTTAATTTAAAAAAAACTAGTGGATGTTTTCGGTTCAGTTTCCGTCAACAAAATATTCTTCGCAAGTTGTGCGATTCGTTTGCGACAAACTTCAGATAATTTAATTAGTTTTTATGATCTATTGAATAATTACATGAATTAAGATTGTGAGCTTTAGATCAAGTAAGTTTTCAAGAAGGCAACAACAACAACAACAACTCTGTATAGAGTCAATCACTTAGCTGACTAGACAGTCTGTTTCGGAAATCGCTACATATTCCTCTTCAGTAGTCTTTGAGTGATTAAGCTGTGATCAACTCACTGTTTAAACTAGCATATGAATGTGCAGATTCTGGAATTCGTTCTTATGAATTGTATGGCTGCTAATCATATGACATTTCAAAGCAGTAGGCTATTTATAGATCACCGCCATCAACTCTATCAAGGGTTGCCATCTGTTCTAGTTGCTTCTTCATTTATTTCAATATTCATTGGTGTTCGATTGTTTGTCGAAATGCACCATAGAAATGAAACGAGTTTTTGCTTCGCCAGAAGCTAGTGTTCTAACTGAAAGGTGGCTATTTTCACAACCAAATGTTCAATTACACATGACTTTGACCGATAATTTCACCGACAAAATCGGAAAAAAGTAATTACTGAATACCACTTTCCGAAAATTATCGCAAATATAACTTTGCGACACCGAATATCGGCCGAAATGTATTACAGAATTCCACAACTGGTATACGTAGGAACCACAAAGAGAGCACTCGGAGTCAGACTGAAGGAGCACAAAGCAGATATTAGAAACAACAGATTGACGACAGCTTTGGCACAACATATGTTAGAGGAGGATCACACAGCTGATTTTGATAAAGCACGAATACTGGACAAGGAGAAGGTAGAGAACACAAAATACACACTGGAAAGCTTAAGAATCGTCAAATCAATTTATTTAAATTATTTATATATTTAAATGTTTGTGAAGTCGGGCCGCTGCAATAATGTAAGAATTGTGAAAAAATAAGGAATAGCTGTAAGTCTAACAAAATTGGGAAAATTATTTTATTATTAACATGGACATTGTAATTTCAAGATTCAATAAATTCAACCCCTGAGCAAGGTAGAAAAACACTACCGAAACGTCGGTAAAAGAATTGGAATAAATTTTCTTATTTATTTGTTTTCATCTTTAACCAAAAGACCAACGTAGCCGTATCGAATATTTTTTAATTACTAATTTTCATAGTTACTGTAACGTACCGCCTTTCCGACGTTCTAAAGCTGGGACAGCAAAGCGGCTGCAGGGGTCGTTCCAAAATTTTTATTCTTCAACTATTTTTTGGGACACAAATCAGACGCTTTCAGTTTTATTCATCACGTTATAATTGTTATTATTCCAGCTTTAATTGAATGTTTAAGTTCTTACATAGTATACTTAAATAGCGATACAAAAGGTTATTTCAAACAAATAACCGATTCCTAGCATTTAATAAATAATCAAAATATTCGAAAATGCAAAACAATGGTTTATTTACAATAATTAGTTATTTTGGTTTAACCGTTATTTAACCGGGCCTGATTTAATGCACGGAAATGAAATCAAAGGTCTAAAAAAAGGAGATTAATTTTGAAATGTTCTACAAATGTAAGTATTGGTCTATATTCAAATATTTCTTTATATTTAAATATTTAAGTTTAATTCCTTTCTTGCCGTCTTCCCTTTTATTGGACGGTAGGGTAAAGAATGATCACCTTTATAAATCAAAAGGTCGCCTGCTAGTGTTGACTTTGAGAGTAGAAAATGGCTAAGCTTTGGGATAATTAAATATGTATATATAAAAGAATTTCCTTCAAAAACAAGATATAGAGAGGCTACGAGACCAAAGGAATTCAAAATAATCTAAATTACGCATATAAATGCGGTAACTAACTTTTATCCTTTGGGGTTATTTTAATTGAAGCACCGATTGTTCATTAGTTCGGTGGGCTATTACTTAATTTCTATAGGATTACCAAATGTGGTAATAATATGTTTACAAATAAAGATAAAAATAAAGAAAAAGAAAAGAAATCTTGGATATCACCGAGTCCTGAATGTGTGGTCTGATTGATGCTGTGAATCCTGGGTTTTGTCCTTGATGTCCTTCGAGTCAGTGTGTGGGCCAGACGTGCGATGAGTTAGCCAGCCGTGTAACTGTAGGTAGGTATCCTAGTTCGGAAAAATGAAAAATCTACAAAAGTCGGTTAAACGAACACGAACTTTTGTATATTTGAGGATTGTGGGTAGGTGGCGATAAAAGGATGTGAGCAATTTGCAAAGAACCGATTAAACGAATACGAATTTTTTGCAAATTCAAGGATTGGGGGGAAGGTAAAGAAGTTACACTACTCCTTCACTGGTTACTGAAATGTTCACTGATCCGGCGTCTTCGCTACCGGTCCACACACACACACGTCTTAGTACGGTTTGGTAAAAGTTGATGAGCGATCCTTCGAAATATCCTCCGCAATATAGAAATCCTGGTGGTCGTTGAGCTGGACAATGCCTCAGGGTTGGTGAAAGTTTATTTCATATTTCTGCAGTGTCCTTACGCTATGATGACTTGGATTGCTATTTTAGTTGGTTTGTCCGGTTGGGTTTACTTTTCACTGTGTGACGACTTAACTGTTCGCGGTCTGTTCACTGACTACCCCGATTTCGCTCTCTCTCGGCCTTATATAGGAAACAGTCAGATGTTGTTGACTGTGTAAATGGCGCTCCTTCTTTTCGTTTCTCTATGATTACTTAGCTATGTTGTGTTTTGTAGCTTTGTAGTGTATTCCCTTCCCGTTCGTTCTGCTTCTGTCACCATGTTGTCGCCAGTTGTATTCCGCTCTCTGTGTTATCCGCTTCCTTCCTGCTCATTCCTGCAAGTATGTGCGTAGCTGGCATGGTGCTGGTTGGTTATGTGTTAAGGTTGAATGTTCGGCTCCCGTCTGAGCACCGATTTATTTCATGGTCTTCCTTGTTGATGTATTGGTGGCTCTTCTGTCTTGCTGAATAGTGTGCATGACGTGTTTGTTCGGAGCGTGGTGTTGAGTGTCGCTCTCTTATGGTGAGACATGTTGGTCGGAGCTACCCGCTGGTAAATAGGTACGCGGTTTGATGTTATGCTCTGAAACTAGTTGGTGAGTTGTCTTTTGGGTGGC
Source organism: Dichetophora obliterata (assembly GCA_963920525.1). NCBI lineage: Eukaryota > Metazoa > Arthropoda > Insecta > Diptera > Sciomyzidae > Dichetophora > Dichetophora obliterata. Next base: position 125,232,078 of record OY986436.1, on the reverse strand, counting down.
AACCATCACTTGCTTTTGGTTGTCGTTTGTCTCTTCAACGTATCTGGAAATTTTCAGAGATCATAGTTTCCGTTCTCGCTCTGAGTATGCGTTTGTTCATTGTCTGTTGCTATTAGCTCGGGTGCCTCGCTCTCAACCGATGATGCGCTCTCGGTGTGGGGAACTTCTGTTTTGTGTACGTGGGTCGCTCCCGGGTGTTGGTGTATTCGCTTATGCACATGAGACTCGCCGCTCTGAGCGCACGAAGGGGACGTCGTTTGTATGTCACTCACTGGAGGTTCATTGTATGTCGGTAATGCAGTGTACCTGCCGCTCTGTAACTCTCCGCTCTGAGTGAGCGGGTTGTATGTCGGGTTGTCGCTCACTGCTGTGCGTGTAGAGGTATCGACTGTTATTATGAGTAGGTGACCTCTTCGTTCCTCGGGTACTGCTTACTGTTGGCGCTCTCTGGTGTCCGTGTATGTGAGGTAGATGACGCTCATTAGTCCGCCTGGCGTGATTCTCCCGTTAGATTATGGCGTCAGGTTTTGCTCGCTATTTTATTGAACCTGCAGATGGAAAGTCGCAGTTTTGCTTCTGCCCTCGCTATTAGTTAAGTAGAGAAAAAAAAGTTTTATCTAATATCATCAGCTTTTTTTATTCGGTTGAATCAATGGCTGCTTGGTTGTTAATGACGATTTGAGTTCTTTATTGACTAATAAAGCCACTTGTTCATTAACAACTATTTTGGAAACATTAATAAGTTATTTAATACTCATATTCGATTAAATTTTATTGATAATTTATTATAAAGGTTTATATGCAATATCGCTGATTAATTATCTGTTGTTTTGTAGGTTCTACTGGGTATTTACGAGGCTAGGTTTCTGACCTTTCGAGGTAGTCGTTCATTGTAGCCGTATCTCGACGTAACCGATAATGGACTGATGACCCTACACCAATTTGTTCTGATGGCCCCTTTCGAGGCCGCTGTAACAGGTGTCGTGGATGTCGGACCCTTTAAGGTCGGGGTGAAGTTTCCTGCGGGTTCTATGCCGGTTTATTTCCCCTGTTTGAGTCCCTGTTTCATCGAACTGTTTCCTACTAGAAATAAATGTTACAATTTGACTTTAAAATATGTAGGCAAAATTTGTGGCTCAAATTTTGGTCCTTACATGTCTTCCCTACTTTGCGGGGCGTACCAAAATGCTGACGCAGAAAGCCGTATCATCAATGACAGTGGTGGAGCAGATGCGTTTGCCGAAAGTCCAGGTGTTTGCGTAGCTCGACATATTTCACGAGCTGTTGGCATGCGGCATGACGGGCGGCGTCATTTGAGGTAGTGGCGATCTCGGCCGGTGAAGATGATTTATTTATTTAATTATTTTATTTATTTATTTATAGTACGATAAGAACTTAGTTATTTTAATGTACAAGTTGGAACAATATTTTTAGGATTATACAAATTAAAGATTTTCTTAAACCTAATTTAAACAATTTAACTTATTATAAAATTAATCTTTATATTAAGTAGAAATAGAGAAATCCAGATAGAGTATACAATTGAAGTAATTAAGTGTGAAAAAAGTGACAAGAAGAAAGTATAGATTTAAAGAAAACAGGCGAACTTATTAATCGTTAATTAGAAGCAAGATGTTGAAATACGGCAAAACTAAATCTTGTTATTTCCCTTAAAGCTCTTACATGGCTCGGTAAGGAATTCCAAAGACGAGTGGCATTAATAAAAAATAAAAAATAATAATCTTGTGGAGTTGAGGTAGTTGAAACTCGGTGAGGTCAGCATGAAACTTCTTGTTGAGTGACCAAATCGAATTTTTTCAAACAAATAAGGAGGCGTTTTAAACACTTTTATTTTATGCAGAAAGATACAATATCACTTCCAAGAATGGATATGTTAAACTGAGATATATGAGGCACGTTATCATCTAGGTGTTCTTCGCTTTCTGGTGAGTTGGTGACGTTGGTTGGAGGTATGAGTGTGCCTTTATCGCTGGTTCCTTCACTATCGGTGGGTGAACTACCCATGGATTCGGAGGGCCGTGAGCCAATGATGGACTGGATCCACTCGATGGAGCTGAGTAGCGTCTGCCGACGTGCTGTTTATGCGCGAGCTGCGATTGCTTTAGCTGTTGAGTGCGCTTGTGTAAGGCCTTATGATACAATTATGCTGTCCCGGCGTGGTCGATTGATGATGGAGTTGCGGACGTGCATGAGGCCATCGCTGGTGGTAGTCGTGCTGGGCTCTGGTGGTGAGTTGTTGCGGGCGTAAACTTGGTTCGGTGGTGTCATAATGACGCTCTCGGAAAGGGAGGGTTTCGGTTTAGTACTCTCCTGCTGGATCACTTCGTCTTGTTTGAGCTGTTTGTCTGGAGCTGGTGGACTGCTGCTGCTGCAGGCGCTTTAATGGTCGCGCGCCGCGCTTTCTTTGATGGTGATGTTGCTGGCAGGGGCTAATTGCAACGTACCCTTTGGTGATGTTGTTATGGCGAACGTAGGTAGAGTTTTGCGAACCTCGTCGCAGGCTAGTTGACTGATAAGGGTGGCTACGTAACCTCTTTTCTGTTGTGCCTCACTGGCTGGGAACCATGCGGGTCCTCCCAGCTTTCACAGATCTGCTTCTTGCTGTTGTAAAAACTTTTCTACGAAATGTAATACAAAGTCACCACAGTCCGTAAGATCTTTTGCTGTGGTGCTGCTACTGCATGCAGAGGTAAGGTCTCTTCGTACCAAACGTTCTCTTGGGTATTGGGATACGTGGTTTGACACACACATTCCAAATAGCCACGAATGATTGGTGCTACGTGTGCTCTGCTACGTTTAGCTAGCAAGTCAAGCAACCATATGCACCCACGCGTCTTGGTTGGCCCAGGTTTGCGTTTTAGACAGACGATGGCCATATACCAATGAAAGTTTTCGTTGATAGGCATGATGACGTATGTTTTCTGGGTCAAATCAATCTTCTTGGTCCATCGCCTGACGCATTCGAAGCGTTGTTGGGTAGTTGCTTTTGGTCCAAACCGAGTCAGTTGGGTATAAAAATGGGTGCTGAACACGTGTAGTTCCTGACGCACTTCTTCCTGTTGTCATGCACTGAGCCATTTCAAAAAGAAGTCGATAACCGCATCGTTCAGGAATTTGCCATCTGCAAGGCACATGAAGTCGGCCCGGTAGAGAGTGATACTGTCCGGCCCCGTGGGATAGCCCAGGACCGCGTCGGTTGGCAGTGGCGGACCTGTCTCCAGCTGGGCTCTGAGCAGTTTCACTTCCGGTGGCGTGATGCTGCCTGGTTCGGATGGGACTGCGTGCATCCTTTTCATGCTGACGTTGGTGTTGATGAAATGTCTCTTTACTTTTTTTCTCACTATATTCATTTGCCTTATGCCAATTCATGTGCACTAAGTGTCTTTTGGCTCTCACTTAAAGGTCTTTGGTTTGTCGCGTTCACAAATTTATTCGATCACTTTTCTGTTAAACGTTCGATGTGACGTAGTTGAACTCGACTGTGGCTGAAACGATAGTTAATTTTAAATCACGCTCGGTGCTAGATTATTTTCCAGGGCTGCTCTTTAATAAAGTTGAAGTGTTCACACGTGCACAAGTGTGATTCAACTTTCTAAAGTTAACCTTGTTAGTTTAAATAACAGCAATGTGACACTAAAGTGACAGTGATGATATTCCGTTTTCCTGAATTCAAGACTCGGTGTTAGCGTGGTCGGGTTGGTGGAAATAGTTGGAAAAGGGGTTACGAAAAGTTGGACATATGGTGATAGTGGGAACTTGTGGGTTTTTTTCATTATTAGTTTATATAGTGCGGTCGAAAATTTCTACCATTTACCTTAACTACTCTAATGTCTTCCTTACGTTAATTTTATTGCAGTTGTTTTGGCAGCTGTGGTTGCTGTTGGTGGCTCGCACCCTCCGTTTTGCAGTTGTTTAAGCAGCTGCTGCTGCTGTTGGTGGCTCGCACCCTTGGTTTGCAATTGTTTAGGCAGCTGTGGCTGCTGTTGGTGGCTCGCACTCTTGGTTTACAGTTGTCTAGGCAGCTGCGGCTGCTGTTGGTGGCTCGCACCCTTGGTTTGCAGTTGCTTAGGCAACTGCGGCTGCTGTTGGTGGCTCGCATCCTTGGTTTGCAGTTGCTTAGGCAGCTGCGGCTGCTGGTGCCTCGCACCCTTAAGTTGTCACTTTTACGGTGGGCAGGTGCTAGTGCCTCCGCGTGGTGGTGATAACGCGATAGCAATCGCTGTGGTTGTGTTTAAAAACGGTTTCTACCGTCCGAGTTGTTGGGGTTTGTTGACTATAATTCTTGACTCTAGCGTGCTGTTTGCCAAAATTAATTGGTACTGTGGCAGCACCGTTGGGTGCTGAATTCGTCAATGTTTGGCCCACATGGTCAATGGGCACGTAGGTTCCTTGGCTCGTTGTACTGGTTGGGTTAGTGTAGGACCAGTCAGTTTTCTGCAATTTGTTAACGCAGTTGCTGCTGCTGTTGTGCAGTTGTTAAGGCAGCGACGTTGGTGTGTTGAGATGATCATTATCCGCTCATGGTTGGTAAACATGGAAACTTCTCATTCCTTGACCGGCGGCCGGTGGTGTATGCGCGATCACGTTTGCAGTTGGTAACGCAGCTGCTTCTACTGTTGCGCAGTTATTAAGGCGGTTGCTGCCGCCCTGACATCTTGAACAAAATAAAATTAAGGATTGGTGTTAGTTTCATCATAATACCTTTTGAGATCGCTGAGATGGGCTTTACTGAAGCGCGTTTCTCTTGGCTTTCGCAACTGCACAATTAAAGGTGAGATGAATCCGATAACTCGATACGGCTTCGCATATTTCGGCGCAAGTTTAGCGGAAAAATTGTTTATGGTGCTGGAGAGTGGGTGATGTTTTACGAGGACCTTGTCTCCCACTTGTGGCTGGCAATCGCGTCGTCGTAACTTGTACTGGCGGATCTCGTCTTGTGTGGCCTGGCTGAGCTTGCGGCGTACCAAATCGGATATCTCCTGTAACTGTTTTGCTTTTTCGGTCGGTGTTTGCGGTGTGACGCCGGTGCCGAGGGTGTTTTCATCAAACAGTGCTCCGGGAAGGCGCGGTTTACGTCCTTGGATCAGGAAAGCAGGGCTATATCCGGTTACGTCTGACCAGCTGCTGTTTATGGCCAATGTGAGCTCCGGCAGGCATTCATCCCACGTCTGGTGTTGGTCCTGGCTGAATTGCGAGATCATTGTCATTGTTCACGCGGTGCTCCAAAGCGTGCCAGGATGTGCTCCCTAAAGCCCTTGCGCATGCTGTCACTGGTGGCTTTCCGTAACGGCACTGCCTCAGTCCATTTGCTGAACTTGTCGACGAAAACCAACAGCATTGTGTTTCCATGTTTTGTTCGCGGCAAAGGCCCCACGAAGTCTGCGCACACTACTGACCACGTTCGTCTGACATGTTTCGTCGGCGACTCGGGACAGCATCTTCCCAGCTGGGCTTGCTGGCTGGTTTTATACTTTTGGCATGTCTCACAGCGCCGAACATATCTGCTGATGTCGCGGAATAGCCCCGGCCAGTAGTAGCGATTGGCCACTCGTGCGATTGTCTTTCGAATACCGAGGGGGCCTGCGCTTGGCTGGTCGTGGTTCTCTTTCATCACGCGGGTAAGCAGGTAGGCTGTTACACATAGTTTCCAGGGAGCTGCCTCTTCGTTTCCGATTTGATTGGGTATGTATAGGTAGAGGTTCCCTTTGACTTCCAGGTAATCGGCATACTTTTCCGGTTCGTCAAGGACGTCTGCCTTTCGCTGCTCTAACCAGGAACATTGTTGAATACCTGCCTCTGCTTCCGTGATCACTCGCAGATCTTCTAATGGTTGTCGCGACAGTGCATCCACCACTACGTTTAACTTGCCCCTGCGGTGCTGTATCTCGAACTTATACTGCTGGAGTTCTAGGGCCCATCGCGCTATGCGCCCAGATGGGCTCTGGATTGAGTTGAGCCACTTGAGTGGTAGATGGTCCGTAATCACCTTGAATTTGTAGCCTCATTTTTCGGATTCCCCAGATTATGGCTAGGCACTCCTTTTCCGTAGGTGTATAATTCTTTTCGGCCTGGATGAGGCTTCGACTGGCATAGGCTATTACTCGTTCTACTCCCTCAATCTCCTGTGTCAGCACGGCTCCGAGTCCGTAGTCACTGACATCTGTCTGCAACAAAAAAGTTTGGCTGAAATCAGGGCAGACCAGTACTGGCGCTTCAGTGAGTTTTTTTTTCAAGTTTTCGAACACTGCTTGTTGGTCGGGTCCCCACTTCCAGTGCCTTCCTTTCTTTAGAAGCAGTGTCATTGGTTGTGCGATAGTGGTGAAATCGCGTACGAAACGTCTGTACCATGAGGCAATTCCAAGAATGCGACGTAGTTTCCTCAGGTTTGCTGGTGGGGTCAACATTTGTATTGCCGTGATCTTGTCTGGGTCAGCATGGATCCCGTTCTCGTTGACGACATGGCCCAGATACTTTGTCTCCGATTTGAAAAATTCGCATTTTTCCGGATTCAATTTTAAATTTGCCTCTCTCAAGCGTCGGAAAACTTCTTTAAGATTTCGCAGGTGTTCTTGGGTACGACCGGTGACAATTATATCGTCCAAGTAAGCGAAAGCGTAGGGCTAAAGTTCGGGCGCCCGGTTACCTGGTCGAGGGCTCGTTGAAACGTTGCAGGTGCAGTCCATGGGTATTTGCCAGTAGCCATTTTTAGGGTCAAGACCACTGATGTATCGAGCATTCCTTAAAAGGTCCAAAATAAGGTGGATGCGAGGTAGCAGATAAGCATCCGGCACCGATTTGGCATTCAACTGTCGATAATCGACGCACAGCCGCCAGGACCCCGTCTTCTTTTTCACCAACACTATTGGCGCACTGTGGGGGCTCCGAGAGAGTTCTATATAGCCTTTGACTAGCTGTCGATCTCTCTGTTTATAATTTCTTGCATGGCCAGGTTGCGGGGAAAATATCGCTGCTTCAAGGGGCCGTCATCTAGCATGATAATCTTGTGCTTGGCGATCCTGGTGGGTCCTTGTAATGCTTCAAACTTCTTTAGTTCCTCTTGCAGGAACTTGTCGATATCCTCCGTGGATGTTTTGGCCTCCGTTGTAATCGATGTACAGGCCGCAGCTGGAACTGACCTACAGTGCGCGGATTTCAACTTAACCGTATGCTCGAAAAAGCTCAGTCGTGCTCCGACCTTGAGCAGGAAATCCATTCCGAGCTGTAGGTCGTCGGCCACCTCTGGGAGGACTAGAAATTATATGTTGCGTCTACAGGACCCTAGTTCCAGTTCAGCTTCAATTATTTCTGTTGCCCGGGTCGTCTGCCATCGGACCCATCTGCCATACGTATGCTTATTAAAGTTGGTAATCGTCGTCCGAGTGTTGTTATCCGATTGGCCAAAGTCTGGCTCATGAAACTTCGTATTGCACCCGAGTCGATCGTGGTTATCTCCCCTATTTTAACTGTGGCGAAGATTTGTTGGTGGTCGTGATTTCAGATGGGAGAATTGCCGGGTCTCGGCTCCGTTCTCCCCTCGGCTCTGAACGGGACCTGGCATGTTTTACGATGCTGGGCAGCACTCTGCCACGGAGGCCGCACAGAAAGCAAAAGGCAAAATAAGCATTCTTGCAATCCGGTTTTTTATGTCCGCCTTGGCCACAACGTCTGCATGCGGTGGCTGGATTGATTGGTGCGTCTTCCTGGGGCATAATCGTCCGGTGTTACGTAAATGGCCGCGACAGAGGTAGGCGTGTTGGTTCCTCGTTCACTCCTTGTATGGTTTCGAAATCTTCGGCCATGGCTAAGAGCTCGTCTAGTGTGATAAAATCCCTTATCTTGATGTATAGTTGGTAGTCGAGGTGGCAATTTCGGAAAACTCTCTAATTTTTGGGCTTCGGAGAAATTTGTGTGCCGCACTAGATCCAGGATTTCCAGACAATAGTCCTTCAACCTCTCCCTCGGCTGCTGCGTACTGCTCCGTATCTCGTCCTCCAATTTCGAGGCGAGAAGAACCTCAAAAATCTCGTTTTAAAATTTGTCCAGAATGTTGGTTCCGCCACCAAATCAGACCTCGATCCCGTAGAAGTTCTGACATTACTCGTGCCAGGTGATCCTTGTCAATATTGTAGACTGTTGCCAGTTCCTCTACCCGCTCAATGAACTCGAGTGGCTCTTGGCCGTTGTCGAAGCGTACAGCCCACTATCAAACTTGGTCGATGACCTGGCTGTATTTGGTGTAATCATCGCGACGACTGGTAAGTCTGAGTGGCTGCCTTCCTGGTACTGCCCGGTCTTCGGGCTGACTTGCGGCTAGGTCAGCAATGATGGTGGTCGTGGAGAGGTAAATCTCCGCTCTGCATGCTTCGTCTCCAACTCTGCAACGTCTACAAGCGTTGCTCAAACTTTGTTTTGTTCTCAACATCTGTAGCGAAACTCGCAAAACGCTTGCGCAGGTTTTCCACCGTGCCACTGTCTTCGAAGCCAAATTCCTGTGCTTAGCTGATAAGGTCGTCTTTGCCCAACCCGTGGATCCACGAAGTTTTCACCATTATTTCAAACAAATAACCGATTCCAAGCATTTAATAAATAATCAAAATATTCGAAAATGCAAAACAATGGTTTATTTACAATAATTAGTTATTTTGGTTTAACCGTTTAAGTCCTTTTATAAATGTTTAAATTTCGTTGAACGGCCTGATTAAGTGCACGGAAATGTAATCAAAGGTCTAAAAAAAGGAGATTAATTTTTAAATTTTCTACAAACGTAAGTATTGGTCTCTATTAAAATATTTCATTATATTTTAATATTTAAGTTTAATTCCTTTCTTGCCGTCTTCCCTTTTATTGGACGGTAGGGTAAAGAATGATCACCTTTATAAATCAAAAGGTCGCCTGCTAGTGTTGACTTTAAGAGTAGAAAATGGCTAAGCTTTGGGATAATTAAATATGTATATATAAAAGAGTTTCCTTCAAAAACAAGATATAGAGAGGCTACGAGACCAAAGGAATTCAAAATAATCTAAATTACGCATATAAATGCGGTAACTAACTATTATCCTTTTGGGTTATTTTAATTTTAACACCGATTGTACATTAGTTCGGTGGGCTATTACTTAATTTCTATAGGATTACCAAATGTGGTAATAATATGTTTACAAATAAAGATAAAAATAAAGAAAAAGAAAAGAAATCTTGGATATCACCGAGTCCTGAATGTGTGGTCTGATTGATGCTGTGAATCCTGGGTTATGTCCTTGATGTCCTTCGAGTCAGTGTGTGGGACAGACATGCGATGAGTTAGCCAGTCGTGTAACTGTAGGTAGGTATCCTAGTTCGGGAAAATGAAAAATCTACAAAAATCGGTTAAACGAACACGAACTTTTGTATATTTGAGGATTGTGGGTAGGTGGCGATAAAAGGATGTGAGCAATTTACAAAGAACCGATTAAACGAATACGAATTCTTTGCAAATTCAAGGATTGGGGGGAAGGTAGAGAGGTTACACTACCCCTTCACTGGTTACTGAAATGTTCACTGATCCGGCGTCTTCGCTACCGGTCCACACACACACACGTCTTAGTACGGTTTGGTAAAAGTTGATGAGCGATCCTTCGAAATATCCTCCGAAATATAGAAATCCTGGTGGTCGTTGAGCTGGACAATGCCTCAGGGTTGGTGAAAGTTTATTTCATATTTCTGCAGTGTCCTTACGCTATGATGACTTGGATTGCTATTTTATTTGGTTTGTCCGGTTGGGTTTACTTTTCATTGTGTGATGATTTTACTGTTCGCAGTCTGTTCACTGACTACCCCGATTTCGCTCTCTCTCGGCCTTATATAGGAAACAGTCAGATGTTGTTGCCTGTGTAAATGGCGCTTCTTCTTTTGTTTCTCTATGATTACTTAGCTATGTTGTGTTTTGTAGCTTTGAAGTGTATTCCCTTCTCGTTCGTTCTGCTTCTGTCACCATGTTGTCGCCAGTTGTAATCCGCTCTCTCTGCGCATGCACTTCCTTCCTGCTCATTCCTGCAAGTATGTGCGTAGCTGGCATGGTGCTGGTTGGTTATGTATTAATGTTGAATGTTCGGCTCTCGCTCTGAGCACCGATTTATTTCATGGTCTTCCTTGTTGATGTATTGGTGGCTCTTCTGTCTTGCTCAGTAGTGTGCATGACGTGTTTGTTCGGAGCGTGGTGTTGAGTGTCGCTGTCTTATGGTGAGACATGTTGGTCGGAGCTATCCACTGGTAAATAGGTACGCGGTTTGATGTTATGCTCTGAAACTAGTTGGTGAGTTGCCTTTTGGGTGGCAACCATCACTTGCTTTTGGTTGTCGTTTGTCTCTCCAACGTATGTGGACATTTTTAGAGATGATAGTTTCCGTTCTCGCTCTGAGTATACGTTTGTTCATCGTCTGTTGCTATTAGCTCGGGTGCCTCGCTCTCAACCGATGATGTGCTCCCTGTGTGGTTCTACTCTTTCGTGTACGTGGGTCGCTCCAGGGTGTTGGTGTATTCGCTTACGCACATGTGACTCGCCGCTCTGAGTGCACGAAGGGGTCGTCGTTTATATGTCGCTCACTGGTGGTTCGTTGTATGTCGGTAATGCAGTGTACCTGCCGCTCTGTAACTCTCCGCTCTGAGTGAGCGATCGAGTTGTCGCTCACTGCTGTGCGTGTAGAGGTATCGACTGTTGTTATGAGTAGGCGACCTCTTCGTTCCTCGGGTACTGCTTACTGTTGGCGCTCTCTGGTGTCCGTGTATGTGAGGTAGATGACGTTCATGGAAGTCGATGTTGCCGGGCGTGACTGTACCATGTTGACCGTTTCCACAAAATATTTTCACTAGTCCACCTGGCGTGATTCTCCCGTTAGATTATGGCGTCAGGTTTTGCTAGCTATGAAATGAAAGAGAATATGTGAGTATATTTTTATGTGTATATGAGCAACTATTTAGTTGTTCATTTTAAAACGTTAACCCTTGGTGGACTATTCCTTCATTTCCCTTTAACCCTGCTATAGACCTGCCTTAACTTAGGGATTTCTTGCCCGTGGCTATTGTTTTAAGTTTAAACACCCATGTAGGCTTCTTTGACCATGCTTAATGACGTGCATGAAATTTAGCTGCTTTCATGCATGAATCGTTATTATATTGAACCTGTAGATGGAAAGTTTGCAGTTTTGCTTCTGCCCTCGCTATTAGTTAAGTAGAGATAAAAAAAACGTTTTATCTAATTTCATCAGCTTTTTTTATTCGGTTGAATCAATAGCTGCTAGGTTGTTTATGACCATTTGAGTTCTTTATTGACTAATAAAGACACTTGCTATTTTGGAAACATTAATAACACAGTGTGTAATTTTTTACGTCATGGCAAAATAACCATATACGGACATCACTACGTGATAAAAGACAAAAAAAAAGACCCCTGTCTTCCAAAACCGCAAAAAACTTTAAAAAATTCAATTTTTTTTACCTTTTTTCCCCTGTTCAGGTCCATAGGTAGCAAACCGTTCAAAATTTTAGGAAATAATCAACTACAAAAATGAACCTAAGATCTCAATAAATAACTTTATAGAACATATGAACTTCCTAGGAATGATTCTTAACACCGTTTAAGTAGCGCTTAAGTAGCCGCAATAGCGGAAAATTTCCCGAAAATTTTTTAATTTAATTGGTTTTTGTTTACTTTAACATTGAGATACTATAAAGCCTTCTCCCGTAAGTGAAAAGGCATGTTGCAGGTTTCATTATTATACTATTACTGATTTTATGAATCTTAGTTCTTAGGTGGTATGGGTTGACATTTATAGTTAGGGTTGTAACAAAGAGTAGTAGCATAGATATTTAGTTATAATGATTCAGTGTTGTAGGGATTAGTAGTCTCAGCAGGGATGGCACTACAATACTATGCTATATATTACAAAAATTTTTAAAAAAATATTCGTATTATGTTTGTTATGTTGATGGCCCTGGACTTGCAAATCGCACTCTCTTAAGTTGTGGATCCAAATCGTCGTCCGAATCGTCCGAATCTGACTCTGATTCAGAACTTATGGTGTCCACAGGCACGTAATTTCCAGACTGCCCTCCATCATCAGCTTTTTCTTCTTCAGATACTTCATTAACATCATACAGGGTGATCTTGTGATTCCACCAACATACCTGAAATGAATTAGAAAAGATATCAAAAAAGGAATGCAAAACAATGCATCAATAAAATTGATATTACCTCTGCAAGCAATGCGTCGAGTTTTTTTGCCTTTGTACCGTTTTTCCATGGGAATTGTGGTTTGGTAAAATCGTTCTCCTTGCTCATCGGATTCGGTAGGGAGTTCTTTGATAAAACCGTCAAAATGAAAATGAAGAAAATGCAGCTTTAATTTCATCGATGTGCCGATTTTCTCAAAATAATACAGCATTTCTTTCACCCATTCTCTTGCTTCCGGTTCCGCATCTCGATCCCTTCCCAAGACTCTGGTGCATACACGCTGAAGGTAAATCCATGTCACTGAATGATTATAATCATGAAGCGATGATTCAAAGTTGCTCTTGAATAGTTTTCTAATGTCAGGGCCATTAAGTACGCCTGTTAAATGAAGACAAAAAATAAAGCCAGAAAAGAAAACATTAACAAAGTGAAAATAGTACAATGAGGTGAACAAAAATTCGTTTTAAATTTGCTACAATACCTTTTTAATTTTGTCATCGCTACGCTTTGGGAAAACGCTTTTCAAATAGTCGAATGCGTTTGGACAATTTACAACGGCCACTTCTATGATTTTTTTAACAATTCCCAATTTTATGTGGAGCGGTGGCAGCAAGATGTCTTGAGTATTGTCTATTAAAGGTGCATTCCTCAGTTTATGTTCTTTCATTTGTTCCTCCACTCTTCCTCTTGGTCTCCACGAATTACATTGGTATTGATTCAGAGGTGAGCGCGAACCCCAATTACAACGAAAAAAAAAGAATTTTGGAAAGTCGCCTTATTGATGATCCCTTGCAAAATGTTGATGACCTTCAAATCACAGCAAATCTTCCATTTATTTTCGTAGTATTTGATTTTTTCCATTTTATCTTTCAATGTTTCATAGCTTTCTTTCATGTTAATACCCATTGCTAGCGGAATGGAAGGTTTTCGGTTCGACACATGCAACAACACTGCTTTCAAGCTTGAAACAGAACCATCAATAAATAATCTCCACTCACTAGCGATGTAGTTCATTCCATTTTTACCACCAAAGCTTTTACATCGTTGCTGTAAGCGAACGAATTGTCATCATTTAGAGTGTAGAGGCTCTGAAATTCAGCTTGCCGTTGTAATTTTCACCGGTCAAGTCTACTTCGTCGAAAAACAACTTATAAGCTTTCTTGAATTGACTAGTTAAAAGATTATTTTCCTTTTGCAATGTTTTTTTTCTGATTTGATGACCGCAAACGTAGCAAAATAGATCAGTATTTTCACACTGCATATTGAAATTGTCAGTTGCCAATGTTGTGTGCGAATTATGCTGTAGCAGTTTCACTTTTTTTGCTTTCACTTTATAACTTTCACCGCTGAGCTCTCGTTGACTTCGCGCTGTATAATGCCTCGATGTGAGCGTCGTGTCACTTTTATATTCTGTGCTGCGTCCCTTGTTGCGTGTGCTGACCTTACTACATTGCCTGTGCTTCTGCGGTCGATGCGTGATCGCATGATACCTAAGCGCTACCTAAACGGTGTTAACCCTTGGACAAACACATGGTTCTGGCCAGGCATATTTCATTTTTGAGCTTTAATTAAACATACAAGACATTAAACATGACAAGAGCTACAATGTGAATTCAATGCAGATGTTTGCTTCCAGATAGTTTTTCGATAGAAGTTTTTTTGATTTTATATGTTCACAATTTCATCTTTATGACAAGAGCTAAAATGTGTTTCGAGGTATTTTTTTTATATTTAGGGTTGTTTTTATGTGAATTCAAGATGCGGATGTTTGCTTCCAGGTAGTTATTTGACAGTTTGGGCACGGGAACTCACCCACCAGCTTGAGAATTTTTATTAGAATGCACTTACGATCAGTGAAGGTACAGTGCACTCACACACTCGGCCTCCTGACTGACAATTAATTACGTTCAAAGTTTTGAAATCAACTTGTTTTTTTTAACAGAGGTTAAAAAATCTTTTTTTTAATTTGCCCCAATGAGTAAATAAAAATTAACATATTTATATACGGATTTATAGCGATTTTAAAGGTCTTCTCAACGATACACATCTCAACCAGATCGGATAAGAAGTGGATGAGATATATGCGATTATATACTCAAGCTATAAAGGCCTATATCTCAAGAAGTTAGATCGGCCTCCTTAAAAAAACTTTGGGGTTTTAATCAGCGCTGTAAGCCCTACCAGGCCCATGAAAATTGGCGCATTTTTCATAAAGTAAATTTCCTCGTAAAAGCGGAAAATAAAAAAACGATTTTTGGGCCATTTTTCGCTCATTTTTTAAAGTTTTTTTGCGATTTTGACCTTGAAGATAAAGTTTTTTTATTTTATCACAATTTTTTGTTCTTTATGACAAGAGCTACAACTTTGTTTATGAGAGTAAATCAAAGTTCCGAACGGTTTGCAAGATATGAGCTTGAGAAAATGATATTTTTTTGCAAAAATGACACAGAGGCCCCACATCTTTGGGGGCCCATAAAAAAACCTAGAGGACTTTGGGCAGAACTGGGAGACAGGGGTCTTTTTTTTTGTCTTTTATCACGTAGTGGTGTCCGTATATGGTTATTTTTTTCGTGCTGCACTGTGTAGGTTATTTATTACTCATATTCGATTAAATTTTATTGATAATTTATTGTAAAGGCTTACATGCAAGATCGCATTATTCAACGGCTGATTAGTTATCTGTTGTTTTGTAGGTTCTAATGGGTATTTACGCGGCAAGGTTTCTGACCTTTCGAGGAAGTCGTTCATTGTAGCCGTATCTCAACGTAACCGAAAATGGACTGATGACCCTACACCAATTTGTTCTAATGGCCCCTTTCGAGGCCGCTGTAACAGGTGTCGTGGGTGATGGACCCTTTTAGGTCGGGGTGAAATTCCCTGCGGGTGTTATGCGGGTTTAATTCTCCTGTTTGGGTCCCTGTTTCATCGAACTGTTTCCTACTAGAAAGAAAATTTACAATTTGACTTTAAAATATGTAGGCAAAATTTGTGGCTCAAATTTTGGTCCTTACATTACTTTACTACCTAATTAATTAATTACTCAATTAAACTACAATGGAAAAATATGTGTAGTCCGAAACATAACGTCCAAACAAATAAAATTCTTAACTGTGTCTTTAAAAATACGGTTTTTGAGATTATGTTGGCCTTTTTTTAAAACTTATAAAATTTGCAATATTTTTCCATATAAACTTTAGAGGTGCGATAGACCATTTCGCAGAAATATTCTAAATTCGAGTGTTAGTCTCACAAGAACTTGCTTTTTTGTAACGTTTGTATGCACGAAAATAAATAACAAATTTTAGGTAAAGTACTGTAAAATGCAGGATCCCAGTGGCGAAAAGAGAAGTCTGTTACTGCAATAACTAGCTCAGTAACTCGTTCACTTACAATTTTTAAATAAATAATGTCGGTTGATCAAGTTTATATTATAAAGTGAAATAAAACAAAACATTAAAACAAAAATAAATACGGTAAGTGTGGTTGGAAATCTAAATTACAATTATTTTTATATCCTTTCATAAAATAAATAATTATATATTTCCTATAAAAATGAGGGCATTGGCAAAAGAAATTTAGCTCAGCTATTTAAAAAAGGGAAATATATTTTGAAGCTCAGAAAAATAAATTTAACTCCGACATACACTAGTAATTCTTCAGATGTTTCTGAAAACTTATGAATTGTAACAAACAATGATGATAAAAAAAAATAAAATTTACCACTAAAGACAGTTCAGGGATCTCAAAAAAGGAGTCCAAATGCTCTGTGGTAAGAAAAGCCTCAAGTTTCCTGGATGGATATTTATTACTTTTTTTCAACGTGCCAGGTCATCTCAAATGATTACTTCGAAATTAGTATTAAATATATTTAATTACAGATGCATTTTTAAAGGAAGGCTATACGACGGAGAAATTTGAAATAGAACTAAAAAGGGGATTAAAAATTTATAAAATTATTTTCTTTAAAAATAAATGTATTAACAAAAAAAAAGTACTTTATTAAAAAAAGACTAACTTTTATTAACTTGTAATTTACATGTTTAATGAGTTTTAATTTTTTTATTATTATTTATTTGAAAAATTAATTCATACAAGATATTCTTACATCTAAAACACACCTACTTTTCCAGTCATTTTCCAATGTATCTTTTGTAACCAATCATAATTCTTTGATTACAAAAGAAATGTTAAAACTTGCACTTTCACATGACAAAGTTCAAAAAGTCAGTGCTTCTTTATTACTCTGATTGATTTTATATTGATATTTCAAGATTTAAGAAATACCAATTACAAAGGCAATCATTTTATCAGTTTTTCTACTTTACCTGAGCTATTCTTATGAAATTGCACTTCTACACACTTCCTCACATACTGACCCACATGTGCACACTGCAATATGATCTTGTCTCTTTTAGATATTATTTTTATTTTCAAACTAAAGTGGCCGCTTGCGCCAATACACGGCTACTTTATAATTCAATCATCATTCTTCTCTATACATTTTCTGTACATGTGCTCAGCATTTCAAGGTTCTAACCTTGCTTGTCAAATGGTTTGTTTATTTTATTTTAATAATTTTATTTTGCTTATCTTGTTTATTGTTTTGAGTTATTTATTGTTTTGGGTTGTTTATTGTTTTGGGTTGTGCACATCAGTAACCCTCTGATTTATAGATAATAGTGGAGGTAAGTAGTTGTCCTCTTACTTATGGGTATTGCAGGTGGTAAGTAGTTGACCTCTGACTTATAGGTAATGCAGGTGGTAACTAGTAATACTCTGACTTATTGGTAATACTGGATGTAATTAGTTCACCTCTGAGTTATACGTAAGCTTCACACATTACCGCCTATGACAAGCCCATGTTAAAATAATGCCTTATTTGTGTGTGTTGTAATCCAGTAAGGAAGTACCTCCCATTATCAAGTAATCTTTATATAATTAGTTCAGTAATGTAATGAGCATTTCATTTTGTTGTCGATAATGAAAAAATTCCACCAGAAAAACAACGATTCATTTTTAAATTTTTTTTAGTATATGTATGTGCGTGAAGGGGCTTAAGTCCATAAAGAACCATAGAAAAAGCTTTTACTTTGACAAATTTTGTGCACATATTAATATCGTAAATCACTCAATCCGCCTGAGAAACCTTAATTGCAAATTGTCAAAATCGACTACGCGGTTTTGCATAGAATAACGCAATAAAGTTACGTGACTGCAATTCTCTCTACCTTCGATCTTTTCCATTTCAACTTGTGCCAAGCAAAGAACTTTAATCTGTGTGGAAAAAACTAAAAGTTAATTAAGAATCCAATAAAATTACAAACAATAATAAATTTATTAAAAATGCTTGAATCGTTAGCCACATGTAAAATTTAATAACATTTGGGTCGATTCAATTGTAAAAATCAAGCGTTATCAAGGAGATACGCCAAGATCTACTTTGGAAACCCTTTAAAAAAGTGCATTTCTTTTTTTTTTAATTTTTTTATAATTCGACTTGTACTACAATAAAATCGAAAATTCGTGGGGTTTCCTCCATGAATTGCAAAACATCATCAATCTTATGCTCATTTGGAATCCATGGAAAAGTCCGCAAGACTAAGCGCTTTAAAATATAAACTAGCACGTCAGCCATTGCATGTAAAGATTCTCACGCAACCATAAATCCGTTGCGTGTATACGAACAAAATAAGCCGCTTAACAAAAATTTTATTAAAATAGCATCGCTACATTCAACCCTTAAAATTAGGTTAAAGCTGATCTCTAAATCATGAGATCCATTTGATCTCCAATAATCTTTAAAATCCAGCCTAAACTTTGTATAAAATTATTTTTTTAATGCTAAAATCAAGGTTATTTTTTATCTAGATACTTTAATTTATAACTTTTCCAAAAAAAAAGAGCGATAAAAGGAAAAACAAGCCAAAAGTATTAGTTGTAGTAACCGTCAAGTTTTAGTGATATCAAATATTACGCGCGGGCGTAATAAATGTTAAATAAGAGCATAATCGCCTAAGAAACGTGAAAAAATCATTACGTAAGTTTTTTTAAAAATGTAAACACTTTACGTTTAAACAGCCTGAATAGTTAAATTAAATTAAGTACAATTAAACTTTTAAAGTTTGTGGCGTGACCGTCTGTCACCCCATCCCCCTTAAGAATTAGAATAAACATATAAGTGGGTCAGAGGAGTTTAATGCTCCTCGCTTGTTTGGCGACACTTTGTTGCAGCCCACTCAAATAAGTAGCACTTTAGTTTCAAGTGCCTTGGCTTGGCGAATAACGCTTAGCCAAACACATTCCTCAGCTGGTGACGTCGTTATCGCTGGGAATAACACAGCGGTAACCTGAGCCGCCGCTGACCAGAGTCTTAGCTGGCGCGCCAAGCTAACAAGGCTTGGCCTCAAGTGACGATTCGTCACTAAGCGATAAAATGCTTATCCTTAAAGCTGGCAGCTTGTATGTTGTTTTAAGCTGCAACAAAAAGCGTGTCATATAACTTGAGCGTTAGTTTCCTGGGCGCTGGCTTAGCTACCCAGCTCACAGGCAATCGCGCATTGATGTGGGTAAGCTATATGCGCTTTCGCAGTATTGTACATTGCGTTACAATACATATACAACGCGTTGTGGTGGCATGGGCTATGGGCCCTGCTACCTTAAAAATAATTAGTTAGTTCTGGTGTTAACGTCTAGGCAATTAGTTCGCCATACGCTGTATAAAAATTGTATACAAATTGTAAATAAACTCGTAGTCTTTCAAAAGCGACTTCTATTTTAACCTTAAAGTTTGTTGTACAACAACAACAACAACAACAAAACAGCAAAAAAATCTTCTTGTTTTCTGATGTAAAACAAAAAGATGCTTAGTTAAACAATTAAATAAAAAGACAAAAAATAAAACGAAAACAATAGCAACAAATAAAATTAAGTTCAGCTAAATCGAACGTTGGATACTGTTTTACTCTCTGACCCGAACTGGACTGTAGTTGAGTATAAGAAGAAGAAGAGAAATAAGAATAAAACAAAGAAGAAAGCAATTATAAATGCTGTTCAAAATGCAAACGTAAATGGTATTGTTGGTGACTGCATGAGCGCTGATCTCGATGTTGTTGAAGATTTGAAATTTGTTCATGTGTCTTCTTTTAAACCGACTGTGTCTGCTGATAACATTATTGATTATGTTGTTAGACATGGTAATATTCCAAAACACTGTTTGTCTTGTTCTGCTTTGGTTAAAAGAGGAATAGATGTTAAGAATTTGAGAAATATTTCATTTAAACTTGGTGTCTCTGCATCGTTATATGAGCAACTTCTTAAGCCCTCTCTCTGGCAAACTAACATAAAGGTTCGCCCTTTTGTGTTTTTTCAAAAACCAGGAGAAAAATCAACCCCAACTTAGTGTTGTCTCAAGCAAAATCAATTCCCAACGCAAGTAAGACGGCTGCATCTTTAAAAATTTATTTTCAAAACATGTCGGGAATGAGGTCTAAAGCTAATCTGATATGGGCGGAAACATCTCAATTGCAATATGACGTCATCGTTCTTGTTGAAACATTCCTAAATAAAGATTTCATAGATGCTGAGTATTTTGATCCGCAGCTATACATCGTATATCGCAAGGATAGGGATGTTGTTAAGACTGGATGCTCTCGTGGCGGTGGAGTTTTAATCGCTGTAAAGTGTGATTTTCGATCATCATTTTTTCCATTGCTTAATATGAATTCTCTTCTGGATCAGTTGTGTGTTAAGATCTCTGGACTTTCTGGCGTGCTTTTTATATGTGTTTCGTATATTCCTCCGAATAATGAGGATGAGTTATATCATGCACATGTGGATAATGTAGTTAATCTTTTATCATCAACTGATGCTGAAAATCAATTTTGTATCTTAGGTGATTTTAATCTCAGTAGAATTTCTTGGTCATTTCTTGGGAATGAAAAAATCTTTTATCCAATAAATGTGAATCATTCTAATGAAATTTATTTGATTGATAATTTCTTTAGTTTAAATTTAAACCAAATAAATACATTTGCCAATAAGCTGGGTAGATTTTTGGATCTTGTCTTCGTAAGTTCTGAAATAAAATTTTATATGGAGGAATGCATGTTTCCCTTGTCTTCAACTGACATGCACCATGTGCCTTCGATTTTAAAAGTAGAATTTTTTAACTATTTAAAACTTTCCAATGATCGAGCTGTTTTAGATATGAATTATAGTTTATGTGATTTTGATTGTCTAAATGTTCACATAGGCAGTATTGACTGGCAGTGTCGTTTAAACTGCAATAATGTTGCTGAATCTTTTTCAGTCTTTACTAGTGATTTGTCGGATATTTTAAACTGTCATATTCCAAGATTCCGTAAAAAGGACTTCAAGAGACCGTGGTATACTAAAGGCCTAATGAAATTGAGAAACTTACGCAATAAATTTTTAAAAAAATTTAAGGCGACGAAGAATGAGATTTTTGAAGCAAAATATAAACATTATATGAGAGACTTCGATTTTCTACATAAATTTCTGTACAAACAATTTGTGATTGGTTTTGAGAATAACATTAAGTCTAACCCAAAAGCTTTTTGGAGTTTTATTGAGTCGAAAAGAGCATGCTCCTCTATTCCATCTTCAATGATCTTCAAAGGCAGGACATCTAATGCTTTATCAGGCATAGTTAATTTATTTGCAGACTTTTTTAGTTCGGTATATGAAACTCCTAAATGTTGGTCGGAAACAGAAATTTTAAATAATATTTTACCTTGTACTAATTTTGGTACTCTTGCTATTACGCCACTTGATGTTTTTAATGGGATTATGTCCTTAAAAATATCATCAAAACCTGATATAGATGGGTTTTCACCGTTTCTGTTTAAAAAATGTGTGTCTTCTTTGATGAATCCGCTATCACTTATTTATAATAAATCTCTAAGTGCTGGTATCTTCATTGATGAATGGAAATTTGCTTATGTTACTCCTGTTTTTAAATCTGGTTCAAAAAATGATGTCGAAAACTATAGAGCAATTTCAAAGCTTTCAACATTCTCCAAACTTTTTGAATCTATTGTAAAAGATAAACTTTATTTTATAGTGAAAAATGCAATCAGCCCATTCCAACACGGATTTGTTGCTGGTCGTTCCACTGTCACAAATTTAGCTATTTTTTCTGAATATTGCATCTCCTCTTTCGAAAGTGGCTGCCAAGTTGACGTTATTTATACAGACTTCACCAAAGCTTTCGACAAGGTGTGCCATAATGCCTTAATTGCTAAATTAAATAAGATGGGTTTTCACTCTACTTTCCTGAGATGGATAAATTCTTATCTTTCAAACCGTCGTTGTGTGGTTTCTATTGAAAACATCGATTCGTATGGTTTTCTTGCTACCTCAGGGGTGCCTCAAGGTAGTATTCTTGGACCACTGTTATTTCTTTTATTTATTAATGATATTGGCAGTTGTTTTAAAAACTGCAACTACTTGCTTTTTGCTGACGATTTAAAACTATTTAGATCGATAAGTTCCCTTATGGATGTTAACAGTCTTCAGGCTGACCTTTCCAATCTAGTTTTGTGGTGTGATAAGAACCTATTTGCACTTAATTTTAAAAAATGTTTTCATGTTACTTTTTCTAAACGATTTAATAACATTGCTTCTACCTATGCTATTAAAAATATTTCCCTAAAGTTTAATGACCAAATCTGTGATTTAGGTGTCGTATTTGACTCTAAATTCCTTTTTACTAAACATTTGGATTATATCATTCCAAAAGCTTTTTCGATGTTAGCCTTTATAAAACGTAATAGCTCTGATTTTAATGATCCATATACGCGTTTATATTTGTTCTCCGCCTTTGTAAGGTCAAGGCTTGAATATTGCTCGTTTATTTGGAGTCCTTTCTATGATATCTATATATTAATACGCAAACAAAAAGTTTGTGTTCCCTCTTTTTCTATGTTACCTTCAACATATTCACATAATACTTATATCGATGGATAGGTATTTTCGAGTAGATTTGCACAATATAATTTTTATTCATATATATTGTCATTAAGACAGGTAAAACTGAGCAAATGTAAAACGCTTTTTTTACCAATGGGACAATAAGAAACTACAAAGTGACAAAGCTCTGTTGAACATCGCTGCTGTAGCTTACAAAAGCAAGAGTAGAATGCGGGAGTGACGCAAACACTTAAAAAGAGCTGAGTAGCATTATATTTGTTGTTGTTGTTGCTTTCTCTTAATTTCTCTCAGCGTTAAAAAAACAGTAAAACTGCTGCTTGATTCATATAACACTTGACGCCAAGCCATTGATCATGGCAGAATAATGAGGTAGGGTAAGTAGCTTTGACAAGACCTATCGTTAATGTCAAAATCATAAAATATAGTGCTGCCATATAACAAATTAAAATCCAATGAAAAATCCATACTTTGTCTTGGCGTTTCTGATGAAATCCTTTACTAGCAGTACTTCAAAACGGGGAAGTACAGGTTTTTTGTTTTAGGCAAGCTTGAAGCAGCATTATTCTGCGAAATATTTTTGTATGTTATAATCCAGCTTGAGCCTTCCACTTCAAATTTATTCTTGGTCTTATAAGCGCGTATTTGTGTTTTTCATAGAGAATTTTGTGTAAAGTTACATATATTTTAACAACTTTTAAAATTATAAAAATGGCAAAAAGAAGTTATGCAGTTTGTCGGACAACGGCACTTTGGAATGAATTCAAAGAAAGTCTTAGTGAGGATTTTGTTAGAGATGGTCATAACGAAAACATATCATTCAATCGAGCGCAGTTAGATATTCAAGATATATTGATTACACATAATATAGCATGTACTTTGATCAGTTTGCCTGTACCAACAGCATTACCAGAGCATGATGACACAGATCTTTTTGATCCTTTAGAGGGAGATTTTCTTTTTAATGAAATTTAAAGAAGTGCTAATAATGAACAGCGTGATGTTATTGATCGTATCATACGTGAAGTTCAGTATCACGATACAAGGTCAAATGTATTTTGTTTGACAGCGCATGCACGTTGCGGTAAATCTTTTACTCAAAGTGCTATCATTCATAAATTAAATTCTCTTAATCTAAAATGTATTGCAACTGCGTTGAGCGGAATTGCTTCAACATTGTTTATTGGAGGAAGGATTCTTCATAATACTTTTAAGTTGCCAATTAAAATTATGAAAAACACTGTATCCAATATCAAAGCAATTAGTAGCTATGTTAATTACATAAATTCGGCGTCGTTGCTTTTAATTGATGAAGTTTTCATGTGTCCGCTTCAAGTAATGATATGCATAGATACTTTGTTGAAAGATATATGTGTCAATTCAGAAAATAAAAATAAGCCTTTTGGAGGAAAAACCGTACTTATGTGTGGCGATTTTAGATAAATATTACCAGTTGTCCCTCATGGAACGCATGCAATATTAATTGAAAATTGTGTTACGAGTTGGAGCAAATTTCCCTCTTTTCATCATGTCACTTTGTCTTAAAATATGAGAGCACTTCCAGAAGAAATTCAATTCGTTGAATTTGAAAAAAATTTGATAAAAAAATTTATCACATTACGATAAAATTACTTGTGATAATGAAGCTGAGGCAAGCAATTATCCAGTGGAATTTTTGAATACATTGTCTGTTAGTGGCTTGCCACCACATAAGTTAGAACTTAAAGTAAATGGCATTGTTTTATTAATAAGGAATTTGAATACGAAGGAAGCATTGGTAAACGGCACTAGAATGCGCATAAAAGCATTACATAATAATGCTATCGATTGGGAAGTATTGACAGGAATCGCTCACGGCAAGCGAATTTTGATTCCTCGCATAAATTTAACTTTTTCTGGAACAATAATGCCATATGATTTCCAGAGGACGCAATTTCCAGTGATCAATGCATTCGCAATGACAATTAATAAAGCACAGGGACAAACTTTCAACAAAGTAGGAATTTTGTTACGACGACCTGTTTTCTCGCATGGTCAACTGTATGTTGTCACGAGTCGAGTAAGATCTTTTGACAGACTGAGCTTTTATGTTTCTGATATTGATGGACAAGGACATTTGGCTAACGATGAAAGGGTGTTTATTTACCGTTTATTTACTTTTACTTACTTATTTACTTTACTTTTAATTTATTTATTTACTTTAAATGAATATTATATGTTGAAAATTTTTTTGTTATTGACGCATATATGCTTCCTTTTTTATCCTTTATCACTATTTTCCTCATAGCGTCAAGGTAAGCATTAAGAATTTCCATGCAAACTAATAACAATTCATTATGTGAAAAACAACTTGAGTTTCGTTACCTTACAGAAATAGATGGCCGAATTTCGGCCACAGGCGATACTAGTTCATATTAATAGACTTGAGTCTATTCAGAAAAGATTTATGAAATTTGCACTTAGGCCGTTGAATTTTACCGAGCCTCTAACATATAGTATACGATGTAAATTATTGCATGTAAACTCACTGAAAGATAGAAGAACAATTCAGGCCTTGGAGTTTATTCGTGGTTTAATAAGTGGTAATATTGATTGCGCATCGCTTCTTGAACGTATAAATTTTAATATTCCTTCAAGAAACTTGCGTTGTTGTGTACCATTTTATATCAGAGCTTACAAGTCAAACTATGCAGCATGTGAACCAATTACTAGAGCACTTAAAATGTACAATAACTTGTTTTCAATTACTCTTTTAGATTTTTCCATGCCCAAGGAAGTATTTAAGCAATCTTTGCAAGATTTTTTTGTCAACTTAAGTTAAGACTTAACTTTGTAATATTTATTACCTTGTATCTAGACTAAGTTCTGACTAATATGATTTTCTATCATCTGTCAGTAAATTAAATAAATAAATAAAAGTAAGGAGCAAAATATAAATTTCCCTCTCTTTCTACGCTTAATTCACGACACGAATCATCAGACCTATTGACATCGTTGGAAGTGATCAAGTAAGTTTGTTGTTGTTTTATTATTTATGCTTTCTATTTTTGTCTTAAATTAAAACTAATAGAAACCTTCCCAAACAAAAAAATTGGTTTTATTAGAATTACTCAGAAGTAGTTTAAACAAGAACGAAATAAGCAAAACAATTAAGCGTTGACATTTTCTCGATAAAACTAATCACTTTCGCGAATATTGTTTGATTTTGTTATTATTTCTCGTTTATAAAAAGAAAAAAAATAATCTGAGTTAACAAAAAGTTATTGGTTTGTTTTGTTTACTATTTTTTCTTCTCTTTTCCTCTGCAAAATCTGGTTTTTTCGCTTTAGTTTGTGAACTTCTAACTGAAAGGCGCGTGAGAGATTATTTGCTCGTCTGTAATATTTAAAAAGAATAATTTTGGTTATTTTTTTTGTTTTTTCTTTTTATAATGAGAACACATAGTATCTCATAATATAAAGTAATTTAATATACCTTTTTCTTTATAAGAAATAAAAAACTTTCCTAAGTTTAAATTATTCGTTTGTGTTGGCTTTCAAAGGAGATAAATGTTCATATATACATAATTATATTATACAAAAAATTATAAAATGTAACAACAGCTACCAATATGCTTTGATTTATTAAAAAAAACAAAAAATCTCCTGAAATATAATTTTTATTTTGTATAATAAAATTTGTACTTATGAATAATTAAATCTAGTTCTTTTGCCTTGTGGTAAAGGGAAGAAAATTTAATTGAGGGATTTGTATAACATCATAAGTATGTACATTTCATGGTCGGGTGGGTTTAGATATAGTATCGCAAATAACACCAAAGCGATACTTCGTTTGTAGTTGGAAAAGATAAAGAAGACTTATTTTTCTTTTTTGTTTGTTCTGCTTTTGTCGTGTTAACTAGGGACTCTATTATAAAAAGTTTATGTAGTATAGCTGGAAAGTCTATTAGACGACGAACCACCCCATCTCTGTAGTGCTAGCCGTATTAAGGTGTCCCGCACTGGTTCTTCAGGCTCTAGCTTTGCGCGTATTTTTCAGGCAGCAAACATTACTACGTTACAGAAATGATTACTTCCCCTATTGGGATGTTATAATTATTATAAACTACATTCGTGAAGATGTATTTAACCAGATACATCTTAATTGAAAAATTGCTAATAAAATTTGAGAAATTTATTAAAAAAAGTGTTTTAATGTGACGTCCAAACGCTAGGATTGACTCATATTTAGTAATAAAACTATTGCTACTTTCGAAATTCCGTGAAAGTTAAACAACCTTGAAAACAAAGTCTTTTAAGATCATAGGCAAAACAAACAAAAAAATGTACAAAAATGTATAAAGAGACAAAAAAAAAGAGAACTGTGTGCTTTCGATTATCGAAAAAACCATCGTTCACATTGCAGTTGCATTTATAGTTGCTGAAAATTTTTATATTTTCTTGTAAAAAAAATCCCGCGATTCCGGGACTATAAATTGATTCGGGATCCCGGGATTGAAAGCCCTAGTCTCAGTTGACTTAACATTTGTTGTTAAGAAGTATTTTAACTAAATAATAACCATTAAGGAGATTTTAAAAAACTGTTACATATCATGCTTGAAATATCTTTTTTTAAATATCAAAATAGGAAAAAAAAATCGTGGCCTTTTCCTGCTGTTTTAAAAACGATATTTTAATACAAGGTTTCGTTCAAATCTATTTGCAAAATCCGAATTGAGAAAATTATCTTCGGTACCACTTCTGGTACCCGATATAGAATAACTTATATTAATTTTTTTGAAAAAGTACATTTCTCCAAAACTGGAAAATGCATATGCGAAAAATATGCAAATTATTGATGCGCCAAATTTAAGGAAAACGTTAACACCGTAATCAATATCACAAAAATTTAGGCAATCAGATAACAATTAAAAGTTCTATGCTATCTCGATTGTACCTTTAGATTCGAATATCCTTCGCACAGGACACTGTGGGTGAAAACCAAGAATGGCATCGTATTTGCCAGTATATTGTTATTTAAAGTCTATGGCCCATAACCACAGTCAAAATAAAAGTTGACTCTAAACTTAGTGCAAGCTTATTGACAACATATTATATTAAAAAACTGTCAAAAATGCTTACACTAAATTTAGGGTCGATTTTTATTTTGACTATAGTTATGGGCCTATATTTACTTTTGCTTTAAGACATATGTATATTTTCCTAAAAAAATTAAAGCATTTTGAGATCGTGATTTTTTTATTGTTTTACTAAAAAAACAACTTTTTCCTTACGGGAGGAAGAGATTCTTCGTTTTTTCTAAAAGTTTTTTGGGAGATCTTGCAACTTTTAAGACCTTTTAGAATGTGATATTCGAGAAAAAAATTGCAATTCGATACGCCCTAATACTCATGAATTCGTTTGTGCATTCAATGAATGAATGAATTCATGCAGATGTTTTATTTGTATAGAGACGCGTTTTAATGAAACAATTTTTACCAATAACACAGTGCGACAGTCCAAAATACCTGGGAAGCGTTACCATTTTTCTTGTAGGTCTTGTTGAGTATAGCAAGACTGCATGCCATAAATTCGCCAAACACCACCAAAATCTTGACTTATCGCTAAAAAATCGGTTTTTGTACCTTTGCGCACTTAAAACGCTGTAACTAAACCAATAGGGGGTTTCGGATGATCCGAGATGTCGAACAGATATGGCATGCTTGACAACAAGTCGGATCATTCAAAAGCAAATAAGACAGTCGGACCGACATGTCGGACGAGAATCAAAAAGTTTTGATTTTTCTGACGGTCGGACCGACATGTTGGGCATGCGAACGCAAGTCGATCTGACTTGCTGCATTGTTTCATTTCAATAAAAGCGTTAGCGGGTGAACAGCGACGAAGCTGAAAAATATTATAGAAAAATGATATGAACAACGTTAGAAACATTGAATTATGGATGTAGTATACCTATACATATTATTTAACTATTTAATTAACAATAATGTATTTCATTATAAAACAAGCTATAAATACTTTTCTTAAAATAAGTAATAATATAAAAACCTCTACTGTAAGAATTTTCGAGAACATGCACAATAATATTCAAACTAAGTTTAAGTAATACACCTCTACGGTATATATCACCTCATTTCATTTTTACTGTATTATACTAAGATATTATTCAAACAATAAGAACATATGTTTATACTAAGCACTTCTATCTATCTCATTCGCACACATGTACACATATGGCTGAATACAAAACATATGATATTATATTATACTTTTTACTCCTACACAAATATGTTAACATATGATTATGTTTACGTTTTCTATTAATATAAGTCTACTCACTCACACATATTAAACTATTAATACTAAATTACAAATATGTATTACGATATTCTACTATTACTTTTACACTAATTAAAGAACATATGATTCTATTTACATTCTACACTACACAAACAATTGTTAACTAGTTTTAAGACAAAATACCGTTATGCTTACTATAAAAGGATGAACATATTTGAATAGTTTTTGAGCTCCAAAGCTGCCAGCTAATTCTCATTTCTAAAGTCTTTGAGCTTTTTATAAGCTGTCAACTTTTTTGAAACTATAATTATAATAAAGCCTCTGCACTTTATAGTGAACGGCTAAAAAAAAAACAAATTTAGAGCCAGTGGCGAACTTCGCCGGCAACCATTTAGGCAGGACCTAAATAAAAATAAATATTTTATAAATAAATTACTTAGGAATATCACGAAACACTTCATGGCGATCCTGCCAATCCATGCGCAAATAAAATTCCCGAACATAGAAGAAAGCGAACCGGAATACGTTCCTGAAGGCGCACAAAAAAAAAGTACACAGCTACATACCAAAAAAGATTCCAGCTAACCAAGGACCAAAACGGATTACACTCGAAGAGTATGCTTGACGCCAAAATCGCATCAAGGAGGCCTACAGGACAGCCATCCCTCTAACTGATAAGCCCAATCGAAAACGCGGAGGACATCTAGTGCGAGACCGACGACGACTGGCAAGCTTACGGAGGATTATAAACAGTGACCCTCCACCACATTGGAAAATAGCCAGCGAAATTTGGCTGCTATTGGCAGCTATAGATAAGCTGGAACGCAAAATAAAAAACCGACAAAAAGAACAGGTCACATAACTAAATATTCATTTTGGCAAATTTTTTTTTATACAATTTAATTATTTCCTGAATTTTTTAGCCACGATCTTATCATGTAATTATTATTTTAAACAAAAATATAAAATGAATTTTAATTTCAATATAAATATTTTCATGAGCTTATTTTGCCTATTCATTCTTTTTTAAAGAACACTTGCGCTATTAATAATACTTTCATTTGAAACTTATTAATTTTTTTCACACACGAACTTGCTAACACGACCGACATTTTACATTTTAAAAGAAAAATGTAATAACCTCTTTCAAGATTTAAATACAATTTTGAAAAATTAACAAATTAAACAAAAACCAGAAATAAAAGAAGAAAACAATATTGCTAGTTTTGATATCAATGTTGTGGGAAAAAACTTACAAATTTTCAAAGGACAATTTATCAATTTGGAAGATATTATATCGCAAGCAGAATTGCTTCACGATATTTTAAAAGATGAAGATAAAGCTCTTTTCATTAAATACGTATATAATTTCAAACTTACTGCTCAAGTGCGTAGTATAATAGGTAGAACTAATAGACCTTCGACATTTACTGAATCATTAAAAAATTCATTGGAAAATGCTTACCCCAATCCGAAAACGTTACAACAAGTTTTAAGTGAAATCGGTACAATTAAACAAAACAATAAAAGTATTTCTGAATTCAGAGAAAAAATTTCAGAACTTTCTGAACAGTTAATAACCTTCGAAATTAAATCTTTAACTTATCCCACGCAAGCCGCAAAAGATGCAATTTACAAGGTTAACGAAAGCATGGCATTGAATGTTTTCATGAAAGGTGTTTTTTTTTTTTGGATTCGCCCGGAGGTATGAAATCTTCCAAAGATACGCATACCCGTCCTATACGCATGCACGATTCACATTCTAAAATCTGCCCGAATCAGCCGGGACAGACAGAATGCACCTACGTACTAAAACATACACCCTATTGGCAATTAGGATTTTCCACTAAGCACATTAATTGGCTTTTCAGCGGAATTTGAAAATTGAATATATATAAAACGCGTATTTAAGTATACTTGATTCTATATAAATAAGCAACATCGAATTAAATAATAGTAATTATCAATTTAAGAAAAACAATCAAAAACACTAAACTCATTTTAACTGGTTTGCGGCCATTGTCCAACCCAAGGACCTACGTGGAAATGAGATAAATCTCATATCCGCCAAATCAAAATCCCAATTAGTTGGATATGCATTTGGGCCAACGCAGGCATAAACTTGTATGGAAAAGAGATATACTCTGGCACACCAATCCAGGTGATAGTGTGAGTTCAGTCTAATTTCAAATCAGGAAACCACGTGAGCACGTAAATCCCAATTCGATTAAAAATTAAATTATTGAATAATTAAAAAGAAAGTTTTAAAAACGATTTAATTTGGAATACCAAACTATTTTGTTATGAAATACACCTAAAACATACAATGAAGCGGTAAAGCCATGCATCACTGCAGAACAAAGTTTAAAGACAAATAAATCCAATATTTTCCAAGTTAGAAACAGAAATACTTACAGAGAAAATTATAATAGATTCAACGGCGTTAGAAATAGCTACATTACACAAAACAATAATAGAAATAACAATTTTATGAATACAAGATACAATACAAACTATACAAATAATACAAATAGAAACTTTAACAGAAACAACAATTTTGCAAACAATAATAATAATAGAAATTTTAATGGAAACCATAACTTCGTAAATAATAATAGTAATTCCAACCGAAATTTTAATAGAAATTCCAATAATAACAATAGAAATTTTAATAATAATAATTTCAGAAACAACAACTCGCAGGGAAACCGCTATGGCCGGGTAGCAGAGATTGTTACCCGCAGGGGCCAAAATTAATTTGCAAACTTAATAAAAATCTTTCATTTTACATCACATTAGAATGCGAAAATACAAACGACGATTTGAAATTTCTCATTGACACTGGAGCGGATATCTCCATATGTAAAATTATAAATATAGATCACACAGAATATTTCGACAATAACGGTTATTACAAATGAGGAAATTGAATGCATTGGTACAAAAAATTTAAATTTAATAGTGGACGATGAAGATATCCAACATAATTTTTATATCGTAGAAAACAATTTCCAATTGCCACTGATGGCATTATAGGACGCGATTTTTTAGAGAAGTATATGGCAAAAATTGACTTTGAAACATATACTTTAACATTAATCATAAATGGTAAAGAAATAATTTTACCAATAATTTTAAATAGTTGTAGTAGAACAAATATCGTGATTCCTGCTCGTTCAGAATCTATAGTTCCAATAAATATTAAAGTCAATGAAGATAGTTTTATTTTAAATAAAGAAATAGAAAACGGAGTATTTTTAGGTAATAGCTTGATACCAGCAAATGGCAATGCTCACGTTAAAATTTTAAATATGAATAGTAACAATGTTGTATTGAAAAATCTTGATTTTAAAACTCAAGCACTAAAAAACTATAATATATTTGCCTATAAAATCAATAATAAGACTGACAAAAATAGACTAGATACGTTACTAAAAACTTTAGACATTGGTTGCAACGACCCAGATGCCAAGACATCAATAATAAACATTATACAAAAATACATTGACATTTTTCATCTCCCTGGAGAACACTTAAGTACAAATAATTTTTACACGCAGACAATACAAACAACAGATTGAACCCCGGTATACATTAAAAATTGCAGACTTCCACAAACACAGTTAACAGAGATAAATGAACAGGTTGACCAACTTTTATCAGACAACATAATCGAACATTCAGTAAGCCCCTACAACTCACTATTACTAGTAGTTCCCAAAAAGTCAACAGATGACAGCAAAAAATGACGATTTGTAGTAGACTTTTGCAAATTAAATGAAAAAAATTGTAAACGATAAATTCCCAATTACAAAAATAGAAGACGTTCTCGACCGACTGGAAAGAGTTAAATACTTTTCGACTTTGGACATGACCAGAGCTGGTCCGTCCACCAAATTTACTTAGACAAAGACTCAAGACCGTTAACTTCTTTTTCAACTGGAAATGGACATTTCCAACTTAAACTTTTACCATTTGGATTAAAGATATCATCCAACAGCTTCCAAAGAATGCTAACTATTGCATTCAGTGGCTTAGATACA
Organism: Dichetophora obliterata; assembly: GCA_963920525.1. Taxonomy (NCBI): domain Eukaryota; kingdom Metazoa; phylum Arthropoda; class Insecta; order Diptera; family Sciomyzidae; genus Dichetophora; species Dichetophora obliterata. The sequence goes on along the minus strand of OY986436.1, from coordinate 125,199,562 downwards.
GAAGCTTTTATTTATGTAGACGATATAATTGTTTTCGGTTGTAGTTTAGGATATCATAACAACAATTTAATAAAAGTTTTTGACAGATTAAGAAAATATAATATAAAATTAAATTCACATAAATGTTGTTTTTTAAAGCCAGAAGTCATTTACCTTGGGCACCTTATGACGGCCAATGGTATAAAAACTGACCCGTCTAAAAATAAAATTATAAAAGAATATCCAATACCAAAAAACGCGGACGAAGTACGAAGATTTGTTGCTTTCTGCAACTACTACCGTCGATTTATTCCAAGAATTGCAGATATTGCTAAAAATTTAAACTCATTGTTAAAGAACACAAAATTTGACTGGAATGAAAATTACCAGAACTCTTTTGAAGAGCTAAAAACAAAACTTTTAAACCCACCGATACTGCAATATCCCGATTTCAATAAACCCTTCATACTCACCACAGATGCTTCTAATTACGCTCTTGGTGCAGTCCTATCGCAAGGCGAAGTAGGCTCAGACTTACCAATTTCGTACGCAAGCAAATCTTTTGCAAAACATGACCTAAACAAGCCAATTATTGAGAAAGAGCTCTTAGCTATACATTGGGCAATCAATTTTTTCAGACCCTACCTCTACGGTAGAAAATTTTCGGTTCTAACAGACCACCGCCCGCTAGTGTCCCTTTTCTCTCATAAAAATCCTTCTTCTAAAATGACATAAGATTAGATCTTAGCGATTATGATTTCAATATTATTTATAAAAAGGGTAAAATGAATACCAATGCAGACGCATTGTCAAGAATAATTTTAAATAGTGATTCCCTAAAAGCTATGATTCCAACCGGAATGGAAGATAGCAAACAAAATATACTAGCAATTACAAGAAGTATGAACACAGATAAAACACAGATTTAAACAAAAGAGAATGTCCTTCCAGCGAAAAGCCCGCAAAACTTTTTGTTTGGGATTGTACATCCATAACAGATATACAAAAATTAAAAAATTAAGGTTCATTACAGAAAGAAAGTTTAAGGATACCAAAATTGAAATACATGATGAGGAAGTAATTATACGATGTAGTGATAATCCACTGTTCACACCGCTGACTTTGGAGAAGCTTTCATCAAAAATGTATAATAGAAGAATAGTAGGAATAGAAGAATTAGCGCTAAAGAGAAATGATGATATATTTAAAACCATTGAAATGGATAAGTTCAAAGATATTTTTAATAACATAAAAAGAAAAAACGAAAACTTAAAACTTTTTATTTATAATGAACCACAAAGAATAGTCGACAAAATAAAACAAAACAAAATAATCGAAGAATACCACAATTCGACACACAGAGGTCATCTCGGTATAAGAAAAACAATAATGAAACTAAAACAAAAATACATATGGAAAAATATGAGCAAAATGATAAAAAAGTTCATTCTCAATTGTAACAATTGCAAAATTAATAAACAAACTAAACATACAAAAGAAAATTTAACAATGACAGACACACCAAGTACCAGCTTTGAAGTAGTTTCTATCGACACAGTAGGTCCCCTACGCTTATCCAACAATTACAGATACATAATAACGATGCAGTGCGACTTAACCCTAACACTGGTACAATTTACATATGTAAATATTTCACTTTTTAAATGGCTACAAATTTGATGTTTTTGGCACGCTTTGAATATAATTTACATTCAGTGGCTAATTTTGTTTATTTAAATAAATTTAAAAATTAGCCACTGAATGTAAATTATATACAAATCGTGCCAAAAACATCAAATTTGTAGCCATTAAAAAAGTGAAATATTTACATATGTAAATAGTACCAGTGTTAGGGTTAACAAAGTATGTAATAGCATGTCCAATGGAGACAAAATACGCGAAAACTGTTGCTAAAACACTTGTTGAAAACGTAATTTTAATATACGGTCACTTTAAAATTTTAAAATCGGATAGAGGAACAGAATTCCTCAATGAATTAATGTCAGAATTATGCAATTTATTAGATATTAAACAAATTTTTAGCACTCCATATCACCATGAGACTCTAGGCTCGATTGAAAGAAACCATCGAATATTAAATGAATATTTGTTAAACTTTTGTAAAAATGAAGAATGGGACCAATGGATCCCATACTTCACTTTTCCATATAATACAACACCTCATGTTGATACAAATTATACATCGTTTGAGCTAATTTTTGGAGAACTTGCAAATCTTCCAAATGATAATCGTTTCGAATCAATAGTATATAATACAGACAATTACGCACAAGAACTGAAACCATTGGCGTCGGAAGCGGGGGGGCAAGGGGGGCAGTTGCCCCCCCACTTTTTTAGCTAGATAAACAATTTAAAAGGAAAACTTTAAAAGTTATTTAAAATATCAGTTTTTTTTACAAAAATAATATTTTTGTATTATATATTTTCCTCTTCTTTCTCTCTTCTTCATAAGCATGCTTGCGGATAACCATTTTCTTTCTCTGTGTTTGCAAAAAAAAAGAACAAAATGTAGAGTTTCTACTGCAAACCCACCACTTCAGTTTAAAAGCACCCTTAAGTATGTAGCTTAATGCTTGTTAATTTTGCAACTCTGGTAAGAAAAAATTTGACATGTTCTTAGAGGCTTTCCATATTGGACGACATGTTGTACGATAAGTTAGATGGAAAACTAATATGACTATTTGATTGAGCGTTTGAACGATCCAACTTTTAAAGCAACATCATTAATTGCAAGCTCTCAAGCAGAACACATCCGGCTAATAGCTAAGCAACTTTTAGATGCCCTAACAATTGAGCAGTAATTTTACATAGTTGTACAATATTGTACAATCGGCAGAAAAAACCAAAAATTTCGACTATCGTTTTAGCTTACGCATGGTACTACATGTTGTACAATCTGCCATGTTGGTCCAATTTTTTGGACCATGCGAAAGCCCCTACTGTGAATTAGCTGATTAAAATCCACCTCGACGCTTTGAAGAAACATCAAATCCGGTTCCTTCAGTACAGTTGCCATTATATGATCGGCTACGAAAAGATTATTTCGAAATTTTAGATCTTCTCTCAAATGAGATAACGGCTAGATTCGATCAAACAGGTTGATATTTTACTTTTTTTATTTTTGCAAGTTTACACCAGCTTCACTCAACCAACTCACTTTGATTTAACATTCGGTGAGTCGGTTGAGTGAAGCTAGTGTAAACTGGCACTTTGTAAATCTTATTGTACATTTAAACAGATCTTGACACTCTGGAATCGTTGGAAAATATTGTAATCGAAGCCTTCAACGGAAAAGTGCCTTCTGAACAAAATCTAAAAACAAAACATGATCTTTATGCAGATGACTTTTTTGCAGATGAAATTGCTGAAGCAATTGCCTGGCCAAACACCTTGAAATTGTAGTGACATTGTATCCCAATTTGCGAAAAATTCGGTTACTGTAAAAAAACTATTAAATGAAGTTGAAAAACTTATTGCTTTGCTTTTGACTGTGCCTGCATCAGCAGCTTCATCTGAGCGTTCTTTTAGTGCACTAAGACGACTTAAAACGTATCTTCGAGCAACTATGACACAGAAACGACTCACTCATGCGGCACTTATACACATTCACAAAGATAAAACCGAAGAATTGAATTCGATGGAGGTGGTGAAAGAGTTTGTTTCTCGCAAGGACAGAAAGAAATATTTTGGAATAATTTAAATTGATATAACTTTTTGTACCTTATTGCATTTAAACCATGTAAAGATATACCTAGTCTTGCTTTATAAAAGCAACCATTATTTCTTATATTTTCATATTACCATATGAAAGATCCTTTAAAGAATGATCTCTAATATTGAATTGGAAGAACTTTTAAAAATAATGAAATTTTAATATTTTTTATATATTTTTATATTTTTTTATTTTAAACTAAAATAAAAAATTTTTTATTCACATTCATGTTTCTTTGATTTTGGTGAACTTTTTTTTACACCACCATTTGTACTGCCCCCCCCCATTTATACTGCCCCCCCAGATGAAATTAGCTTCCGACGCGCTTGACTGAAACATAGATTAAAATATTCTTTACAAAAAGCAAACGAATTAATAAATATTGAAAAATGAATAGAATAAAAAAAGATAAAAACATAAATCCGTTAAATTTAAATATTGGAGATAAAGTTTTGATAAAAAGGATGAATAGAAGAAAAAATCAATCTCCTTATATTGGTCCATTCATAAATTTAAACAAAAAGGAGTAAATTCAATAGTAAATTTAAATGGAACACTTAAAGAATACCATAACAATATATTAAAGAAATATTTGTAAAAATTATATCTTTTTATTTAAAAATTTAAATCTTGTAAATATATGAATTATATTAAAATATTGTAAAAGTTAAAACACAAAAAAAAAAATTTTAATTTTTCATAAATTTCAAAATAAATTTTTTTTCTCTTAAGGGTGAGGGTGTAGTATACCTATACATATTATTTAACTATTTAATTTACATTAATGTATTTCATTATAAAACAAGCTATAAATACTTTTCTTAAAATAAGTAATAATATAAAAACCTCTACTGTAAGAATTTTCGAGAACATGCACAATAATATTCAAACTAAGTTAAAGTAATACACCTCTACGGTATATATCACCTCATTTCATTTTTACTGTATTATACTAAGATATTATTCAAACAATAAGAACATATGTTCATACTAAGCACTTCTATCTATCTCATTCGCACACATGTACACATATGGCTGAATACAAAACATATGATATTATATTATACTTTTTACTCCTACACAAATATGTTAACATATGATTATGTTTACGTTTTCTATTAATATAAGTCTACTCACTCACACATATTAAACTATTAATACTAAATTACAAATATGTATTACGATATTCTACTATTACTTTTACACTAATTAAAGAACATATGATTCTATTTACATTCTAAACTACACAAACAATTGTTAACTAGTTAACTAGTTAACTAGTTAATTGTTAACAAAATACCGTTATGCTTACTTTAAAAGGATGAACATATTTGAAAATAAAGCAATTAGTTTTTGAGCTCCAAAGCTGCCAGTTAATTCTCATTTCTAAAGTCTTTGAGCTTTTTATAAGCTGCCAACTTTTTTGAAAATATTATTATAATAAAGCCTCTGCACTTTATAGTGAACGGCTAAAAAAAAACAAATTTAGAGCCAGTGGCGAACTTCGCCGGCAACCATTTAGGCAGGACCTAAATAAAAATAAATATTTTATAAATAAATTACTTAGGAATATCACGAAACACTTCATGGATATAATTAATTAAAATTAATTAAAATTTCTCTAAAGTATGGAAAATTACTGGTCAATTATAAGGGCATCTAAAAATTGCTTAGCTATTATGCCGCTGTGTTTAGTTTGAGAGCCTGCAATGGAATGAAGTCGTCGTCGGACTGTTCGAAAGCTCAAAGAAATTGTCTCTGTTAATTTGTCTTCGGACATGCCGGGTGACAAGTCGGATCGTCCGAAACCACCTCATAGCCCGTATGCATAAAAAAAGTGAACTCTACAAAGTAGTGTTTGCTACTAAGTAGTGAAAGATCAGTAATGAACACTACTCTTGGTATGAATAAAAATTTTAAGTAAGCTCTTTTTTCGAATTTCGAACTTAAGTGTTTACTTCTTCATTATTTGTGATAAAATTGAAACTTTTGAGGCACGATTACGATTTATTGAGCGCCATGATTTTAAAATGTTTTCTGGAAGAGAAAAAATTTTTTGATCTAACAAAAAATTGAAAACTCTACTACTTATCGAGCTATCGATTTTTTAAAATTTTTTTCGTACCAAAAGTTGTGTGTAAAAAAACATCTATATATTTGCTTTTATTCAATCGATTCATAAGATTGACAAGTCATTTGAAAGACAATTAAATATCTTTTTTAATACTATGCAATAAAAATATCATTGCAAGAATATTTTAAATCTTAAAAGCAAATTTATATCATATTTGAATTTTTTAATTGAAAGAACCGATATTTTCTTTTAAATTTGAGTAATTAAGGTACCACAAATATATTGTATTCATAAAGTTTAAACATTGACCCTTTTATTTGATACATTAAAATATATATACAAATAGTGAATTCAAAAAAATTCTTTATAAGAAAAGCAAAACAACTAAGGTAAAAATGCTTGCAAAAACAACTTTTCTTACAAGGGCAAATCATTTCATCACAAAAATACCATAGAACAAGAAATAAAGCATGTAAATTATATACGAAATTAAAGAGAAATTTTTAAGCTTCAATAATTTTTTTCATAATACATAACACAGTAGCGGTAGTTTTTGAGAGAATAACGGTTTTATGCAAGCAAATATTTTACTTTTACATACAAATAGCTATAATATATGAAAGAATCGACGGATTTTATTTATTTAAAACTTATGTTAAAGCTGCATATATTGCCTTTCAAATAATACCTTAAATATCAATATAGCCTGTACACTAAGAAAAATATAGCTAGTTAGATAAAAGATACTTACTAAAAAAATTTCTTTAAAAAATCGATAACTTGAAAACAAATTGATAAATCGAGTTTTCCTTCAACTATTCTTCTTTTTATTGAAAGTTTTTCGTGAATTCATTTTCAAATCGCGGTACCCCAAAAATCGTAGTCTCCTTAGAAAGTAAACCAACTAAGGTACATATGCTTGAAATAACAACTTAATCATAAGGGCAAATCATATCATCACAAAAAACACTATAAAACATCAAAAAAATTATTAATATTATATACCAAATAAAAGATAAATTTATAAGCTTCAATTTTTTACTCTCCAGAAGTCACAATAATAACGGCAGTTTTTGAGAAAATAACAGTTTAACATAAGCAAAAATTTTACTTTTACATTCAAATAGCTATAAAATGTGAAATATATTGAGTATACTCAACGGATTTGATAAATTTAACACTGTTATGAAAGCTTATTATGTTTTCTTAGGGCCATTTTGTTCACAAAGGGCATACATATGATTTAATTCGGGGATAACTGTCTCTAGGTTAATTTTATACCAAGCGTATAAATCGGGAGAAAAAAATGGTTTTGTTCACATTTTATCCCGGCTTTATGCTTAGAGCATAAAGTCGCTCTCAGTTTAAATCGATTTCCATTGGAATGTTAGAGTGTTGCTCATTAATTAAAAAATGTGTGGGGATTTTTGGTTTATTTTTGCGAATTTGGGGGTTGGAGTGAACACTAGGTAAAATTGGATCGCTGATTTTGCATCTGATGTTAGAATATCAAAATTCTAACATTTTTCTACACAGGGCTGCCAACTAAAAATTTTTTAAGAATTTGAAACATGAAGAAACAGTATTGGGGGCTACTTCTTTCGAATCTGGTGTCAGAATTTTTAAATTCAAGATCGCGGATAGAGTTGCCACCTAATTTTTTGTTTATTTATGCGAATTCAACTCTGGGAGAAACACTAGGTAAAATTGGGTCCCTGATTCCGAATCCGTTGTCAGAATTTCAAAACTCGAAAATTTTTCTACACATAGGGCTGCCACCTAAAAATGTTTTATTTTAAGAATTTTAAACATGATTTTTAATTCGCTCTCATCACTCTCATTTTCATATTTTTTATTTACTTGGTGTCAAAATATTGAAAATACAGATTTTTAAATAAAGGAAAAGAGTATTGGGGGGTCGCTGATTTCGAATCTGAAGTCAGAATTTTAAAATTCAAGATGGTGGGTAGGGTTTCCACCTTAATTTTTTGTATTTTCATGAATTCGTGGCTGGCAAAAAAAAATGCTACACCAAAAATGGGTCGCTGAATACGAATCCATGATCAGAATTTCAAAATTATAAAGTTTTCAAATAATAGGGCTGCCACCTAATAATATGTATTTTTAAGAATTTTGAACATTATTTAACAGTGTTAGGGAGTCACTGATTTCGAATCTGAAGTCAGAATTTTAAAATTCAAAATGGTGGATTGGGTTTCCACCTTAATTTTTTGTATTGTGATGAATTCGTGGCTGGCAAAAAAAATGCTACACCAAAATAGGTCGCTGAATACGAATCCGTGGTCAGAATTTCAAAATTATAAAATTTTGAAATAATAGGGTTGCTTTTACTTTTGAAAATACATATTAGGTGGCAGCCCTATTATTATAAAATTTTATAATTTTGAAATTCTGACCACGGATTCGTATTCAGCGACCCATTTTTGACATACCATTTTTTTTTGCCGAGTTTTTTACGAGTTAAAATTTTGAAATAATAGGGTTGCTTTTACTTTTGAGAATACATATTAGGTGGCAGCCCTATTATTATAAAATTTTATCATTTTGAAATTCTGACCACGAATTTGGATTCAGCGACCCATTTATACCTTTTAGTTCGCACCAGCACCGAATTCATAAAAATAAAAAAATTAAGGTGGCAGCCCTATTCACCATCTTGAATTTTAAAATTCTGACTTCGGATTCGAAATCAGTGACTCCCTAACACTGTTAAGTGATGTTTAAAATTCTAAAAAAATACATATTATTAGGTGGCAACCCTATTATTTTAAAACTTTATCATTTTGAAATTCTGGCCACGGATTCGGATTCAGCGACCCATTTTTACCCTTTAAGTCGCGCCAGCCCCGAATTCGTAAAAATAAAAAATTAAGGTAGCAACCTTATCCAACGTCTTGAATTTTAAAATTCTGACACTAGATTCGAAATCAGTAACCCCAATACTGTTTCCCTTTGTTTAAAAATCTGTATTTTCAATATTTTGACACCAAGTAAATAAAAAATATTAAAATGAGAGTGATGACAGCGAATTAAAAATCTTAACTCACCAATTTTCACGAGTTAAATATTTCTGGGGTTAAGCTATCTCGCCACCAATTTTATCTCCAGCTTGAAGAGTTAAATGCTTAACTCACTGTGAACAAATGAAAAACTGGAAAAATCATGGAATTAGCTCGGGGATAAATTATCTCTCTGTGAACAAAATGGCCCTTAAAGTAATACCTCTACTATCTTCGTCGGTAATATAATGAGGAAAATATAGCATATTTTCTAAAACGATCACCAAAGAAAAATACTATTTTTGGAACATTTTACCTTTAGCTAAAATGGACTTTTTTAATTTGTTTTTTTCAAAATGTGTATTTAGAGCTAAAAAAGCGAAAATTGAAAAAAAATTAGAGGTCGCTCTCAAGACGTTTAAAAGTTATAGGGGTCCAAAGTTAGGAAAAATGGCTTTAAAAACATGCTGTAATTTTTCAATTTTCTTAGAAAAGTAAGCATTATGGGTATCAAAAGAAAGGTAATACGAGCACCTATTCATTGAGGTATCAAACATTAAAATTCATGCATACCTTTTTAAGATATACCTTCTTTTATACTTAAATATTTTCGTTTTGTAGTGTTAAAAGCAATATTCCGTACAAGGGCAAAACACTATTAAGCTGGATGTCCAAATTATATAAAAAAGGAATAATTGCAATTTAAGTAACTAAGGTATAACTAATCGCCACGATTTTTAATAATAATTTTTCTTGTCCATTAAATTATCCTTATATTTTTACATTCAAATTCATGGAATTAATTTTTGTCGTTTTTATTTGAGTGGCGTTTGTAGTGGCGGTGTTATTAAAAATCGCGGGTCAATTTTGAATAACAATTTTTCTGGTCCATTAAATTATCTCTAAATTTTTACATTCAAATTCATGGAATTAATTTTTGTCGTTTTTATTTGAATTCAGATTTGAATTCAAAAATCTAAAATTTTGATGCAAAATAGTTGGTACATAAAAAGAGTTATATCTTAAAAATTAATTAATGGAATTTTTGTTACTTTACCAATAACTTGTTGAATAGGTAATATAATAGCCTTTCTTTAAATACCCATTTTGCTTAGTTTTGTTTATATATAGCAAAGATATAGCAAGTTTTTTTAAAGCCCATTTCTCAACTTTGGACCCCTATAACTTCTAAGCCAGATGAGAGCGACCATTAATTTTTTCAGATTTGGAATAAGAAGGAATTAATACATATGTATCACGAAAAAAGTGAAAACATTTATTTTCGCTAAACGTAAAATATGCCCTATTTTTTAATATCGATAACTCAAAAACAAATCAGTAAATCTATTTTTCCTTTATCAATTCCTATTTTTATTAAAAGTAGTTTACGAATCCATTGTCAAATCGCTGCGCTCAAGAAATCGTTATCTCGCCACTTTTGAGAATCAACAAAGTTACCTAAAATTATCATGGTCAAATCTTCTTAATTTATAACATTTTTTTTATTTTAGCGATAAAAATTTATAAACATTACCATTTTGAAACAAATTTATATCAGCAAGCCTAATCAAAAGCACACTACTGAATTGTAATAGTGATCACTTCTTTTTAAGAAGTAAACACTTCTTTTATGCATATCAAATATAAGCAAGTAGTTTTTCGAAAATAGTGTAGTCAAAAAAGGGAGTGAACACTATACACGCAGAGAAAAAGCATAATTGCAACAAGCATGTTTTAAGAGGATCATAGTATGATTCGGATTATGATTGTTGCTAACATGTTCTTAAACATATAATATTTTCTTTGATCATAATAAAATGATTACAACAACTATATTTAGAAAAGGAACTTTTTTGTAGGAACCAAAATATTATTGAAACAATAATCACTCTCTTATTGGGTCGAAAGTAGAATTGATTGCAACAACTATACTATGAATTTATTTTAAGAATCCAGAATATTATTGAAACAATCATTTATTTTTTTTATTTTCATGCACTCCAATTTTCACAGCTATTAATTATATCGATAAAACTTATTGTGTTTGAATGAAGTGAAAGTTTTTCATGCAAACTGTGCAGACACAATAAATTCTTTCGATTTTTGGTTATGTTCTGCTTCGTTTGCCAACAACCAAGGAAAAGTTCAGACAAACATTCAAAATTCTAATACGTTTGTCTCTATAATAATATTCACATCTATCATGATTGGCAAAACTAAAACATTTTTGTTGCAACTAATAGTTGAGGCAAGCATAGTATGTTGACGATTTGAATGATGTTATGATTTCAAATATAGTGTTATTTTTGGTACCACTATTAGTAAATATTGACTTTATTAAGGCAAAAATTTGTGTTTGCAGAAATAGTACAATGATTTTAGTAAAAAAATTATTATTGCAGTAATCATGTCTCAGCCATGTCTTTTCTCTGCGTGTATATTGTTTTCTTTTTATGCATATCAAAAGTGGAAAATCAAGTGTTCACTACTTAGTCTAGTGTTTACTTATTTTATGCATACGGGCCAATGTTGCACCGATTTTCAGTTTCTTACCGGATTCCAGAAGAAACTAAGACCTTTTCAATGATATACATTTTGTTTACAAAAACTTAAAAAGTCTATGTGTATTTGTTCGACAAACTCAATTTTTTTTTAATTTTTCTAATATTTTCAAACTATCACGATTTTTGTCCACACTATTTTATGTAGACACCGCACTTTCTGTTAATGTACTAAGAAAACACTTTTATTAGCAATTACGGCGCAACTTAGTTTTTAAAAATCGGCTAGTAACTGACTGAGTTAAACTGAGTAACTGACTGATGAAAAAAAATTTTGCAAAAATGCCTACACAAAGTTTGTCGTGTTCTTTTGCACATTTTTTATAGGAGCACAGATAACTTAATATGATATCTTTAAAACTTTACCGATGGCTGATATCTATTGAAAAGTCACATATATAGCAAATTTATTAGGTTGTTTGCACATTTAATATTAGTTACACACTATTTTTTATTAAATAGTAAAGTTTTTGTATGAAATGTGAGCTGTGAGAAACAAAACGTCAAATCAAGAAACAAAATTTCATATTCCTGACATAAGTTAAGCTCTCATTGCATATTGTGGTTGCAATTCTAAATTGTTCTTATTTTTTAAAATGTAGAGTTTTTTAAAACTTTACTTACGAGATACATTTTGTTTTTGTAGACTTTTTTCTCGCGAATCATCAAACAGCAGGTTGCGCTGACGAACATTTTACCTGCAATCTCTTTGCTTTCTATGCTCTTTGCAATCTCTTAAATTAAGCTTTAAATTAAATCGGAACATTTCAAAAAATAAGAAGAAGTAAAAACTAACAATATACAATGAGAGCTTTTCTTATGTAAAAAAATGGTTTGATTCTTTATTTGACGTTTTGTTTTTCACTTCTTTATAACTTTGAAATATTTTATATAAGAACTTAGGCAAGTTCAGCGATGAGCAAGGAGAACATTTCTACCAAGAAATGGCAACATTAGAAAAACATTTTGAAGAAAAAATAAAATAAAAATGATTTCGGAGTATTGCTGGTCAATACAACGCAAAACTAATGATGCCGACTTAAAAAGAAAAAGGGTAAGCAAATATTTTTGAGTTGTCATGCTGAAAATGGATTTTTCAAAAAAATCGATTTTCATGAAAAATTAATAACTTTGTCAATTATTGGCCGATTTTTAAAAACTAAATTGCGTTTAAATTGTAAATAAATATTATTCATGAATTCATTCAGGTCTAGTGTATCTGTTACATAATTTATTATATAGAAAAATCGTCAAAAGTGAAAAATCCAAAAAAATTTAAAAAAGTTGTATCTGCAGAGTAAATACACACAGCTTACTCAATTTGTCTTGAGCAGTATACATATCGTTGGAAAGGTTTAAGTATCGTGTTTCAGGAGCCGGTTAAATTTTAAGAGTTTGTCAACAGTCAGGTAAGTTATAGGCTAATAAGTGGGCAAAGGTAGACAAAATCGGTTTTTTGACTGTAAGTCCAGATTTTGGGGGTGTCCGGCAAATTCCAAGTACAGAACATTCTTTAGCTCAACAAGACCTATCAGAAAAATAGCATTATCTCCTAGGTATTTCAACTTCGTTCCATTTTGTCGCACTGTGTAATCTAAATGACTTTTTTTCTCTTAATGTAATCTAGTTGATCATTAGTGCAATATAACACAGTTTTTTTCTTTTTTCACGGTTTCTATATTAATACTAGAGGGTGATTTTTTTGCTATTTGTTTTTTCAGTGTAAATTTTTTGCCTACTTATGTGTGATTCGTAACATGTGGCAAAACAAAAATTGCTCAGAAAGGTTTGCCATTTCACAATGACTAGACTAACAAACAATCAGCACTTGCAAATAATTGAATTGTATATATTATCAAAATTCGTGCTCTGTGAGAAATGTGTTTCGCAAATTACGTCCATTTTATGATCGTCATAATCGATCCACCGAAAAAGCTATGTGACCAAATTTTGCACCAGTTTCACTTTATTGAACGTTAATCCTCCAGCCCGTATGCGGAGAGTGCGTACCGAAGAGAATATAGTTTCTGTATCGGTCAGTGTCAATTAAGATCGTGATATGTGAATTTGTCACCGTTGTCAACAATTGGGCTTGTGTTATTCAACCACCTGGAAGATTTTACGTAAGGACCTCGATATGAAACTGTGACGCCCAATTTCAATGGCGTTGAAATTTATGGTCACAGCACCGGAGTGGTGGCTTGATGAACACCGCCACTACAAACTTTATATATTTTTATTATTTTTACATACACACACACACATACTTATATACATATGGAGAAGAAGAAAAAGCAATAAACACAACATGAACTTAAATAATGGGCTCTCACTCTCTCTTTTTTTAATTTTCTTAAGAACAGGAACACCGCAAGGCAGATGGCGCAACTTGTTGACGAACTAAACAACAAGGGCAACAACAGAATGCACACATTGAGGTACGTTGTTGACGAGCAAAATGCATCATTGCTTGTTGACGAACAAAAATGCATTCAGCGATTAACAAACGCAAAATTACGGGATGTTGTTGACGAGCTAAAACAGCAAGGTGAAAGACAGGATACCGAGCAGAGAGATATTATAAAAGGCAGTCAGCGCAGAGATCTGGACTGTATTGCGACACACACTAAAGAAAAGAAGCAAAAATATAAACGCAAGTGAACTCGGAAATAGTATCAACCCAGTGAACTCAGTGAGCAGTGAACCCAGTCAACAAGTGAACTCAGTGACAGTGAAGAAGTGGATACCGTGAGCAAGTCAACCTAGCAAAACAGAGTCGTTGGCTTGTAGGCCTACCTGTTAAGGAAGACCAGCATCAGCAGAGTTGGCTTGTAAGCCCACCTGCACAAAACCAGTAAAACAGAGTCGTTGGCTTGTAGTCACACCTGTTAAAAAACCAGTATCAGCAGTGTCTTTGGCTTGTAGGCCCACCTGCCTAAAATCAGCAAACAGAGTCGGTGGCTTGTAGGCCCACCTGTTTATACCCGTATCACCGCATCAGCAGAGTCGGAGGCTTGTAGGCTTACCTGCAGAAAAGCAGCGAAGTAGTGTCGTAGGCTTGTAAGCCCACCTACTTCTACTATTTTTTTTAGCAGTGTCAGTGGCTTGTAAGCCTTCCTGCTCTAGTGAAAGAGTGCAAAGTCCGTAGCTTGTAAGACCGCGTACTCTAGTTATTCATCCCGCAACAGCGTCCGAGGCTCGTAGGCCCGCCTGCTGAGTGCAACAGCGACAACACAACGAAGGACAACGACGGGAAGCTGAGAAAATAGGCAGACAGTGAAAAGTGAAAAAGAAAAATTGTAAACTAATAATAAAGAACAAAAATTACAAAATTAATTAATTTAAATCAAAACTAAAATCAAAGTGTTCTTTCTTGTACAAGAACCTTGGAACCCACTGAGCATATCTTAGCCTGAAGGTAACGACCAAGAGGTTCGTTACAAGTGGCGCCCGAGCAGGGACTTCAACAAGGAAACAACACAGAAACGAAAAAACATAAAAAACAACGCAAAAATAAGAAAATACAAGGAAAACAACGCAGAAACTAGAAACCATTAGAAAACATGGTACGAACAACATGGATCTATCAACTGCGACGTGACGACTTGATAGCGTACGCGAAGGAATTTAATCTGAGTGGAGAAGGAACCGTGGAGTAACTTAGGAAGAGGTTTTCAGCATTCGCATTAGAACCGGAGTAAAAGTCAGAGATTGAGCAAAGGCTTATCGAACTAGAAACGAAGCACACCAGAGTTGCTTCCCCATGCCCACTCTGTGCCTCCGACGGTACCAACGCTGAACATGGCACCATCAGGATCTGGCGGCGTATAGCGAAAGGATGGTCGGAATACCGCCACCAACTGGGTTGCAGGGATGTCACAATCCATACGCAGCAGTGATTGACCAGGTAAGAAATTGGTCTGTGAAATACGACGGTGGCAAAGACCCACTCGCATTTATCAAGCGCGTGGAAGAACTGGCAGAGGTGCACGGTCTGGGAAAAGACTACCTTCCCCGAGCAATGCCCGAGTTGCTGCGAGACCGAGCTCTTACATGGTTTCGGAATAATAATTGCATGTGGCTAGAGTGGAGGAGCTTCAAAGAAGACTTTTTACATTTTTTCTTACCGGCGAGATATCTAGAGAGGTTAGATGAGGATATCAGGCAAAGGCATCAGCACGCTGGAGAATTCTTTAAGGATTACTTTTTGGCATTTCAGAATTGAATGCGACATTCAAGCTACGACGAAGGCCAAAGAATCGAAAGAACCTTTCGCAATAGTCGACAAGAGTACCAACTCTATATTAAGAGGAAGGACTTTGTAAGCCTAGACGAGCTTATGGTGCTGGCCGAAGACTTCGAAAGCATTCATGTGGACACGGCATCGACACGAGCAGCACCGGCTCCGCGGCCGAGAGAAGAACGTCATCGCATGGTCAGCAAGCGCCGGAGTAACCTATAAACCCCCAGACGGCATGTAGCAGAGATGGTCACGGGCATTCGGCAGTCGGGAAATGGACGGAACACCTGATAGAGGCGAGGCCTATCGGGGAATGCAGTCACGGTAACTCGCATCCCGTAGAAAGTCTGCAGCACGACAAGACGCACATTTTTGCAAATATTTCCCTAGGAGAAGAAGTTGTAGAGGCCACTGTAGATACAGGGGCAACCAGGAGTTTCATAAGTGAAGAAAACGTGGCAGAGAAAAGAGAACAAAATATCATTGTACGTATGGCGGACACTTCTGTACGAACCGTGCGCAAAGCACTGGTTCTAGATATAAAGTTGGGAGATGATAGCTGCAGTATTCCCTTACTCGTGCTTCCGAATGTAGTAGACGATGTTATTTTGGTAATGGACTTTCTACTTAAAATTCAGGCAACCTTTTCATGTGGTGGCCACACTATCACGTTGAAAAAAAACGAGGCGATAACAAGTGATAGCGATTCCCCATTATGCACGGTGGTGCGAGAAAAAGAAGTAACGGAGGCGGAGTTAATACACAGTTTCTTGAAGAAAGAACTGGATGAGTTCGGAAAACTAAAGGGTCTTTCCAACATCACCACACATAAAATTGTTATGCAGGATGATAGACTGATTAAACAAAGATACTTTCCAAAAAACCCCGCATTGCAAGTGATAATAAACCAAGAAATCGACGAATTGATAGAAAAGGGCTGTATTGAGCCCTCATAGTGCTCCGATAGTGCTGGTAAAGAAGAAAACAGGAAAATGGTGACTGTGCGTGGACTACCGGTAATTGAATGCAAAATTCATTCCGGACGCTTACCCGATACCAAGAATTCACCATATACTAGATTGGCTGCGTGATGCAAAATATATAAGCAGCCTCGATCTCAAGAATGGTTATTGGCAGATTCCGATGGATAAAGACAGTAAACAATATACAACATATACGGTACCCGGTCGTGGGCTTTTCCAATGGCGAGAGATGACTTTCGGGCTTCATTCAACACCGGCAACCTTCCAGCGAGCGTTAGACCAGGTGATTCGTCCTGAAATGGAACCACACGCGTTCACGTATTTAGACGATATTATTGTCACTGGAAGCTCATTTGAACAACATATGCAGAATTTGGAAAAGGTGTTTCGAAGACTACGAGCGGAGAATTTGAAGATAAGCACAGAGAAATGCGAATTCTTCGAACAGGAAACCAAGAACCTAGGGCATGTGGTGAGCATCCAAGGAATACACACGGACCCCGAGAAGGTACCGGCCATAAAAGAATTGAAACCTCTCACCAATACGAAGGAGTTACGAAGAGTTTTGGGAATAGCTTCATGGTATAGTATAAAATCTGCCCGAATCAGCCGGGACAGACAGAATGCATCTATGTACAAAAACATACCCCCTATTGGCAATTAGGATTTTCCACTAAGCACATTAATTGGCTTTTCAGCGGAATTTAAAAATTGAATATATATAAACGCGTATTTGAGTATACTTGATTCTATATAAATAAGCAACATCGAATTAAATAATAGTAATTATCAATTTAAGGTACCCAAAAAACAATCAAAAACACTAAACTCATTTTAACTGGTTTGCGGCCATTGTCCAACCCAAGGACCTACGTGGAAATGAGATAAAGCTCATATCCGCCAAATCAAAATCCCAATTAGTTGGATATGCATTTGGGCCAACGCAGGCATAAACTTGTATGGAAAAGAGATACACTCGGGCACACCAATCCAGGTGATAGTGTGAGTTCAGTCTAATTTCAAATCAGGAAACCACGTGAGCACGTAAATCCCAATTCGATTAAAAATGAAATTATTGAATAATTAAAAAGTAAGTTTTAAAAACTATTCATATTTGATGGTGCTTACTTTATAAAACATAATATCGAGACAGAAAAGAGAAACAGAACAATCTCAATTACCAATATTATATTGTTATAAAACTGCAATAGGTATAATAGGATGAGGTTAAATTGATTTAATTATTTAAATGTAATATAATTTTCCGTTTTAAGACGTCTACCGAATCAGAAATTTAACCATGTTGAAATTATCATTGAAATCACTGCACATACATCGCAAAGGTTCATGAAGAGCGTAATTAGAACTGCACTGACTCAACTTGAAAAACAGAAAATGTCTAGTTCCTCTCCTTGGGATGTTAAAATTTAGAGCTGAGATGAGATATTCCGAATTAATCTCGCCACGAAGTAATTTATACAGAAACATGACATTAAGCATCATTCTTCTGCTTCTTAGGGAAGGTAGTAAAATAATTTTAAGGCGTATTTCATACGATGGAATCATAATATTGGGGTTCCAACGGCTATGACGTAAAGCAAAAAGTAAAAACTGTTTTTGAATGGATTCTATGGCGTCGATGTAGACATTATATTGTGGGTTCCATACAACTGATGCATATTCAAGAATTGGCCTTACGAGAGAGGTATATAATAATTTAGTAGTAAAGGGATCACTGAATTCTTTAGCCCATCTTTTAATGAAACCAAGGACTCCTCTTGCCTTATTTATCACCATATTAACGTGGAGATTGAAGCGAAGTTTTGAATCCATAATAACACCAAGATCGAGAAAACTGGAAAATATTTCAAAATTAGTGTTATTTATAGTGTAATTTATGTTACTAGCAGATCTTCGCGAGAATGTCATTTGCTTACATTTTTTTAAGTTGAGATTTAATATATTTAAACTACACCAGTCCACAAGTCTATTTAGATCAGATTGTAAAAGATGTCGTTCTTCGGGTGATTTGTAAAAAAGAAAAAGTTTGACGTCGTCAAGCGTACATTAAGACGTTACAGTGTTTTATTACCGAAGGAAGATCATTAATGAATAGTAAAAACAAAACCGGTCCAAGATGACTGCCCTGAGGAACGCCAGAAGTGGCCGAAATACTTTTTGAAAGAGAATTCTTATATAAAACCTTTTGAGTACGTCTAGATAAATACGAATTTATCCAATTTAATAATGTGACAGGGAATCCAATAAGGTGGAGTTTTTTCAAAAGAAGATTATGATTAAGACTGTCGAAAGCTTTGCTAAAGTCCGTATAAATAACATCAGTGTGCAGTCCCAAAGTAAAACTACAGATATTATAATAGGAAGATGTGCCACCGCCATACAAGCAAGTGGCACAGTAAAATTTGAATGTGGATTTATCATAAATCCACATAAAAGCTTTATGAGAGTTAACGAGCGAACGATTTAAAGCTTTTGAGAGCGAGAGAATAAGTAAGCGACAATGTGAGCAAATGTGAGCATAAGATTGAAAAGCAATAGAAATGATATGTAAAGATTTGATGCACGAAACATCTGAATAAACGATATAGCTGCCAACAAAATGTAGCAGAATTTCATTAGGTCTTACTTAAAAAATGTAGGCAATTTTTTTACTTAACTACCCTACGAACATTATATAATTTAAAGTTATTATATTTTTTTGCATTATCTCTTATCTTTTTGTTTTATAATTTCAAGAATATAATATCATAAAGATGACATAATCTAAGTATAAATATTTTGTGTGTTAACTTGGTTTTTTTTGCCGTTTTGCCACATGATATTTTTAGTGTTATATTATTGTAAGGGCGATTCCATTAGTTGAAGCTTTGCAGCAAATAATGCTGTAAGCAATATTTTTTAAGTTTTTTTTTGCAGAAAATGTTTTTATTTTACTACTTTTATATATTTTTTTATTATATTATTGCAAATACATGCTTTACTTTATGAAAAGTACTCAGATATGCAATTTTCAATTGTTTTTATTTATACAACAAAGACATTTTTTTAATCATTTTTTGAGTAAAATTTCAATATTTTGGACAGTTTTTGAAAAAAAAATTAAAGAATATATTCACTGACCTAACGCTACAGTTGAAACTATTTTTGTAAAGTGCTTTTATTTAAACTTTGATCAAAAAATTTGAATTAAATATATTTAAAATAGCGGACATATTTGCATCGAAAGTCAAAGTTTTGATTTTCATGTCGTCTTTTCTCATTCTTGGGGAACGATGTTTTATAAAAAAGTCGTTTTACCAAAAATTTCTGAAATTCTAAAGATATGTGAATGTTTTTGGTATTAAAATTACTGAAATTTTTTAAATTTAATTTGCGAAAAAATTTTTAAAGAAAGATTTTCAATATCAAATTTTACGTAAGTGGAAATGGGTGGAATGAGCGTGAACAAAACTAAGTATGTTACAATCTCATCTAGGATGCACACAATAAGTGTACTCAAATTGAGCGAAGTCCGATAAGTCATTTAGATTTGTACAAATGTCAATTAAACAAACAAACCAGAAAATAAATTATATTAATATAAACTTTGTGTTACATTGTATGAGTATTATAGAACGAATGCAATTCGAAGAGAATTAAAGATTTTTCAAAGATTTTTTCGATTTTTTTAAGTTTTGAAAAATATGTCCCCATTTATGATCCTATAACTTCAAAAGTATTTTTTCATATTACAAAATTTGTGCATGTCTGCAAATAAGACATTTATATCTTTTATTTAAGCTATCATTTGTAATCTAACGATTTTTGTATAAATATTCTAAATACTACACTTGTGAAAGAGTTTAAAAATATTGTTAATACTCAAAATTACCTCCTATTCAGGCCAAATATGCGATATCGAATAGCTTTCTAATTATATTTCGAAAAGCCTCAGAATTTGGTATTCGACCACAATTAACAAGTAAGGTTTCCCTGATAACATGTGATGGGCGTTGGGCAAGGAGGCGTGGCACCTCCCACACCACCCAAATTTGCGGTATCGAATTGCTTTGGAGTTATAGGTCGCATAGCCTCGAAACTCGGTATTCGACGACAATTTACACGTTTCACTGATAAAATTTTATGGGCGTTACCCCTCCCACACAACTGAGAGGTTGCTGCACAGCCTCGGAATTCGGTACTCGACCACAATTTACTCGTGCCGTTTCACTGATAGCATGTTACGGGCGTTTGGCAATGGGGGCGTGGAAGCAACACACAGTGTTTCAGCTAGTTATTTATACCGGTGCGAAGATTTCGTTGCTTTGTTTTGATTTACTTTTGACTTAGCTTTGTTTACGTTATTTCTGTTATTTTACTCATTTCCATGGCAATTCAAAATAATCGATGAAATTTTGAAAACTGATTATATCAAGAAAACAAATAAAAATGTAAAGTCATGAATGTTGTAAAAAAATTCTGCTATGACTCATTTCAAAGAGTTTACAGTGTTGCAAATCCTATTATAATGTAAAATTGCGGTTAAGGGATTTTTAAGTTTAGCTAAAAACGCTAAGAACATTGTTTGTAAACAAAATCTTTAGTTAAATATATGATAATTTGGTTTTTAAAGTCAGAAGAATTTGTTTATTACGAATTCACCACGTCGACTTTGATGCAGGTAGTTATGAGTATTTTAACTAAAACCGAAATACGTTAATATCCAACCTACTACAATCATACTTTTTACCTTAATATATTCGTTGAAATATTTTTTTAACAATGTTAAAAAATGGGAAATGTTAAATAAACGGTATATATTAAACTCTTTCACAAATGAAGTATTCAGAAAATGTCTACAGAAATTGTACAAATAATCGTATAAATAATAGCTTAAATAAAAGGTATAAATGTCACATTTGTAAATATTTATAAAACTTGTAAAATAAATGAATACCTTTGGAGTTATAGGATCATAACTGGGGTAATATTTTTCAAAACTCAAAAAAGTTGAAAAATTCTTCTAAAAAAATTCGAACCAACCTGGTCTTAATAATTTTTATTATCTAGAAAAAATACTCAATCGAACTAGCAATGTCGTTTTTGTTGCGCAAACTTTTTTTAAATTGTTTACCACTGTTATTAATTTGTTATTCACTTTTAAATAAAAAATACAATGAATAAAAAATTTAGTTATTCACTACTATTTTATGAATTAAATGTTCGCTAGTAATTTTTTTATTAATTTTTTATTCATTATTAATTTTTTATTCCTTATAAATTTTGTATTCATTTCTAATTTTTCATTCACTTTTGAATAATAAATAAAATAAAAAAATCTTGTTATTCACTTTTGAGTATGGAACCAAATAATAATAAATAAAAAATTAATAATGACTATAAAATTAATAATGAATAACACATGTGCCTATTGCCTATGAATAAAAAAAAAATAATTATTAAAAAAATTAAAAAAAGTAATTATTGAAAAATTTTAAATTCTTTTTGAATTGCATTCTTTGTAAATAGAATTCATATGAATAAAAAATAATTAATTATTCTGAATAATGAAAAAAAAATATTTTAAATTAATTACTAATCAATTTTTTAAAATTCAATGTGAATTAAAAATTTTATTTATAAACAATTTTGAATTCATTGGATGGATTTGTATGTCGTTATTCAGTTTTCCTTAAGATTCTGAATATATATGCAGATTTTACTGCTCTGGCTGATAGTCAATCAAAAATAGGCAATATTAATAGCAAGCAGTGAATAGAAAAATCTGCTTCGCACAAAATAAGGAAAATAATGCAAACAAACAAAAACAGCAATGTCAAGCAGAGATCTCAACTTCTTGGTTCCAACAACAACAACGGAAAAAACAATTACAACATTAAATTTCACGACTCTCGCTAGCTATGAGAAACCATGCAGTGGGGATCTATGCTGTGAAGCATTGTGGAGTGAAGAGTGAAAGAGCATTGCAGAGAGAATGTGCATGCAAGGATTGGAAACTTTTCTCTCAAGAAAGCTTTTTCATCGCGCTCACAAAAGCTTACGTATTGATCTGAAAAATATTTGTTACTTTTTAATGTTCTACGTGGCACATCTTTATACTATATAATGTTTGGTAAAACCATTTATAACACGCGTAGTAAACTCTAAGAGATTTGTTGTAGTGGACTTACCCTTCAGAAAACCCTTCAGAAAGACAGACATGGTGGAAGACATGGAGTGGGTTAATTGATCAGTTATGATTTTCTCAAATAACTTAGGGATTGCACTTAATTTTGCAATTCCTCTATAGTTAGAAACATCTATCTTGGAGCCAGATTTATGAAGGGGTATAATATAGGAATCCTACCATATAATAGGAAAATAACCACTATGCAAGGAAATATTAAAAATGTTTGCTAGAGGAGTACACAGGTTTGAAGCACATTGCTTTAAAATACAGCTTGGAATTTTATCAGGGCCGGTCGTAAAAGCAGATTTTACTTGTCGAAGATAACACATGACAATATTTGGGTCTATTACAGGAGTTTCAAAAGAGTTAACTGGCGGGAGAAAAGGATACACCGTGCTAGTATTAAATGGTATATCGGAGTAAGTTGATTTAAAGAAGTTTGCAAACATGTTAGAAATCACATTGTCACAAGATGATTCTTCCTGATTGAATTTCATAAGGGGTGGAAAACTGGAGGCTTTACGTTTTGAGTTAACAAAACTATAGAAAAGTTTTGGATCATTGAGATTTCATGTTAATTATATAAGCAGAATAGCATTGTTTATTTAATAGTTGATATCTATAACGACAAGAAGAACTGGAAGCAAAGTCTAAACTAGAACCAGATATTTTTTAAATAAACGATTTTTTTAAATTTTTGAGTGCCTTTAGATCATTTGTTAGCCAGGGTGGATTTAAAGGATTGGAGAAACACCTTTTTTTGGGACGGACAATAAGAAACTGTACAGAAGATTCGACGTCATAATATGAATATGATGTTCCGCTAGTTATAATTGGAGACCAATCAGTCCGCGAAAGTAAGGAATTATGTTTTACATAGTCCGTTTTCTTAAAATTATAAACTTTTTTATTTCGCACATCAGAAGTTACTTTATCTTCTTTTTCGTGGGGGAGTAAAACTGTTATTTCAAGAGTTGGATGATGTACACCCTCTGGAAGAGATACGGGATTCGAACAATGGAGATTAACAGTAGTACATATATCTACAAATACAAGGTCTAGGGTTCTGTGGTTTATATTTAAAATATCATTGACTTGTTGAAGACACAGATCAGACAGCTTATCTAAGAAGTCATTTATCCAATCACTATTGGAAACAGGAGTAAGAAATGAAGAATCGTCAGACGATGTCCAAGTCACAAAAGGTAGGTTAAAATCACCCAGCACAATAAGAATGTCTTTATTTTTTAACAAATTATGAACTTTTTCCATGGCATGTAAGTGTTTTAAATACATTCTTGAGTCACATTTAGGAGGAATGTAAGAGCAGGTAACATAAATAATACAATTATTTAATTTAACTGCAACACAAGTGAACTGAATGTCACTGGTGTCAAGAATTGTCAATTCTTCAGATACAAGCTAGTTTTGAACAGCTATCAAAACACCACCACCGATCTTATCATGACGATCTTTACGAAAAATTTTATATTTATTGCACATTATTTCAGAATTTAAGATATTAGAGCAAAGCCAAGTCTCTGTAAAAATTATAATGTTATATTCAAAATCAAAACTGTTTATGAAAATATCGGAAAGTTTGGAGTTAAGACCCTGACATTTTGATACACAAGCTCTAATTTAGACTTGCGGTTTATTAATCGTTTTTTGGATAAGATTCAGGGCTATTTCAGGGACGCGGCAAATGTCCAACATTTACCGGTCTTGGATTGCTTTTAAATTCAAATTCGCGTACAATTGTGTTAGGCGGCCAAAAGTTTACATCAACTATGGAATTAAATAAATTTTCAGGAACTGTTAATCTAAAAAATCGATCTTACATTTGAATATTTGAATTTATGGACCGAAAGATGCAAGGAACAATTCAACTTTGATTTAATGAAAAAATCTATATCAACCTCTGTTGTATCCGCAGCTAAGCGAGAAACAAAGATTGATTTAGTTGGTGGAATTGCAATGATTGGCTTAGGTGGAACAGAAACCTGAGTAGTAAGAGGAACAACCTGGGAATCGACCAAAGTTGGTGAAAGAGAAACAGTTTGGGCATAAGACATGACTGGAAATGAAGGTGGAGGTGCCAGCACTGGCAAAGGAGCAGAAATCGATATGTTTGCTGTATTCGCAGTAGAAGTTAAAATAGGTGGAGGGGCTGCTATACCACCTATGTCCATGTCATCAGCAATGTCATGTACAGAAGAATGTAGAGTTGGAGTTGAATCCGTTTTTTGCTTACTACGCAAAGACATGTGTTTTTTTCCTTTTGGGAGAAGGAATTGACTCTTCAATATATTTAAAATCGTCGAAAGGAGACTGATATTTGAAAAATTTTGTAGAAAGCGAAGAAAGTTCCTTACTTATTTCAGAGAAGCCTTGCTTTATCTGCTTGAAAAGCTTGTAGAAGTTGATGTCAGCCAATCTACATTTCTCGCAAGACCAACGCAACCCTTTACCTTCCTCAATACAATCCGCAACTCGGCCTGTCACGCCTGCACATTTGGTATGAACAGCATTATCACATAACCAGCATGATAAAAACTGCTCAGTTTCACCCCTTACAGAGCAGCCAGACTTAGCACAAATCATATTAAAATAATGCAGATAAAATGACGAAAATAAGGCAAAAAAAAACTCTGCACTTAAATGACATGCTACAATTTTAACAAATTTTATCAATAAGAATAAAAAGAATAAAAAAAGAAAAATTTGCTGAAAATTAGAAAAAAAACCACCCTGTACTAAAAGTTCCTAAAAGTATACAGCGATTAACAAAAGTAAGTAGCAAAAATTTAAAATACAATTGATGCACAACTGCTTATGTAAAAATGAGACAAATAATCAAACAACAGAAACAAGCGAATATGAATGTAAACACAAAACTCAAAAACTTAGCTCCCACAGCTTATGAAAAAAAAATTTGTCAGAAACAAATTTTATTTTTCTTCTTTAATAGAATTAAGTGAAAAAGTAAACCAAAATTACAAAAACCTGACTGGAGAACGTCCTCAAATGTCACAAAAAGTACAAGTTTACACAGAAATTAGTTTTAAATATTCAAACACACTGGATTAACTTAAAAATTTTCGCAGCTAAGTTAACAAACAATCTGTTTACAACGAGAGTTGATTGAGAACTATGGTTTTGTTCCCGAGTTTTCGACCATAGCCCATCCACTTACGACACTGTTAGGAAAAGGAAAGCATTGTAAGTGGAGTGAGAGCCAACAGGAAGCGTTTGATACACTCAAGAGAAAGCTAACAGAGGCACCAGTCTTGGCATGCCCAAACTTTGACGAAAAGTTTACCCTGCAGACCAACGCAAGTGACTTCAGTCTCGGAGCCGTTCTGACGCAAGGCCAAGGAGACGAGGTGAGGGTGATTGCATATGCTGGCCGACACCTGAACAAGGCGGAATGTAACTATTCACCAGCAGAAAAAGAATGCCTCGCGATAGTGTTTGCAATCCGGAAGATGTGGCCCTATCTCGAGGGTTATAAATTTATGGTAATATCGAACCATTTGCCATTGAAATGTTTGAATTTGATAGAGAGTCCCTCCGGTCGTATCGCCAGATGGGCGTTGCAGCAACATACTTTTGATATCCAGTATCGCAGAGGAAAACTCAACGTAGTCACCGACTTTTTATCGCGACAGCCATTAGACGTTGCGGAAAGCAGATATGAATGAAACGCAAGAGGAAACATGCAGTTGGATACGCAAGAAGATGCAAGAAGTTTTGGATAACCCTGAGAAGTTCCCAGACTATGTAGTCGAAGATGGGCAAATGTACCGGCATATAGCAAGTCAAGCAAGAGATGAAAATTGTGTTTCATGGAAACTTTGCATACCGACCTTTTCAAGAGAAAGGGTACTCAAAGAGAACCTTGATAGCCCATGCGCAGTCCATTTAGGAATACGAAAACCGATTGCGAAGATAGCCAATCGGTACTATTGGCCAGGCATGTTCAGCGAATCGTGTCAACCCTACAAGCCAAGCCAACAGAGTCCCGCTGATAAAATGCTTACCCAAATTGCGGAGGAACCGTGGTTAATTTTGTGCGCTGACTTCTAGGACCGCTACCACGATCGAAGCATGGCAGCACAATGCTCCTGGTATTCTTCGACAAATTTTCGATATGAAGTAAAATGATCCCTCTCCGCAAGGCAATCAGCGATCACCTGCAACACGCGTTTCGAGAGCGTATTTTAGCACGATTCCCAAAAGGCCTTGTAACGGACAATGGCACTCAATTCACGAGTCGAGCATTCAAAAAGTTTTTAGCAGAGCTAGGTGTGAAGCACCAATTTACTACACCCCAGGAAAACCCGACGGAACGAGCAAACAGGATAATCAAGACGATGATAGCCCAATTCACCGGCACGGACCAGAAAGTTTGGGATGAGTTACTCCCGGAAATTTCGCTGGCGATGGACACCAGCGTCTCAGAAACCACAGGCTACAGCCCAGTCTTTCTAATTCAAGGGAGAGAGTTAAGGTTGCCAGAAACACTCTATGACGAAATTACATTTGGCACAGGACAAGAACCACAAACTGCTTCAGATCGAGAAATTTAACTTAAGGAGATTTTCGAGATTGTACGTCGAAATCTAGAAAGATCAGCACAGGATCAAGTCCGCCATTACAATCTGCGAAGACGAAACTGGAGGCCGACGATTGGAGAAGTTGTGCTTATCAAACAACACCACCTTTCGAAGGCAATTGATAATTTTGCGGCCAAATTGGCTCCAAATTCGACGGGCCATGCAAAATAATGGCTTTTATATTACAGGTGATAGTGCGCGTTAAGCGCCAATGTAAAACCCGAACGAAAACTGCACTCGTCAGTCGACTGAAACTATTTCATACTGACGACCAACAAGTGTGACGGAGATTTTTATGCGCAGCACCACCTGCGTTAACAACTGGAACCTGTGGCATAGACCACACAAAAAACTGAGACCTGTGGCGACACCCACATAAAAAACTGATATTTTTATGCGCACCAACACCTGCGTTAACCACTGGAACCTGTGGCATCAACCACATGAAAAGCTGAAATCTGTGGCGACACCCATATAGAAAAAAACTGAGATTTAATGTGGTGACACCCACACGAGAACTGGTATTAATGTGGCTTCATCCACACGAAAAACTGAAACCTGTGGCGACACCCACTTAAAAAACTGAGATTTAATGTGGCGACACCCACGGGCAAAACTTTAATTTTATGTGGCATCATCCACACGAAAAACTGCAACCTAACGTGGCATCACCCACACGAAAGACCCCAATGAAAGAAGCTGACAAATCTGAAGCTGACAAATGAAACAATAATGCTTTCAGCAATACCTGCGCCAACAGTCTGCAGCAGAGCAGGACGTTGCATGATCACCCGCTTCAACTGACTAAGACAGCTGCGAAACCCGCGTCAGCAGATATCACAGCAGCAACTAACTGCACCGACGTCGCAGCCGCACTGAAGTAAACTGCGCAGACGTCGCAGTCCCACTAGCACAAGCTGCGCACCAGCTACGCGAGATGCGGCGCAGTAGTAGCAGAGCATCAGTGACGCAACAGAAGAGCCGCGCACTGAACCAAGGATTCCATGCGGCGACACCAATGTTGCTGCAACGTCGCTGCATAAAAATGTCAAAAGATTATTGACTTACCTATAAGTATAACTTACCACAGGAAAATTAGGCACAGGGATAGCGTCCGCAGCGCATCCACAGGCAGTGCCGCTGCACTGTAACGTTGAAATAACCGGCACCCGAAACACTGGCGAAAAACGCGAAGGCCAAATTTGGAGCCCCACCGGTGGACTTCAAGCCTGGCCCACCGTATGCCAACTCACCGACACACCAGAAAATGAAACACGAGAACGGTGCCGTTCGGCGCTCTTCAAGATGAATCCTCTGTATTTTGGACCATAATGAATCACAATAATGAAAATAAAATCACAAAAGCACAAT
Source organism: Dichetophora obliterata (assembly GCA_963920525.1). Classification (NCBI taxonomy): domain Eukaryota; kingdom Metazoa; phylum Arthropoda; class Insecta; order Diptera; family Sciomyzidae; genus Dichetophora; species Dichetophora obliterata. Next base: position 125,170,792 of record OY986436.1, on the reverse strand, counting down.
TAAGAAAAGTTCACTATTTAGGAAAAAAGATATTCAGCATGCCACTTAGGGCAGAGACTCCCAGATATTGGCGGCGTTGGCCACAGATAGCAACAGCGAGGTTCCATTGGCATCGCTGTGACACAAGATGGAATTCCGGTGTGATTACCTGAACGAGAAGATATAAAGTAAATTACGATCACTCAGGAAAATTGAAGAAAATCCACACTCTATGCCTACCTGCAAATATCCAGGGCTACGAGTCCATATGTGCCAGGATGAACACCAGCGAGGTGCTCCAGCTGCAACTCCAGCAGGCGCCGCCTGCACATGACTAATGGACAGCGACGCTGAAATTAAACATTACGATATATTAATAAAATGCACAATAAATAAGTGAATTTAAGTTTATTAACATTTAACTAACCTTTTTTTGTTTTTTCCTGGATCTTGTTAAATTTAGAGTACAGCAGCAAAAACATGTCTACACATGTACCGAAATCGTAAGCAAATAGCGAGACCAAGAAGAAACGTCAAAATAGGTAAATGGCGGAAACCAATGCTGCCAAATTATACCAGGGAAGATATAAAATCCCAAAACAAAGTGATGTAATGTCCAGGGGTGAAGGGTACGTTCATGCAGAGAATTATGACACAGGAGCAAAAGATGAACGGACCGGACAAGAGGTCACAAGGAAAAGACAGTTCCAGTAAAGATCATTCGATCTTTGACCACGCGGTGTTATATACATAAAAGTAATAAACGCAGTAACGAAGCTGCCGGTCTTCCGGCTCTATAGCTGAGGTATTCTCAGTCGTGTCCATAATTCTTCACAAAATAAGAATTTTTTGTTTCAGATTCTTCCAAATAAGGCTTTATTTATAAATGTTTTAGATTTTATTTCTTAAAAAATTTTATAAATGTTTTCGATTCTATTTCTTAAAATATTTTATAAAATATTAAGGCGATGTGGTGAGCAATGCGACGGTGATTGAGGTTGTTGACGTTCCACTCTCGTTCGAAAGTGGGTGTGGTAGTTGGCGGAAACTCTTGTGAATCGTCGTTGTGGTCCTTATGTCGTAACTATGTGTTCCCCGGCTAGAGTATGTCCCTTGCGATCTGACGATGTGCCTATAAGGTATGTGGTCCCTTACGATCTGACGATGCGCTTATAAGCTATGTGGTCCCTTGCGATCTGACGATGCACCTATAAGCTATGTGGTCCCTTGCGATCTGATGATGCGCCTATAAGCTATGTGGTCCCTTGCGATCTGACGATGTGCCTATAAGCTATGTGGTCCCTTGCGATCTGACGATGCGCCTATAAGCTATGTTCGTGTCCTTTGTCTCACTTGTTATCCTTGTCACCTTTCCTTCAGAATGTTTGTGACGAACCTTTCCGGCTGAGGTATCACTCGCCGGTGTCTAGGGTTCGTGTCTCACAAAACGAAGAACCGCTGTAGGAATCAAAACAAAAAACTCTCGCTTAAGTTTTCATTCAAACATACAATGTTTCGTTTTATTACTATTAGTGAAATTTTTGTTATATATCTTAAAATTACTGTGTGGTTACTTTATGGTTTATTGTGGATGTCAAAATAATCTTAGACTCTAAATCATTGATGTTTAGCAAATCAAATTGATCTTAAAACTATGGCTGCGAGAGTTAAAAAAACCACCTAAAGACATCTCGCAGCACAAAGCTAAATAACAACTATCGGGAACTGAAATTATCTAAAAAAAAATGTAGCAAGTTACCGAGAGCGGTGCAGCCAAGATATAAAAAAAATAACCTAAAGACATCTCGGAACGCATTCATCAGTGGGTGGACAACTGCGTTGCGGGAACGCGACGACGGGTTTGTTTATCTTTTTTTTTTCTTCAATCAAAAAACAAGTAGTCACGTGGTACCGTCTCGCTTTCGTTATTGTGGTTGTTCATTTTCATCGCTGGTGTAGCTATTGGAAGATAGATAAAAACAAATAACGGATTTAGTAGGTTGCATAGGCTTAGTGATAATAAAAATTTAATGTAAATAAAAAGGTTTTAACTCGCCCAGATGGGCGGTTCGCTCGTTTGTCTCCCCCGGTTTCTGTAATCGCACAATTATCCCCGATGGGAACACCGTTACGATGAAAGGCCCGTCGTATTTGGGTGCGAGCTTAGCGTTAAAATCGTCGACCGCTTTCGACAGTGGGTGTTGTCCGACCATGACTTGGTGTCCAACTGCAGGCTTCCAGTTCCTCCAACGTAAATTGTAGTGGCGGGCCTAGTCCTTTGATGCTCGTGTCAGGTTGTGCCGTAGGATCGTCAAGATTTCCTGCAGTAGCGTAGCACGCTCGGTCGGTGTTATCTCCCGTATTCCTGTACCGTAGGTGACTTCATCGTAGAGAGCTCGAGGGAGGCGTGGCTCACGTCCTTGTCTCAAAAATGCTGGGCTGTATCCAGTTGTCTCCGAAACGCTTGTTTTTATGGCAAGAGAAATCTCAGGCAGTTGTTCGACCCATAACTTGTGGTTGTTATTTGCAAATTGGGCTATCATTGTTTTAATGGTGCGGTTAGCCCGTTTTGTGGAATTCTCTTGTGACGTGTATGGTGCAGTTAGCTGTTGGCGCACCCCAATTTCCTCTAAGTATCTCTGGAACATGCGACTGGTGAACTGGGCCCCGTTGTCCGTGATGAGGATTTTCAACACTCCATACCTCGCTAAGATCCGTTCTCGAAACCCTTTCAGCAAGCTCTCTGACGTGGCTTTCCAGAGTGGCACCAACTCCATCCACTTGGAAAATTTGTCGAAGAACACTAGTAGCATACTATTTCCGTGCTTTGAGCGAGGCAATGGGCCAACAAATTCGGCACACACCACCGACCACGGTTCCTCAGGTATTCTGGTTAGTATGACTGACTAACTTGCTGACTGACTTTATATTTTTGACAGGACTCACGTTTCCGGACATATTGGCTTATTTCCCGGAACATTCCCTGCCATTAATACCGATTTACTACACGAGCGATCGTCTTTCGTATTCCGAGGTGGCCAGCACTGGGACAATCGTGTTTCTCATTCAGGAGTATCATTCTCATTCTGGGGTTTCGCCACACGTAACTTCCAAGACTCGCAGTCCTCATTGCTCGCATTTCGCGGGAGGTATCGAAACAGCTGCCCATCGATGATGATAAAGTCCGAAGTTGGCTCTTGGGTGACTTCCTCCATTTTCTTTTTCAGCCAGGCGCACTCTCGTGTGCTGCTCGGTTCCACCGTAAGCCATTGTAGAGCTTCATTGGGTTGCTGGGACAATGCGTCTGCCACCACATTCTGTCTGCCTTTACGGTATTGTACAGTGAAATTAAATTGTTGTAGCTCTAGTGCCCACCAAGTGACGCATCCCGATGAACTCTCAATTGAATTGAGCCACTTCAATGATAGGTGATCGGTGATGACAACATACTTGTAGCCCTCGAGATAAGGACGCATTTTCCAAATGCCCCAAATGATTGCCAGGCAATCTTTCTCAGTTACAGTGTAGTTCTGCTCTTGCTCAGTCAAATGGAGACTGGCATACGCTATCACATGTTCCGATCCCTCAATGTTTTGGGTTAACATGGTACCGAGGCCCGTGTCGCTGGCATCCGTCTGTAGGTAAAACGTTTGTTCGAAGTCTGGGCAGGTTAGTACGGGAGCTTCGGTTAATTTTTCCTTGAGCTCCTCGAAAGCCTTTTGTTGGGGCTCGTCCCACTTCCAATGTTTTTCTTTTTTGAAAAGTGAAGTCAGTGGTCGGACGACAGCAGCAAAATCCGCAATGAACCGACGGTACCATGATACTATGCCGAGAAAGCGTCGCACTCCTCGGAGGTTTTGAGGAGGTTCGAGATCTCGTATAGCGGTAATCTTGTCGGGATCAGTGTGAATCCCTTCGGAGCTGACCACATGTCCCAAATACTTGATCTTCCTTTTGAAAAACTCACATTTCTCTGCGCTAATCCGGAGATTTGCCGCTTGTAGACGGCGAAAGACTTCTTTGAGATTCTTCAATTGTTCGTCAAATGTTCTGCCTGTCACCACGATGTCATCCAAGTACGCAAAAGCAAAGAGATCGGGTCCTATCACTCGATCGAGGGCACGTTGGAATGTATCGGGGGCCGAATGAAGGCCAAATGGCAAAACCGCCATTGGAACAATCCTCGTCCGGGCACAGTAAATGCGGTGTACTTCCGGCTCTCGGCCTTCATTGGGATTTGCCAGTAGCCATCTTTGAGGTCAATGCTACTTATATACTTGGCGTGGCGCAATCTGTCCAGGATGTGGGTTATCCGTAGCAGGGGGTAAGCGACAGGAATCGAGTGGCTATTAAGCATCCGATAGTCAACACATAATCGCCACGTCCCAGTCTTCTTATTCACTAGGACGATGGATGCGCTATGCGGGCTACGTGACGGCTCGATGCACCCTTTGTCCAGCAGTTTATCGACCTCTTCACTGATGATAGCTTGCATGACTGGGTTTTGCGGAAAGTAGCGTTGTTTCAGTGGTCGCCCGTTTGCCATGGTAATCCGGTGCTCAGTGATGTCCGTCACACCCTGGAGGGCTTCAAACTTTCTAAGCTCCTCCTCCAGGAACTTCGAGGCTCGTTCGCTCTCCTTAGAATTGCATCCGGCGATCTGTCTACAACGGTGTGAAATATTTTTTTGGGGTGTTGACTTACTCAATGTTATGGAATGCTATGCCGTTAGAAAGTAAATTCCGAGAATGACCTCGTCGGTAGCATCAGGCATTACCAGGAACTAGAATTGGCAGTCTATGTTACCCATCTGCACTCGGACTTTTACTGCATGACGTACATTTTTCGCAGACCCATCGGCGAGCGTGACCACCTTCTCGGTCGGTATAAACCTGCACTCCGTTTGCTTGGCTTAGGAAACTTCGCGTGGCACCCGTGTCGATGGTCGCAAGGGCTGACACTGCGTCGATGTTGATGACGGCGGAGATATGGTTGGTATCATGATAGAGGTGAGTTAGTGAGTCCGTAACTCTTCTGTCGGAGGATCTGCCCCACCTCGATCTAGGTGACCCTCCACGGCGTTTCTCAATGGCTTCCTACAACACTGAATCGTAGGACTGCTACGACGCCCGCAGACCAAACAGAATTGTTTCTGGGGCTTCCTGCATGATTGCCTCACGTGCCCTCACCGCAGTTCCGACATGCCGTTCTGGGATTAACCTCACCTTCCGGTCGACTTAACTCGCCTTGGGGCGGCTGCCGCGTTCGTACCTCGGCCCATCGGTCGTGCGGTTGCATCATGCAATGTTGTTCCGGTCGTGTGTTACTTCGCTGGAGTCGATCTGGTTCTTTGGTGTGAATGGTCTCCAGGTCCTCTGCCATGTTGACCAATTCCTCTAAAGTTGAAAAATCCTTTCTGTGGATATACCATTGATAATCCGGATGAGAGTTTCGGAATATTCGCTCCAGCTTCTGATCTTCGCTGTAGCCGGCGTGTCGCATTAAGTCTTGGAGGTCGACCACAAAATGTTTACATGGTTCTCGTGGTTTCTAGAGCCTGCATCTTATGTCATCATCAATGCGTTCTAGGTACCTGGGCGGTAGGAAGAAGTTCAAGAATTTGCCTTTGAACGGCTGCCATGTGGCCCAGTGCTCGTTGTTGTTCCGATACCAGATGAGTGCGCGATCGGTGAGGATTTCGGGCATCGTTCGTGGTAGCTCATGTTGATGCTGTAGACCTCGGCCAATTCCTCGACTCGTTCGATGAATGCCAGGGGTCTCTTCTTCCGTCAAATTTGAGTGACCACTTCCTTACTTGTTCTATGACTGCCAAGTACGGGCCTATGGTACGCAGGGAAAATCCGAACTCGTTAGCATATTGCAGGAGGTCCTCCTTTTTCAAGTAGTAAATCCAGGTGTCGGTTAACATGGCTTAGCAAAAACCTTGAGATACTTATCTGTAATGATTAAATTCTATTTATTATGTGTGTCAAATTATTATAAATGCCCTAGGGTTTTGTAAGGTTTTGGTTACTTAGCTGCAACAGAATGTTATTACTATAGGTTTCCCCTTACAAAAAAATTATGTTAATTAAATTAAAAATTCTCGCCTGCGCAGTGGATGGCTTTCTAAGAAAGTACTATAGTTTTTCATGTGCGTGGAAAATGATTTCCAGTGCAAAACTGTTTATATTATTATTTTCTTTCTACGTGCGCGTCGAATGACTTCCAATTATGATTTATTTTCCAGAATAAAAAAATTTTAATAATTTTTTTTCTCATGTGCAGCGAATGGCTTCCTTAGTAGACATGTAGTCCTTGCTCGGGCGCCATTGTGACGAACCTTTCTGGTCGAGGTATCACTTGCCGGTGTCTAGGGTTCGTGTCTCACAAAACAAAGAACCGCTGTAGGAATTAAAGCAAAAAAAAACTCACGCTTAAGTTTTCATTCAAACATACAATGTGTCGTTTTATTACTATTAGTGCAATTTTTGTTATATATCTTAAAATTACTATGTGGTTACTTTATGGTTTATTGTGGATGTCAAAATAATCTTAGACTCTAAATCATTGATGCTTAGCAAATGAAATTGATCTTAAAACTATGGCTGCGAGAGTTAAAAAAATCACCTAAAGACATCTCGCAGCACAAAGCTAAATAAAAACTATCGGGAACTGAAATAATCTAAAAACAAAATGTAGCAAGCTACCGAGCGCGGCGCAGCCGAGACATAAAAAAAATAACCTAAAGACTTCTCGGAACTCATTCATCAGTGGCAACTGTGTTGTGGGAACGCGTCGACGGGTTTGTTTGTTGTTGTTTTTTTCTTCAAACAAAAAACAACTAGTCACGTGCCAGGCGGTGCAGCGTTTATTTACTAATGCCCCGTTGTGCTGGACGAGTGGCGTGATTTGACGAGCGTAACCTATGTTCTACCATGCCGATCTCGCGACGTAACGGTACCCGAAAGACTGGAAGGGGAAAAGAAGATTCGCGACGCACTAGGCAACAGCCATAGCGAAACGACTTAGAAATTTTTCTTGACTAGAAGACTTAGAAAATTTTTTTAAAAAAAAGGACTTAGAAGAATTCTTGACGTACTAAGCAATGGCCATAGCGAAAAGACTTAGAAATTTTTCTTGACTAAAAGACTTAGAAAAATTTTCTTAAAAAAAGACTTCTTGACGTACTAGACAACTGTCTCAGTACAATGAGGCTTAACAATGAGACTTAAAACAAGTAGATGACTTACCTAAGTGGCGGCCGCAGCAAGAATGACTTTTCTTGCGCTGGTCGAACATGTAGAAAGCTAGGTTTTTATTCACCGCATGAGTGTGGTGGGTTTGGCGTATGTTGATTTCGCTATATAGTAGGTCGCTGTTATTCAACTTAGTATAGTGTTAGTAGCCGATGAGAATCTTCTCGCCTAGCGTTCGCTTACACGCTGACTGTCAACTTGAGCAATTTATACAGCCATTAGCGCGCTAGCGTCGCGTGAGCATATTTATTCGTTTACTGTATTATTGGGTGCTTATCCTAACCCCTCCTTAGCCAGAACTATCCTCATTAATACTCTAGCGTTGATTATGTGGACCTATGTATGGTTTCTTTCCTTTAATGTTTTTAATAATTACGGTTTTTTTTTCCTTAAACATAAAAAAAAATATGGAGTGAGTTATATATAAATAAAAAAAAATAATTTAATATTTCAGATCTTAAATATACCATCTTTGGCTTACGTGTGGGCGCAAACAAGTGAAGCGACTTACGTCCTCACACGTTCTTACCGCAAATACCTTCAGCAGCTTTTGTCTGAGTTTGGTGCTCTTGGTCTTTAGCTTTGTGTATTCTCTTCTTGTTGTTGCTTAATTTTGTCGCATTGACCGTTGCTCACATCACATATATATAAATGATGGCTAACTATTTATGTTGGCACATGGTGCTTTGTTCAAAACATATACAGCTGTGGTCAAAACAATATATATAGTTATGATAGTTATTTTAAATTGTTTCTGACTAATTTTCATTTGTAGTGTGGCGTGGCCGTAATTCGTGTCGTTTACCCTATTTAGCAGTAGCCATATGTTTCTGCTTCATTTTTATGGTGATCGTGTTTCTGTGCGATCCCATTAATTTTATGTGGCGACACTTTATTGCGATTTGATAAACAAAGTGTAGGTTGACTTATCGTGCGTTTGCGGACCTAAGCACATTCCGCTATGACAAAGTCATCGTTGCCTCTGTGACGGCGCAGTGGTAATATGATCGTGAGTTAAGTGTGGGACTGACGATCGTTTGTACTGGTGCTCTGTCTCGCCGCTTTGACAGAGCGTCAGTCAGAGTGATGGACGGCCACGGTTTCGTGTGACGGTTCGTCATCAGCCACTTCAGGCGGAAGGCTACTCGGTCGACATTAGCATGTGGTTGTTGCCTTCTTGTGTGTTGTACAACAACATTCACTTGCTGCCTATGTTGGATCGTAGTACATGAAGGCGCATGTGTTTGTTGTGTGTGGTTGTTGTTCGCCTATGTTTTACAGTAGCCACACTAAGCATATAATAGTAAGCGCTCGTTGCCTGTACGCTGGCTTAGCTACCCAGCGTCCAGGCGATTGCGCTGCCAATACATTGATTTGGTTTTCGCTATGTCAGCCCTCACCGCGTCTGTTTGCCAACCCCGTTATTAGCGCTGGTAACGAGATTGGCTACTATAAAGTCTAGTGCAGAACTCCACTGGCGCTGTTTGTTTTAGAAATGGATGTTTCAAAATTGGTTTTTGTCGGGCTATGTATGTGTGCCGCCGCGATCACATACATAGCGTTATAATAACTTTTCAATGCCTTGTGGTGGCATGGTCTCTGGGCCATGCTTCCTTAGAGAATTCAGTTCGTGATCACAACGCATCGTCTTCGTACTGTAAAACGCTCTGTCGATTTCGAAGTTAGAAGTATTTCAATTTCAAAGTTAAAAATATTATATTTTGCCTTAATAATAAGTTGAGTGTAAATAAAGGAAACATTAAGATTAATAAGAGTCTTACGTTTTACTGACACCCACAGTAGTAAATGTGTTTTTGTTGCGTCTTCTTATGTGTTTAGGAATGGTATCATGTTGTATCGTGTTTAGCATGTGCGGCAAAACTGGGACCATGTTTTGCCTCGTCACATTCCTCCCTTATTTCGCCGGAGGTTCGACGCTTGTTGTTACTACTCTGCTGTGGGAGATTCAGATCCGGTACCATGGGCTTAACAGTATAGTAGGGTTTAATTTCGGAAATGTGGGCGGTGCGGGTACGCTTCTGGCCAGGCTTTCTTATCTGGACGATGACCGGCTACACAATTGATTCTACTTTATATGGACCGTCAAATAGAAGTGCCAGTTTTGTCGCAAATTGGTCCGCTGCTGTTGACAGGTGGTGATCTTTTACCCACACCAATTGGTCCAATTCTGGTTTCCATGTTCTGCGCCTTAAGTTGTATTCCTCCTTAAGTTGTGCTTCATATTCCTCCTAGCAATTTTAAACACTCCTTTTAGACGTGCTGCATATTCGGCAGGGGAAATCGCTTCTTGGCCGGTTTCAGTGGTAAATTCATTGAAAAGTGTTCTGAGAAGACGTGCCTCTCGTTCCTGAACAATGTACTCAGTGCTATAACCGGTGGACTCCGATTCGGTGTTTTACGCGAGAGTTAGTTCGGGGAGTAGCTCGTCCTACGTGTTCTGTTGGTCTTCTGTGAATTGGGCTATCATTGTCTTTATGGTACTATTATGTATGGTGCTGTGTACCTTTACTGTACTCCGAGATCTTGTAAGAAGCGTTGAAAATTCCGACTCGTAAATTGAACTTCATTGTCTGTAATTAGCCCCTTGGGCACTCCAAATCTTGACAAAATTCGTTCTCGAAACGTTTGTATTTGAGAATTTGTCTACAAAAATGATCAATATCGTATTTCTATACTTTGACCTTGGCAGTGGGCCCACAAAATCGGCACAAACGGTAGCCCAGGGCTCTTCTGCAAGCATCTTTCCTGCTGGTTGTTTTTGGCTCACTTTATAACTTGCGGCTGCGATGGTATTGGGTGACGCAGGTGCTGCTGCGATGGCAGTTGATGACGCATGTGCTGCTGCGACACAATTTAAAACTTTTGTGTGTTCCTGTGTCCTTGATACGCCTGGCAGAATTAAGGAAAAATCTCCACATCGTATTGATGTCCCAATGCTGGACAGAAAAGCCATCCCAAGAATCAAATCACCTAACACTTCAGGAAGGATGAGTATCACCTACCGCACATAGTTCTCACCCAGAGATACCTCTGCTGCTAACGCCTCTACAACTTTTTGTCTGCTTCCATAAATTGAAGCTCGTGGCTGCTATTTCTGTATATCCGCTCTAACAGTTTTTCCTTGCTGAGATTACCATGGCGCATCAGGTTATGGATGGCTATGACGAAATCTTTAAATTTCTCGCCTGCGAAATGTTGCCGGCGGCGTATTTTGTCTACCAGCCGCTCTAAGAATCTTGTTAGCAAGAAGAATTCCAGAAAATCCATCTTGAAGCTCTGCCAGTTGTTCCAGTGTGCGTTATTGTTGCGGTACCAGTGGAGTGCTTGTTCGTATAGCAACTCAGGCATGCACCGTGGCAACAAATCTAAATTCAGATCATACGCCTCCACAAGCTCCTCGACTTACTCGATGAAGGCTAGAGCGTCTACCGACCAGTTGAAACTCACTGACCACTTCTTTACCCTATCTATGGTGCCGCTGTAAAATGATGGGCGTAACCCACTCTTCTGGGTGTTAGCATATGGTTGTGGCCTTGTTTGATAGTTTGCAATCCCGGCTTCCCTTGCTTCTTCCCCTTCCGTCCCTCTTTGTGTGCCTTGCGCCTCTTGAAAGGATTTCGTTATCGTTATATCTGGCGTTTTGTTTGTCTCGTTAGATGTTACTGGCACTGGTGAACACCCTCGTCAGTGTTTGACCTCCAGTTCGGCCAGCCGTTTCTCCTCTCCGGTTCGTAATTATTTTCGTTAATCTGGGCTGCGAACCACTGTCGCAGCTCTTCTACCAAGCCTTCTACATCAAATTAGAATTCCTCAGCGTAGCTCGCGAGATCTGCGAGGTCGAAGTGAGTACACCCACGTTGTCTCAACCATGGTGATATTCTTTAATTTTGTAAATTCCGCAAATTCCCTCAAAAGACAATCTATCTATTTATTTCTGTGCTTATTCAACTTTTAAGTAAAATATTTTCTTGATAGTTCTTAAAAAAATTTTTTTTTAAAATATATATATAGGTATATGCCAGTCGTTCACTTTCAAATCACTTCACTTTTGCGCACCAAGCTATATTTGGAAGGGTCCCTGCTCGGGCGCCATGTATCGAAGCTGCCGGTCTTCCGGCTCTATAGCTAAGGTATTCTCAATCGTGTCCAGAATTCGTGACAAAAAATAAGAATTTTTGTTTCAGGTTCTTCCAAACAAGGCTTTATTTATAAATGTTTTAGATTTTATTTCTTAAAAAATTTTATAAATGTTTTAGATTCAATTTCTTAAAATATTTTATAAAATTTTAAGGCGATGTGGTGATTGAGGTTGTTGACGTTCGAAAGTGGGTGTGGTAGTTGGCGGAAACTCTGGTGAATCGTCGTTGTGGTCCTTATGTCCTAACCATGTGTTCCCCGGCAAGAGTATGTCCCTTGCAATCTGACGAGGCGCCTATAAGCTATGTGATCCCTTGCTATCTGACGATGTGCCTATAAGCTATGTGGTCCCTTGCGATCTGATGATGCGCGTAAAAGCTATGTGGTCCCTTGCGATCTCACGATGCGCCTATAAGCTATGTGGTCCCTTGCGATCTAACGATGCGCCTAAAAGCTATGTGGTCCCTTGCGAACCAACGATGCGCCTAAAAGCTATGTGGTCCCTTGCGATCTGACGATGTGCCTATAAACTATGTGGTCCCTTACGATCTGAAGATGCGCCTATAAACTATGTGGTCCCTTGCGATCTGAAGATGCGCCTATAAGCTATGTGGTCCCTTGCGATCTGACGATGCGCCTATAAGCTATGTTCGTGTCCTTTGTCTTACCTGTTATCCTTGTTACCTTTTCTTCAGAACGTTCTTACAGCAAATACCTTCAGCAGCTTTTGTCTGAGCTTCTTCTGCTACGTCTGTCCAGATTTATTCACCAAGTCCTATATTCCTTATCTTCGCTTTGGTGGCTCGTCAGCAACTGCTTAGTGCGATCGACTCTTTCTTCTTCTATAGTTCGTCAGCCAGTGTTCAATAAGCCCAACCGCTCGCTTTGACTGTCTGCCAGGAACTCCTTAGTCAGCTCAACTGCTCGCTTTTATTGTCTGCCAGCAACTGACTGTCTCCTCGTCATTCAATTCATTGTCTACCTCTGCTGGTCGATCGTGGCAGCATCGCTGTTAGCTAGTTATACTCATGTTTTCGTTAACATGTTGACACCGCTCATTAGTGTTGACATACTCTGCTACTCATGCTCTCGTCGCCATTTTGATACCGCTCAGTGATTTTCTGAAACATACGCATCGTGTTGCTGGGTCACCCTGGTCTCCCATCGAAGTACTCGCGGTCCCGTTGGCGCTTAATCAAATGTTGCTAATTGTTGGTGGGTTCTCTGTTTCGCTGTATGCTGTTCTTGTTGTTGCTTATTTTTGTCGCATTGACCGTTGCTCACGCCACATATATATAAATGATGGTAAACTTTCAAAACTTTGCTCAAAACATATACAGCTGCGGTCAAAACGATATATAGTTATGATAGTTATTTTATATTAGCTGCGTTTCTTTCGCCTAAATATTATCGCGAGAACAAATTTTCTCAAAGGAACGACAAGAAAAACGACTCGTATAGGGCACTACCGTTGCAGTCAAAATTAAATTCAAACAAGCAATCATGATACAATAACTATTAGGTGTCATGAGAACGTGTGTCGTTCAAAACGGTTGTGAACTGTTATGGTAGCGATACCTTAGTGATCGAGGTTTTTCTCTGAATGTGTTTTACTATAAACTTCAGAAAAATTTTAAATTATATAATTTAAGCATATTATATAATTTAAGCATATAATATTATGCAATTATATAAATAATTTAAGTGCAATTGTTGGCTCCGCTGAATGCATCCAATGTGTGTAACACACGTGGTTTGTTTTGTTGTCTTTTGTTTAACACTCGATGGTCGCAGCTCGTGAGAAAAAAGGTAGCTGTCATGGCTACCTAATAGTCATTGTATCAAACCAACAAATAATTCAAAAAATGAAATTACAGCTCATAAAAATATACAGATGCGGCACCTGTGTTTCAAATTTTTTAAAGGCTATATCACAATTTTATATGGATAGCAAAAATAATCCTATTTGTTATTACAATAAGGATATACAATGTATTCATCATTTCTGTGAAATTCGATTAAATGATTTGTTTATTTAACTATTCATTTATGTTGGCTGCTTACTTTACCTTTTTTTTTTAAAATTATGTATACTATACTATGTATACTATACTATGTATACTATACTATGTATACCATACTATACTATGTATAATATATGTAAACTATGTATACTATACAAAATTTAAAAAAAACACAGAAAGTAAGCAGCCAACATAAATGAATAGTTAAATAAACAAATCATTTAATCGAAATTCACAGAAATGATGAATACATTGTATACCCTTATTGATGTTAAATTGAGTTATTTTAAGCTAAAGTGGTTGTTAGTATGCCTTTCAGTTTGCGTTGTGATGAGGCAAAACATGGTCCCAGTTTTGCCGCACATGCTAAACACAACAACATGATACCATTCCTAAACACATAAGAAGACGCAACAATAACACATTAACTACAAATAAAAATTAGTCAGAAACAATTCGCTTCAAAATAATCCAGATTATTTTTTTTACATGCAAAGCAAAAACAAAAATAATAATAAAGAAGAGCCACCAGCACCCTCCTAGGCATCCAAAGAGGAAGATGCTCATCATTCAGATGAGCCAGTGATATTGAGCTGGAACATGAATGCGACTTAAAAATTTTTCGTTGTTGTTGTAGACTGAGGTATCGATCTAAATATTTTCCACGTATAATTTACACTACTTATTCGACAGTTTAACCAAATGAAGCCTATCAAGACGAGATTTGAATTAAACTAATTTACCCATTTAATAAGGAAACAAAGCAACTTAAGTTATTTCTAAATAACCGGGGAAAATCTTTTGGAAAATTTATTTTTTCATGAACGAAGAAAGATTCTTGTGAAAATGATTGCTTCAAAATCTTGGGTTAGCTTTACAACTCAAGGCTAAACTTTGGTTATGGTTTCATTTAAAATAATAAATGATTTAAAAACCACAGTAACCCCAATGTCTGCACTTGACCAGGTTCAAATAAATAATGAAGATATATACTTAAAATGGCAGATAGATAGCTTTTTACAAATTGGGCGACATTAGCCAGCGTACGAAAAGCAGTGTTAAGTAAATATTTCGAACAGATTTTTTTAAACCGACTTCACTATCAAGTTTGGGAGCATTGATAGGTTGTACGACATGGTAATAAAATTTAGCAACAAAAGTAAATAGAAGATACTTTAAATAAATTTCAATAAAACTTGGAAATATACGACACGTTAAAAAACTTAAGGGCAGGTTCTCATCTAGAGGTACACAAACACGGTGATATTCTTGTTTTTTCATAAAAGGAAGTAAATGAACATCTTGAGTTTTTTCAGATATTTATTGATTCTAAAAGTGCGGGAAAATATTTGTTGGTACATAAAAGTGTAGTGTAAAATGTCAATATGCGGTACGTTGAGAGAAATAAAGGCAAAACCCTGCAAAAACTTACTACCTGTGCTTAGGCCGAAACCCTAAAGATTAATGAAAGTAGTAGATTTATTTACTGCTTTATCGACTCGTTCCAGTATCGATTCTCGATACACGAACGGGTCGCTCGATCGGCTTCTCCGATGAGTGCTTGTGGTGGTTGCTTTTATTATTTTAATTGATTATTATTGATTATTTGAGTTATTCACTAATTTATTATCCACCACGTGAGTTAACTTTCATAAAATCCGACGGTGTAAATTTTTTATCATCTGAAGCAACCATCTTTATATACATCCAACTTTATTCTTCACCTATTGAAGAAACGTAAGAATTAAGAAAGCTATTTATTGACAAGTTTCTAAATACTTACCTGTGTGTTGTTCTTATTGTCTTCTCTTTCTTATTGCTCACGAATTGCCCGAAATTTATATGCCTGATTCCGACTGCTTAAAGCTCAAAACCAGCGCTCTTGGGTGAGTTGAACGTTCACCGGAACAATCCAGATAGCGATTCGTTTATGGTCCTTAGGAGCCGTTCTGTTTAAGGTTTTTGAGTCCACCATAGGGATGTGCAAGTTGAAGTCGAAATAAGTCAAAAGTCGACTTTTACTTAATAATTTTCGACTTTTGGCAATCGAATTTCTGATATTGAAAAAAGTCGACTTTTACTTTAGACTTTTTCATTTTGTGCGAAACAAAAACCTTAACGCTAATCTGAGAACTGTCTTCTTTAAACTAATAAACGAAATAGCTGTTTAACAACAAATAAAGCTGCGTTGGCAACTCTTGATTCGATAAATGTAAAATAGTGGTCAGCAAAATTAAAAAAAAAAGATACTTTAAGTGGAAGTGTGACAAAGCAATTGCGTATCATCTGATTACGTTACACGCGTAACAAAATGTTTTTATGAAATTGTCATTGTTTGAAAAGCAGGTGACAATTTTTATCAAAATTTATTATTTTTGAGCTTCAAATTTTGTTTTGAAAAAAAAAAACATTACAACAAACACACAGAAATATCAAGAGTACTGGGTAACAAATTTATATTCACAATATTTAAGCTACGCTCAAATTGATTATTTTTTTATTATGGAAAACAGAGAAATGTTCCGCTTTAAGTCAAATTGTCAAGAATTTAATACGAGTGCTTGCCATTGAAATCAGAAAAAAAATTTACAATATTTGAATTGGTAAAACCATACGCTTCTTTATCTAATAATCAAGAATCCGATAATCAAGAATCCGATAACAGTGATGGATACGATAAAACAAACATGGACTCTAAAACTGATGAAATTGAAGGGATACCCACTCCGCTGCGCCTTGATCTAGCTCGCCCAGCTGTTGATCGAAAACTTAATAAAAATATGCTTGTTGTCTGGAAATGCATGCAAACTGAATTTCCTTTTGCTTGGGCCGTTGCAAAAAATATTTATTAATTGTTGCAACTTCGGTGCTATCCGAAAGGTTATTTTATCATACTGGTCTCATAGCGAACCACTTGCGAAATAGGCTTTCGCCAGAACATCTTAACATTTTGATTTTCCTACGTTTAGTTGGTTCCCTTAATAGTGTATTCACATGGGCACAAATATATTGAGCCCTAACCGCCGAATTAACGTAAGCGCCACTTTTTCGAAACTAATTTTTAAATGGCACTCGATAGTATGACAACGAAGTCGTCAAGTCCAAAAATTTCACATCTCTACGTTAAACTGTTCTAAAGTTATATCTAACACAAAAATAAAATTTACATGTACCGCTTAAGCAAAAAAAAAAAAAAAAACAAAGAAAATGCTTCTCTTGTAAAATTTAATTTATAAGGCTTTCGTTAATTCGGCGGTTGGTGCTTGATATTCAGTCCAATTATGAATAATTTTTCCTGGGGAACCGGAAAAGGGAGTTTTCATTTTTAAGATAGCAAATAGAGACATCACATTTTTTTTACTTTCATAAATATTGACGGTTAATAAAGAAATTTGCATTAAAAATTTCCAAAATGTTCTTAAACTTTATTTTGAAAATTAACTCTCCCTTTTCCGACTATCCGGGAAAAAAATTATTCATAAGTCTGATTATCTATATAAGAACTAAGATTGCGATATTTTGTTTTTTTTTTTATTTTATCTTTTATGTACTTAAGTATAATTTTTTTGTTTATTTTTTAACAATAAAACACATTTTTCATATTGAATCATTTGCTTCTTAACTGCCCTACAAAAGCGGTACAGAAATATTTTAAAAAAAGTCGAAAAAAGTTGAAAAGTCGACTTCCATAGGTTCAAAAAATCGATGAGTCGACTTTTACATTTCAACGGTTGAAAAAGTCGAAGTCTACTTTTGCTGGCAGTTGCACGTCCCTAGTCCACCAAAGGAAGAAATTTGGAAGACATCTTACCTGAAGCAAACTAACACGAAGATTTACATATACTTACCAGCGTTCAGCAAAAAAGGTTAGTTGATAAATTTTTTGTTGTCTCTAAAAAAGTGTAAGTGCAATTGCTGAAAACAAAGTTAATGTTTAAAAACGATTAACTTTTAAAGAAAAAGTGTGATAGTGTGCGATTTATATGGCAAACCATATTTTAAAACTAAAAGAAAAAAAATAATTATAATTTTTAACAAAGTGCGCCATTTGCTTTACTTTCGTCGCGAAGTAGCACGAAGTGCGAAATTTTAATTCGATTCCAAATGAGTTTAATAATTTTTAAACACCTTTTTCGGTACAAGTTCTTTGAGTTAAAATTAGTAATTTACGAAAGTGACAGAAATTTTGTAGTAAATATAATTGTTTTTTTAATAACATTTTTGTTTGCCGCAGTTTATCAAAGCGAAAGAAAGATTCACACACACACACACACACACACACTCAAGCGACCAATTCGTTTCGCGGATTTTTGGCCACTTTTTAGTTGTTTTTTTTTTTGGAAAAATATTTGTGTCCGTCCGGCACTATTAGTTTTCTACATCCATATTAGGAAACTCGCAAAAAAGTACAAGGATTTTATTGCTATTTGTTTGATTTATTTTTATAATTTGAAGATTAAACGAAAAATAAAGAGACACATAAGCACACTAGTTTATTTGGCCGGGTTTGTTTGCCTGCCAATACATCGTTCGTCGCGTTATATTATTTGATTATTGATAAATCACTATAATGTCATTTTATATTATATTATTTGTATTTTTTAAACAATAAATTTTCAGAATTTAGTTAAAACAAATAAAAACAAGGGACACGAACGGTGCAACTTAAGTCGAGCAGGTGGTCGACTTCGAAAATGAGTTGCCAGTGCGACGAAAAAATTATTGCACTGTGGTGATTTTATTTGTTGAACATTTGTTGGGGAATTTAACGATTTTAAGCTAAAATCAATATTGTTAACACCAAGTCGTCGGCAGTAAATATTTTTGATGATTTTTTTCTCGGGTTTTTTAATTTTTATAAAACTTTTTTTTGCATAGATAACAATTTTTTTTCTCGCGTGGTTTGGATTGAAGATTTTTATTGGATATAACAGTTTTGAATATCTGTAATAAAAAAAGAGTATCTATGTATAAGGAACTAAAAAAAAATATTTTAAGAAGTTTTTAACTTCAAATTCAAAATTTTTAAGTTTCTACGAATTAAAGACTAATTAAAAAAAATTGCTATTTTTACGCTGTTGTTTTTGGGGATTTTGAATCTCTTTATATTTATATAAAAATAAAACCACCTGTAATTCTTGGTGCAGTGTCCACGTATTCGAAACGAAAGAAAAAATAATTGTAATAAATTTTTAGCTAGCGGAAGTTTTTACTCATTAGAAACAAAGGAATAATATTTTAAGCATTTTTGAGCTTGAATTTTGTTCACAAACGGAAGTTTCTACTTATTAGAAACAAACTAAAAATTTTTTGAAGCAGCTTTAGCTTAAATTTCCTTTTCTGGTTTTTGATATGTTGCGTTTTCAGCAAGTTATAAAAAAAAACCAATTTTCGGTGCAAAGTTTGTATTCATTTATTATACAAATTTGAGAACAATTTTATAAGTTTTCATTCGTTTTCGGTTTTTTCCAAAGTTTTTTGTTCGGACAAAGAAATCATGGCTAACAGGCCTGTTACACAGGACTGTGACAGAGAAAGTGCGAAAAAATACATGCACTGTTCGAATGATTCGAAAAATTTTGAACTTTCATGCTAGAAGCAAGAGGTGCTACACATGATCGTGAAAGTTCATTAAAAAATTCCATCGAATGCGAAGGTTCTCGCTGCTATTGCAGTTTGCGTGTGAATCACTTTTTGTTTTTTTTTTTGCTTTTAATTGTAAACAAGCCATTAGTGTTGCTTCCTGTACGAAATCGACGAAAACCCGATATATAAACTGATATCCCTCTTTTTGGCATACACTGCCCGCTGCTGTCAAAATCCACTGGGTCTGAAATTTCGTTGCAAGTAGCAATAAAAGTGGCATGAAAGTGAATCCAGTGTGAGTGTGTTTGTAAAATAGTATGAATGTATTGAGTTTTTCGATCTACAGAGCCAGTATACTGGCCTGTGTAGCATGCCTGTAAGATGAACTCTTTCCTGAGGCATACCGATACTATTTTCGATCTTAAAAAATATTTGAATGCTATTTCTCAAAATGAGCACACAATTTTTGCTCTGAGAATTCAAGAGGATGAATTAAAATCTCAGTGGGCAAAGTCAAAGGCGTCCTACGAATCCTGCCTTCAAAAAATTAGCGTCAACGAGTAACGACTATGATGAAAATATTTCCGTCATGAAAATTAAATATAGCGCATGTTATCAAACATACGTTCGTTGCCTCGCAGCAATGAATTACAATTTTTTTCGAATTTTATATTCTAAGAGGTCTCAAAAGTTGCATTGGGTGGTCAGGATCTCCCTTTAGATTCGAATATCCTTCACACAGGACCTTTTGGGTAAAAACCAAAAATAGCATCTTGTTTGCCAAAATATTGTTAGTTTAAGTTCATTTTTACTTTAGCTTTAACACATATGTAGTTTTTCTGCCAAAATTCAAAGCATTTTGAGATCGTGATTTTTTAATTTTTTTCTCAAAAAAAACAGCTTAGTCCTTGCGGGAGAGGAAGACATCCTTATTTTTTCCGAAAATATGAATAATCGGCTGACATCTGTTGAGAAACTTTTTCATCTCAATCAGAAGACCCGTGGAGAGGCAAAGAAGATTGTGCAAAAATCTCCTTCGACACATGAAGGATTTGCAACAGCCTGGCAAAACTTAACTGATCGCTACGAAAACAAGCGAATTTTGGTGAACAGCCAAGTAAAGGTTTTATTTAATCTGCTGGCTGTTGCAAACGAGTCTGGAAGTGCCATCAAGAAACTACAAAGGAATATAAATAACTGTATATCAACTCTTTCGATGCACAAGATGGATATAAGCAATTGGGATGCGACATTTACCTACTTATGCCAGAAGCGATATTTACGAGGTTGCCAGAAACTACGCTCTCCTTATGGGAACAATCGATTGAGACAAGGCGAAAATCGCCAAATGAGCCAACTTTGAAAAGTTTCTAACTAGTCGTTTTAAGACATTAGAAACGGTGTGTGACTTTAGAAGCGCGGAGCCAAAAGGGCAAAAACCAAGCGCACCTTCACCAAATATGAAGAGAGTCAGCACATAGCAGCCAAATGTGACGAACAGTAATTGCAAGCTGTGTGAAAATCAGCAACATTAAACTTCTACCCAAAGTTTCTGGTTATGAGCATAAATGACAGGTAGTCAGCTGTGAGGCGTTTGCATTCGTGCCTCACAGGCAACAACTCTAAGAATTTTAAAAGCGGGTACAACTTCTCTTTGTGTAGACAACGGCATCACTCGTTCTTACACAAATATTTCAAGCTGAAAATATTCATCAAAATGCGGGAGGTCCAAGCACGAGTGCAATATTGTCCACTCAACCAGGAGCAGTACAATCTCAGGAAACTGCAAGCACTAGCCGTAACGTTCAATCGTGCTTTGCCTCAAGCAGTAAAGGTTTTTTGCTGGGAACTGCGATGATTAATATTTGCCATCGAGGATCTATCTTTTCAGCCAGATCACTTATTGATTCTGGCTCCGCAGGCTCGTCCACTTGCACCCAAGTCTTAAGACTTAATAATGTGGTATCTGCTATAGTGCAAATGGCATGCACGCTGGTAATAGGATCACCTATTGATCCCACAGCTAAATTGAACACACGTCCGCTGATACTTCCCAAGATCATGGGCAATCTTCCTACTTGTTCAGTCGATTCGTTGGTGCAGCAAGCTTTTCCGGAGCTTGCACTAGCCAATAAGCGTTTTTATTGCAGCGATAAAGTTGATGTGCTACTAGGTGGGGATTTATACCCACAAATTCTTCTGGATGGTATCCGTTGAAATGTTCTTGGGTCACTAATTGCTCAAGAGACCATCTTCAGCTGGACTTTAACTGGCTCCATCCCAACCACATCTCAAAAACCTTCCTCTTCTGCTGTTGTGTCGTATTTTATTGAAATTTCACTTGACCGGCAGTTAGCATCCTGTTGGGAGCTTGAGGAGGTACCGCAAAAGACCGTGTCCAATCTCACAGACAAATTTGTGAGGACGATTATGTCAAAACAACCAGGCGTAACTCCGATGGTGGCCTTGCCCTTCAAGGAAAATTTTCAACAAAACATCCACTTAGGTGATTCACGCTATATTGCGGTACGTCAATTCTTGCGCAATGAAGTGAGATTGAGCAAAATTATAGCCTCCAAAAAGGAATACGATGGTGTACTAAAGGAATACCTTGTGTTGTGCCACATGAGAGAAGTGTCTTCTGCTCTGGTTCAGCGACCATCGCACAGTGGGGTATTCACCCATGAAAGATGATATCAATTCAATTAGGAGGCAGAGGAAACTTTTGACATTATTTTTAGTTACAATGGGTCCAAATAAGAAAAACACCATAATTAGTTGATATCCTTCAGTGGATTTTTTTTTTTACTTAAAAACAAGTCTTTCTGACCTACAAATAAGATAATTTTTTTTTATTTTTTTTTTATAACTTTTATTCACTGCTGCTTGTTAAGTCTTTCTCATTTTTGTCAAAAAAATCGACATCACTACTTTCACCTATATTTTCATCATTGTCTTCATCGGATTTTTCCGTATCTTCAGCGTTGTCTTAATTTGTTGGTGGTACAAGCAAATTAACAGCCATTTGTGGCAACTTTTACAACTTCTTTTCCGGTAATTTCCTTTTGCTTGAAATGATTGGGTCTGAAGTAATTAAGAACCTATTTAAAATATTTTCAAGGGTTTTTTCTGCTTATTTCTCTTGAAAAATGCTCTCTGAAAGATTTGAAGATTTATTGATTCCTGCGCCTCTTCAGAAAGTTGACCAATCAGCAATGAAGCATATTTTATGATTTCAGGGCCATGAATTAAGATTTTATGCACAGTTGGTGGCATATTTTACCATGAGTATTTTTGTACAAAATATCTTGCTGTATTAAGCGCATAGTCTCGACATTTTTCGATGTTTACTTCGTGTCCGCATGAAATTACAATTAAAATAATATGCATTCTCTTAATAAGCTCTACATCAATCTGGGTCATAGATACTGTTATTTTTGCATTTTCAAAAAAACGTCGAGCAGTATTGCCGTCATTCGAACTTCCAAGCCCTGGCTTTGGTTTATCAATAACTAAACCAAGTTTTATTCTTAATTAAATTCGAATTCTCGGCTTGTTTGCTGATACAACCTGCTTCTCTGCTTCCTCTCTTATCAGCCATTTTTTGTAGCTTATCAGTGACAAGAACTCAAAAAATCGTATCCGACCATGTAGTGTTGATAAACCAAATTGGAGGTTTTCGACTTTTGAATTCTTTAATAGTACCTTCACATAAATAGCACCTCTGTGTAGGCGTTGTTTCAGTGAGTGCGTTGCATACCTTACCGTCTACCATGGTTAACATAAGGTTGTGGCTTACCTTGATTAATCTCTAACTACATTGTGCAGCAGACTTGCTGAGGCCACTGATTTGTGCTGCTACTCTATTTTTTTGACACATCTACTGTTTGTTTAATAAACTCCATGCGAAGTGGGCTACAAAATCTTGTTGAAGAAGGTCGCGAATTTTGCCTAATAGCTTTAGATCCACAAACTAATTTGATTGGAACCATGAAGGTTATAAATATCGATGCATCATTTGCATCCGGACCGTGAAAAGCTTGCTTGTAGATGCTATTGCCCGAACTTCCGTCGAAACTCCACTTCAAAAATAAACAAAAATTAGATAATTCATTATTCTTCAAAGAATCTATAACTGGCTTTTGCAATATAAGCAAACGCTGGATTGTTAAATTTAGCAAAGCTTGTAAGTTTACATCGCAAAAAGTTTCAGAAATTGTTCTAAATTCTCGGGAAGGATAACAATCTTTTTTTGCACTATTTAAAGTAAGATTTTTATATTTTTCATACGATTTCCTATATTTAATTGCCCTTTCAGGTGAAGTTGTCAATTCGTGTAACAATTTTGATGCTTCAATGAGACCTTCAGCACGCAAACTCATTTTTGTGGCATACGTAAAGCTGATAATGGAGTTGAATCTCTTAACTCTTTACATTTCGCTCTTTTAGTTCTCTAGAAAAAATCTTCAAAGTATAGTTCCTTTCGCCCGCGTTTCTTAGAATTAGAAATGGAGAATGCTATTTATGAAGCAAACCAATCGCAATTTGAATTAAGAAATCTTTCTTCAGTTCTATGTGACCTTGTCCACTGCATCTTAAATGCGAAAATAAACTGATTAATTATTTCATCAAAATCATTCATATATCCCTCCGCAGGACGAATTCGACGCGTCATTTCATCTCTCAAGTATTTAAATTTATCGCTAAATTAGAAATGCTCAGATCTTTTCATTATATCAAATAAGTTTTGATGAGATATAAACATCGTGTTTAAAGCAGTTCCTAAAAAAGACAGTGAATTTTATGTTTATATAAATCGAACTGCACTTAAATACTCGAATACCCATTTAACACAATTGAACTTTGATTCGTGGTTTATTGTCGAGTAAAAAAAAAAAGATATTTGAAAAATTCAAAATGGCGGCTTGAAAATGGCGGATCTCGTCGACCTCTGCGCGCAAAATATCGACCTCCCGCGGACAGTGTGAGGCCTCAGGTAGTGAACTGAAATGAGAAATGTATAAAATTTATTAAAATTGATAACATTTCATATGCCTGGAACCTAACTTCAATTAAGTTTGGTAAAAAAAACCAATTTTATGGACTTTTAAAAAAAAAATTGAAATTTTTTGCTTTTTTTTACTTAGATCTCGTTTAAAAATTATAAATTAACAATTTTTTATGCCAATGTTAGGTTCCAGGCGTACAAAAAAGTATATACTTTCAAACATTCTTTGAATGAAGGAAATCGGATCAATAGAACAAGCCCTGTGCTGTCCGTTAGATTAGAAAACATGGTTCCGAGAAAAACGCGTTTAAAGTTTTTAGAAAGTTGGTACGCTCGCGTGACATGGGTACGTTTGACACGCTCTAGCTCGAGAAATACGCGTCGTATTGAAATATCCCTTGGCACAAACATTCTACATATATGTAACTTTCATTTTATGTAAAAAAAATGGATTTTTTCAAAAAAATCCAGGAGAACCTTCCCTTAAAAAAAGAAATAAATTACATAAAATATGGAAAATCAGACCATCTCCTGAAAACTGGGAATCTTTTCGCTTGGCTAGAAATGAAGCTGTTCTGTTAAGACAGTTCTGTTAGTAGTTCTGTTGTAACCAATACACGATTTTTTTCTGAGAAACTAGATTTATCCCTTAATTCGAAAACGTTGTGGAACCACATAAAAAGACTTGGGTTATGTAATAAAAATCGTAATGAATGCAATGAAGATCCTGAGATTCTAAATAATTTTTTTGTTGACATTTTTCTACCTCCAATGATACCTCAACGCTTTCCTGTAACAACCTGACTATACCACAGTCTTTTAAGTTTAAAACGGTTAGTGAAATTGATGTTACAAACTGTGTTATGCAGATAAAATCAAATGCAGTTGCAGAAGATGGCATTCCCATCAAATTCTTTAAACTTTTACTACCTCACATAATAACTTCTCTTACGCACATTATAAATCATTGCTTTATAACATCCTCCTTTCCCGACATGTGAAAAATTGCCATCGTTACACCTGTAGCTAAAAAGCAAAATCCATCTGGTGCGAATGATTATAGGCCTATAAGTATACTGTCACCATTTTCAAAGGTATGTGAAAAACTTATGGCTCAACAAATTAGCAAATATCTTTCTGAGAAAAAACTGCTATCCCGCTATCAGTCTGGTTTTAGGGCAGGGCATGGGTGTTATGATGCCGAATATGATGCCGGTTCTATGACTTTACTCGGCTTACTTGATTTTTCCAAGGCCTTTGATAAAGTCAATCATAGTTATTTGTGTCAAAAGCTTAGGTATCTTTTTGTGTTCTGTGATAGTGCTGTTAATCGAATGTCTAGTTATTTGTGTTATAGAATGCAAAGAGTTAAGGTTGGTCAGGTATCCTCGTCATACAAATTAGTAGAAAGTGGTGTTCCACAAAGCTCTATACTAGGTCCTCTGTTATTTTCAATTTTTATAAACGACATCTTTATTGTTTGCCGGAATGCATCTGTTCATGCTTATGCAGATGATATCCAGCTTTATCTTTTGCGACGAACTGGGCTTCTTGATGATCTGTGTTTTAGGTTAAATGAGGATCTCAGTAGCATCAATGAGTGGGCCAAAAGTAATGGCCTTCAACTAAACGCTGCCAAAGCGTATGTTCTTCCTATATGTAAAAGTAAAACTTGTGTCGTTGATGTCCCTGATCTATTTATTGGCAATAGCAAACTGACTGTGGTGTCGAAAGTAGTAAACCTAGGTTTCTACAGGGTCCGCCATCTTACTTTTTTTCAACTAGTGCTTATTTCGTGAATGGTAACACTTAGCTCATGTCTGATTTGACAGATAATGCGTTTTCGCTTCGCTAAGTGGGTCTGCGATCGACTTACAGAAGATGCCGATTTTGACAAAAAAATCATCTTTTCAGATCAAGCTCATTTTGATCTTGGCGGGTATGTAAACAAGCAAAATTGTCGCATTTGGGGCACAGAAAACCCGCACGCATACATTGAAAAGCCGCTGCACCCAAAACGAGTCACTGTTTGGTGCGGATTTTGGTCCAGAGGCATAATTGGGCCATTTTTCTTCGAAAATGAGCAAGGAGTGGCCGTTACAGTTAATGGCGATTGTTATCGGGCCATGTTGAACGAATTTTTGTTCACAAAAGTTGAAGAGGAGGATATTGGCAACATTTGATTTCAACAGGACGGCGCTACGTGCAACACAGCCGAAGCTACACTCGATGTTTTGTGCCCTGTTTTTGATGATCGCATTATCAGCTGCAGAGCTGATGTCGTTTGGCCACCTCGGAGCTGCGATTTGACACCGTTGGACTATTATTTGTGAGGTACCCTCAAAGATAAGTGTTACGCCGACAAACCAGAGACAATAGACGCTTTAAAGGACAATATTCGTGAAGCCATTGGTGAAATACAGCTGCACACAATCAATAATGTGCTTAAAAATTGGACCGATCGTGTAGGCTACTGCATGGCCAGCCGAGGCAGCCATTTGAATGAAATTATTTTTCATTATTAACCGGAAGGATTGTACTTTCAAATAAAAAAAAAATTGAGAAAATATTTAGTAATTTTTTTATAGAATTTTCAAAAAAAAAAAGAGTGATTTGGCGGACCCTTTACATTAATGCTTCTTTGTCCTGTGTAGACCATGTTAATAGTATAGTCCAAAAGTTTCCAAGTATGTCCAACGAAACTTAAGAATGTCTGCTAGTGTCACTCCTACTGAAATTAAACGTAGATTAGTCATACAGCTAATTTTACCAATCATTTCTTATTCAGACATAGTTTATAGTAAACTTGGCGCATCTTCCCAGTTAAAAATTGAAATTGCATTTAATTACGCCACGCGCTATGTGTATGGTCTTCGAAAATACGATCGTTTGTCTCGTTTCCGAAATGCAATACTTGGATGCGACATAACTGCTTACCTAAATGCTACAGACTGTATTTACCTGCACAAACTAATCCATTGGAAAACTCCTTGCTATCTGCATGAAAAACTTCAGTTTTGTAAGTCAAGTAGAAGCCATGTTCTGATAGTTCCGAGGCACAACTCATTAAACTCTTCCCACCTGTTTTTCATTAACGCCATTAGGTTGTGGAATGCTTTGCCACGATGGCTTAGGGAGGTCACTGGGAGAGGTCCTTTTAGGCAATCTATATTTTCATTTTTCTCTACTCAATAGCTTTTCACTTCCTTACTTCTCTATGTTATATATTCTTTATCTATTCTTTGTATTGGAAACTTTCTTCAATCTTAACTTAACTTTAATTCTTTTTATTTTTTATATGCTTTAAAATAAAAAAGTAGCACAAAGCCAACATTGTTTAAAAAATAAGGTTATTATTTTTGATTCTGCTTTAAACAGTTGTTATTATTCTTCATTTTTAGTTTTTAACTTTAATTTCAAATTTTTAATATAAAATTATTCATCTTCATTTTAATTTCAATTTTAATATTAATTTTATTTTTAATTAAATTTAATGTAAATTAATTATATTTATGCATTTATGTTGTACTATAAAAGAGCATAGCTCTTATTGTACTTATGATTACTTAAATAAATAAATAAATAAAAAAAATATGCAACAATAAGTTTCTGGCAAGGTTCAAATGGTTCGAAAGACAAATAATACACGATACTTTAAAAACATTTTTTTTGGAAGTTTATTCGTCTTTTATTTTTTTTAATATTAAAAAGAATATGTATTTCATATTGTAAGAGAATAGATCAATATCAATTGCGACAGAATATTCAAAAGTATTAATATTACATGGGTTTCATTTAAACAGTGAATACATTACAAAAATAGTTAATTTTTTAAGTTAGTTGTACAGCCTATACCGCACACCAACTTCGACAGCTTAAGAGGAATAACAAAACAAAAAGATATAAATAAAATTGCATTGCATTACATTGTTGGTGGGTGCCTGCACTTGCTTGTTTTGATTATAGCGACTGGAGTTCTCTTACATAAAGCTTAATAAATTCTGAAGAGGCAAACCAAATTTTAAACATTTATTTTGAGCAGTCTTTACTTAAAGAAAATCATAATTACATGAAAATGGTGCACAAAAGAAAACACTTTAACACCACTTGAATAAAAAAAACATAATTTTTTGATACATTTTTTAATCAACAAAAAATAATTTTTTTAAAAATTTACTCAAAAAAATGTGTATGCAACAAGAACCACAATTACAAGAAGTTGAAGGTTCCATTAAAAAACTTTTCACAAATATCTTTTTTTTAATAAAATTGTATTTTAAAAAACTCAAAAATTTCACTGCATGCGAACGAAGGCAAAAAATTTTGATTTTTAACCGCGATAGCTTTTCAACCATGTCAGATGAATAATTTTTATTGCTAGTGACGCAACATTTTATTTTCTTTAAACTGGTATCAAAAGAAAGTTGGTATCTCAAAAAACTTTTTGCCAGAAAAGCGCATACAATATCCATTGTGCAGCGTCAGGTTACTACCTACCTCATAACGCCATCGTGAAGCCTGTCAGCACCACCACAAAAATTTGTGTGTCTTCAATGCGTCCTGCATGCAGTGCCAGTTCTGCAGAGTGATTTAACTTTGCTTATACTGAAGTGGAAGTTTTTTCAATTTGTGTTTAATGGCGACATTGAGAAGATGTACCGCCAGATATTCGTAAATGAGAACCATCAGCGATTCCAGCGAATTATCTTTCGCGATTCTCCAGAAAATCAGCTACAGGATTTTCAACTTAAAACCGTCATTTTTGGTGTCAACTGTGCTCCGTTTCAAGTCATTATAACACTTTTGCAGCTTGCCGATGATGTGGAAAGCAGCTTGCTACTAGCGTCAAAAATCTTGCGTCCCCATATGTACGTAGATAACGCAATAGCGGGAGGTCATGACCTGGAGTCAGCAGTGCAATCTCGTGAAGAGTTAGAAAAAGCGGCCGAATCAGCAGGTTTTTCATCACGAAAATGGACAGCCAATTCAGGTGACGTACTGCAAGGAATTACGAAGATTCATCGCCTGCGTGAAGATTTTCTCGCACTGGAGGATACAAGCAACGTTAAGACGCTAGCTATAAAGTGGAATGCCAGGTCTGACCATTTTTATTTTAATGCGCGTCCACTCGACCAAGAGGGCAGCTTTTCGAAAAGAGAAGTGCTGTTGGCGATAGCAAATCTCCTCGATCCCGCTGGATGGTTGCCCCCGGTTGTAGTCATAGCCAAAATATTGATGCATTGGTTGGGATGATCAATGGACCCCTTCTACTTTGCAACGTTGGCAAGCGTTTCTAGAGAATTATCCGCATATCAGCCACGTGCGGATTCCACGATGGGTTGATTTCTCTGCAGAAGGCGATGAGCAGTTCCACGGGTTGTGGGATGCTTTAGAGAAAGCATATGGTGCCGTTGCTTATATTCGTATTAAGCGTTTGGGAAAAGTAAGCGTCCATCTCCTTGTAGCGAAAACGAGAGCAGCACCAGTCAAAATAGTCTCGTTGCCCAGGCTCGAGTTGTGCGACGCACTTCTGTTGGCAGAAAAAGTTGAAGAATTTCTACAAACGTTAGAAACCTTTAATCAGCTGTTTTTGTGGACAGATTCAACTATTGTGCTAGCGTGGCTGCGAAAACAACCTTGTACCTGGAATACTTTTGTTGCTAATAGAGAAAATCAGTGAGAAAGTGGGTACAAAGAATTGGAGTCATGTGGACTCAGCGGATAGTCCCGCAGATCTGGCCAGCAGAGGACTAGAACCGCAGCACTTGAGAGATAGTTCTTTGTGGTGGCATGATCCCTTATGGCTAAAGCACGAAACCAGTTCATGGCCAAATCGAACTAACGAGTTTGATATAGCGTTGGAATCAAAAACGATCAAAGCTCATGTGGCCTGTGCTCAATACATAGGCGTTTTTCGTCATTACCTCGAGCCTTGCGAGTTCTATCGTACATATTACGATTCTTTCACTGAACTCACAGGGCACATAAAATTAGTTTCTGTTCTAAGTTCGTTGCAATATCGCAGCAAGAAATAAAAGAAACCACCAGAAGACTTGTTATTGAAAGCCAAAAGTTGGGGTATCCATCAGAGTATGCCTAGTTATTTTAAAAATATTTGATTGACTCAAAAAGTTCGATTTTAAATTTGAACCAGTTTCTTGATAACCACAAGGTACTTAGAGTGGGCGGCCGGTCAGCTGAGACCGAACACATTTCTTATGATGAACGGCATTCAGTTATTTCACCATATGATTGCCAAGTCTCTAAGTTACTAGTAATCTTCACCCATGACGTCTCAATTCATGGTGGGAACAAGCTTGTACTTCGACTAATTCGGATGCAATATTGGATTCCCAGAGTGAAAAATATGATAAAGTTAATCATAAATAATTGTAAGGTCTGTGTTATCGACCGCAAACGGTTCCAGGCGCAAATACGGGCTTCCTTCCTACCCCCAGAGCGAACTAAATTATCTCGCCCATGTGCTACCACTGGGGTAGACTTTACTGGTCCATATGGCATAAAAAATTATACGGGACGTGCGTGTCTTATAACCAAGGGCTATATCTGTGTCTTTGTCTGCTTTGCTACGAAAGCAATTCATTAAGAGGCTACTAGTGATCTCAGCATTGTTCCTTTTCTGGCAGCATTCTCGAGATTCGTATCACGTAGAGGATGTCCGGAGAAAATTTATTTCGACAACGAAACCAACGTTTTTGGTGCCTCCTGTGCCTTTAAAGAAGATTTTAAAGACTTTTTAATGACTCCAAAGATAAGGTAGTGTCAAAAATTGCTCACCAACATTTAGCTTGGCACTTTATTCCGGCAGGTGCTCCCCATATGGGAGGTTTGTAAGAAGCAGGTGTAAAAAGCTTCAAATTACACATTAAAAAGGTAGCATCAGACCTAAAATATACATTTGAGGAGATCTCAACCTATCGCGTATCGAAACATGCTTGAAATCGTGCCCTCTCAGCTCTTTGTCATCTGATCCTCGTGATCTAGCGCCTTTGACTCCAGCGCACTTCTTGGTAGGTAGACTTCTACTGGCACCAATTGAACCAGATATTACTGAGAGCCCAATGTCAATTATAAATCGTTGGCGGAAATTAAAGGCATTGAATCAAAAGTTCTGCCAAATGTGGAAAATGGATTATTTAAAGGAACTTCACAAAAGATATAAGTGGAAATCCTTGCGTGTAGACTTGAAAATTGACGACTTAGTGGTTGTTAAAGCAGATAATGTTTCGGCCAATGAGTGGCGATTAGGACGAATAGAAAAGGTTTATTTAGGTTCCGACCTTGGTGTCCGCGTGGTCGATGTGCGCACTGAACGCGGAATTATAACGCAACCGGTGGTCAAACTTATTTTGCTACCGCCAATTTTGAAATAGATGTCTTCGTCCGTAGTCTCTTTGTGCGTGATGTCCCTGAGTAGGCTGTGTAAGAGTTATTAACGTATTAAATTTATCTTTCAGCGCAAATATGTCAAACAGTAAACCGCAGCTCGTTAGGAAGTGTTGTGTGTGCTTGGCGCGGCACCATTACGATCCTGTCCTGCCTTTCTGGACGGTAACGTCGCGGAGCAGACCAGGCTAGTGTTAATTTTCCGGCATTGCTCTAAATGCCTCTCCCCAGATCACGTCACCGACAAGTGTGCCAGCAACGGTAGATGCTACAAATGTTCAGGAGCTCACCATATTATGCTGCATCTTGGGCTGCACAAGCGTGTGGAAAAGTCGCCGAGTCCTCCAGATGCAGCCAGGCCTCGGTTGTCTCGGTCATTACGTTGGAGAAGAACAACTGCCGAACGGGAGTCTGCTGCCCGGCCACGTTTATCGGATTCAGCGGCTAGCGGAGAGATTAGACCGGCGCCTGAACGTTAAGACAGTGACGGACGGTCACCTTCTGGACTGGCTCAGATAATTAATGAGACCCAAGTCACGCGATCATTTCGCTCATAGCTGCGCGGCAGCCACAATATGATGCCTACATCGCGGCGCAACCCAGCAGAGCATCACAACCATGCTCAAGGCAAAGACGGCCAACACAACACCACTCCAATACTGGCACTCAGCGCCGGCCTTCGCTATCACCGTTGCCGACTATGCAACAGGTGATTCCGCTGCTCCCTACCGCGGTCGTCAAGGTGGTCGACAGGGGTCACATGCATCACGTTCGCGCCCTGATTGACCATTGCGCTGAGGTGTCTGTGGAGTCGCAACGCGTCGTTAGCCAGCTTGGGTTGCCAACGCGATTGGCTCGCAAGATTTTTTCCCCTAACCCTCCGAGCAAACTACGAGTCCAGCCAGTCTGTGGCAACCCAGGCCATGGTTATCAGAAACTTCGATCGTGTCACTCCAAGACGTAGCGTGGATGCGTCGATCAGGACGAGCTTTCCTACCTTGATACTTGCTGACCCTGACTTTTTCATATCGTCCTCCGTCGGCATGGTGTTAGGGATAGATGTCTACCCGCGAATTATACAGCCAGGGATTTTCTCGAGTGGTCTGGTGGGTCTCGTGACTCAAAATTCAATTTTTGGATGGCTGGTGTCATAATATTCAATAACACTCTTCAATAACACTCTTAAAGAGTTAGGTTTTGTTTGTACCTTTTGTACTAGGCTTGTGCTTAACAGTTCCAGAGACGGAACGGACATGGAACGATTCCTTTGAAGAAGGGAACTAGTTCACGGAAACATGTCCGCGGAACTATCTAGTTCCTTTGCTTATTTGAACTGTATAGACTATTTGGCTTCTCTGCTTGTTAAACTACAGAGGGAATTTGAAGCATGTCCGCGGAACTATTTAGTTCCTTTGTTTATTTGAACTGCAGAACAGTTCAATATTTTTTATTTCTATATCTTTAATTAATTAAAGAAAAACATTTCTTTAGTTTATATAAAAAATTAACTTCTATCATTTAGTAAATAATTTCAATTAGTAAATAAAGTTCATGTTGCAAATTTATAAAGGTTCTGAAAATCATTTGCAGTTGCATCTTATAGTTCATCAGCTTTAAGCATGTTCGCGGATTTATATAGTTCATCAGCTTTAAGCATGTTCGCGGAACTATATAGTTCCAGCAGTTCTCTTTATAAGAATGAAAGTAACAAGAGCATGCTCAATGTCATTTCGTGATTGTTCTGTTTCATATGTTAAAAGCAAAAATAAACAGCAATGCTGAACAATGCACACAACTGCAATGACGATATATCATTTATAATTTGTAATTTGTAAGTGCGAAAGAGATTTTGCTCAATTAACCCATTAACGCCTGACCACCGATTCCGTTGTCCGATTTTGATGAAAATTCACAAAATTAGTATTTAGGGCATTTATATTGAAGTGAGCGTTTTTTTTATCTGCCCCGCACGAGTCTGTGACCTATGGGTATTTTTCTACTCACTTAGGCATTAACGAGTTCTAAAATATTTTTTTCATTGTGAAGGTAATAGCCTGCACACATTAGCAATAAGCGAACTTTTTGTATGTTTTGTGGTGAGTTTATATATTTGAAAACCCAAGTGTGTGATTTGTGTGGTGTGTTTGTTTATTATAAAGAATTGGGGACTTCCCCATTTTTGTGTAGAGTATGTGGAATTCAGTTCAATAAAAAATTATATGCAGTTCATTGTGTGTCGTGATTGAGACAAGTTCAGTAAATCAGTGAAAAATATTACTCAGTGATTTTTAAATTTTGTGAAAATGTTTCGGCGTCGTAAAGTTCTAACTGTAACTGAATTACAAGCAGAAATAGATGGATGGACTAGTGACGAAGAAGAAAATGAAGTGGGACATAAAGCAGACAAAATAAATTTTGTTATTACTCCGCCTGATAAGGTTGATGAAATTAGTG
This sequence comes from Dichetophora obliterata, assembly GCA_963920525.1. Lineage (NCBI taxonomy): Eukaryota > Metazoa > Arthropoda > Insecta > Diptera > Sciomyzidae > Dichetophora > Dichetophora obliterata. Next base: position 125,136,917 of record OY986436.1, on the reverse strand, counting down.
ATAATGAAAATATAGATGATAATCTGCAAATACTTCACGATAAAACTCAATTTCCTAATGAAATGGCAGGCCAGTTTGAGATTGAGTACATTTATGACGATAATAATGTGAATCTGCAAGTGGTTTCTGAATTAGTGGAAACAAACAATGATCCACTGGATACAGACGATGATCCCCAACCATCTACATCGAAGTCAAAAGCTCGTGTCTCAGTGGGGAATAAACCTAAATGGAGTAAAGCGCATAATTATAAATTTGATAAACAACCCATCAACAATGAAGAGAATGCTCAAAAAGCATTGTACGAAAAAATTGGTAAGTTGCGTGGCATACCTTCGTTGCGCACAAATTCTTAGAGCTATTTTTGCTTTTCATAGGTTCGTAGACACCATTACAATTATGGGAATGCTTTATCGATGAAGAAGTAATGAATATGATCGTCAAAAGTACGAATGAGTTTGCTGGACAAAAAAATGTTTCTGATTTCGTTACTTCAATCACAGAAATAAAAACATTTTTGGGAATCTTGTTTCTTACAGGATATAATACTTTGCCAACAATCTGATCATACTGGTCAAATCAAGCATCTCTAGGATGTCAAATTGTGAAAGATGCAATGAGTCGAGATAGATTCGAACGAAAAAAAACAAAACATCCACGTTTGTGACAGTAAAAATCTTGATACAAATGATAAATTTGCTAAAATTACCCCACTAAATGATGCATTAAATAAAAAATTCATGCAATTTGGAGTATTTGCATACAACCTTTCCGTGGATGAACAGATGATTGCATGCTACGGCCGCCAATCTTTGAAAATGTTTATTAGAGGTAAACCGATACGATTTGGTTACAAATATTGGGTCCTCGCTTCTGCCGCAGGATACTGTTACTTTTATATTCCATATGCTGATGCTTCTGCCAACAATAATGCTGATTGTGGTCTTGGAGAGAATGTAGTCTTACGGTTGTTAGAAAATATATCAGATCCAACCCAACACAATGTTACATTTGATAACTTTTTTACTAGCCATAAGTTGTTGTGCATATTGACTGAAAAAGGATATTTTGCAACAGGCACCGTTCGCGACAATCGTACCAATCATGCACTATTGGATGATCTCAAATTAATGAAAAAGAAGCCTCGAGGTTCATCAGATTTTTGTTTTGACAAAAACAACAAAATAATCGCCGTTCGTTGGAATGATAATTCGGTAAATATATCTTATTCCACTTTATTACTCCAATACCGAATATTTTTTATTTAGGTGGTCACTGTGATGTCAAATTTCTTGGGTGTAGAGCCGTTGTGTGGAGCCAAAAATTTGACCGGAAAAGTCGAAAGATGGCAATTATGGAGCAACCACATCTTATTCATGAATACAATTAGCGAATGGGTGGAGTTGATTTGTTTGATAATGCTATGAACAATTATCGCATTCAAGTTCGCGGAAAGAAATGGTATTGGCCGTTATTCACTAATGCTATGGATGCTGCTATGGTGAATGCTTGGAAGCTACACTGCATCTGTCGATAACTTGAAGGTGCGCCACTCATGAGTCAACTCGAATACCGTATGAATGTCGTTGAAGCATTGATAACAATAACTGAAAATCGTTGCCGTGTTTATAGTAAAATTGTCACGAATGCGCAAATAATGTCAAAGCGGATGGATAAATTTGATCATATGATTGAAAAGATTGCTAAACATGGCCGATGTGGGCAATGTGGAGGTAAAACTGAGTATGAATGCACAAAATGCAATGCAAACTTACATCCAAAGGACTGTTTTGCTCAGTTTCATGCTGGCACCCCAAAAAATATTGAGAAAATAAAAAAATCGAAATAATAATAAATCTCTTACGTGAAATGTATTTTTGAGTATAAAACTATTTTTCTTTATGATAACTAGGTGGGTATTTAAATACCCATACAATATTATCGTACCTGTAGCCCAGAGGAATCGACCTATCCCAATGTTTCTTTTTTTATAAGACAGAGGACATCTAATGCTATAAGGCGCCAAGATGGTTTTCGGGAAGTCCACTCCCCAAATTTTTCAGACAAATTTATATTAAAACTTTTTAATTTTGTAAAATTCCAGATATTTGACCCTCTAAATTCTCCCCAAGACATTACCCTATATGCCACTCCTAATTTTTTTTAACTATTGCCACTCTTTCTCTACCTGTCTGTGAAAACAGATTTGCGATACCTCTCACAGGATTTTAGATAGAATTTTTCTAAGACAGCTCTATTTTTGGGTATTTAAATACTCATTCGTCGTTAATGGGTTAAAAAAAAGTATAGCAGTGAGAGGACTGCCGACCGAAGCGAAAACCTATATATAAAATATAAATGGAAGACGTTGTCCTGCCACGGACCGCTTTACTGCTATATAAGAATTTTCATGCTAATAGGGGGTTTCGGACTATGCTACATGTAGGATGGATTTGACAGGTCGGACAGACATGTAGGATGTGCGAAAGCTCATACTGCAGCCCGTCCTACATGTAGGATGAAATCGAAAAGTTTTGAAAGTTCCGCTCTGATCTTGTTCTGCTCTGTGCGTCCTTGTTTGTAGATTTCCTTGGTAATTGTTGTTGGCGCAGTTAGCCGGAAATTTTTTGTAGGTGTTGTGAATTCTAATCGTGTAGCTACAGTTGGCATATGAAATTAGAATTATTTTTGTTAAGAGCTTAACACATTTTTTTAAATTTTTTATATATTACTGAAACTATTTCTTTTAAGCAAAAGTGTTACCATATCAAAAATACATATAATTAAAGTAATTTATTTAAATTATTTCATTATTGATTAATATAAAAAATTATAGCTTATTTATATCAATTTATATCATAACACTTACACAATATACATGTTCACCATATCTATATTGCGTTGTGTGTTAAAAATAGAATATTTTAAAATTAAGAAATATCTATAGCTTATAAATTATATATAATCCATATAAGAAATTAAGCTAAACAGTTTAAAAAAATAGAATGCTTAGGATAAGCAGACCTTAGTTATTCAATTACTACTGAAAATATTAATTATTTTGCAGGTTTAATACGTAATTTTTATTGTATAAATATACATAAATATTCTTTAAATTTCCTCAATGAGCTAAATTGTTCATATATATGAAGTATATATATGTAAATATGTAAATATGTATATATATGTTTTTCCGATACGGTAACACTTTTACTAAAAACTAATAGATTTACCAATATTATATATACTCTTTAATTCATATGTATAAACTGTTTTCTAAATTAGTTCGATGTCATATGCTGACTGTAGCTACAAATAAACATCCACCAAAAATTAAAGCTTACTGTACAACAATAACTACTTAGCAAATTTACAACAACAACGCAAAGAGAATTACAAGATCCCAGCGATGAACCGAATTGGCGGCGTAAAATATACAGCGCTTTGCATGCTATATTTTCTGTTTGCCTGCTGTTTCGTTCATTTTTTTTAATTTTTTAACAGTTTTTTAAGTTTACAATATTACATTAGTTTACGAAATATGTTGCAAGTACAAGCTCTCGAATTAAATATGTCGCAAATTGATAAAATGCAAATAAAATATTTGCGCTAAAACACGACCGAAATGTCAAAATTTGCAATTGTCAAAATTTCATCGTCCATTTGACACAGCAAAAAAGACAAATTTATTTCAACACACACAAATTTTATTCAACTTGATATTTTCTATCCTACCACAAGTGATTGACACACAGCCATAGTTGACAACTCTGAATATAAAATGCCGCAGTGGTGAAAATAAAAAGCCACTGACAAATACAACAACTGAAGAAATTGCCAAACTTTAAAGGCATATATATATATAAATATAAACCGAATTAATAATAAGTTTTGGTTACAAACATCTTATTGCAACCTAACTTAAGTATTTATATACTAACAAACAGATTATATGCATTAATTTCAGGAGTTGCCAAGTGATTTCTTTGTGAGCTTGCGGCCGAATGACGAATTCCTTGGAAAAATACGATGATGCAAACGAATGATTTACCCTCTACCAAAATCGTTCAACGCGCCTAAAGAAGTTTTCACTTCAAAAATGTTATTGCAATCGGTACTGTTTGAACATGCTTAAATCGTACAGATGGAATGATTGGAACTATGTCCGAGACTGAACATAGTTCCATGAACTATGCAGGTCCGGAACGACCCAACTCTATTTTGTACAATACATTTGTAGAAGTTTTAATTAAAACTTGAATTTTTTTGGAGCACTGCACTATTCCTTTTAATTATTTTATTAACTTTGAAACTAACTATTAATCACTTTTTAGTTTTTTAAGATAATAAATATTATAATGAGACATAAACAATGTATTTTTATGTCTCAAAACTGCTTTTTTATAGACTAAGATATTTTTACGTTATCTTAAGTTATCTTACAGTAATACTGCAAGGGGGCCGGCATGTTTAGGCCGCAACCCTAAAGATTAATGAAAGTAGTAGATTTACTTACTACTTTATCGACTCATTCTAGTATCGATTCTCGATACACGAACGGGTCGCTCGATAGGCTTCTCCGACGAGTGCTTTTGGTGATTGCAATTATTCACTAATTGATTATTCACCGCGTTAGTTAACTTTCATAAAATCCGACTGTGTAAATTTTTTATCATCCAAAGCAGTCATCTTTATATAAGTTAAACAATATGTTTCGTGTTTTTGACAAGATTTTATTATGACGAAGTAACTCGCCTCGAATCTGTTTCTCAATTGAATTCCGCTAGTTTTCTTACTAAACTAAAACCCAAGCACTAACCAACCTGCCTCTCCATGCGTTGTTGTTGTTAGGGTTAAATCGCTTTACACAGCTATGTGGGTGCAGCAGCAAACTCTGCTGATGCCATAACACTTAGAAGAGTATGGTCATCGGTCATCTAACAATAGGCTTATGTGGCGTGATGTGTTGCTATGTTGTTGTGACGATGATCATAAAAAAATTACTTTGCTTTGAATAGTTTTGTGAGTCCAACAACAACTCAGTTGGTACTGTTGTTATGTGCGTTGGTCATCTGGTAACAGGTAGATTTTACGGTGCCAATTTGAGTGGCATTAGCGGCTGTGTTAGCAGCTACGTTAACTATCCCCTTTCTAAATCTCGAAACGTCCTCGATTCGAAGAAGTACTCTATTTCGCACTTTAGTCTTTCAATGAGCATGTGTTGAAAGTGGAAACATATTTGAGTAAGTTTTACAAAGGATTTGGTTTGGCTTAGTTAAATACAATTAAGAACTAAAACAAAATGAATATTGCTTGAAGCGAACTAAACAAAGTCATACAAAAACTATTAATAATTCAATTTATAATTTTCTTAAACTAACGTGATGATTCAAAAAATTAACAAGTGATTTATTTAGATACATTTTTATTTGGTTATTTTAATGTTGTTTTCTTTTCGACATTTTTTGAGAGAGAGAACATATGGAACAGTTTATCTTTTAAAGTAGATTACTTTTATGTATTTTCCTACCATCAATCAGAACTGTTGTACCAAGATCTTTCTCAATTATTTTCTCAACAAACACCTTATCAAATTTATTTCCAAGCCTTTTATTTCTTCTTTAAAAAAACCTTCTCTCCAGGGCTGTAGATTTTAGCTGCTCGTCCCCGATTGTTTCTTTTTAGAGTTTTTTCTTGAGTTTCAGATAACTTTTTCCTTATAAAATCCAACTTTTCCGCTGCACAATTGTGAAATATATCGGTTGGTCTAGCATTGATTACAGAACTGTAGCTTAAATTGTATTTGTGCGTTGCTAAAATAACCAGGTCAATAGTATCGTCTATCTTTTGCTGCTCTTTGATTCAACGCGCAATTTCTAACAGAGTGGAGTGGAACCTTTCCACCTGACCATTGCTTTCGCTGTGAAGAGTAGGAATGAAAAATTGGTCTATTGAAAATATATCTCTTAGAAGAACTTTAATGGCATTTGATTGAAAGGCTTTTTCATTGTCAGACACAATGACTTTGGTGTTATTAAATACTAATAAAACTTCTAACATAGCGTATTTAATATCAAACGTAGTTCTTGAAACAATAGGTTTTACTATGGCAAACTTGGAAAATTTGTCTATGCACGTTAAAAAATAATTGCTTGCCAGTTATAAAAATATCCATTTGGAGAATTTCACCTGGAAGGTTTGGAATTGGTGTTTTACCTATTCCAGGATCGGGAGGTTTTCTCTGGTATTTATTCTCCAAACATATCTTGCAATTTGTTATTGTTAATTTCAACAATTTTTTTATGTCTGGGAAGAAATACTCACGAGAAATCTGGCGAAAGTTTTCGTGTAGGCCACGATGAGCCCGATTGTGCTCCATTGCAATCAGTTCCATTTGATCATCTTTATTGACCAAATCAATTAGAAGGAACTCTGTGTGAATAAATTTAATACCAGGAAAGGTCGATATTATAACATTTTGTATCTCAGCTAAAGTTTGGAGATCACAGTATACTCCGTTGGTGACGTCAGGGTTAATAATAATTCTTAAGCATTGGATAAGTCTTTCAAGAGCATCAAAAATTATTGTGTGACGTATCAGTTTTTTAAAAAGAATTTTAGTATTTTTACTAAAGGAATTAGACTTGGAAATCAATAACTGATTTCTAAATTGATTAATAGGGCAATTGACTGTTTTAATCACTTTACTCAAAGATTCTTCACTGTGCACAGTTTCATCTGATGGAACTTCACTCAAATTGTGGGAAAACTGCCTAGAAAGTGCGTCTGCAACTTTGTTGTCTTTCCCAGGTTTGAAATGAAAAGTTGGCGCAAACTCTTCTATGAACGCTCGCTATCTTTTCATTTTTGTATTTGGGTTTTTTTCAGACATTGCGAAAATCAGAGGCTGATGATCAGTAAAAATTTTAATATTTCTTATTCCATACAGATAATGGCGAAGTTTTTTTAATGCCCACACAATCGCAAGTAGCTCACGTTCGTTAGTGGCATAATTTTGTTCGGTAGCAGAGAGCGTTCGCGAAATCATTGTAATTGGGCGACCCTTTTGCGACAAAACCGCACCTAAGGCTGTGGAAGAGGCATCCGTTGTGAGCTCAAAAGGTTGGTTATAATCGGGGTATTGAAGTAAAACGTCCTCTGAGGTTAATATTTGTTTTATTCGTTCAAAGGCTTGAAGCGCTCCAGGATTAAACTCGATTTTTACATTTTTTGAATTACGCGTACCCACTTGTCCGTTTTCTCCGCGAAGATAAACAGTCAAAGGCTTGAAGATGGCGGTATAATCTTTTATAAAACGCCTGTAATACCCTGATAGACCAAGAAATGAACGTAACGCTCTAAGGGTTTGCGGAGGCTCGAAACTAATAATGTCACTAACCTTATCCGGACAAGTTCTAAGACCTGTGCTAGAAACGAGAAACCCTAGAAACTCCACTTGGGTTCTAAAAAATTTTGATTTTTCCGGGGAGACTCTCATCCCTGCGTTTTCAAGTTTTTTAAGCACATTGTCGATGTGTTCTAAATGCGACTCCTCATCTGGAGAGTAGATGATTATGTCATCGACATAAACATGACAATATTTCCCTATAACTTCACGTAAAACATCATCGATTGCCCTTTGAAAAATACTGGGAGCGTTTCTTAACCCAAAGGGTAATCTACAAAACTCGTATTTTCCATTGTTTATATTAAATGCCGTTTTCTGTTTATCTTCCTCACACATAATGATTTGATGAAAACTGGACTTAAGGTCTAATGTTGTAAAAAATTTTGAGCTTCTTAAGTTGGCCAAGATTACAGATGTATCCGGAATGGGATATCGATCCGGAATTGTTTTTTCATTGAGTTTCCGAAAATCGATCACCATTCGCAATTTTGGCTTACCATCTTCATCAAAACCTTTCTTAGACACCACGTGGATAGGTGAATTATAAGGCGAACAAGATGGCCTTATTATTCCATCCCTAAGAAGCGTTTTTATTTCGTTATTGATAAACGGAGCTACGGAAATGGGATATGGGTAGCTCTTACTGTATATCGGTTCATCTGTATTTGTGCGAATTTTTCCCTTAATGGTCGTATTGTATGGCAAAGCTCTATTAGGATCCGCAAATGCATTAGTATTTTCGTTTATTATCTGCCGAAATTGAGCTTGGAATTTGAATGGGACTGAATCCTCTTCTATTGTAATTAAGTTTACTTGTTCACATGAAAGATAGTGTAATTTTTCTTTACCATTACGGTAAAATAAATACCCTTGAACAGTGTCAATTTTAGCGTCGATTTGCCTTAAAAAATCATAGCCTATAATACCGTCAAACGTGCTTAAGCTTGAAAGCAGAAGGAACGTTGAGGTATTGTCTAAAACATTAATTATGCATTTTTTATTTATCAAATTTGTACCGTTTATTGATTTTAAATTAAAAGATTTTTCCAAAGGTTTGATTCCTTGAAGAAATGGAAAGTACTTTATATAATTTTTTGATGTGCCTGTGTCAACTAAAATGCGAAGCTCCTGACCGTTTGTGCACTTTTCTGTAATAAACGGTAGGAGCGATTTTAGTTTAAAAAATTTATTTCGTCCCCATATTCCGCTATAACATCTTCATTGAAGTTTTGGTTGTCATTTTGAGGGCTTTCGTAATAATATTCATTTTCAAAATTGACATTCTGTCTCAAACTTTTCTCTTCATTCGAAAAAGTTTCTAATTCTTCCGGCATAAAATTTACCTTTTGCAGTTTCTGAAAAGGTGAACGATCGGAATGTAACTGTTCGCGATTCCTCTTAAATGCTACTGGAAAATTGGAATTTAAATTCTGCGGCTTAGGAATATAATTAGGTGTTGTATGAACTGGATTTTTAAAATGCTGATGCTGTTGAAGTGGTGGAGTTGGAATACTAATATGCTGCCTGTAATAACTTGTATTGTTATCAACTTCCATTGGAGTTTGTCTATTAGAAACATTTTGGTGGAAGCGAATACTCGCATGCGGTTGATTATTGTGGTTGATTTGTTTATATTGAGACATTATTGGCCTATTGGATTTATAAGTGTTTCCGGCAGCAAACGCTGCTGCAAAATCGTGTGGTCTATGATTCGTTTGGAGCTCTTGAGCAACTGCAAGGGCAGTTGGAAGGTCTTTAGGTCTGGCGGAAAAAAGAATATCGCACAATGGACGACGGAGGCCTGATATAAAGACGCGTAAAGCGTTTTCTCTAGCGCGTTCATTTAATGTGGCGATGATATCTCCTTTCCCGCTATAGGTCATGATTTGTTTATTTATTATAAGGCATAGCTTTTTATCTACCTTATTATAATAATCGATAATAGAGAGATTATCCTGCCTCAGGATGCTTAATTCATTTTCCAGAACATAAAGCGGCCTTTTATCTGCATATTCTTGATCAAGCCTAGCTATAATTTCCCTGAAGTTAAGCACCGTATTAAAAGATGCAAGTGTGGCATTTGCAGAACCTATAATTTTGTTTCGGAAAATACCCATTGCAATGTAGTATCTTTCCGAGCCCTCCGTGTAATAATTTATGGCAAATTCAGCTGCACTTCGCCAGGCTGGATAAGAATTAGAATCACCACTAAATTCAGGCAGAGACTTTATTAAGTCTAAACTTGAATTATTTTCAGCAACCAATGGATTAATAAAAACGGGTAAATGTTGTTCTACGCTAAGCGGTTGCAATTGATTAATTGCTAAAGTTAAGTGACTTAGCTGTTCAGATAACTGTTGCCTTGTAATTTCATTGGCCTCATTAACGATTTCTATCACCTGATCCCTATTAAGAGACATTTTGTCGACCTCTTCTTTATATTTACTAAAAGGCTTGGTAGAAAAATTTGGTATGAAGCGTAAAGGTTCGATTCTATTTATCAAAATTATTTCATGGAACTAAGTGGTTGAGTTCCTTCTAAATACTATATCTTTAAATAATACGAAATGTTTGTATTCTTTTACTTTTACCATTTAACTAATTCTGATACAAGAAATAATCGTCGTTATAGAAAATAAACTTTATTGTGTTCAACGAAAATATACTGGGCGACTTAAAACTTCTGTAATTAGCACGGTATAAAAAACGTGTTATTTTTCAATGATATTTCTTTGAACAATTAATTTTGTTAAAAACTCTTAGATCAAAAAACTTTTGTTTTAAATTATTGAATATTATGAAAAACTTTAATTTATTTAAATGGAAAGTTCTTAACAAGATTCCTTTGGAAGCATTAACATTTTACTCATATAGAAAAAGATTTTTTTTTTTTTTAAAATACCAATTACAACATTTCCTTAATCGAATAACCAAAATACATTTGCATACCGATCTTTAATGTTTTATATGTTGCAAAATGTAGCACTTTTTAACAATTGAATTTGTTTAAATAATATTCACTTGAAAATTGTTTGAATTATCACTTACACTTTTTTAAATTTAAATATAATAAATATTAATTTATTGGTTCGTATTCCTCCAGGATTCACATGTCCTTTCAGGGTTTGCAGGTCCTTAGTCCTTCGAGTTGGGCGCCAGTTAAACAATATGTTTCGTGTTTTTGACAAGATTTTATTATGACGAAGTAACTCGCCTCGAATCTGTTTCTCAATTTCTCAATCTGTTCTCAATTGATAGCTTTATACAGCTATGTGGGTGCAGCAGCAAACTCTGCTGATGCCATAACACTTAGAAGAGTATGGTCATCGGTCATCTAACAATAGGCTTATGTGGCGTGATGTGTTGCTATGTTCTTGTGGCGATGATCATAAAAAAATTACTTTGCTCTGAATAGTTTTGTGAGTCCAACAACAACTCAGTTGGTACTGTTGTTATGTGCGTTGGTCATCTGGCAACAGGTAGATTTTACGGTGCCAATTTGAGTGGCATTAGCGGCTGTGTTAGCTGCTACGTTAACTTATACATTCATCATTAAATTTGACATAGTACATACATCCAACTTTATTCTTCACCTATTGAGGAAGCGTGAGAATTAACAAAGTTATTTATTGTCAAGTTTCTAAATCCTTACCTGTGTGTTGTTCTTATTGTCTTCTATTCCTTATTGAAGATAGTTCGGCCCACTCGCTTGCATTGTAATGCGATGGATTTTTTGTGATATCCCGATATAAAAGCGTTAAATTTTGAAGTTTTTTGCGGATCGCAGTCTTCGATATAACCGGAATTTCTGCTCTTTTCCAAATTTTGCTTAAATCATTTAGCATGTTTTGATGATAATTAGATAGCCCGTAAGACCGATTATTATTTTTTCGCGCAAAAATAATAAATGTTTTATTACATCACTTTTTGTTGGCAATTGATTTTTATTTAACTCGCGAGAAACGAAAAGCATTTTTTTTATGAATAACTTGAACAATTAAGCGATCACAATTCAAAAACTCACATTTATATAATATAATATAACTCATTGTCAAACCTAAAAGTCATGTAAAAGTCATGAGTGACTACTTATAAGAACTGTGGTAAAATTTACTCTTAGCTGTTTTGTCTAAGTACAATAAAGTATTTTCCTATACTTTATTCCAAAGTCCATTTAAAAAATGCATTCTTTATCTACATGATTTAATTTTATATCTCTTATATTTGAACAAATTCAGGAATTGAGGCAAAGGCCATCACAAAAAAATAAAAATAAAATAAAATGCATTTTTATAAAAGTGCTTATAAGGGTTAATTAACGACAGAAATGAAAAGCAGCATTCAGTACCTTTCCAATGATACCACGGAATGGTAAATCAGGCTATACATGGGGAAGTTATATATATTTTTATAAAAACTGCATTAAAAAAAATTGAAAAAATCACTGCAAATAACTCAATAACTAAGTGTGTGGGCAGATTTAAAAAAAAATAAAAAAACAAAACTATGTATTTCATCGATTTACACTATTTGTGACAATTTTTTTGACCGAAGGTAGTGTGGTATAAATAGTATTAATCAAAAACGCGATTTTTAGAGGTTATTTCGAACCATTCCAGCTCACGAACGGCTAAAGCTAGAGTTGCAATATTTTGGGAATCATCATAAAATAAACCAAAGTTTGTTTTCAGGAGGTGACCCGGACAACTTTTTTTTCCTCCATACAAGTTGAGGCGCCTTAACGTACATGAGCGCTCACAAAACTTTAAACGCGTTTTTCTCAAAACTACGTTTCCACGGCCGCCCCACACGATTTGTCCGGAACCCGTGGGCCGATCGTTCTCAAATTTTAACCATATATTTAACACATACTCACATAGACTAGTTACATATCGTCGTTCGCAAGTTATTGTGTTCTATATCACAAAATTGAAATAAGATATGATATAAGAATGGTTTTAGGCAAACTTTTCGAGATCTGTAGATTTATGTAATAAATTTGCTCGTATGTCTTATGGTTTTCGAGATATGAGACATCGACTTTGTGCTATACAACACTTTAGTGAAAAGCTTCGTAGCCTATTGAGTTCTATGTGCATATAAAACAAAACCGGAGCAAAAATACTAAATAAAAATACATTTTCTTAATATGTTCTATATGTTAGTCTTAATAAAGTTTGTAGTATTAAAAATGAAATGGTATTCGTATAAATGGTTGGTATACTCATGAGCGGCTATATGAGTATGGTTTGTAAAAAAAAAATTTAAACACTCCCTGTTACCGCCCACGAATCAATAAAAATTCTATATTTAAGATGGTTTTGGTCGTACTGGACTAAAATTTAAGAATTTAGTTATTATATGGTAACTGTCGGCAACTATTTAAAATTGACCTCAAAAATTGGCCCAGTAGATTTTTTTAATGCGAGATGGTGTAGGAAAAAAAATGTTGCCATACCCTTTTTAACGCCCATAAATGTGTAAATAATGATATAAATAAAATTTTATAAAAACTTTTTCATAAAACATCGTTACCTAAGAACGAGCAAGAAGACATGAAAATAAAAGTTTCGAATTTCGACGCAAATACCTCCACTGTTTTTAAAAATATTTCATTTTAATTTTTTTGTTCAAAAGTCAAATAAAAGCATTTAACAAAAATAGTTTACATTTTACCGTAAGGTAAGTGTTAATATTTTTGTCTTTATCTCAATAAAGGTCCAAAGTATTGACTTTTTACTATAAAAATACTTAAAAGTAGATTTTATTGTAGAAATAAAAACATTTTAAAATTGCTAACCGAATACCTTTCATATGATATCACATTTTTTTGAAAAAATTCTTCCAGTTTTGTGCAAAAATTGATTAAAAGTTTTTCTTACAAAACTTCCCTATGATTTTTTCGGCGAAATTTATTTTTTCCAAAATGTTTTTTTTTAATTTTTTCAAAAAGCTTCAAGATTAAAAAATAGTTTATGTGAAAAATTATCAATATTCTATTTAAATTATCTTTGCAATCAAAAGTTATTACTAAAAATCAATTTTTTTATAACATTGAGGGTATTCACGATTCAGTGCACTTGCCTGTGCAGTTGAGGACTTGAGGACTTTTGCACTTTACAAAAACAAAATGTACGTACGTCAAAAATCTGCACAAGTGCTTTTCTATTATTACCTTCAACTTGAGGACTTGAGCAGTTGTGCACTTGTGTGCATTGAAAAATGTTTACAGCTTTGAAATGGTGATGGTGGTGTGTTCACGAAAACCTAGCTGCACAACTGCCTGTCCTCAAGTCCTCAACTGCACAGGCAAGTGCACTGAATCGTGAATACCCCTATTGACTACCTATAGCAATAAAACTAGTTTTTGTATTAATTGTATGTAATACAATTGTACGTATTGCATACGCAAGAATATGGTAAAAAAAAGCAATCCGGACGTAAGAGAAATATATGCAAGAGGGAGGTGTGTGCAATCATCAGTCCAATTAATCAGAAATTGCAACACCAAAGTTTCAAAACAACTGTTAACCATATGTTGAAACGATGCCCTGATATTTGCCAAGCTAAAATGAAAGCCATTCTCTAAGGCTCCTTGAAAAATTTTAGACAGCGAGACTGGAATTTGGTGAACAAAATATGGATACTGATTGGTCCTCTGCAGGCACGTACGCAGGGGGCCTTGGCGGCTCCCCTGAAATGAACGAATTTTAACGAGCTTCAAGAGAAACACTCAGCACAACATGACAACAGTTGTGTGCTAATGGTCACGACAAGGATCTTGATCAAAGTAGAGCAAGAGTAAGATGACAATTTAAAACATATATTGTGAAAAAACTTTAATATATAGGCAACAAATTTTTTTAAGTGCACTGAGGTAATATGTGTTTAAATTTAATGAAACTGTGTTCATATTAAAATAATTTGTTTTTGAAAAAGAGTTTGAAAGTATTTCATTTAAGTTAAACTCAAATGTTTGTACAGTTCAGTTTTAAAATAAGTTTTTTCAAAACAATGTTTTTTAATATACTTCTTTAGTAGACATTTACGGTTTTAAAACATTTGTTTTAAAAAAACTTTAAAATATATAGTATATAGTTGAAAATTTTATACGCCTATTTTAAATTTTGTTTTGTAGAAACGCAAAAGCGTTAAATTTCTATTTTAAAACTTTTTATTTAATTTTAAAGTATGTTTTTATTCAAAGTGTAAATAATATAAAAAATATTCCAAAATAAATTTTTTGTTTGTTTTGAAATGCATCTTCTTCTCGATAGGTGGCATAATAAAAGCAGAAAATTTCAGCCGGTGTCAGGATATTTTCGTCAAAATTTATCGAAAAAAAATTAAAGTTAATTTTAATAAGGGTACTTGTAGATGCAACCTTTGCTAGAATTATTAAGTTTGGCCCAATTGGAAAAATTTAGCGCGACTTTTTAAAAAATGCTGTCAATTGCAACGCTTTTGATCCCCGTAGCGGGGGAACCAAAACTTATAATAGTAGTTGATTTTTTTGTTTCTGATAAATTGGGACCAAAATATCTTGACACCGGCTGAAAAGGACTACTTTTTTTATGCCACCTAGCGAGGAGAAGATGTGTTTAAAAACAAGCAAAAGATGTACTTTGAAATTTTTTTTTTATATCTTATTAACGTAAAGAAATTTTTAAGTCTCTTTGTATTTTAGTCTTTTCACAAAAAATATCAACGATAATTGAATTCGTTGAAAAAGTTTTTACGCCATAACTTCTGAACCCTTAAAGTACACACTTTCATTTCATATCTTTGGAATGGGACGTAAAAAAATGAAAATAATGAAAGTAAAAAAAATTATAGCGCCTGTTGCTAGCATGGATTAAAAATTTGAAATTAGTAATGGGTCATGTTACTGCAATTTTTTTAAAAATTTTATATTTTCCCCCAAAAATAAAATATCCAATGATACCCTCACGGAAATCGCATTTAAATTGACTCAGCTACGTTGTCTCAAAAAAGACCCTATTTTGGCATTCACCTGGCTATGGGTCTGCGAAAAACTTCTCAAAACCTCAAACTCCGGATTTGGTTTTTTAAGCAATAAACTAATCTTAGAACAAAATTTGAGCCAAATCGAAGATGGTCAGTGCAACTGATATTACACTTCAATGTGAAATGGGCGACACATTGGAAAACAATTTGTTCGTACTTTAACAATATATGTTTAATGTTTAATATAAAAAATTTGTATAACAAATTGTGGCTGAAAAAATTGCTTGGAACATTTTGTTAAATTTTGTATGAAAAGTCATATATTGATATTAAAGGCATTGTGTTGAATATAGAAAATTGATGATCTTTCAGTTTATATATTGATTTTTACAAATATTTTGTAATCCCATATTTGTAAGAACTGCTTGAATCAGACAAATTGACCTGTAAAGTTTATATAACCATACGTTATATATCCATCAATATGCCAATTCCTGAAGATTGCTGCAACGTTGCCGGTTTCAGTCGCTTCAAGCAAACACTCGTTTTCGTCGTTTCGAAGACTCAAAACATGCATGAAAGGTAAAACTGGAGAAGAAAAGCTCAATGGGTTAGTTCTTCCAAGGGCCAAGTGCGATTTTAATCTCTGGTCAAATAAAACCGAGCTTAACTCACAAAAATTGGACGTTTAAACCCTGTTTACCTCGATATTTTAGCATTCGTTAAAGTTAAATTGACTTAAATTATCATATAATGACTAAACTGTCTTTTTTGCCTAAACCGAGTTTAAGCTCGGTTTAATTTGACTAGAGTATTTCTTGTACTCTCACTAAAAAATTGGCCCTAAATGTTCACAGGGATGTGGAAGTTACCACGGAAGAAATTTTAAGTACACTAGCCCGAAAAAGAAAAATAAATATTATTAGTACAGGGCTGTCCATATTCGAAGCGCCCATTTTATTTTTAAATAAATCAAAGAAACCACAATTTTTTGTCTCTTTGTCATAAATATCATTTAATTGGGTTCAAGTAGATTTTCTTTCATTATTTCTTGAATATAATATCTCGTAAATGGTCGCCATTGGCCTCTACGACATATTGTGCCCGTTTTGCAGCATTTTCCATGGTTTTCTTCAACATTTCGATGGGAATGGCGGTTATTTCTTGACGGATGTTGGTTTTCAGCTCTTCTAGGGTCTTTGGCTTGTTGACGTAAATCTTTGATTTCAAATAACCCCACAAAAAGAAGTCTGGAGGCGTTAAATCTGGTGATCTTGGC
The DNA here is from genome assembly GCA_963920525.1 of Dichetophora obliterata. Classification (NCBI taxonomy): domain Eukaryota; kingdom Metazoa; phylum Arthropoda; class Insecta; order Diptera; family Sciomyzidae; genus Dichetophora; species Dichetophora obliterata. Next base: position 125,120,262 of record OY986436.1, on the reverse strand, counting down.
GGCCAATCGAAATCACCATTTTTTGACATCAAACGGCCAGGGAACAATTCCTTCAAAAAATCGATTGTAGTGCGGCTTGTGTGTGGTGACGCGCCGTCTTGTTGAAACCAGTAGTGCCTGATACGCTTTCGACGAACGATTGGCATGAAAAAATTGTTTATCATATCGCGATAACGCTCCTGATTGACAGTAACTCTGTGGCCATTATCATCTTCGAAAAAGAACGGCCCAATGAGCATTTAAACACAAACGCCGCACCAAACAGTGACTTTTGCATCGTGAAGAGGTACCTCTTGAATCTCTTGTGGATTTTCAGTGGCATAAATACGGCAATTTTGTTTGTTTACCGTTCCGTTCAACTGAAAATGAGCTTCATCGCTCATTTTTTGAAAGCACGTTGAGTTTTCACTATTGACTTGTTTTGTTGAATGTAAATTTCAACAATTTTAGAGCGTTCGCGTGGCGTGTACTGTTCCATTGTAAAAATTTGCTTGGAATGACGCTTCAAACGCGGTACGTCATTAGTCGATTTGGCATCACTGCGAAAAGTTACAGTGTTGCCAGATGGGCGCTTCGAATATGGACAACCCTAACTATATAGAATAATATAAAAAAAATTGGAATAAGTCTAAAAAAAAAAATTAAAATCCCCCGAAATTTTTTTCTTTGTACGCGCCTAGTCATCTGTATGCGAAATAAATATCAGGAGTGTTATATGCAGAAAGTTTACGTTTCTGCTTGCAGCCCATATTTTTTGATGAAACAAAATTGAACCTTGATGGACCAAATGGCTCACACTTTTATTGGCGAGATTTGCGAAAAGCGCCTCGCTACTTCTCAAAGCGAAACTTTGGTGGTGGGTTAGTAATGGTCTGGGTAGCGTTTACAGCACAATGGAAGCTGGAAATCCAGTTTACGTCATCTAAGATGAATAGTGCCGACTACATTGCAATGTCACAGTTTTCATTGGTCTCATGAGGTGGTACAGGGTGCAAACAAAACTTAAAGAAGTTCTTTGGATTCAAAGTTGAATAAACAAAAACAGGGTGCTTCACACTAACACCTGAAAATACTTTACACACCTTATTTAGATGCAATTGCACGTGCTGGTTCGTCTATACTAGCAGATCGGAGAATATTGGTGTAGGTTCTTGTACCTTCTTGCGACCCATGTCGAACAAATAAAAAATCACTTGTAGATACGGATATATGAATATATTATTATAAAAAAAATAATGAATAAATAACTTTAACTATTTATTCGCACATAAATTCCTTGAGCAAAAGATATTTTAAGCTCTCGCTAATACAATTCCCTCCCAACCTTAGATTCTGTTTAGCAATAATTTCTAGAACCCCCTATTTCACAAATCTAGATACATCCGACCAAAATAATAGGGCAAACTTATTTAATTTTTATAATTAATTTTTGTATTATTTATTTAAATTATTCATATTTTTATTTATACTGAAATTTCATAACAGAAAAAATACATACACAAAAATAGTTTTTAAGTAGTTATAAAGATAGATATGATAAAACGACAAGATTTTATTTGTGGGTTACTTTTACATATTTATTTTCTAATTTCAATATTTTTAATAAAACTTCTGTATTAAAATTAATTTTAATTGAGGAACTAAAACATATGGTGTCGTATTCGTAGAGAGAAAAAAAAAAACATTTGAAAAGGAAAAGAAAAAAATTTTTTGTTTAGTGCAACATTAAAACCGAAATAATGATTTGTGCCTCTTGCTAGAATCTAAATTACTTTCGCATATTTGCTTTTAAGTTGAATACAAAATTTGCAACTAGCTCAGTAGTAAAAACAAAACAAATAATCAAAACGTCAAACTAGTGATCGATCATAAATTTTCGTAGCACAGTTCTCACAGAAACGAAGTGTGAGAGCAAGAGAAAAATATGTTAGAGCAAAAGAAATTTTCTCTCATGATAAAAACAAAATTTCATGAGAACAAAAAACCCATTAAATTTTCATGCGATATGGTTAGTGTCTTTTAATAAAATTTTTATATATTATCTTTAAGGGCATTAATATTCTAAGTTAAACATGAAATTAATAATAAAAACTTTAGTATATTTAGATTTAAAATGGTAACATTTCAATCACTTACAGTTTGCAACTGCAAAACGATGAAAGGCCTTCCAGGGATCTGCGCTGAGAAACTGGTTATGATGGGCTGTGTGGGGAACGAATTATTTAGGTATCTTGTAGGGTATTTTTTTTCTTTGCTTTAATGCCGCTATGATAAATTTTAATATGTTATTTTGCTTTTGTTTTCTCTCGCGTAATTTACTTAAACGTTTTTTTACTTTTGCTTAAATTTGTTTTTGTATGACGCTCTTTAAACTTATTAAAAATTATTTTGTTTAAGTTTTCTATGATATAAATATAGATTCTAAATGTTTGATAGTTTAAATCATTCTTGATTTTTAAGACAAATTCTAGTTGTTTGACAGTTTAAAATCGTTTATTAAGCTTTTTAGGTCAAGTTAGAACAATTAATTGTTCTAACGAATTTTTTCCAAAGAACAACAACAACATTTTCAGTATGAAAATGAAAACATCACTAGCTGATTTTATTGCAATTTCGGCCCTGCTACAGGCTTCATCAGAAATCTTTGTGATGCCACCACGTGGGATCGAACCCGGGCGTGGAACGCCGTGCCAGCGCATTAGCGCACTGCAACACAGACGGGATGAGATTTCAGTGTCAATTTCTCAGTTTTTCTCCCTTTCTTTCAACAGCAAGAACAAAATTGGCAGAGAGTTTGCTTTTTAAATTTCATCATACTTTCAGTGTCTAGAAACTCCGCAGTTTTACACTGTTCGACCAATAGGAATCTTACTGTACGCTTGGGTTTAATTGCTATAAAAGGTAAACAAAAATACCAGAGATTCAAAAAAGAAAAAATGATTCCGGATGTGAGTAATTGCATTATGATGTACGTAGATTTTTGTTTGATTTAATAAGGACCTTCCTTAGCAATTTGCCAGCGCTTAAAAACGCAACGGGCTATAAAAATGATTATTTTTATTATTTACTTAGTCAACCGGCATAAAAATGTACTTAGGCTTTGAATAATTAAGTCAGTTTGTTAAATAAATTATTTTCATTTCGAAAAAGTCGGTCTTATAAAGCTACACAACGGGATTTTCTTATTTCTATTCTATATTCAAAAAGTGCATAATTCTTAACATATAGTGTTGAATATAATAACATTAAAAGTGAAAAGTAAATATTAACTTAATATGTAAGTGCGTAATGCAAATAAATATATAAACACGGGTCATTGTGAGTGGTGGAAAATAAGTGACAAGAATATGTACATAGTTGCGTTCAATGTTCTTTAATACATAGATTTGCAATAAGTGTTTAAGAGTTGTGTATAGTAACCCTGCAGGACTTTCACCCAACTTTAAGGTGATTACAAACTACTTTCAAAACAAACCACAAGTGGTTGAATAGTCAACTATTTTCTTCGAAAATAACTAGTGACTTTCTCTATGAAATGGCCGCAGAATCGCCAGTACGCACTACCTACGATATGACAGATTGACTAGTTTATGTATGGTCCTTCTGAAACCAATTAGTAGTTAGTCTATAGAAAATGAGCTTATATCTGGTTACTTTCATTCTACTTACAAGTGCCGAGTAAAACGACTAAATTTTAAATTGATTTATATAAACTAGCTTCTAGTGAAAATAAAAAAATATTTAGCCATACCAAAAAATATTTTAAAGTCGACTCAAAATTTAGAGTGACCTTTTTTTAATAAAATTATAAAAACAATGTGAGAAAAGTTGCTAATTAATTTCCAGTCAACATTCAAATATTTTTTGGTTAGTCTGATTGATTTTTATCTGGCTATATGAAACCAGTTGAAAATTTTTATATAACAAAACAAATAATTTTATTAAATTTAATGCTAAAACATGATTTTTTCAGTCTTCAATAACGTTCCAAAGTGATAAATATTTAGTAAAGTGAGTTAAAAAAATAAAACATGAGTTTTTAATCTTCAATAAAGTGATAAATATTCAGTAAAGTGTAAAAAAAAGTTAAATTCCATTGGAAAAAACATATAACTTCAACATTTATATAAATCAGATACAATTAAAGAAAAAGTGAAATAATTATGGAAACTCTCGCAATGCAAAAAATTTTGATTTCGAAGTGGATCAAAACCATAGACAAAAGAGACAAAGTGATTGACGCGATTGATGGAGTTAACAAAAAAGCCTATGTAAGCTCTCTGAACTACTTATGTATTTAATATCAATTAAATCAAAAATTAAAAGTTAATTCAAAACACAGGTAGAATACACAATTTTGGATAAAGAAAGTGGATATTAATTTCCTTTCGATTTTTGTGTGCTAAATCCATGTTCGTAGCCAGTTCTCCCTATCTGGTCGAGTTTTTTAGTTATAAAATGAAATATGTGGAACATTTCAGTAGCACTTTTTCATTTGACCCTAAAATCAGGAAAATTTTTAACTGCAAAATGTTTAATATATTTAAGCATATTAAATTTGATCTGATAGGGGAGAACTGGCTACGGACTTGGATTTAGCGTCCGAAAAACTAATTTTAAGACTAACTAAGAAGAAACTAATTTTCAGCAAGTTTTCGGTTTTTTACAGATACTTCGTGGTAATGTCTCTTCTTCACTGTTTGTACTGCGATTCACAGCAAATTTTCGGGGTCGCAGCCATCAATGGATTCTAAAAAAAACATTTTAAATAAATTAAATAATATAAAAAAAATTACCCTTTAGCGCATCATAAAATCCGACAAAATCCTTGAGACGTGTTTTGCCATGCATACCATCTACGTTGACATCTAACAGCACTTGTGATGACAAAATTGATGGTATAGTCTTATTTAAATTGCCGCGTAGCAGCGTCTTCATGGCACTTATCTGAATAATGTAGGTATAAGGGAAGTTGTAAATACGTAGTTCAGAGATCTGACAAAAGCTTTTTTGTTAACTCCATTAACGTCATTAAAATTGCCTATTTCGTCTACAGTTTTGATGGAAAACGAACTTCTTGTTTTTTTATCGCACTATGAGCAACTTCGCATGCAAAATTTTTTGCTTTGCGAGAGTTTCCATAATTATTTTATTTTGTCATTTAACTGTATCTGGAAAAATAAGAAAAATTATAAAATCAAAATAAAATAAATTATTTAGTCATTCAAAAAAGTATTTTAAGTTTAAAAAGTTTGCAGATGTAAGTTGTAAGTTTTATTTTTTGTGATAAAAAGCTGTTTCAAGTGTAAGTGGATATCTATATTTCAAATACCTTTTATGGCGTGAATATTTTGAGTGTTTTCTGATTTATGTACCGCGGGTTCATTAATTATTGATTAATGGGTTTCTTAATTGGTTTAGTTCCGTCTGTAGGGTTCGGCATTTATAGCATTTATTCGAGTCTGGAAAATATAAGAAAGAGTTTAATTTTTAAAACCTTTAAAAAACAAATTTTACAACAACTCACAACTTATTGAATCGTCGGTATTTGATGGAATCAAACTAAGAATGCCGTTCTTTTTACTCATTTCCCTGATGATGAAGAAGTGGTAGAACAAGAATTTTATTTTTGTATGGAAGACTCATTAGTTTACAGAATACTTATTTAAAATTGAATTTTTCTATTATTTCCGAAGGCTCTTTATCAACTACAGATATTCAGAGTGATGACTTTGAATCAATTGGTACATTGAAGAAACTGTGGGCATTTAATAATTTTTTTTCAAATATTTTCGAATTAGTACAATTCAAAACCTACAATTTCAATTGGTTTGTATGACGAAATGCAATTTTCGCAAAAAACTCCCCAATCTTCTGGCGGAAACTTATTTGTTCAATGGGACAACTGTCTTCTGCAGCTATTCCTAGGTTTTAACTGTGATCGTTGGTTTCAACATGATCCACGACAAAAGGTACACTACAAGATTCCCCAGATGCAGTTGCATCTTAGAATTCAGAGTTTGCTGTCAACAATTTTCCCATATATTAATTTTTTTCTTCTTCTTATTAGTTGCCTCACATTTCTATCCCTATAACCATTCACTTTTTCCATTCACATGATTCCTACACTTTCTGTTTATTTTTCTTTTTTATTGAATCGAATTTGCAGTTTATTATATTTTTAACGAAAATATTTCACATATACACGGAATGACGACTGCTTGCAATTTCCACATGGTTGCACGTAAATCAATTTTGCTGTGCCATTTCTTATTACTTTTTTTGCTATTTACTGTTTTGAAAACTTTTTGCTCAAATAATAGTAGGTACGTATTTCACTTTTCTAATGAAACTTATAGAGCACTGTTTTCTTATTATTCATTATATTCTTATTATATCTATATATATATAAAGCAAAATGATGTGTGTCTGTGTGTCTGTCTCCAAAACTACTGAACCTATTGAGCTGAAATTTTGAAAGTCGATTTGAAAGCTAGGAGATGGTTAAAGAAAATATATTTTTCCACACCCCCTTTGACCGCCCCAAATTAATAAAAATGCTATATTTAAGACGGTTTGGGTCATATAAGACTTAAATTTGGTAATTTAGTGTCAACACTGTCAGCAACTGTACTAAAAATTGTGAATATATTTAGAATTTCTTGGCATTTTCGTATATGGCAGTAAGGCGGTCTATGACAGGACAACGTCTGCCGGGGAATAATAGTTTATTTCATATTTTAAATTTAATATATATACAAGATCTTTACTATAGGAAAAGTAATAAATATATCGCCTATTTCAAATTGAAGTGTAATATTAGTTGCACTGACCATCTCCGATTTGGCTAAAATTTTGTTCTTAGAGTGTTTTCTTGTTTAGAAAGCCAAATTCGGAGTTTGAGATTTTGTAATGCGAATGCCCAAATAGAATTTATTTTGAAACAACGTAGCTCAGACAATTTAAATGCGATTTTAGTAAAGAGTTTATCGTTGCAAAAGAAAAAAATATAAAAATTGGTATAAATATAAAAATTAAAATAATTGGAGTAATTTCACCCATACTTAATTTTTTTAATTTTCCTGAGACTTTTGCTTTGCTCGTTACTACAACCCTGAAATTCTAGTTCGTGGCCGCTTAACTCACTACTTTTCGATGACTTTTCAACTAAATGAAAGTTACTCCGTAAATAACTACATTAAAGTTACTTTACTTTTCGGGCCAGTTACGTTTGGTCCTGCAGTGAATGATTAATTTTTACAGTGCGATCAATAAGTTTGACTTCAGTGTATTACATATGTATAAAAGAGCGTAAAATTTTTTTTTCAAATTTTAGTGGGCTGAAGCAGAATTCGAAAGGTCGTCACAAAAAAAATTTTGAGAATTTTTCAGATATTTTTTTTTTTTGAAAAAGGTTTAGAGGTCGCTCAAGGTCGTTTTTTCCAAAAAGTATAATGTTCCTTTTTCGTGGGCTTGAAAGAGGGGTTCCAGCTGTTTTTTTTAATAGGAAGGTAAAAAAAAATTTTTGTAAAATTTTGCTGTTTTTTGGTTTAAACTTAAATATTCCAAAATTTCCGCTCTTTTTATACAATCTTATGCAGTTTTAAGCAACATTTAATCTTAAGTAAGTAAAAGAAAAAACCTTAGTTAATCTTTTTTTTACTGAAATTATGCGCATTTAAAGTTTTGAAAGCATGCCTTTTTTCGGTAAATTTATTAGTGTGAGCCCCGATTTTATAAACAGTAGTTATAAAGTCTTTGGTATGAGTGTAGTCATGTATCACGAGGAGAAAAAGTTTAATTTAAGCCAAAAAAATTGCAAAATGTAAATATATTTATTTATTATTATGCAATGGGCTGGAATGACGGAAGCGCAAGCTTCTGTCAGGGGTCCTAGGTCATACAGGTCATTGCATCCTGGCGATGCACTAGTAGCTATTCATTCCTACCTACATCCCCTTTTCACTCCCCATACCTTTCCTATTCATCCTATATCTCACCTCTCCTATCCCACACCTAGTCCCTCCGATGGGCCGAATCAAGGTGTTATGCGACCCGTGCCGAGGATTTACTAGGCTGGAGGCCCATTAAAAATAGTCCAGTCTCAAACGGAGCGTACCGGATACCAGGCGCCCTCCGGTACTATCCAGCCTTACCCGCACACAGGGACCTCTGTGGGGGTGGACCTTCCTTTGTCCTACACTCGTGGGAACTGTATGGAAGAAACAATAAAAACAAACAGAACAACACCAGTGGCCGCCGGCGGAAATAGTGAGGAGCAATCCTCACTGCGTGCCGCCAGCGGTCACACCTCCCCTATGGTTGGAGCAGGCCATAGCGGTTGCAAAGGTACTGCCAAGACTGTCGCCGTGGCGGGAGCAGGGCCGGGCATAAAGACAACTACTGCCAAAACATCTACACTACTGCGCAGGGGTGCCATAGTCGATGCAGACTCGGACCACGAAAGCGCAATCTTAGTTGAAGACAGGCCTCTCCTCTCTCCGGATAAGTCAGCGGGTTCCAGCTCCTCTCGCAAAGAAGGGCCCAAGACCAAGTCAAAGGAGGGGTTGAAGGCCAATGCCAACTACAAATTGGCCCTTAAAATCTGCAGCCGGCTGTCATGCAACATTGATCTCTCTTCCAAAAAGAAGGATGCGCTCGCCTGGGCTAAGCTAAAGGTGGAAGAGGGTCGCATACACTTCGCGAGCAGACCAAGCTTTGCACCTACGACTTCGCAGTTCGTGAACAAAGTAGAAAGCAGGCTGCTCAAAAACGCCAAAGATCGGTGGAAAGTGCGAAAGTTGGAGCTCCAACAAGCAAACGACAGAAGCAGAAACCGATCATAAACACAATCCCGCAGCCTAAACAGGAGGTAACAACCAAAGCCAGTAACGTGACTAAACGACACCTGATCGTAGCACTGATCAACCGGAGTGATTCCCAAGGCAAAATGACCCTGGAGAGATGGAAATCCGTAGAGACGAAGCTTCTCGATGTGATGTTCGTGAGGTTGGAAGCCCAACCTGACGCTCCCATGCCCACATTCGATGGAGCGGGCTGGCTCAATGGGGTTAAGATCCTGAAGTGCAACGATGATCCAACTCTGCACTGAGTGAAACCAGTAACCCCGACACTCCAAGGCCTATGGGAGGGTGCCCAACTGGAAGTAGTGGACAGGACTAGTATCCCGTCCCTGCCAAAAGCGAATGTTCTCTTCCCAAGAGTAGTGCCACAGGAGTCCACACTGAAGCTTCTCCAGAAACAAAATCCGGACGTGCCAACAGAAGATTGGAGGGTGTTGAAGGTTGCTGATCCACTACCTGGTAGTAGCGGGGGGCAACACTACATCCTCCAAATCAACAAGGAGGCAGAGGATATCCTCTACGCGCGTTACGGGAAGATGGCGTGGGGCGTTGGTAGTGTTTATCTGCGCCTCAAAAAGCGCCACCCCAAGGACAACAACAGCAACACACTAGAGTCTGGAGAGGTGGAAAAAGATCCTTGCCTAGAAGCCGTGACCGACGCTGCCTAAGGACTCAGTCTGAAAGAAGCGGGTGACGGAGGCACGCTCACAAAAGTTGATCCCGTAAAGGAACCTTCAGCCTTTTGTCCAAGCAGTTGTCATCGGAGCAGATGCCAATGCATACCACCCAGTATGGGGCAGCCCAGACATCAATGATCAAGGTGAGTCCCTACTTAACTTTATTTCACAACATAAACTCAGTATAGCTAACATTGGCGAGAAACCCACTTATGTAGGCCCCACCTCGTCAAACGTACTAGATCTAATGAAATCCTCCGACAACAACACTTTGGTCGCAAATTGGAGGGTGCTAGCAGAGCCCTCCTTCTCAGACCACAATTATATTGTATTAGTTTCAGTGTAAGCTTTAATTACACTCTAGCTCAAAAGATCTTTAGAAGCCCCAGAAACACTAACTGGAACCGCTTTAGAAGCATCATTGAGACCAAATTACCAGCTCCTAAGCAAATTAATACGGAAGAGGGCATTGAAAGATCCCTGAAGATTCTCTCGGCCCATCTTCTCAAGGCATATCATGCCTCCTGTAAGCCCACGCAAACAAAGCGTAAGATCAGACCACCATGGTGGAGTCCGGATCTTACAGAGCAAAGACGCGATCTAAAAGATTTCTTTAAACTAGCTAAAACAGCTGACCAAGAGGAAATTTGGGGGAAATACAAATATAGGCTCAAACTTTTTAAAACAAACGTACGCAGAGCAAAAAGACACTCGTGGAAGAACTTCTGCTCAAGCATAGAAAAACTACGGACACAGCAAGGCTCAGGAAGCTAAATTCATTCTCCATTCAGAATGGAGCTACGCAAAGACAATGGCCAGTGGACGGAGAGCAGTCAGGAATACCTCGAGGTACTTTAAAAGGCACATTTTCCTGGCTGTACCGAAGCTCCAAACACTGTTATAATACGAGGACACAGGACAACTCCGCTGCAGGTTCCACACGACTTAATAACGTCGGACGGAATCGTATGGGCTATAAACTCGTTCTCGGGATACAAATCCGAGAGACTACAGGCCAATAAGTCTGACCTTCTTTGTACTCAAAACGCTCAAGAAACTGATTGACTTGCATCTAAGAAACAATTCAATCCAGTTATAAACCAACCAGCACGCATACACGAAAGGGAAATCGGTTGAAACGGCACTGCATTCCCTAGTAGTAATCTTAGAAAAAGCCCTCCACCACAAGGAATACGCACTCGGGGCATTTTTAGATACATCAGGTGCATTCAACAATGTATCAACCACCGCAATCCTTAGTGGATTACGTGCAATAGAGGCACCACCGGCAATAAACCTATGGTTAGACAAGTTGCTAAGCTGCAGAAAGGTGCGGGCTGAGTAGGGCACTAAATCCATGGTATGGGAAGCTCGCAGTGGGACACCCCAGGGAGGGGTCTTCTCGCCATGAATGAACTACTCGAAAAGTTCGCAGGTAGAGCCACGAGGATAACTGCCTATGCATACGACATAAGCATTATTATAGCAGGGAAATGTCTATGAACAGTAATCTCCATAATGGAGAGCACACTCAAAGATGTACTTAGATGGTCAAATTCAGTCGGTCGAAAAGGTACAAGATACCACAGTGGATACCACCGAAATTGAACGATATACGTCTCATACCGAAAACTCACACAAAATATCTAGGATTCGTCCTGGACAGCAAGCTGTCATGGAAAACCAACGTGGAAGAAAGGGTGAAGAAATCCACCATTGCGCTATACACATCCAAGAAGATGCTAGGCAGTACCTGGGGTCTCTCACCCTTTCTTATGCACTGGATCTATGTAACGGTAGTGCGTCCTATTCTACTCTATGGGATTATTGTGTGGTGACCCGCTGTGAACAAATCAACATTCCTCAGGCACTTTGAGAAAACTCAGCGGTAGGCAGCGCTATGCATCACGGGGGCACTGAAATCAACTCCAACTAAAGCGCTCGAAACCATTCTAAGTATGAACCCCCTGGACATGCACGCAAAACTACTAGCCGGAATAATGGCACAACGCCTTACGGCGGCAGGCAACATGCACATTCAAAGTTTTGGACATTGTACAGTCGGAAAGGATCTACTTAGCAGCACGGACTACACGGTGCCTCGCATGATAGTCAATTCCAAAGCACGAACTTTTCTGGGACCAAATGACTGGTGCAAAGGTATAGAACAAGCACAGCGGGCGGTCAACATATTTACAAACGGCTCCAAAATGCCTACGGGGGTAGGTGCGGCGGTGTATTGCGCAGAGCCCTAATATAAGGCAGTCATATAAACTGCCTGCAGTATCTTCCAGGCGGAAATATATGCCATAAGGAGACTGCTGAGATAGCCCTAAGCATGGATACACAACACTCTTACATCAACATTTTCGTTGACAGTCAAGCGGCGATCAAATCCATGCGCTCTGCTAGCATCAAGTCCAAAAGTTTCTTGGCTGGCAGAGACGCACTAGATGCACTATGCGCTTCGAAGAGAGTGCGCATCTACTGGGTCCCTAGCCACCAGGGCATTGAGGGAAACGAGATGGTAGATGGTTTAGCAAAGGAAGGCGCTGGGCTGGAATCAGAACTCGCAGAACATGTACTTACTCGGCTACAAGAGTTGTACAGGACCTCGAAAGAAGAGCTACACTAGCAGTGAATCATAGATGGAGAGATACGACATCGTGCAAGATCTCGAAAATTATGTGCAATGCACAATGCGAAAAACGAACTATGTTCATCTTGGCTCGCCCGCGCAAAGATTGCAAGACAATAGTGGGCATGCTCACTGGTCACTGTATGACGGCAGCCCACGCGAGGAAGCTTGGCATCACCACGGATGACAACTGCAGGAAGTGCAAGGAACCGGGCACAGTGGAGACCCTGGAGCACCTACTATGCACATGCCCCGCCCTACTTAGATCGAGACTGAAATACCTAGGCTCATCGACATTTCAGTTGCTTAAAGATGTAGCCAGGGTGTCTCTGGAATCCCTCCTAAGGTTTGCGAACTCAACGCAAATCTTTAAAGACTTTTAAATAAACACAAAGGTTCCTTTTGTTCGCTACCGGTACCACTAAGGACCTGAATTGGTCTATGTGAGCCTTCGCGAAGGCATCCGGTTTAACCTTACCTAATATATTTATTAATTTTTATTCTGTTTTAACTTTTTTTTGCAGCTGTACTTAACCACCTGTGCATATTTGATTTTACCTATAACTAAAGTAGTCGAATAGCCTCTTGTTTTGCTGAGAGGTCGAACGACTTTAAAGCAGGAATGGTTTTTCCAACATGCCACATATCTTTATTTTTTACTGAAGCCATATTCCTGCTTCAAAAAATCTTAATGAGTATTTTTTTTATTTGCATAAATTAACTTAAAGAAGCAAGCTTATTTTGTCACAAGATGCTTATTTACATTTATCAGAATTTTAAATGATGAAAAATTAATCGACTACTTTAGTTAAAGGTAAAAGCAAATATACACAAGTGGTTGAGTACGGCTGCAAAAACGAGTTAAAAAATAATAAAAATTAATGAGAATATTAACATTTTGCAATTGTTTTTGGCTTAAATTAAACTTTTTCTCCTCCTAATACATGACTACAATCATACCAACGACTTTATAACTACTACTTATAAAGTCGTTGCTCACACTGATAAGTTTACCGAATAAAGACAATCTTCCAAACTTGAAATGCGCATAACTTCGGTAAAAAATAGATAAACTAATGTTTTTTCTTTTACTTACTTAAAATTGAATGTTGCTTAAAACTACATACTAATATTTTATATTTAGAGCGATAATTTGGAGAAATTGGAGTTTAAAACACAATATAGCAAATTTTTATAAAATCTCTTTTTTGACACTTCTGTCAAAAAAAAAAAAAAAATTTGGAGCCCCTCTCTTATGCCCACGAAAATAAAATCTAAACATATTTCTTTCCAAGTAAGGTCGTCGGAACATTATATTTTTAGTTAGGTACTCATTCTGCGTAGAAAGTACAAGTATTAATTTGAAGAACTACTTTTTTTGAAAAAACCACCTTGAGCGACCTCTAAACCTTTTCCAAAAAATCTGAAAAATTCTAAAAATTGGTTTTTGTGACGAACTTTCTAACTCCGCTTTAGACCCCAAAGTTTTGACAAAAAAAGTTTATGCCCTAATGTATAGCAATACTTAGTAACTTAGTTCGATGCGCACTTCACCCCCTTAAGATAAAAATAATTTGAGAAAAAAATAAGTTTTGCTTTTAAAAATATACAGCGCCAATTTCAGATTGAGGTGACTATCAGTCGTACTGACCATCTCCGATTTGGCTCAAAATTTGCTTATAGGTTGGTTTTTTATTAAGAAAACCAATTCCGGAGTTTAAAGCTTAAAAAATTTTTTTTTGCGGAGCCACAGCCACTCGAATGCCAAAATAGGGCATATTTTTAGACAACGTAGCTCAGTCATTTTAAATCCGATTTTCTTAAAGAAGAAATTATTGGAAAGGTATTTAGTCAATTTTAAGGGAAAAATATAAAACTTCTGGAAAAATTGCAGTAAGTTGGCCCATCCTTAATTTCAAAGCTTAATGCCATTCCAACAACAGACGCTATTTTTTTTTTTAGTTTTTTATTTGGTTTTTTGTACGTTTCAATACCTTTCCAACGATATAAAATTAAGGTGTGCTCTTGAAGGGTTCAGAAGTTATGGCGTTAAACGTGCAGCGTTAAAGAATTTTCAATACAAATTCAACTAGCTATCAAAGCTTTACAGCTCAGCATACATGCTCAGCAAGTAGTCTATTTCGCCCGCTTTTTCCGCCATACAAATTGTTTTCTATTATAAAGTTGTGTCTTGCAAAAATAAAAACACGTACACACAAAAACACAAGTTGTTGTTAACGATCGCCTAATTTTAAACAACTTCAAGTAGTTATTGACTTTTTTATTTCTGTTTTGTTAAAAAAAAACTTAAAAAAATAATGATAGCGTCTGTTGTTGGCATGGCATTAAGCTTTGAAATTAAGAATGGGCCAACTTACTGCAATTTTTCCAGAAGTTTTATATTTTACCCTTAAAATAGACGAAATAACCTTTCCAATGATACCTTATTTACAAAATCGGATTTAAATTGACTGGGCTTCGCAGTTTCAAAATACACCCTATTTTGGCCTTGAAAAATTGTTTTAAAAATTTATAACTTCGGATTTGGTTTTCTAAGCAATAAACTAAGCAATATAATAAAAAATAAATAAATAAATTTTGCACCTTGAGACGGTTTTTTAGAACATCGATTTATGTGGTTTTTTCGATATAGCTCTCAAGCAAACTGAGTTTTATTGCATCTGGTGCTAAGATTTTGTTTGCCTCGTCAATATATACAACTTTTACCAACAAATAAGTACTTTTGGATGCATTCTCGGCAAATTAGAGCAGAAACTTCTTAAATGACGGTTATTTGACTCTTTTGATATAAGCTTCAATTTACGAGTGTTTTGAGCGCCTCGTTTTCTTCACAACATTAAAAAAACAGCGAAAAAGTTTTTGTTTTTAGAGCAAAATATTAATATATTGTATTTTCTTATTTTTTATGTTTGTATATATGTATATTAGGGCGGTTCGATTTATTTTTCGACAATTTCCCTATGATTTCCGTATTCTATGGGTTATTCCATGAAAATTTGCCAAAGGAACCATACCTCTATCGTTAAAATCGAGTCCCCTACTTTTTGTTGGTAGATTTTTTCCCAAATTGACGTTCGTATGAAATATTACCTACACGTTCACATCCATAACTCAAAAACTATCGATCGGGTTTAATCGCCAGTAGGCGCGTTGGAAAAGTGAGCTCATTTTGATCAATTTTTTTGACTTACAATTGTCTCTCGATTCTTTAATTGCCATATGCGCTGATGGTGAACCAACAAATACTGGCGTACACGGTGGAATTTTGCGACTATTCGAAAAACAGTTAAAGAGACCACTGCACTGGTTTGTGTGTCTTCTGCACTTTAACGAGCTTCCGTTTAGACATTTGTTTGACACTTTAGACAAATCAACCACCACTGGACCACGATCAACTACCGGAAAGTTGAGCTCAAAAATTGCTGATTGTGAAAATCTTCCGGTATGTAATTTTTATAGCTGATTCTTTACCATTTTTCATTCTATTTTTTAGCTTTTATGTTTTCTTTTCAGGTGGTAACCAATTTTGAGGAAATCTCTTTGGAAAATATGCCTCCTGGTGATTTAAATCCAGAAGAATTATCTACCGATTCGAGGTACTTGATGTTAATGGCCAATGCAATTTCTAATGGTGTGGTTCCTGCGGATTTGTCTCACATAAAACCAGGGCCAATTGCACATTCTCGCTGGCTGACCAAAGCCAATAGATTATTACGGTTGTATGTGACAACTAATAATCCAACTGAAAATTTAAAAATTCTGGCTAACTATATAATAAAAGTATACACGCCAATGTATTTCAATGTTAAGTATTATAGCTCTGCCGCATACGGTAATACATTACTTTTTAAATTTATTACTTGGACACGAAGACAGTAATTCAAGATAATCCATATTTTGCACACTCAGAAAATATCTTGCTATCTATGTTGTTTGATGATAGAATGGAAAAACGAAACATTGCTATAAAGAAGATTTTACATTACCGAAGAAATATTGTCGACCCAACGGAACTTAGAGTTTATAAAAAATCTATTATAAACTTTAATTGTACGGAATATACAAATATGATTGATTTAAATGACGATACCATTTTATTCGAACCACCGTTTACGCAAAGTTATTCGTATAAACATTTGGAGGGATATTTAAATTACGAAGTGCCACCGTTCGATGATCCACAAATTCCTTTACACATTCAAGGAACGGAAAGACATGTCCAATTGCTGGCTGCCACTGCTAAACGAGTTGCAGGAAAGAATGAAGAAGGCGCTATGGCGACGACACTAGAAAGCCGTACGAAAACACCAAGACTTGAAAGCAAACAAGACTTTCAGAAAAAATAATGTTTTTTTTCACATTTTGTCTTTTACTACACTCAAATTGAATATTTTTTTTTGATAATAGGTTGATAGATACTTTATTATCTCTTAATTTGAATTTTTGTAGAAAAAAAATAAAAAGGGAAAAAAAAACCAAAAAGTTGGTTTTATGTGTTATTTTGTTTTAGCAATATCGCATGAATTAATCAACCGAATTCGATAAATTTCGGCTTAAACTCATTTTGAATTGTAAATTGAATTAACGATAGAGGGACTCGATTTTAACGATAGAGGTATGGTTCCTTCGGCAAATTTTCATGGAATAACCCATAGAATACGGAAATCATAGGGAAATTGGTGAATTTTTTCACTCCCTACAAATCGACCCGCCCTAATGTATATGTTTCCCAATATAGATTTTATCAAAACAATGTTGAAAATGTCAAAAATTGGAAAAAAGGTAATTTTTAAGTTAAGTAGAAATGTTTGAAAAATAAAACAAGTTCAGTGAATTTATTCGATCCTAGGTCATTTTGCAGACGGCTCTGGACTATCATCATTGCTATTATCATCGCTGGCAATATTTTGGTCATCGCTGCTCTTCTGTGAGCGATGAAAACAATTTCACTTATCACACAAAATTTACGAATTAATTAAAAATACTTGTTTATACAATACAGTTTTCTTTTTGTGAAACATAATATAATTTTGTATCTATGCAGTGCAATAAATAATAATAATTTTTTTTTTTTAAAAATAATGTTAAATAATATACAATTTTGTTTCTAAGATTTATACAAGTCAATTTATTATAATTAAACAACTCAAGTTTTTTTTAATGAAAATTTTATGAATTAAATCCATTCTTTCGGCAAATTATTCTAGTACTCTTTACTATTACTATATACATTAACCTTAGAATTTACTCCACATTTATCAATTATTGTATAGGGACCATGTCAACATGAGGTGTTGTATTGAAATGTAAAATATGGGACCCTGTGGTCCCATTCATCATCTTTGCAAAAAATTAATAAAAATTCGTACAATACCCTGTGGTTTCTTTCTTTAAAACCTAGGGTCTCATGATGATAAGGTGTGCTGAATATTTGTCTAATGTTTAACTGTTTACATATCTACGACACTAACCCATTTGTAAATGCTGAACCCTTATCCGACTTAGGAACTTGAAAATGTCCAGATATCAGTGTTTGGCAAACACGAGCTCACGCGGACATACGTAATGTATGCTTGTGTTCGTTTGCTGAGAGTTAGACTGAACGCTGCTAACCTTTACACCTCAGATATGCAGTATTTCTCTGCTACGCCGCATCGTTTGTGTGCTCTCCGATCATATCTGTGTGAAAAAACTATTTGTGCCGAGCACGCGTGCTTATGGCGTGCCAAACACTGCCATATACTAAAATTACGTTTTCTATTAACGATTTAGCTAGTTTCTGCGTCTTTTGTCCCCATCGAGCATGCAACGACATATTTTGCTAATTCGTATTGCATAGTTAATATATAACGATAATTATTACTTAAAAACAAATGCCCTGATGTGTCTATCGATACTGTTTCAAAGCTATTACTAGGTGTGTCTTTCTAAAACAAAAACAACAAATTAATAAGACTTGTATAAACTAAGAATTACGCTATTACGCATTAATCAGTAAAATTTGCAATTAACTGTAAATTGGCTAATTGTTCGCAATTGAGTATATGTTTCTTTATAATTTTGTTCATGTTTTTCCAGATCTATTTTTGTTTTATTTTTAAAGTGATTTTCTAATACCCATGTGGCCTCAATTAATGGAATTTTGGTATTCCTCAATTAATTTATATCGAATTTCTTCATCGATTATTCTGGTGCATTGTATATGAAATTTTTTAAATTTTCATTATTTTTCCTTTTTAAATTATTAAATATCTCTTTGAGTTTTCTATATTTATGGTTTTGAATATTTTCTAATTTTTGCTTAACGCGAGCTCGTTTATATTTAGCTAAAGCATTTTTGGGGGCGATGTAACAATGTAACATGTCTGACTGTCTCAACCTGGCGAGGCCAGCATAATCTTTGTGAAATCGCCTCAAGTCGACTCAAACCTCCACCTGGTGTTTCCTGGGCAACGTCAAAACTGACAACCGTTAGTTTGGCGGCTAATCTGAGCGGCGGGCCCCCCTAGGCTTAAAAAAGGTTGTGCGTCGGGTTTGAAGCCTACCCGTAAAAACCCATTTCAATGAAAACAAATAAGAAAAGAAGAAAAATTATCCCCAAACCTGATGACGACTACCGCAAACGGAAAACTGATAATGATTTGCGGATATGCACATGGAATGTCTGAATCCTTAATTGGGAAGGTGCCTCTATCCAACTGACTGATGTCTTGGAAAGATACAAAGCTGATATCACTGCTATCCAAGAAATGCTATGAAAGGGACATGGTTGCATTCGGCATGCACGCTGTGATATCTACTACAGCGGCCATGCGGAGAAGCACGAGTTTGGATGCGGATTTGTAGTTGGCAAGAGACTACGGCCCCACGTCCTGCGATTCACAACTGTGAACGAACGACTTGCCATAATCCGCATTAAGGTTAAATTTTTTAATATAAGCCTAATATGTGCGCACGCTCCGACAGAAGACAAGGACGATGAGATCAAGGAAATTTTCTATGAGCGCCTTGAAAATGCGTACGAGCGCTGCCCCCGTCATGACGTAAAAATCGTGCTTGGACTTCAACGCTAAGGTGGGCAAGGAAATATTTTTGGTCCAACAGTCGGAAAGTTCAGTATCCACGACAACACCTCCGATAACGGAATGAAGCTGATTGACTTCACCACAGCAAGGAACATGGTCGTAAGTAGCACTAGATTCAAGCATCTCAATATTCATAAAGCCACCCGGATGTCCCCTGATCAAAAAACCAAGAATCAATTGATCACGTTTTGATCGACGGAAGACACTCTTCCAGTGTATTGGATGTACGCACAATCCGTGGTGCAAACATTGACTCGGATCACTATCTTGTTGCAGTCAAGATCCGTACACGTTTGTGCGCAGCTAAGAATACACGCAACCCTACACAGAGAAAGCTAGACGTCGACATGCTGCAATCGAAACAGTCAGCCGATTCTTTCCTGCAAGGAGGGAATCTTGTGACAGATGTTCAGAGTACACTGACGTTATGGAGGGAACACTTCTCTAAGCTTCTAAATGGCGACGCTTACAACAATCCCGCCAATAGAGATGATATTCCGGAAACCCCAATTTTGGATGACAGCGTAGAGGTTCCGCTGCCCAACTATGATGAAGTTCTGACAGCTATAGCTCGGCTTAAAAATAGCAAAGCCGCGTAGCTGATGGCTTACCTGCTGAGCTGTTTAAGAACGGAGGCGAAGCTCTACTTAAATGCATTCACGAGCTTCTATGCAGAATATGGTCGGAAAAATGCATTCCGAACGATTGGAATCTCAGTTTGCTCTTCCCAATCCACAAGAAAGGCGATCCCACTATCTGTGCCAATTACCGTGGGATAAGCCTTCTTAATATCGCATATAAGGTCCTGTCAAGCGTTTTATGTGAAAGATTGAAGCACATTGTAATCAAACTGATCGGACCTTATCAGTGTAGCTTCAGACCAGGAAAGTTCACCATCGACCAGATTTTCACGCTACGACAAATCTTGGAGAAGACTCAAGAAAAACAAGTCGACACCCACCATCATTTTGTCGACTACAAAGCCGCCTTCGACAGCCCAATAAGGAAGCACCTGTACTCCACCATGTCTGAATTTGGTATTCCTGCAAAACTAATACGACTTTGCAGGATGACACTGAGCAACACCAGCAGCGCAGGTAAAATCGGAAAGGACCTCTCCCCGCTATTAATTTCCAAACGAGGTTTCAGACAAGGTGATTCCTTATCGTGCGACTTTTTCAACCTAATGATGGAAAAAATCATCCGAGCTGCTGATCTGAGACGTAGTGGCACAATATTCTACAAGAGTGTTATGCTGCTTGCGTATACTGATGACATCGATATCATTGGCCATAATACGCGCGAAGTCAGTGCAGCATTTTCCAGATTAGAAAGAGAGTCAAGTCGAATGGGTCTGTCAGTGAATGCAGATAAGACGAAATACTTAGTGTCAACAAACAAACAGTCCCAGCGTCTTGGAACCCACGTTACCGTTGACAATACCTCCTTCGAGGTTGTGAAGAACTTCGTTTATCTGGGATCAAGCATTAACTCAACCAACGACATCAGCATTGAGATCAAACGAAGAATAACTCTTGCCAACAGGTGTTTCTTTGGGCTCAGTAGGCAATTGAGAAGCAGAGCCCTCTCTCGACGAACGAAAATCACGCTCAAACCTGGACGCTGAGCAGTTTAGATGAAAAGACTTTAGGAGCATTCGAGAGAAAGATTCTTCGTAAGATCTACGGACCAATCTGCGTCAATGGCAAGTACCGAATACTGTAGAATGATGAACTGTATGAGCTATACGCTGACATCGACATAGTCAAGCGCATTAAAATCAAGCGGCTTCGCTGGCTTGGTCATGCTCAGCGCATGAAAGAGGATGCTCCAGTGAAAAAAACATTCAATTCGGTACCCAACGGCAGTCAACGCAGAAGAGGACGACCGTATCTTCATTGGAAAGACCAAGTAGAGGACAACCTGACGAAGCTAAGAATTTTCAACTGGCGCCAGCCAGCGAAAGACAGAAATGGCTGACGCAAATTCTTAGATGAGGCCAAGACCGACATATGGTTGCAGCGCCAACTAAGTAAGTAAGTAAGTATGCATTTTTGACGACAGTTTCTCCAAGGTCAGCTGTGTGATCGATGGATTATCGCTGCATCGCGCAATAACTTCAATATCATCTACATTAATTTATGTACCATTATAGTTTTTCTCTGTTATGAACTTAAATTTTATTATTTTGTTGATATCTGATTTATATGTGCACTCCCAAGCAAAAAGTTGATCAGAATTTTTGTTGGCAATACCACATGTTGTGTTGTCTCAATTTGTGTTTTGTTTATGTTTTTTTAAGCA
Organism: Dichetophora obliterata; assembly: GCA_963920525.1. NCBI lineage: Eukaryota > Metazoa > Arthropoda > Insecta > Diptera > Sciomyzidae > Dichetophora > Dichetophora obliterata. The sequence continues at coordinate 125,098,673 of OY986436.1, read as the reverse complement.
TACTTCTTGTTATAGCCTGTACATTATTTTTGATATCATAGGACCCTGTTGGAATCATGGACTGTAATGAACCGCTGTTAAGCACAATGCGAGATAATGCGTCTGCATTAGTTTTCATTTTGCCTACTAAACTGCATCAAAACACAATGATGTCGTCCACATATAAAAAGGCTTCAGCGTCTAAACCAGTGGCCGTCACCCCGGGCTCTTAAGAGCTCTATTGCTTCACACGCATTCTTGCGCTCTCTCGCTCAATCGCTTTTGAAACACCAACAAGAGCGCTTTTTATGACACTCCACAGCGAGAAATTTAATGCATGAATATGGCAAATGAAATTGTGTATGAAAAATATTTTATGATTTCAAACGCTTTTCAAAGAATGGAATGCGTTTTATGTTATGTTCTATGGAATGTATTATAAGGAATACAGAAAATTTAATAAAAAAACATTATGAATGGTTTCATAAGGCTGTTCAGGAATTATATGATGTAGAAATTAAAAGACTTTGTAAAAAGAAAAAGCAATTTCTTTTGCATAAAGTAAAGAATTGGATTTCTGAAATTGAAGAAAACTTGGTTGAAAGCAATGCCAAAAGCAAACAAAATAATTTAAAAATCACATTTTGTTAATTAATATTTTTGAAATGCTTGAATTTGAATGGAATTTTTTTTAGTGCACAATTTTATCTGCTCACCAACACACTCTCATTTTTATTTTTGACATGCACTGACCTGAAATACTCTGAAAACTGTTGGACGATATTTTCAGTCCAAAAGGAAGACGTTTGAATTGGTAGTGTCCATTATTTGTTGAAAAGGCAGTTAGTGGTCGTTAGTTTTCATGTAATCGTATTTGGTAGAATGAGCTAGTCATGTCCAACGATGAGAAGTACTTAGGTCTTCCTAGTCTGTTTAGTACGTCTTCTATCTTAGTAAGTGGAAATTTGGCATTTACTATTTTTTCGTTTAGCTTCCTGAAATCGACTACTAGTCTTCATTGTTTTTCATCATTTGTTGATTTTTAGGGAACGACTAATAGTGATGATTTGTAAGGGCTAATAAAATAAGGGCTAAGTGTTCAATAATGTTGTCTTTTAAAAGTTTGTCTACTTGTTCGTTGATCTCTGTCATTTGTGTCTGTGGAAGTCTGTAGTTTTTTTATGTATATCAGTATTTTGAATCTCACTTACGGTTGGCGCTACAACCGTATGTCGGTCTTGGCCTCATCTAAGAATTTGCGCCAGCCATTTCTGTCTTTCGCTTGCTGGCGCCAGTTGGAAATTCCAAGCTTCGTCAGGTTGTCCTCTACTTGGTCTTTCCAACGAAGATGCGGTCGTCCACTTCTGCGTTGACCGCCGCTGGGTACCGAATCGAATGTTTTCTTCGCTGGAGCATCGTCTTTCATGCGCTGAACATGACCAAGCCAGCGAAGCCGTTCGATTTTAATGCGCTTGACTATGTCGATGTCAGCGTACAGCTCATACAGTTCATCATTCCACCGTATTCGGTACTCGCCATTGACGCAGATTGGTCCGTAGATCTTACGAAGAATCTTTCTCTCGAATGCTCCTAAAGTTTTTTCATCTAAACTGGTGTCCAGGTTTGTGATGCATAAAGTAGGACGGGCATGATGAGCGATTTATAGAGCGTGATTTTCGTTCGTCGAGAGAGGGCTCTGCTTCTCAATTGCCTACTGAGCCCAAAGTAACACCTGTTGGCAAGAGTTATTCTTCGTTTGATCTCAATGCTGATGTCGTTGGTTGAATTAATGCTGGATCCCAGATAAACGAAGTTCTTCACAACCTCGAAGGAGGTATTGTCAACGGTAACGTGGGTTCCAAGACGCTGGGACTGTTTGTTTGATGACACTTAGTATTTCGTCTTATCTGCATTCACTGACAGACCCATTCGACTTGACTCTCTTTCTAATCTGGAAAATGCTGCACTGACTTCGCGCGTATTATGGCCAATGATATCTATGTCATCAGCATACGCAAGCAGCATAACACTCTTGTAGAATATTGTGCCACTACGTCTCAGATCAGCAGCTCGGATGATCTTTTCCATCATTAGGTTGAAAAAGTCGCACGATAAGGAATCACCTTGTCTGAAACCTCGTTTGGTAATAAATGGTGGAGAGAGGTCCTTCCCGATTTTAACTGCTGCTGGTGTTGCTCAGTGTCATCCTGCAAAGTCGTATTAGTTTTGCAGGAATACCAAATTCAGACATGGTGGAGTACAGGTGCTTCCTTATTGGGCTGTCGAAGGCGGCTTTGTAGTCGACAAAAAGATGGTGGGTGTCGACTTGTTTTTCTTGAGTCTTCTCCAATATTTGTCGTAGCGTGAAAATCTGGTCGATGGTGGACTTTCCTGGTCTGAAGCCACACTGATAAGGTCCGATCAGTTTGTTTACAATGGGCTTCAATCTTTCACATAAATTGCTCGACAGGACCTTATATGCGATATTAAGAAGGCTTATCCCACGGTAATTGGCACAGATAGTGGGATCGCCTTTCTTGTGGATTGGGCAGAGCACACTGAGATTCCAATTGTTCGGAATGCATTTTTCCGACCATATTCTGCATAGAAGCTCGTGAATGCATTTAAGTAGAGCTTCGCCTCCGTTCTTAAACAGCTCAGCAGGTAAGCCATCAGCTCCCGCGGCTTTTTATTTTTAAGCCGAGCTATAGCTGTCAGAACTTCATCATAGTCGGGCAGCGGAACCTCCACGCTGTCATCCGCAATTGGGGTTTCCGGAATATCATCTCTATTGGCAGGATTGTTGTAAGCGTCACCATTTAGAAGCTTAGAGAAGTGTTCCCTCCATAACGTCAGTGTACTCTGGACATCTGTCACTAGATTCTCGTTTTCATCCTTGCAGGAAGAGGCCCCGGTTTTAAAACCATCGGCAAGGCGTCTTATTTTTTCGAAAAATTTTCGGCCTCATTCCTGTCACCATACATCTCAATCTTCTCTTGCTCGCGCTTTTCTGTCTCTCTTTTTTTTCCGCCTGAAATCATTAGTATTTTGAATCAGTTATTTTAATTTCTTGTGTGTAAAAATTGTTCACCGTTAATATTACTTCGGGAAGGTGGAATATATCTTAAAATTGTTTTAAAAAGTCAATTATTGATGTTTTTGCCTCTGGTTCGTTGCATCCAATGTCGTGTTTTTAAAAGTTCTTATTATCTATGTTTTTAAATTTATTAGTCTCTTTGCTAGAAAATATGTTACAATTTTTTCATGGTTTTGTTTCTAAAACAATTTGTTCCCATTGAAACTAAGAAGAGACTAGCTGTTCTTTTAATAGTTCTCTTAATTACATATTTCGAATTGTTCGAAAGCAATTTTGATTCACAATCTTCGCACAAAATCCAAGTTGTTTTTAATAATGTGACGATATATGTAAAGAAATTTTGGAATGTAGCATTACGAACTATTTAAACTCAAGAAATTGTTTATTTTTGCACAAATTAATACATAATAGGACTCTATCTTACCTCATACTAAACTACGCTTCAGTGTTTCAAACCGAACTGGCAACCTCAATATACCGAGATTTAACAATTTGCATTCAAAACTGCTATTTTTTGTCTACGGCATTAAACTTTGGAATTCATTTCCTTATAGCATAAAATCTACTGTTAGTGCGAATAACTTTAGGCTTTCTCTAATATCATACTGTTCAAACATCTAACTATTACTATTTATTATTATCTTGCTACACTTATCACTTTATTGTTTTCTCTACTGTTTTTCTTTATTCTTTATGTATATACTTAAATTCAAACCCAATCCAACCTAAATTAAATTCATTCATAAAACTAATTACACCATTGCTAGTATTAGCTAGCTTCTTTTTTTATGTACTTTTAAATATTTTTATCTTTTTTATATATGCAATTTGTTGATTATGTATAATATTCGTTGTACTATAAAAGATTTTACTATGTGTTATTGTACTAATAAGAATGTACTAACTTATTGTACTAACTCAAAATAAATAAACACGAAATATGTTTTTTCCTGTAATTGACTCTTCATTAAAAGGTGTGGAATCGGTTTGGGAATCAATCGTACGCGTATTGATTAATTTGTTTTTGTTTGTGTGTTCGCATTGCAAACACTCGGACGCTGGTTGTTTTTGGAGCGATTACAACACTTTGAGCAATGTGGCTTATATATATTTGGTGTTCCGCAGCCATAACAAAAAATCTTGCGATCCGCTAAACAGTCTTCAAATCGATGTCCAACTTCGCCACAATTCCAATAAGTTAATTTTATTTCAGAAATCGCAGCATTTTCTTTAGGAACAAAACTATTTTCGCCTTCAAGTTCTGATACGCTTCTATGGTATTGCATTGGTCTACGGTACTGCAAGGGGTCATATTAAAAATATCATTTTCGCAATAAGCTTCTTTGCATATTTTACACATGTCAAAAATATCAGTTTCATCTCCCGATCCGGATAGATTTTCATTGCTATGTGCGACCGACATTGTGTAAATATTAGTATAATTAGATGATGTTAGTTTGGTCTTCCGTAGCTAAGTAAAAAAAAAAGGATATCGCTTTACATGCAAAAAAAAATGGTTGTAAAATTAGGGTTGCTCTTTCGTTTGAAATGGTTAATCAGCTAATCCTCTCAAATATATGGAATGGACTCAAAGTGCCTTAAGGCTACATTGTCGTATTTCCAATTCGAATTTATCTGACTTATGATAAATTAATAATTAATTTTCTGATATGAAGCAGAAAAACCTCAAGACTGATTCTAACAAAAAGAAGTTAATAGATTCAGTGATTAAAAAGCGGATCATCTCTAGAAAATATGACTCCAAAGTATGATAGTTCCAGCATTTAAACCTGATTATTAAACTCATGGAACTGCATTCCAATAAACTAAACAAACACTAAAAAATCAAAATCTATATTTTTTCCAAACAAATAAAGTCGGTGGTTTAAAAACGCATGTCAAACAAATTTAAATTTTTTTTATTGCTGAGAAGGAACTTCAATCTCAAAAGTTTTTGCTGAAAGTTTTGACTATTAACGCTTTGGGCCCCACGTTGGGCGCCAATATTTGTATATGTGACAGTTTTCATGATATTGGTATCATGGTACAGGGTGCAAAAAAACTAAAAGAAGTTCTTTGGATTCAAAATTGAATAAACAAAAACATTGTGCTTCACACTAACACCTGAATATACTTTACACACCTTATTTGGACGCAATTAGGAACGGTTGCACGTGGTGGTTAGTCTCTGCTAGCAGATCGGAGAATATTTTTAAGCTGTTATAAGGATAGATATTATAAAATGACAAGATTTTTTGAGTTTTTGAAGATGTAAACTTTCACATATTTTTTTTTTAATTTCAATATTTTTAATTAAACTGCTTTTAATTAAAAATATTGAAATTGTAGTTTAAACAATTTGTAGTAACCAACAAAAAAGATTTTATTAGTAGCTTACTTTTATATATTTATTTCCTAATTTCAATATTTTTACTTAAACTTCTTTTAATTAAAAATATTGTAGTTTAACTTAAACTACACACCTTATTTGGGTGCAATTAGGTACGGTTGCACGTACTGGTTCGTCTATGCTAGCATAGAAGAATATTGGTGTAGGATCTTGTACCTTCTTGTCGAATAAATTTAAAATCACAATCAGATAGCGATTCCATTCTCATTAAAGTTTCCAAAAGTGAAATGAAAGCTGCAACAACCAAAACTATAAAAAACATGACACGAAAGAAATGACAAAAGAATAACCCTATATAAACCCATTACCTTAGCCAAAGTAATGACACAAAAAAAAACAACCTCTCATAGAACTCATATGGCATTAAAATAATTTTTTAATCAAAAACTTAAAACCTTAGCGAGCTTGATTGTCTAGTAAAGGTTCGCATTGGATACTTATTCAGGTATCCGTCTCGGTCCCAGGACTATCTATTCTTAAGATAACCAACAATTAATTATACTAGTAAGCCCGCGTGGCATTATAACGCCAAAATCAAACATACCTAGTTTTATTTTTTTTGTATTTGTTAGGACAATATTACTTTTTCTTAAAATATTTCTGTGTAAACTTAATTAGAATTTGTAAAACCGACATTGTTAGTTAGGATGCGCTGCCAACTACTTTCTTAAAAAAAATTAGTTTAATTTTTCTAAAACCGTTTTTTATTATTATTATTATTATTAACAGTTTATTTATAAAATAAATTTAGTGAATAAACTTAAAACTAAGCCCTAACTACTATGATCTTCAGCTTGAACATATAAATTTATGGTTTCATAAATATTACATCTTTTGAGTATTTCTATAATAAAAATTATGTTAGTTTCTGAGATATTACTTATTAGGTTGCTAATGCTCTCGTTAGATATTCTGCTTTGGTGAATTTTTACTATGCTGCATTCCTCAGTATGTGTTTGATTGTTATTTTTTGACTGTTGCAGAGAGGACATAATGTCGGTGTTGTGTTATTCATCAGGTGATGGTGAGTAAGTAGCGTGTGTCCCATTCGTAGTCTGCAAATTTTTTGTAGATCCTTTCTTTTGCAGTTGGCAGCAGCGGCGGATCTGGAAAAAATCTTGGGGGGGGGGGTAAATTACCAAAGTCACACATTTTCGATTTGAGAAAATTTTGTCTTTTTACAAATAAAAAAATTGTACTTTTTTGAATTGAAATTATCGAATTGTGTAAGAAGCAATTTTCCCAGACACATACACGCACATTTCCGTATTTATTTATATTTCCCTTTTTCTGGAATATCTTAGCGAAAAGTAAATAAAAACTCTAAATTTGACTAATTTTGGAATTAAGGTTGATTTATTAAAATTTTTCACATTTATTCCATTATAAAACATTGCACAATTATATTTTCAAATATGTGCAATGAAAAAACATAGTACTTTTCAATAAAAAAAATAAAGGAATTTGAAACTTATTGTTCTGACGTTACGACTATGATATGGTACACTTTGAAAAATAAATAAACAATACAAAATGTATACTGATTATTAGATAGTCATTAGATAGAGACAAAATTATATGACAAAATCATCGCAGCGCTTCTTTTTTGTGGCAAAGTTATCAATAACTTCGTTAATATTTATTTTAATGTCTCTATGAATATGCAATAATGCGAGTCCATTCAATCGTTCTTGTTGCATAGTTGAACGTAACCATGTTTTTAATCGTCGCAGTGTAGAAAAACTTCGCTCAGCTGTTGCTACACTGATAGGAAGCGTGGCAAAGATAGCAAACGTTTTAGAAATTAGTGGAAAAATGTCATTGTCACAAAGAGTAAAAACGGTGTTGATATCATTAACCTTAGTTTCGCTCTCCCATTTACACTGCCAAATTTGAAGTTCATGAAATAATTGAATTGGAATTAGTTCCTTATTACCGTCACAAAATGGAATTATTATCTTAGAAATATTAACACTCAAATTGTTTAGCTTTTCATTGTTGTGTTTATCAATTATGTTTGGCAGGATTTCGTTTACATATAGTTTTTGGAAAAATTTTTCGCTGAAACGAGCCGCCATATCAGCAATGATATCATCTAGTAATGGTATAAATATGGAAATTCGAAAGTAGTCTTCTGGTGTTGAAACGCTGACATTACAACGATGACCCTGTCTTCCAGCAATACGAGGTATATTAATTGATATACCTAAACTCAAGTATACATATTTTTTTCAGGTGATTACAGATCATGTTATTTTGCAAGCAAAATGGTCCTACTCTTCTCGCATCGCTTCATAAAAACGCCACGTACACACAAATGACGTCACAAATCAAAAAAAAACAAATTTTTTTTAAAGTACTATAATAATTGAAGCGCTCTCGTGAATAACGTTGTAAACGACAAAATTGTAATTGTTCACTTGTATTTATTTTACAAGCACTTTTATTCATTTTTATTAACTTTTTATATACTAAAATGCATACTAAATGCGATAAAAATACCCCAAACTGCTCAACTGCTTACTCAGTTCTGTTTATATATAATATAAGAGAGTAATTCTCAAAAAAAAGTTATTCGCAAAAAAAAAATGTCGTCTACAACGTTATTCGCGATTATGCTTCAATTGTTGAAATCAATAAAAAAACTTTATATCAATACCTCTGACCATTTTTTTTTTTTTTTTAGTATTCTTTCAAAAAACGCCTTTAGAATCGCTTATGTATACATAAAAGTACTCTTAAGTTGTGGGTACAATTATTTACTTCAAATAAAATATTAAAAAGTAAAGAATTTAAAAGTTATTGGGGGTAATTACCCCCTTTACCCCCCTTGTATCCGCGCCTGGTTGGCAGGGAACATAGGAGCGCTTCCATCGGGATTTACATGTTTGTAAAAGTGTGTATAGTTTAACCAGTCTTGTCTACGTACTTTAAAATAATTTTGAGTTATTAGACGTTTTATGTCGGCTTTGTTTAAAGCAGATTGTTGAATTAGTGGGGCAGATGTAGATTGTTGAATTAGTGGGGCGAATTTGGCAGCTTCATCAACTAAGTCGTTACCTACGATACCGACATGGCTTGGCACCCAGATGATTTTTAATTTATTGGGGTGTTGAATAAGAATATCTCTTATTTTGATGATGGTTTCATTTAGGTTAAGTGTTTTTTCTATGGAATTGATTGTTGATAGTGAATCTGAGCATATAATGAATTTGCCTCTTCGTAGTTAGCAAATATTTAACGCGCACAAGACTGCTTCCGATTCAGCCGTAAATATCGAGTTATAGTTGTTTAGTTGACCTAGTCTGGCTACGTTGGAATGCTGGTCAATTACAGCATATGCGGTTCCTGTATCTGTTTTAGATCCGTCAGTAAAAATAAATTTTCAATTTTTGTACATTTCCGAGACTTTGTTAAATTCTAACTTGTTCATATCAGGATTTGTGACATTTTTTGGGTGGTCTGCTAACGCTTTTATAAAGCTTTCATTGTTCAGATACCATGGTGGGTGGTGGGGTATATATCTCGTTAACGGTTTCCAATACCAATATGTTTTACTGATGTTTGAATACGATGAAAAGTGGAAGGAACTTTTGGAAGTCTACGCTGTGCGATCTTATTAAGGTTAGGAATCATTTGGAGTTCTGATGGTATCAGGATTTTGACTGCTAGTTTTGCAGTCATAAATTGAATTCTCTGTTCTAAGGTGGGAAGTCCAGTCTTAGTCAGTATGTTGTAGATAGGTGTCGATCTGAAAGCTCCTATGCTGTAACGGGCGGCGGCATGGTATGTTGATTTGATTATTCTCAAATTTGAAGCAGCTGTATGACCATAGATGGCGAGTCCATAGACTATTTTTGGTATTATAATGGCTTTTATTATATTGATAATAGTATTCGGATGAGCGTTACTGTGAAAACTCTCTAAACATTTAATTAAGTTAAGCCTTTTAACCATAGATTTCTTAAGGTTATTAATATGTGCAGTCCATCTATAATTATTGCTAAATATAACACCTAATATCTTTAAATTGTTAACATTCTCAATTTGACTTGTATTAATATATATGTTAAGGGGTGTATAATTTTTCTTTCTGCAAATATGCAGCATTTTGGATTTAGAACTTGAAATTAGAGCTCCAGAAGCATTACACCATCTCGAAATCTCTGTAAAGAGGTTTTCAAAGTTGCTTTCAAAAATATTGTTAACTTTGCATTTAGCAGTAATGTACAAATCATCTGCGTAAATACAATGTTTGAACAATTTGTATTTTAAAATTAAACGATTAAGTTGTTCAAACGCAATCTGAAATAGAACCACCGATAGTGGCGAGCCCTGTGGGATACCGTTGTGTAGTGGCCTTAGTTCAGAATGCAAAGAATCTATCCGAACTCGAAATTTTCTGTTTGATAGAAATGATTTGACATAGTTTAAAATTTTTTTCCCAATTTTCCATTCTGAAAGCTGGTTGATTATAACATGGTATCCAATTCTATCAAATGCCTTTTCAAAATCAATAGATATTATGGAGATATGGTTTTTAGTATTCAGAGCATTTGCTATGTTGTAATCGAGAAAAAGAAGCGCATCGATTGTTCCTTTGCCATTTTTAAAAGCGACTTGATTTGTGTGTATGAGTTTATTTTTTATTAGGAACCAACTTAATCTTTTTGCAACTATTTTTTCTAATAGTTTGCTCGTACAAGATAGGAGCGAAATAGGTCTATAGCCATCAAGTTTATTTTTCGGTTTGTTTGGTTTTGGCAAAGGAATAATCGATGCGTTTTTCCATTCTTGTGGTATTATATTTAAAGATAGGATAGAATTGTATAATTTTAGCAAATGATCTTTTGCTATAAATGGTAAATTTTTGAGCATAGGATAGCTGATTTTGTCATATCCAGGAGTTTTACCCTTTAGGCTGGATAGTGCAGCATTGAGTTCTAGCAAAGATATGTCGTTTTCTATTAATTGAGCTGAATTAATGGAAACGTAATTTATACGAGAAATGCAGTTTAAGTTTCTGAAGTCCAAGCTGAAGTTATAATCTATCGAGTAGGTAGACCACTCTTTGGCGAATGAGGATGCGATTTGTGCTGGGTCAGTTATTGCTACTCCAGATGTCAAAGAAATTGTTTTAATGGTGTTTGATATGTTTTTTCCATACAAGCGATTAACAGTATTCCACATTAGCTCCATTGGAGTTTTTGCATTAATATTTGATGTGAAATCATCAAAAGATTTACGTTTAGCTTGTTTGACTTCACGCTTAAAGAGTGCATTCGCTTTTTTGTAGGCAATTATATTTTCATTTGTTACATTGTTTTTTAAGGTATGCCACATTTTCTGTTTATTATTTCGTAAATCAGCTAAGTTATTATTCCACCAATGAGTACATCTTTGAATTTTATAATATGGGTATGAATGTGCTATTGATTCATTTGCTGCCATAACAACTAATTTGTGGAATATAGCTACTTCTTTATTTAAATTTTTACTTAAAGTTAAAGAAGCTAATTTTTTTTCTAGAATTGATTGAAATTTAGGCCAGTTAGCTTTATGTAATATAAATCGTTTTTGTTTATTCCTGGTTGTTAATTGATTATTATTGTGATTGTTTTCATATGTTATCAGTATTGGAAAATGATCGCTACTGTGGAGATATGTATCTACTTTCCAATTAAGAAGTGGGATTAGATTGGAAGTGGCAAAAGAAAGATCGACATGAGTGAGAGTTGAGTGAGTAGAGAAATGTGTTGGAGCAGAAGTATTTAACAGAGAGAGATTAGTTTGGAGAAAAAAAGATTCTATAATTTTGCCTCTTGAATTAGAATGTGGTGAGCCCCAAAGTGTGTTGTGTGCGTTAAAATCACCGAGTAATAAAGTATGGTTGGAAATATTGTTTTGTAATGTTAATAAACTATTAAGGGATATTTGAACTGAAGGTGGTAGATAAATTGATATTATATTAATTTTAATATCAGCTGATATTTCTACACCAGCTGCTTGGATATTTGAAGGTAGTGTTAATCGATTGAAGTGTATTGAATTTTTGATCAGAATGGCTGTGCCACCGCGAGCGCGTGGTGAGTTTATATAATTTTCTGTAATGGAGCTATAGTTTGCTATATTTATATTATTGTGTTTAAGATGAGTTTCTTGAAGAGCTAAAATATCAGGAGAGTGTGCTTTAATTAGAAGCTGCAACTCGTGCAAATTATTGTTGAGTCCGTTTATATTCCATTGAAGAATTTTTAGGATCATGTTGGATACATAAATAATTCTTTACAAAGTATACAATATATATACTTAAGAGAATGCTTTACATATTTTCATCATCAGGAGAATCTGCAGAGTTTGGCGAGTGGGGTGTATCATTGTATTTATTTATTAAGTTTTGTGTTATGGTGGATAGAGGTGAGAGGGGAAAGTCATTTTGTATGTTTTGTGTAATGGTTGTATTTTTTACTATAGAAGGAGAGCAGTTTGAGGGTATAGTTAGAGAGTTTGGTGTAGAGAGTGAAAACTGGGAAGTGTTGGTTGAGTCAGAGTTGGGTGTTAAAGGAGAAGAGAATGGTTTTTGTGATTTCTTTGCTAATGAGTTATCGGTAGTTTTTGAGTCGTTTAAATGTTTTTTAATTACAGTTTTTACGGGAGAGTTTGGGGACATTGATGATGTTGTTTCGGTATCTAGAAATGTGGTGTTTTTGTTTGTCGAAAAAGTTAAATTTTTTGCTATATATTTTTTTTTTACTTTCTAGTTTTTTATTTATTTATTTATAAACTATCGACAAAAATGTTTAACAGTCTATTTATTACATAACAGATTACACTAAAACAATAAATATAATGGAATTATTATAAGAACATAAAATTAAGGATTTATATAATACTCAATACAGTTTGCTTAAATGCCTCTCTATTTTGAGTGAGTGCCTCTCTATACGAGCACTTACACTGTTATAGACAGTGCACATGTTAAAAATCGGATCACTCCGGCCATAGTTAGTTCTATGGTGCGGAATGTAAAAAAAATCTCTTTGCCTAAAGTGTCTTTCTGGAGCATAAATATTGAGACGGGCGAGGATTGGCGCACAGTTAATATTATTCATTAAAAGATCTCGAACAAAAGTTATAAGAAAATATTTTCTTCTAGAACTCAATGTTTTAAGCCCAATAAGTGCACATCGGGAGCTATACTCTGGCATAAAATTCCAATTTAGTTTTTTCACAACAAAACGAGTAAAACTTTTTTGGACTTTTTCCAATCTTGTACTATGCGACTCATAAAATGGGTCCCATATTACACACCCATACTCTAGTATTGATCTTATAATGGAAATGAAAAGAGTCTTTAAGGTATACGGGTCAGCAAACTCTCTAGTGTTGCGTCTTACGAATCTCATCATAGCATTAGCCCTGCTGATTATGTTGTCATAATGACCTGAAAATGACATCTTTTTATCACAGAGTACACCTAGATCAGATTTAGAATCTACCCTAATCAAGGCGTTGCATAAAATTGAGTAATCAAAAAACATTGGAGATCTAACCATATAAAATGACATTATGTTGCATTTTGACAAATTTAAATTCAATTTATTTAGCATACACCATGAGTGCAGACTATTTAAATCACTTTGTAAACTCCATTGATCACTGAGAGAGCTTACAGATTTAAAAATCTTAGCATCGTCAGCATACATAAGGCATTCAGAGTACTGTATAAAATTAGGAAGATCATTGATCAAAAGAATAAATAACAACGGCCCAAGTTGGCTACCCTGTGGCACACCTGAATGATTCATTATTGCTTTTGAAATCGTCTTTCCGATGCATACATTTTGGCTACGACCTAAAAGGTACTCACTAAGCCAAGACAAGAGTGAAGAATGAAAACCCATTAGACTGAGCTTATTAATTAGAATAGAGTGCTGAACTCTATCAAATGCTTTAGCGAAATCTGTGAAAATAACGTCTATTTGTTTACCATTCTCCAATTCATTTTTTATTAAATGAGTGAATAGAACCAGGTTTGTATAGGTTGATTTTCCAGAGACAAAACCATGCTGGCTTTCAGATATCGAATTTTTAATGCCTTGATAGATCTGCTTTTTCACCAAGGCTTCAAACAATTTGGGAATTGATGGTAACTTAGATATTGGTCTATAGTTGCATAAGAGTTGACTTGGTTTTCGTTATAGGTAGGGTTTTGTTCTTTAAACTTGCGGCGAGCTTCACCCATGCTGCATTTTTCAAGAGTTTTAATTTTAATAATTTGTTTAGCTTGTAAATATTTAGGGCAGTGATTATCGGAAGAGGGGTGATCACTTGCACAGTTTGCGCAAAGAACACGTGTGCATTTTTCGGGGTCGTGTGGGGGAAAATTACATATTGAGCAAGAAGGTGTGCCGTTATATCTTTTTTGGGTGTGCCCAAGACGCTGACAGTTCTTGCACCGCATAGGGTTTGGGAAGTAAGGTTGTACTTTGACCTTGTACCAGGCCACATCCACGGTGTTAGGTAGACGATAACGGTCAAATGTTAGTATCATTAACCCTGTAAAAGACGGCTTACCATCAACGAAACGACTGAATTTGTATACAGATGTTACACCTTGGATGCTCATTTCATTAACAATTTCGTCTTCGGACACGTTTATTAAGCACGGCGCAAACACAATACCTTTCACTGAATTTAGATTATCGTGCAGTTTAGCATTTATTGGGCACAGATTTGACAGCGTTTTTGCTCTCAAAAACCTTTCAGCAACGCGAGCATTTCGTGCTAATATAAGTAAAGAGCCGTCACGAAGTTGCGTAATAGAATCAAGCTCTGTGGAAATAGCATCAATACTTTTTTTTATTGCAAAAGGGCTTAATTTTGTTAATGGATTGTTGGTGTTTTCGGATGAAATAATTGCATATTTTGGGTCATTTGAAGAAATATTTCTAGGAGGAAGCTTAGGGAATGGTTCAGTTTTTGTTTTTTTTTGGGAGGGTTATCACAATAGTCCGCTAATAGATGAAATCTATTAGAAGACTTGTCTGGGGGCACAGTGGCCATAGTTTCACTTAGTTAAAGCAAAGAATATAGTTTTGCACTTAATCAACAGTAAAAGAGAAAAATAAATGTATATATGCGTATATATAAAATATAAGCAGCAAGGTAGGGAACGAACTGTTCGTTGCCGAAAAATCACGAAACTTCGCACAGTAAAGAGAGAGACACGTCTGAATACTACGAATTATAGTCGGTGACTGAAAAAAAAATCATTTTGATGATGTGGTTGCAAAGTTTTTGTACACTCCGTAATCTAACAAACGGAGGCTTTGAGGAAAAACAAAGTATTACAAAATACTTTGCGATTAGGGAAAGGTATCAATTCTAAAAAATCATTTTGATGATGTGGTGGCAAAGTTTTTTGTACACTCCGTTATCTTACAAACGGAGGCTTTGAGGAAAAACAAAGTATTACAAAATACTTTGCGTTTAGGGAAAGGTATCAATTCTAAAAAATTGCCACTAAATTTCCTGTCCTGCAGAAAAACAGTATATCTAATAGGATTACAACGAAAAAAAATTTTATTTTAAATGTTTCAAAAAACGAAACTTTTACTAACAAACTTAACTTTAAAAATCCTATTAATAATAAAAATAATAATAAAAATTTTTTCTAACAAGAACCGTCAGCTAAATTTTAAACTTGAAAATCCAAAAATCAAAAAAATTAAACTTAAGATATGGCTATGCTGCACAGTGTCCAGTCAAATAACTCGACTTAACACCACACAACACAAACCATATATATAAAACCTAACAACCTAAAGCTAAAAAACCTAACACCTAAAGCTAGAAAAACTTAATATATAAAAAGAATATACTTCCCATAATTTTAAAAAGAAAAAACGACCTAAAACCTTGCCGTGAAGGCACGAGGGCTGTCTTTAAGATCTTTTCGCTTACCGCCAAGTAAGCTCATCAGAAGACTTTTCTAAAAAAAGGAAAAAACCTAAACCAACCTCTACATCCTGAATGCTACGCATTCGAAGAAAAGCTAAAAACCTAACCAAAAAATTTTTAAAAACAACACACACACACACATACACACTTTTATGTTAAAAAACATTCACACAAAAAACACTTGCTCCGCCTCACTCGAAATCTAAGAGCAGACTGAAAAAAAATGTGACGCTTAAAAAACCTCAACAATGTGACACATAATAAAAATCTTTAAATTCGACACATAAAAATGTGCTTCATAGAAAAATTTCAAAATGTGCCACGCAGTAAAATTTTCTAAATGTGCCACATAAAAATTATATAATATAATATAATATAAAAACCTAACAACCTGAAGCTATATATATAAAAAAACCTAACAACCTAAAGCTGTATAAAACCTATATAAAAACCTAGCTACCTAAAAAAACTTTTTAAAAAATGCTAAATCTATTGAAAACTTAAAAAACTATTGGGGGCATGCAAGTTCTGGGATCCCTCGCATCATGAGTCCGTGTGCATTGACTCTGAATGCGTATTTTCTTTACCCTTCTTGGCAATACAAACAAAGTGGGTTCAGGAAGAAGCGTCCCGCAGCAAGGTCAACTCCAAGCCGCCTGAGCCCTATGATAATCTATGCAAAAACCTATTCTACCTTACGAAAACTTTTGGGTTATCATCCCCATGGCAACCCCTCCAATACCGACCCATACTTCTCAAGAAGCTAGAAAAACCCAGCTTCTGTAATAGGTACATAATGCTAAGTTCACTCGCCTCCCTAAAAAGTTTTGGATGCATAGGCGTTGAATGCGTATTTTTTTGCCCTTCTTGGCTACGCAAACAGAGCGGGACTGGAGAAGCTGTCCAAAAGGACAACACCGTAAGTATTACGGGGGAAAAATTAGAGGAGTCTCTCAAAAAACTAAACAAAAACCTAAGTTTTTATAAAAAACGATGGCATATTGTGGGGTACATTATCCAGAGCTAGCCTGTCCTCCCGACAAAAACTTGAACATAAGTTGGCCCTTGGGATAGTAACAAAGGCCAAAATTATCCTCGTTCTAGGAGTTCTGGACGCATAGGCACGGAATGGCGTTTTTTCTTTGCCTTCTTGGCGATGCATCCAAGGCGGGACTAGAGAAAATATCTCAAAATACTAGTGCATGGCTACAAAACCAATGCAAGAGGAGAAGAAAGAGGAGACTAACATATTTGGGGGAAACCTAACATAATTGGAAAACCTATTGGTTGGGGGAATCTATTAAGGGAAAAACCTATTGGGGGAAAAATTTAGGGGAAAACCTATTGGTTGGGGGAATCTATTAAGGGAAAACCTATTGGGGGGAAAAATTTAGGGGAAAAAACCTAGTGGAAAGAATTAGGGAAAACCTAGAGAAAAAATCTAGTGGAAAAAATGTGTGTGGGAAAATAATGGGGGCCTTGTTCGCTTTTTTAAGTTTTTTTTAAAAGTTTTTTAGGAATGTTTCCCTATTAACTTAGGGTAACAATTCCTTGGGTTGAGAATGGGAGGATATTCTGGTGGATGTGAGTTATTGGAATGTTACCTTATTAACTTAAGGTAACAATTCCTCATTAACCCCCAAGACAATTTTTTTGGGCCATTATATTGACTGGAGAGAAGGAGGGTAGGATACCATTGCTGGTCCATCCCTCAACATCCTTCCAATCGCCCCGTAAATCCCCCTAACCTAGAGACAGTCGAAGTAGCGAACAAGTTTGGGGAAAAAATCTAAACCCTAAGTTTCATCCAAATATTACGGGATTTTGGACCAGAGGAAAAATATATATTACGGTAATATTAGTACATGTGGGTTTAATCTCAGAAGGAGATTATGATGATGGGGGTGGTTGAGTGTTTTGCTCTTCCACTCTTCTCTCAATTTCCCAACATCCCCAACAAACTACTTTTGGTTAGTATAAAAAAATTCCAAAATGTTAAAAAACATTACAAAATGTTAATAAATTCTTGGTTAATTATAAACTAATTCCATTCGAAACTTACTAAAGTTTCTTGGAATTTCACGTTCCTAAAAAGGTATGCGTCCCGACGTAAGGTCTATTGTATATTGATACAACATTACCATATAAACGTCGAAATGCCACCCCCAGAAACCGTGCCCTTCCAACCTACGTGAGACAGTATAACAGTTCCATAGCTATTAGCCGATAGGTGGAGCTAAATAAATACCTCACATATTTTAAGGCATATGCTGAAATTAAGAAGTGAAAAATCAACAGAACAACAACAATTATATGTGAACTTTAACTCGCTATAGCTTAAAAAATATTAATTTTTAAGAAACAAAAAGTCCAGTTTGCACATCTACAGGTCTAAACCTACTTAACCATACTAAATTTATTAAGATTAGGCTTGTACTTAAAAAGTCTTAAGCCGGATAAAATTTGCGTTTGCGTAATATATATAAGATTACGGGAATTTGTGAAGAAGATTTTAATAAACTTGAATAAACCATAGCACTGGCATATTATTAATAAAGAATACAAAGAACATCAAAAATTAAATGTAAATCCAACTCACACCTTAGTAACACACCTGGGCTTACAACGATTAAAAAAAATTTAACGTATAATACTAATCTTTTTTTTTGCACATCTCTTTAATCGTATCTGCATTTCAACAGCTTTTTTATTACTTCTAAAATAAAGCTTGGTTAAGCTTTTCTTTTATATGAAAAAATGATTTTTGAATAATCGCAGGAGATATCAATCCTGTATAGGCTTGGTCTTGCTAATAAAAAAAAATTAAAAAAGGCAAATTAATAATATATAAGTTGTTTATTTGGCTAAGGCAACACCATAACTCGGGCCTATAATTAATGTAGAATACAATGAATATAACATGAATGAAGATCCAACTCAAACCTAAGTAACTCGTAGCGTTTAAGACCTTCGGTTTACAACGATTGGAAAAAAGTTTGATGACAGGAAAATGATCGCGTTGACTCAAATTCAAAACATTTTAAATTTTTCTAGTATATAAAAAAAAAATATAATACTAAAGAACTTGACATAATTTCTTCTTTATTTTTTGGCAAAATATCTTTCATCGTATCTGCAATTCAGTAGTTTTTTTTATTTAAAAAATAAAGCTTGGTAAGAGTTTTTTTTTAATAAATCTTCTGAAAACATAGATGTTAGCCTTAGAGTTGGCTTAAAATTTGAGTTCCGTTTTTGAATCATTGCACACACATTTAATACACACACACAACACAATTTTAAGAAGCTCGAGTCCTTCAAGATAAATTATAATTATTTTGCTTATAACTTGATTACATTTACTATGATTTTTTAAATATTTTAAATTCCCTTCTTTTAGTCATCTAGCTTTATGAAAATTCACTGAATTTTGCGTTATGTAAAAAAAAGAATGTAATAGATTCAATATTAAAATTACTTAAAAATATTTTAAAATTTGAATATGAAATTTATATGGAAATTGAAATTTTGTATTGAGAATACACATAGAGAATACGATAAGATTGCCAAAAAAGGTTCCTATTTACAACTTTTTGGTATTAGTATTGGTATATATACTCAAGTATAAACAAAATCTCATGAGAACAAAAAACCCATCAAATATCATGCGATATGATTAGTGTCTTTTAATTAAATTTTTATATAAATATTATCTTTAAGGGCATTAATATTCTAAGTTAAATATTAAAAGAGTAATAAAAATTTAGTATTTTTAAAAGGTAACATTTCAATTACTTACAGTTTGCAGCTGCAAAACGATGAAAGGCCTTCTAGGGATCTGCGCTAAGAAACTGGTTATGATGGGCTGTGTGGGGAACGAATTATTTAGGTATCTTGTAGGGTATTTTTTTCATTGCTTTAATGCCGCTATGATTAATTCAAATGTGTTCTTTTGCTTTTGTTTTCTCTCGCGTAATTTACTTAAACTTTTTTCTTTTGTTTAGTTTTGTTTTTGTATGACGCAGTTTAAACTTATTAAAAATGATTTCGTTTTAGTTTTATCGTTTCTGATATATTTTTTTTTAAATTTTTCTATTATTCAACACTTTGTTTCTTTATTATTTTTTTCTTTGAATCATTGCATTTTTTTATCTCTTATTAATACTAAAAATTTCTATAGAAAAAAAACTCAGTATTCCACGTACACGAACATGCTAACACGAGTAAAGTTTTCGACTGCCATTATGCAAGAGATCCTCTAAACTGACATTAGGTTTTTCTTGGTTTCTGCCTCACGGCCTGTGACGTTCGTTTCCTCTGCTCGTTCTGCCTTGTTAGTAACTGATTACTGAAATGCATCATACGTGCGGTCTTTTAGGATGTTGCACGTCTGAGCAATTGTGGCAAATTTTGCTTTCAACTGATAACTTTTTTCCAAGCAATTTTTGTCCAAATCGTAGTGCAAAATTTTTCTTAAAATTTTTGTCACCACGCAATATGAGTCAGACCAATAATATTTTTGGTCTATGATTTTATTAGAGGCAATTATTTTTATCAAATAATAAAAGAAAATTTATTTAAAATTTTAACATTTTATATAAGATACATTAATAATTTTTGTATCAATTTTTATTTAGAAGTTTTATTTATATTTTTATATAACTACAATTTTTGTCTGCTTGATTTAATAAATACAGCAAAAACTAAACTGGCCGAGAGCTTACTTTTTAGATTTCATCATACCTCCAGTGTCTTTAAAAACTCCGAAGTTTTACACTGTTCGACCAATAGGAATCTTACTCAACGCTTGTGTTTATTTGCTAAAAAAGGTAAAACAAATACCAGGGACTTAGAAAAGATAAAAATGATTCCGGTTGTGAGTAATAACACTAATGATTTTTTTTTTTAATAAAAATAAGAAAATAGTTCAATACAAAAAAAATTTAAGCAGCAAATAAAATATTGCTTACACCTAATAAAACTGAATCTATATATATAAAAATGGATGTATGTATGTGGGTATGTGGGTATGTGGGTGGGTATGTGGGTGGGTATGTGGCTATATCACGTATAGACTCCAAAACCGCTGAACCGATCTTTATGAAATTTTCAGGGAAAATAAAGCCACATCTTGAGAGTGTTCCTGTGAGGTTTCGTAACGATTGGAGAAGGGGGCGTGGTACCTCCCATACAAGCCAAATTTGCGCTATCGACCACAAACCAAATAAGGGATATATATCAGACGGTTTCGATCGTAAAAACTAAGATATTATCATTTTGTTCAGATGGTAACTGTCAGTAACTGTACAAAAATAACTTTTTCGTCGCAATATATATACGCTCACTTTTTCGAAATCATGGCAATTCCGGAGTTCTACACATTTTTATACTGAAACTTGCTGTGTAAGTGCTCCAAGAGGCAGTCACGATACATAAATGTTTTCACGCCCACTCTTAGCGCCCACAAATCAATATCTGTACATATAAAAATGAATCGTGATTTGTTCGGATGCTTAAAACTTGAAAACGACTAGACCAAATAGGATACTTCCTTCTACTGGTTTGCTCGTAACTGCTACGCAAAGGTTTAGGAAAAAAGTAATGCCACACCCCTTTTATCGCCCACAAATCAATAAAAATGCTATATTTAAGAAGGTTTTGGTCGTATTAAATTAAAATTTGGTAAATAAGTTCTTATGATGACTGTCACTAACTTTAATAAAAACGGGCGTTGTCACACTTTATCTACGCCTACTTTTGGAAATATCACAATACTCCGAAACTATTGGTCCGATTGAGCTCAAATTTTGTAAGTGGCTTTGCTTTGAGTACGAGATGGTTTAAGAAGAAATGCCACACCTTCTTTTACCTCCCATTAATATAAAAACAATTTGTGTTATCGAATAGCGTTATGGGTTGCACAGCTTAGAAATTCGGTATTCGACCACAATTTAGACGTACCGTTTCAGTGATGAAATTTTATGGGAGTTGGACAAGGGGGAGGGGCACCTCTCATACAACCCAAATTGGTGATATCGAATAGCTTTGAATTTATAGGAATTCAGCTTTGGAATTCAGTTTTTGACCTCAATTTACACATGCAGTTTCAATGATTTTTTTTATGGGCGTTGGACAGGGAGGCCTGACATCTCCCTTACATCCCAAATTTGCAATATCGAATTGCTTTGAAGTTATAGGTTGACAGCGTAAGAAATCGGTATTCGACCTAAATTTATACATGCACTTTCATTTCTTACATTTTATGGGCGTAGGGAAAAGGGGAGTGACACTTCCCATACAACCCAACTTTGTGCTATCAAATAGCTTTGGAGTTATAGGTCGCACAGCATCGGAATTCAGTATTTGACCAAAATTTACGCATGCAGATTTACTGATAAAATTTTTTAGAGTTTGTCGGGGGGCGTGGCACCTCCAACTTAAGCCAAATTTGCGATATCGAATAGCTTTGGAGTTATAGGTAACTCAGCCTCGGAATTCAGTATTCGACCTCAATTTACACATGCAGTTTCATTGGTTAAATTTTATGGGCGTAAGGAAAAGGGCAGTGGCACCTCCCATACAACCTAAATTTGTGCTATCGAATAGTTTTGGAGATATATGTCGCACAGTTTTGGAATTCGGTATTCAACCTCCATGTACACATGCAGTTTAATTGATTACATTCTATGAGCGGTGATCAAGAGGGCGTGGCACTTCCTATACAACCCTAATTTGTTATATGGAATGGCTTTGTGGATATAGGTCGCACAGTCTCGGAATTCAGTATTCTACCTCAATTTAGACATGCTGTTTAACTGATAACATTTTATGGGCGTTTGAATAGGGAGAGTGACAGCAACGCGCCGGGTTTCAGCTAGTAACTAAATAAAAATAAAAATGTACTATTACAACATCACTATGTTTCAAAGAAGTTTACTAGAATTTTTACAACAACATTAAGATTAAAACTGGATTTTCCAGCATGACAATGCCTGAATACACACTAGCGCCCAAACCTAATTCCAATAGAAAACCTATATTTTTTCGTCGCATTTATGCTGACAATCACCAAAACAACAACGTTGGCGAGTAGGGCTCGATTTCCACGCGGGTTGTCCCGATTTTCAGTCTAAAAATGTGCGTCCCGCAAAATCCTTAAGCGGGACGCCAAATGTCCAGATTTTCCGAAATACAATTTAATTTTTTATTATTTTTATTACGTTTTAAAAATAGTCTATGTTTTTATTTCTACATCACTTAATTTGTACAGATATTCTTCTTCACTAACTATTTGTACGTGTCCATTTGACTTAGAAAATTGCTGAAAAGAATTGCTGAATTTAGTCAGAAGAGCAGCCAGAGGCAGTTCAAGTGCTGCCAATAAAACTTGGAAAACGCACTGTTTGGTGTGGCTTTATTTAAAAAAAATCGATTTTCAGTGAGCGTATTTTAAGTTTTTTTATTCTCAGCGTCCCAGCAAAAAAAAAGTGCTTCCAAAAGAAGTTAAAGAGGAAGGGAAAATCCATCCTTGAATTATATCCCTTCCACTTTTATACCCAGAAGGCATTCTTTTAACATATGCATGTCATTGGGATGAATGCTTTCCTTAGTCTTCTCTAGAAGTGCTTCTAGGACTTTTTCAATAGAAGATTTCTTTCAGCCTTTCAATCAAAGGATTCTAGTAGGTGTTTTTCAGGAGAACTTTAAGAAGCCATTAAATGAACTGGAATGGCTTTTGTGGTTTGGGTGTTAAAAAATCTATTGGAAAATATCCCTTTTCTCGACATTCTAGACTAGTGATTTTGGTGTTGGAAATGAAAATTGTTTTTGTTTTGTTGGGGTTTAAAAAAATTACAAGTAAAATATCCTTTTTCCCGATTTTCAAAGCATTTTGGTGTTGCATGTAATAAGTTGTTGGATTTGATTGGGGGTTAAAAAAATTCCACAAAAAATATCTAAAACATAAATTATAATTATATATTATTTTTGTACTTTAATTGAATTGAAATGCCAATTGAATGTCTTCCAGAAGAATTTTATAAAAATGCCACTTGACAGAACTTCTTTATAAGGCTAAAAAGCAGCACAGTTTGATATATAGAATGTCTTCTGCACATTTGAGTCAAAAATTTTGCTGTGGTACTGAACCATTGAGCGACACATTTTCCTCTTTCGCAAAATCTTATTTACTTCGTTATTGTTCACACAATTTAAATTGATCTATGACAAGTATTTCTATGTACTTAACTAAGATATTGCCTTTTTTGAGTTGTGACGTTATTGAAAAAAACGAGCGACATGCGTACATCTTTTTCTAGTTTTTTTTTTCTTATGTCCCGATTTATTTTGTATGAAATCCCGATTTTTTTAAAAAAAAACCTGGCAGCCCTATTGGCGAGTTACAAAATGCCATAATTAATGCCTGGGATAATTAGGACGCCGATATTTTACAGAACCTAATGTCTTCCATGCGCAAAATAGTTTTTGAAAAAGTAAAGGCTAAAGGGAGCCATATTAACTTGTAAATACGTGATTTTAATTTTTAAAACTTTTTAAACACAAAAAATGAATCATAATAATGGGTTATAAATATGAAACGCTTCATAATAAGATATTTCAATTTAATTGGTTTTAATTTTAAAAATATTCGGTTAAAATTATCTGAGTACTGGATTTTTATTTAAATATTTTCTTCTTTTTTAATTAGAATATAACAAATCGGAAACGTAAGAGTGAAATATATAAACATAATAGGGTGGGTAATAAATATAAAACGCACCTTTTAACTTTTTATCGCTAAATACAGTGGCATAGTATAATAATTTGTTAAGTACAAGTTAAAATAAAGGTACAACTTTTTGTCTGTTTATTTTTTCAACAAGCTTGCTCAAACTAAAAATGTACCAAGCGGTTTCGTAAAAAAAGCATGAACTTCGTGGAATCGAAGTCAAATGAATTTCATAAATTTTTTGCTTATTTTGTAGTCAAAACTTATCTTGTTTTAAGAAATTAACAAGTATTGCCTTAAGCAAACTTATAAAACTATAATTATAAGATTAAGTTTAAAATTAAGTCGATATTAAATTGAATAAAGTTTTTGTTGCGTGAAAACACATTTCCCACAATTTTATTCTATATGCTATAAAACAAGAAGAGTTTCGTAAAAAGTACATATACAACAAAGCATTTTTCTAAAAACGCTTCTTACTCTTACAAGAGTTTCCAAAATCGCATTTTTTGACAGAAAAAACCAAAAACTCTAGAACTTTCCTTGGTAAGATGGTCGCGACAATTTTTTTGGTTCAGTTTTTTTTTTGTAATTAACAACTAAAGTTCAACATAGATTTACCAAAAAAACATTTTTGTCATATAGAACACAGTAACTTGCGAACGACGATACACATAATAGACTATTATCATGTTAAAACAGCGATTTTTTACTATATTTTTTTACAAATAACAGCAAAAAATAAAACAATTTATTAAATTTTTTCGTTTTTGTTACTTAAAATTAACAATTGTTAAAAATTAATATTAATAGTCTATTTTGTAGCCATTGTCATACCGAATCTAAAGCACTTCGGTTTTTTGTTTCAGATAAGCCGTTGCCGAGATTGAAAAAATATATACCAAAATTATACTGAAACACTGAAATGTAGAAAGCACTGGTTTTTTGTAATAATAAATTGAAGAAGTCAAGTATTTATAAGTTTTAGTTATGTAATAATTCGTGATATAACGGTAAAACGATAACTTTTACGATCGGAAAATTTACTGGAGTAGGTTCGAATTTAAAAGTACTTCGCGGTAAGAGTTATCTTTTATAAATAACTGATATTGCGTTGGATATATAGGGAATATATAAAAATATATTTAGAAACATTAGTTTCATACATAAGTTACATAAGTTTAGTTCATTCAAGTTGAATTTTTCTAATTTAAAAATATCTTTTTTCAAAATATTGCTTCAAAGAGCACTAAAAATGGCGGATATAGAATAACGATAATCTTTAACAAAATATAACAGTCTTTTAAAAGCCTTTATGTTGTTATAATTTATTTAAGGATCGTTTTAATTATTTTTTTATAGCGGCAGAGCTTGCCTTCGCTATAGGCTACAGTGTTTGCCGACTTGAACTATGTCCAAGGCAAACAGAGACGTTTAAAATAAACTGAACAAGGCAGAGATCTGCCAGCTTGTGTAGTTAATTAAAGTCTGATTCATTGTTGGCCATCTCGGCTCTTTTATAACATTTTTACAAAAATTACTTAGTAGTCTTAATCTATGGTCATACTTCTCTAGTTAATTAATATAATTATAACCTATGTTGCGTTTCGTTCTTGCATATTGAATTTGAATCATCGAAAGGATTCAAATTACATATTTTTGGTTTGACGAATGATAAGTTGGGACGGTCAACAATATTGAGTGAGTAATAAAAATATTCGCATGCACTGAGTGCAGCACACGCCGATAATGCAGTGCTAACTTATTAGTCACTCAATATGTTGCTGTTTATAACAACGAAACTTAGGGTCGGCAGTGTGTATAACGAGAGCACACTACAATGTGCAATAACACAAACAAATTAAAATTTTTTTCCATATAAAAAACTATTTTCCATATAAAAAAATTGTTTTCAAATAATTTCATTAACCCTTCGTTTTTTGGATGTTCCGATTATCGCATTAGCAGTGGATGTGTCTGGCCAGACGCATATAGAAAGTTCAATGAAAATGTGGCGTTTTTGTATAGTTTTGGGGTTTCTTCAAAGATTTGGTTTGGAAATATACTTCCAAATATACTACGTTTTTTTATGTATGCACGATATTTTTTATGTATGCAGATGTATGATCTAAATACAAAGAATATTCATATTGATTGAAAAAAGTTTTCTAACTTCTATTGTGGCGGCCGTAGCCTAGTGGGTAGAGTGCGTGGCCCCTAAGCTAAAGAACTGCGGTAGCCCGGGTTCAATTCCAGCTCAGACAGAAAGTTTTTCCAATTGAATTAATTTTTATGTTCGGTCGTCACCTCTCTGCAGACAATGGCAAACCTCAGAGAGTAAAAATTGCCATGTTAAGCTTGTTGAGAACATAAGCCGTTCAGAGTCAGCATAAAACACGTAGGTCCAGTTCTCGGTCATTTATGATCAAACATTTAATAACACGCACAACACAATTGATCAATAGAAGCTAGGTCAAAGCCCTTCCAAGGGCTGATATGGCCAAATTATTTTTTTTTTAACTTCTATTGTAAACTACTGAATTTAGTACGTACTATAACAAAAATAAACAATATATATTTAGGTATTTTTAGAAACACAACCGAAACATATATATTTTACTTTTGAATGCTGTCGACAACTGGATTGGCACACTTAGAACAAAAAATTTGAGTACTTCTGCGCGTCTTTTCATATACTTGTAAACAAAGTGTTGTGGCGATGATTACGCCACCTTCCGAGATGAATAAGATACTTGTAGATCTATACAATAATCCTTTATTACTTACTTACTTACTTAGATGGCGCTACAACCGTATGTCGGTCTTGGCCTCATCTATGAATTTGCGCCAGCCATTTCTGTCTTTCGCTTGCTGGCGCCAGTTGGAAATTCCAAGCTTCGTCAGGTTGTCCTCTACTTGGTCTTTCCAACGAAGATGCGGTCGTCCTCTTCTGCGTTGACCGCCGCTGGGTACCGAATCGAATGTTTTCTTCACTGGAGCATCGTCTTTCATGCGCTGAACATGACCATGCCAGCGAAGCCGCTTGATTTTAATGCGCTTGACTATGTCGATGTCAGCGTAGAGCTCATACAGTTCATCATTCCACCGTATTCGGTACTCGCCATTGACGCAGATTGGTCCGTAGATCTTACGAAGAATCTTTCTCTCGAATGTTCCTAAAGTCTTTTCATCTAAACTGCTCAGCGTCCAGGTTTGTGATGCATAAAGTAGGACGGGCATGATTCTTGGTTTTTTGATCAGGGGACATCCGGGTGGCTTTATAAATATTGAAATGCTTGAATCTAGTGCTACTTACGACCATGTTTCGTGCTGCGGCGAAGTCAATCAGCTTCATTCCGTTATCGGAGGTGTTGTCGTGGAGGCTGAACTTTCCAACTGTTGGACCAAAAATATTTCCTTGCCCACCTTATCGTTGAATTCACCACTCGGGCAGCGCTCGTAAGCATTTTCAATGCACTCGTGCAAACTCGTGCTTCTCCGCATGGCCTCTGTAGTAGATATCACAGGGTGCATGCCGAATGCAACCCTGTCCCTTCCATCGCATTTCTTGGATAGCAGTGATATCAGCTTTGTATCTTTCCAAGTTATGTCTTATTTTTTCGAAAAATTTTCGGGCCTCATTCCTGTCACCATACATCTCCATCTTCTCCTGCTCGCGCTTTTCTGCCTCTCTTTTTTCCGCCTGAAAATACGTCTCTTTTCCCTCCTCTTTTCTTTGTATCGCTCCTTAGCAGCGCGCGTTACAACCGACTGCAGGGTGGCTTTGTAGGCGGCGTCTTTCTCTGCAGTGGCGTCGCGGCACTCCTGGTCGTACCACTGGTTTCGGCGAGGGCGGTGGTAGCCAATCACCTCTTCAGCACCCGCACGCATAAAGTTGGAAATGTGTGTCCACTGCGCGCATATATCATCGATTGGATAAGTGCTTTGAAGCAGGAGTGAGAGTCGAGTGGCGAAAGAATCGGCTGTCTGTTTCGATTGCAGCTTGTCGACGTCTAGCTTTCTCTGTGTAGGGTTGCGTGTATTCTTAGCTGCGCACAAACGTGTACGGATCTTGGCTGCAACAAGATAGTGATCCGAGTCAATGTTTGCACCACGGATCGTGCGTACATCCAATACACTGGAAGAGTGCCTTCCGTCGATCAAAACGTGATCAATTGTTCTTGGTTTTTTGATCAGGGGACATCCAGGTGGCTTTATAAATATTGAAATGCTTGAATCTAGTGCTACTTACGACCATGTTTCGTGCTGCGGCGAAGTCAGTTAGCCTCATTCCGTTATCGGAGGTGTTGTCGTGGAGGCTGAACTTTCCAACTGTTGGACCAAAAATATTTCCTTGCCCACCTTAGCGTTGAATTCACCAAGCACGATTTTTACGTCATGACGGGGGCAGCGCTCGTAAGCATTTTCAAGGCGCTCATAGAAAATTTCCTTGATCTCATCGTCCTTGTCTTCTGTCGGAGCGTGCGCACATATTAGGCTTATATTAAAAAATTTAACCTTAATGCGGATTATAGCAAGTCGTTCGTTCACATGTGTGATTCGCAGGACGTGGGGCCGTAGTCTCTTGCCAACTACAAATCCGCATCCAAACTCGTGCTTCTCCGCATGGCCGCTGTAGTAGATATCACAGGGTGCATGCCGAATGCAACCCTGTCCCTTCCATCGCATTTCTTGAATAGCAGTGATATCAGCTTTGTATCTTTCCAAGTTATGTCTTATTTTTTCGAAAAATTTTCGGGCCTCATTCCTGTCACCATACATCTCAATCTTCTCCTGCTCGCGCTTTTCTGCCTCTCTTTTTTCCGTCTGAAAATACGTCTCTTTTCCCTCCTCTTTTCTTTGTATCGCTCCTTAGCAGCACGCGTTACAACCGACTGCAGGGTGGCTTTGTAGGCGGCGTCTTTCTCTGCAGTGGCGTCGCGGCACTACTGGTCGTACCACTGGTTTCGGCGAGGGCGGTGGTAGCCAATCACCTCTTCAGCACCCGCACGCATAGAGTTGGAAATGTGTGTCCACTGCGCGCATATATCATCGATTGGATAAGTGCTTTGAAGCAGGAGTGAGAGTCGAGTGGCGAAAGAATCGGCTGTCTGTTTCGATTGCAGCTTGTCGACGTCTAGCTTTCTCTGTGTAGGGTTGCGTGTATTCTTAGCTGCGCACAAACGTGTACGGATCTTGGCTGCAACAAGAAAGTGATCCGAGTCAATGTTTGCACCACGGATCGTGTCGTGCGTACATCCAATACACTGGAAGAGTGCCTTCCGTCGATCAAAACGTGATCAATTGTTCTTGGTTTTTTGATCAGGGGACATCCAGGTGGCTTTATGAATATTGAAATGCTTGAATCCAGTGCTACTTACGACCATGTTTCGTGCTGCGGCGAAGTCAGTCAGCCTCATTCCGTTATCGGAGGTGTTGTCGTGGAGGCTGAACTTTCCAACTGTTGGACCAAAAATATTTCCTTGCCCACCTTAGCGTTGAATTCACCAAGCACGATTTTTACGTCATGACGGGGGCAGCGCTCGTACGCATTTTCAAGGCGCTCATAGAAAATTTCCTTGATCTCATCGTCCTTGTCTTCTGTCGGAGCGTGCGCACATATTAGGCTTATATTAAAAAATTTAACCTTAATGCGGATTATGGCAAGTCGTTCGTTCACAGGTGTGATTCGCAGGACGTGGGGCCGTAGTCTCTTGCCAACTACAAATCCGCATCCAAACTCGTGCTTCTCCGCATGGCCGCTGTAGTAGATATCACAGGGTGCATGCCGAATGCAACCATGTCCCTTCCATCGCATTTCTTGGATAGCAGTGATATCAGCTTTGTATCTTTCCAAGACATCAGTCAGTTGGATAGAGGCACCTTCCCAATTAAGGATTCGGACATTCCATGTGCATATCCGTAAATCATTATCAGTTTTCCGTTTGCGGTAGTCGTCATCAGATTTGGGGATAATTTTTCTTCTTTTCTTATTTGTTTTAATTGAAATGGGTTTTTACGGGTAGGCTTCAAACCCGACGCACAACCTATTTTAAGCCTAGGGGGCCCGCCGCTCAGATTAGCCGCCAAACTAACGGTTGTCAGTTTTGACGTTGGAGGTTTGAGTCGACTTGAGGCGATTTCACAAAGATTATGCTGAACTTGCCAGGTTGAGACAGCCAGATATGTTACATCGTTAGGGATCGCCCCCAGATTCCATAATGCTTAATTGGTGGGAAATAAAGCTCTCGTTATTTTTCTTGGGTGTAATTTACAATGAATAATTTAAGGTTTTAAGTTAACCAATTAAAGTTTTTGATATTCATTATATTTTTAAGATATTCAATATAACGATTTTATGATGATTTTAATAATCGGTAATTTAAAGGTTTTACTTTAACCACTTAAAAAATAGGTAATTCAATTATTATAAAGGAAGTTAAACTTTTACAAAGTAATTCAATATTTTCAAAGAAAGCAAAACGTAAAATTAAGAGATTTTATTTGGTTCTTACGACTGTTCTGTTTGCTGACTCGAGAAATAAGACCGGAACCAGAGTTTCGGATGGAGCTTGAAAGAGCGACAGCCGCAGGCTGGGTTTAATTGATAGCAGAGAGATATGGTGTAAAACTGCTCGCAAATCAGTGCGATTTTTTTTCGTGATTCAAAAAAGTAAAGAAAAGTTTGACGATCATCATAGTGACGCGGACACCGCGCGTGCCTTGCACTTGTGCAATTATTTATTTTAAGTCCTGTAGCCTCTCCAGCTCCCTAATTGCCTTGGCCAAGCAATCCCGCGGATTGGTACTAGGATGCCCCTTAGCCCCGCGACTCACTGGTCGGGCAGGTTTTGATGGCGGTGAGCGCTTCGATGCGGCCTTGGTGCAGTCGACGCGCTTTGCTGGAGTCGTAGCCAAGTTATACACGATCCATGGATGCTCTTCTGGGTATAGCGTGGTATGGTGCTGGAGGCCGCACACATGGCACGCACTTTGGGACGTGCACTCCCACACGTCATGCGACCGTGTCAAGCAATTAAAACAGTACGCATGTTTGCGCACTGCGAGTCTTCGTTGAGGCATATTCATTACCATAAACCAGTGACACCTTCGGAGCGAGTGGTGTTCGATACAGAGCTGGCACTTCTTGAAGCTGGAAGAAGGAAAATATCATTGATAATTGGAAACTAGGATTAATGGAGAGGTCAAAACCAACTCAGATTATTTAGTGAGGTAGATGAGATTATAAGAGAATATACGTAATTGAAAATTCAATGTGAGAGTGTTTTGTTGGATGGTTAATAAATTGGTGAAAAGGGGAATGAGCTCATAATTAATCAGAGGGAAGAATACATAATTTTACTGTCTGACCATATTTGCGAGTTATGATTCCGTTCTGAGTTTTTATATCCGCTACTCTAACTCGAGCATCGGTACCCTGATACGTTTAAATGATGCGGCCTAGACACCACTCAGTTGGCGGAAGTAGCTCGTCTTTAATAGCGACGAAATCATCGATGCTGATGTCGCGTTTGGGGTGTTTCCATTTATGCCTTTCATGCAACTAACAAAGGTATTCTTCTTTCCATCGGCGACTAAACTGATGATGTAGGATTTTGACTTTTTCCCATCGATTAATTAACGAGAGATTTTCCTTAAGGGGCTCGAGCGGAGCAACTAATGGCACACCTCGGAGAAAATGGCCTGGCGTTAATGGTAAGAGTTCGGACGGATCTTCGCTTAGTGGAGAGAGGGGTCGGGAATTTAGAACTGCTTCAATTCAAATGAGAAGAGTTGAGAACTCCTCAAATGTAAACTTTTGTAGTTGCGCGACTTTTTTTAAAATGGATTTTAAAACTTTTTACTGCTGCCTCACAGAGTCCACCCATATGAGGAGCAGTTGGGGGGATAAACGACCATTAAAACCCGTATATGCTGAACTGCTTAGATATCTCCTCGGCAAATTTTTTCACAAATTGGTCATACTCTTTTCGCAGGGTTCGATCGGCCCCAAAGAAATTACGGCCGTTGTCTGATAACAACTTTTGTGGGAGGCCTTGTCGACCAACGAAGCGTGCGAATGTAGCACAAAAGGCTTCAGATGAGAGATCAGAGACAGCTTCTAAGTGAATAGCTTTGGTTGAGAAGCAAACAAAAACACTTACGTATCCTTTGAGATAAGGCGCTTTACGAAGCATTGAGCTCTTAAGCTCGAAGGGGCCAGCAAAATCAGCTCCAGTAGTCGTGAAAGGAACTGAGAAATTGACTCGTTTAGGAGGAAGAGCAGCCATTATTTGAGATTGTAAAATTTTCTTGAATATTGTGCACACTTTACATTGAAAGATACAGTGCTTGATTTTGTTTTTTAATTTTGGAATATAATATTCATGGCGTAACGCTCTCAGCATGAGTTGCTGTTCTGCATGAAGAAGCGTTTTGTGAGTAAATTCGAGTATTAGACTACAGAGACGTGCTTTTATGATTTTATTTATGATTTATGATTTTATTTATTTATTTTGAGTTTTACTGATACAACAAGACTCAAGTAATCTTATGAACAGTACCAGCAGTGAAAAAGTACAAAACACAATATATTGATCTTAAAATTACATTACATTATGAACTTATAAAATAATAAACGATAAGCATTTTAAAACCAAAAAAACATAGAAGAGACAATATTAACTAAAACTACATTATTAAATTTAAATATGCATATTTTATTTTAATACTAACAGGCAAAACTTAAATTTATGAACTAGGTAAAAAAGAAAGTTATAACATATGTACGTTTAACATATTTTTGAACTGCACTGCGTTACTACAACATCTTAAACTATTAGGAAGTACATTCCAAAAACGAATAGATTGTACATAAAATTGTCTTTCAGACGTTAGACACGTATGCCGCGTATTATTAATTTTGTTTGAGCGATTAGAGCGAGAAAAAGTTAATCTTGAGTACAAATAATTAGGTTCATGAGTATTAGTAATCTTATGCAAGAACAAGAGTGTGCGGTAGTTTAATAAGCTGTCAAAAGTCATATTATTGCGACCTATGTGATAAGTACGGCGAGATAAGGTTGACTGCAGTTAAGGAAAAATGAAACATTCTGTTAAGTTTAGTCAACAAAACATCATGATCGACAGTGTCAAATGCCTTGGAATAGTCCTAAAGAACTAAAAAGCTAACCTCATTGTCATATCCAGACTAACTCGCAGATCCTCACAAACATCGATAAGAGCAGTTATACAACTTCGTTTGGCTCTGAAACCTGATTGCCTGTCAGTTAAAAGGTTGTATTTATGTATGTGTGCATTGATTTGAATACACATGATTTGTTCTAAAGATTTCGA
The DNA here is from genome assembly GCA_963920525.1 of Dichetophora obliterata. Classification (NCBI taxonomy): domain Eukaryota; kingdom Metazoa; phylum Arthropoda; class Insecta; order Diptera; family Sciomyzidae; genus Dichetophora; species Dichetophora obliterata. The sequence goes on along the minus strand of OY986436.1, from coordinate 125,065,142 downwards.
AAGAAAGGGGAGGATAGCGATTGGGCGGAACTCAGCCTGAGATTTCGGTATCGGAACAATTTTTGCCTTTTTCCAGCACTCCGGAAAAACAGATGTAGTGAGAATCGTATTACAAACGTATGTTACATATGGAAGTACAAAAGGAAGTAGAATTTTTTAAAAAATAGGGTTGATTTTGTCACATCCAACAGCATTCGGCTTGATTGATAGAATACTTTTTAAAACGTCGGCTTGACTAACACATGTGAAACTAAAATTATGATTTGTATCATATGAGTTAGAGGCATTTAAATATGTATTTACTTCTACGGAAAGCACAGGAACATCAACGAACTTTTTATTTAGTTCCTCAACATTAACATTGACGCATCCACCAACGTTTTTGTTCCCAATACCAATACTACGTATTTCTCGCCATATTTTCTTACTACCTACAGCTGCACCAAACTTATTTCCATAAAAATTATTTTTTGCTGTTTTTACATTTTTTACAACCAACGCACGCAAACTTTTGAATTCCTCGTATAAGACTGGAGTCTTAAAACGTTTCCACCTATTGTACGCGTTATTACGCTTTAATATAATTTTTTTCTATGGTTTTCGTGAACCAAGGACGTTGTTTATGCTTGATTTGTACAAAATTCATTGGAACAAAGTCATCAAAAAGTTTTTCAATGTTGTTTTGGAGGAATCCAACTTGATCGTTAACCGAGATCATATTATAAATTAATGTCCAGTTTACATTAGAAGCAGCAGTTTGAAGACAAGTATGGTTAAGATTTTTGAAATCGCGGTAAATGAATCTACGAGAAGTATGTCATTTGGAAATCGTAAGTAAGGTTGATCAGGTCATGCTTAGAAAAACTTGGAGCCGTTAATTGATCATATAGTAGGATTTTTCCTCTTTCGTTTACAAAAAAAAGATCTAGTAAGGTACTGTTAGTTCTAGTGTAATGAGTTGGCATTGTAATATTTGCTGGAAATATACACAAAACTTCCACATATTCTATCAATGTACTTTCGGTTAGCAAGTTACTATTAAAGTCTCCAGTTATAACTATTTCTGTAAAAGGTAGGGTAATATCTGCAAGCGTACTTAAGAAAGGTGTAAAATCAATAGAGTTATTCGGTCGGTAAACACAGCCTAAAAGTAAATTTTGTTCACTGATAGTAATAACTACAAAAACGTATTCAATATCACTGTTTGGTGGTGACTTGACCAGTATTTTACAGTCAATGGTATCTCTAACATATATTGCAACTCCACCTGCATGACCCACCCTGTCCAAACGAAACATTTTATAGCCATTTAAACTAAAAAGATAATCTGGCATATCCGTACTGAACTAGGTTTCACTAACACATATTGCGTCAACACCAGAACCTTCAAACACATATCTCAACTCATCAATTTTGCGTACCAAACTTTGCGTATTGAGATGGAATACCTTAAAGCCACTTTTTTGCTTTACAAGAATTCGAATTAAGTTAAAATTGCTGTCTTTGGAACGAAAATCGACTCTGCTAGGATAATTTAACATAAGTGTAACTGAGTTTTAAAACAATTCTATGTAACGAGTGCATTATATTACTGACGACTTCCTTTACAATTTTAATAAACAGAACTTTAACAAAATAATAAATTAGACAAATATATATAATTTCAGTTGTAGATTCAGTGAACCGATGTGTACAAAACAGAAAAATTAAAATAGTGCTATGTGAGAGGCTCACGAAAAAGATAATCATTGTTTGCTTCACCGTTCTCACCGATATTAGGAAGAGATCCAATAACGTCGTTCAATTTTTTCATCGAGTCGATACATATAACGTTTTCGTTATCCATATTCTTTACGTGCACAATACCTCGACGAGTGAATGCTGCAGTTAGTAGGTGCTGCTTTTTAAAACGTAACGCATGATGCAGAATCGTTGAGTTGAGTTTAGTAAGGCCTTCATTTAAATATATGGGCTTGTTTGATTCAAACCCCGCATGATGCAAACGTAGAAAGTCATTACTTGCTCTTCTGAATCTTGCAACAGAGTTAAGAACAAAGTTCCTGTCATAGGCTGTCTCGAATTTTATTATAATCGTAGTATCTTTATTATTGCTGTTGTTCGTTGATTTATTTTGATTCAAGCGAAAAATATTTTTGAAATTAGGAAAATTGATGTTGACAGAAGTGCAAATTTTAGATAAAATACCCCGAAATTTTCGCTCTCAAAATAAGGAACCCCATTTAAACGAAGATCGCAAGCAACAGATGCATTATTTTGTTTAGCCAACTGTGTCTTTAAAGATTCAATCTCTTTCCTAAGAGCATCAATATCAGCAGCAGCTCTAGCATCAGTTGCTTTAAAAGAATCAAACTCTGCTCGAAGAGTTCCGACATCGGCTGCATTTTCTTCGAGACTAGTTACTCTTTTATTGATGTCACAGAGATCTTTCTTTATTTCAGTGACATTTCGGCGTAGTTCATCTAAGATTCTGCTTTCGCTAGCTTGGATTGCGGCTGTGATCTTTCCGTTTAATAGTTCGTTTTGTTTACAAAAACGAGCATCCAACATTTGGTTAAGTTGTAGCATAAACGATTCAGTGCCTATATCGATCTTCTGTGTTGTTAGCTGTTTGATAGTAGTTGGAGGGGAACGCGGAGGGGGCGTAACTTTAGCAGAGATTGGATTTGCTCGGGCTGCCAAAAGGGATGGATTAGGTTGCAACGTAGGAGAGTGCAGAGAATTGCGGCGAGCCGAGAGGCATTCATTGCATATATACAACTTGTTGTTTTTTTGCATGTATTCTAGATCACATTTCTTGAGTTTAACACATTGACAGTGAAAAAACTCATTACAGCTCACACATTTTATTTTCTGATCATCATCTAAGTGACGTTCAACTCTTGCTGAGCAGACACACGGCATATTTTTAAAATGAGTAGAAAGCACAAACGAATCACAGAAACAATGACACAGTTAGTTCGATGAGCTTTTTTTTTTTATTGCTTTTTTTGTTTATTCAAGTGTTATGTATTTGTTGGTTTGAGTTTTTTGTTTTGTTTTCTTTTGCTTTATTTTATGCTTCACTTCAAGTTTCAGATTTTGTTGAAAAAATAAATTTTTCAATTCAAATGTTAAATGTGCTATTTTGCAGTGTTTAATAAACATTTTTATAGATTTTTGGCTTTACCGTGTAATTTGATTTTATCATTTGATCACTGTAACACAACCACCAAATTTCTATTAATAAATCACCAATTTTGCTAATAAATTAAGAAGCGTGCGCAGAGTACGTCTGATTTGTATCAACCTATAACCTGTAAAATTATTCTGGATTCATTGCAGAAATTTTGATCTCGCCTTTTTTACTGCTTAATAACACACCAAGTAATTAATGGTTTTTTCGTACTGATACTCCTCGCTCGCACTCTTGTTTTTCTGCTATATCTCCAATTTACAACTAATAGTTCGGTTAAGTTTTGTTTTCTCTATATTATTTTTCAAAAAACTGAAATACGTAGCTGATACTCCTCTGCTTGCCAGAAATATTATTAAATCTTATTTTTAACAATTTTATTCGCAGTCAATAATTCCTTAAACTTTTATTTTCTCTACGAAATTTTTTCTTTTTCTGGTAAAATGATAGGGTGTTTTTCGTTAAAAGTGAGTGTGGCATTGGCTAGACGACCATTCACTCGAAGTGCTGAATTTGGGTCCAGATATAGATTAAGTGTTAAAAGAGAACTTTTATTGGAGATGGGTAAAGAGGAGTTGAGATTTTTACACTCTTCAGGGTAATATAATAATTGCGATTGTACAATCAATCTGATCTTAATGAAATCTATTTCATTTTGAGATAATTCTCTCGAGTTTTTTATGCGGTTAACTCGATATTTGGGTGAGCAACGATGAACGAACCTGAACATATATGCGATTACGCGCACAGCTCTCGGGTATAAGGAAAATCTATTGAGTAGATCATTATCTGGAGTGAAAGTATGGAGAACTTAGACTTTTTTAGTTTCGGGCACCACTAGGGCCGTTGGTTTGCAGTTTGGCCATTGATTGGAGTCTTCCAGTAACCAGGTAGGTCCACGCCACCAAAGAGAGTTGTCAAAGAGTTGAGGCGTAGAACAGCCTCGTGTTCCGAGATCTGCTGGGTTTTCTCCTGAGGAGACATGCTTGCATGTTGCATTTTTTACATTATTTTAATTCTCTGACACTCGGTTGGCTATATATCTTTTCCAAGTGTAGGGTTTTTCAAGTTTTTCAAGCCAAGCTAACACAATTGATGAGTCAGACCATAAGAAAAGTTCGGGTGAGTATGTGTTCGACTAATTTTGACAAAAGTACTTCCGCACATAATTCGAGGCGAGGTAAGCTTATAGTCTGAATTGGAGCGACTTTGCTTTTTGTGACCAACAAATGAGAGCTGAGTACGTTGTTAGAATCGCAAGTGCGCAAATACAGCGTCGCACAGTACGCCTTTTCTGAGGAGTCACAGAAGCCATGGATTTGAATTTTGTTTTGAGGAACAAATCCAATCCATCTTGAAATTCTTATTTGCTCAATGGAAGGCAACTTTTCGAGAAACTCATTCCACTTGACCAATGACATGGGCTTAACGCATTCGTCCCAGTCTACGCCTTCTATCCAGAGTTGTTGAATAAGCATTTTCATTTGAACGATGATTGGAGTTAACCATCCTGCAGGGTCAAACAGTGATGCTACGGCAGACAGGACTAGTCGCTTTGTAGCAGATCCCGTGAGTGTGACGGGCTTAATGGAGTAGCAGAATGAATCACTGATCGCATTCCATTTAATGCCGAGAGTTTTTGTAGAGCTTGTGTCGTAAAATTTTAAAAAATTGTCATCAAGTAAATCTTGAGTGGGAAGATGTTGTAAGAGATCAGCATGATTTGTGATGATTTTTCTAAGTGGTAAGATAGCCGACTTCAATACACTTATTACTTGGGTTTGGGCATTTAGAGCAGAATGCATATCGTGACCGCCGGGCACGATATCGTCGACGTAGGTTTCACGTTTGAGTATGTGATCAGCTAATGGAAATTCATCTTTGCAATCTTCAGCTAGCTGATGCAAAGTGCGAATGGCTAAGTACGGGGCACAATTAACACCAAAAGTTATTGTTTTCAGACAATAATCTTTTATAGATTGAGAAGGGTCGGGACGGAAGAGTATCCGTTGAAAGTCTTGATCGTTTTCATGCACCATTATTTGACGACACATTTTTTCAATGTCGCCATTAAATACAAAGCGATATAATCGCCAATAGAGAATACTGCTCATGATGTCAGCTTGGAGAGTAGGACCAGTACAAAGTGCGTCATTGGGAGAGTGACCATTTTGTGAAGCCTTTGAAGCATTAAAAACCACTCGAACTTTTGTTGTAGTACTGGCTGGTTTGATTACCGCATGATGCGGGAGATAGAATGAGAAGTATTTTCTATCACGTACAATTTCGTTAGAGAAAACTTCTTGCATGTAATTTAGAGTCAAATATTCCAGTAGCACTTGGTTATATTGAGGTTTAAATTGTGGGTTTTTGTTCAAATTGAGTACGATGCTTTTGTATTGTTGCAGGGCAACGAAACGAGAAGCACCTAATGCCACCTGAGAATGAAAAGTTTTCTTGAAAGGGAGCTTGACCACATATCGACCATCGGTTTGACGAAATGTGGTGCGCTTATACAAACTCTTGCCATACGCATCTTCAGCTGAAACAGCTTTGCAAGCTGATACCTCTTCTAGATCCCAAAACTGACAAACTAAATCACTTAGAGAGGGTTCGGTGACGCATGAAACTTGAGTGGAGAATAAGCAACTTGCGACAGTGAGAGGACCACTTAGAATCTATCCAAAAACTGTGTTTTGAGCCAGAAGTCCGCCGAAAACATTTCTACGCAAGCGTAATAGTAAACAAGATGCGCGAGATTGGCAACTCTGAACTACATTAAAAAATTTTGACGAATCGAGAAGTAGAGTGCTCAGAACTGCGCTAGATTGGCAATTCTGCAACTGATATATTGCGAATTTTTTTTTTAATTTCTGTAATTAGAGAAGAAAAATGAAATTTTTCCAAGAGCCGAAAATACTCAGCAGTTGCACGAGATAGCAACACTGAATACGCGAAAAACAGTTTTTCTTGAAAACTTTCGAGAATGTGAGAATTTTCGAAAATATTCAGCAGTTGCATGGCAACTCAGAATACGCGAGGAAAATTTTAAAATAACAATAAAATAATATTCAGATACTGAAAAAAAATCGTAATTATTTTGGATTAATGTTGTGGCTATGTCCAGTTGGCAACTATTAAATATTGATGAGCAGCTTTATATTTCTGTTTTGAGCCACAAATCTAGTTGCAGTGAGATGGCACTTTCGATTGAATATGATTAATGAGTTAAACTCTCTCTTTGGGTAGATCGTGTAATATTTGTGACGTATTTGAAGTCCATTTTCTGAGTGAGAATCCAGCAAATTCTAGTGCTGCTATGAGTTCGTCACGAGCTATCTTTGCAGTTGCTAGCTGATGCGCTCCTAGAGCTCTGATGGCGAGATATGGGGTCGCAGTTGACTCCAAATGTCACCGTTTGCAACTCATAGTCCTGAATGGGTTCTTCAATGAACTTTCGGAATAAAATTCGTTGATAGGCTGTGTTCTCTGGGTCGACTTAAATTTGCCGATAAATTTTCTCGATTTCGGCGTTAAAAACGAAATCGTAGAGCCTCCACTTGCTGATCAACAAGACTAAATCAAGTTGAAGTTTTGGACCAATGTGGAGTACATCATTTAAACTTTTGCAGGTGGTTGTAAGGTTTGATGCGTTGAATACAACTCTGAGTTTAGTTGTTAAGCTGTCGGGTTTGATGACTGCGTGATGTGGCAGATAATAATGTTTGGGCCTATCCGTGTAAAAGTGTGCGTTTTTTATCGCTTTCATATGGACGAGTTGCAAGTATTCGCACATGACTCGATCATACTCTACTTTGAGTTCAGGCTTTTTGAGTAATGACTTTTCATTGCGTAAATATTTCGCTATAGCGACAAGCCTTGAGTTGCCAAGTTGCAATGAATTAGGGTTCTTAAAGGGTAATTTTACAACATAACGCCCATAAGGGTTATGGCGTGTTGTGTTTTTGTAAAATTCTTCGCATTGCTTCTCTTCAGCTGAAAATGAAGATGTTTTTGGAACTTCTTCCACTTCCCAGAACTGAGTCAAAAAGTCACATGATTTATGGGTAAAGATCACAACCAATTATGATATCTACGGATCGAGATTCATAAAATTGTATATCTGCCAATTGGAGGCTAGCCAGGTTTTCAACAAGGTTTACATCTATCGAGTGTGTGAGCAAATCGCTTGTGAGGCTTTTCAATAATAAAGCCTGGGTTTCCACTTTAAATTGAGGGTTCTTAGAAGACCGTATTATTATTTTGCAAGCTTTTGTCGGGTTTGCTGACACTGTCTGGTTGAGCCCAGAGACTTGAGCGCCAGCAGTTTTTGTGGGTAAGCCAATACGTTTTCTAAGCTGCTCCGTTAGAAATTTTGCCTCCGATCCTGAGTCAATGAGTGCGCGTGCGTCGTATAAAGAACGTTCGTGTTCCACGTTGACCATTGCAGTTCCTAGGAGGATTTCGCTTCTGCTGGCCGCAAAGTGAGAATTCACTGCATGGGTTTCGTGCTCTTGGGTGAGTGTAGGGTTATTGGACTGTATTTGAGTCGTGAATGCCTGCCGTGTAGAGTTGGACTGTTGAGCTGCGCCATGCGCTTGCACACTAGTGCTTGGGTTCACATCTAATGCGCTCTTATGCAATGAGAAATGATGCCTCTTCTTGCATATTCTACAGCAATAATCAGTCTTGCAACCTTTGATTCCGTGTGAAACAGCTAGAAAATTGAAGCAACATCCAACACGCTTCATATAGAATTATTAATAGTTCTCTGTAATTTTTTATAGAGCTCCCTGTCTCTATATGGATCTGTGGCAAATTAAACAAGGTCTTGAGATGCGCGTTTATTTGCATGCGCTTGTTCTCATATTGATCAGTGAGATTTTCCGATGCCATAAAAATCCTTCATTAGTTAAAGGTGCATTTTTTGCCTCACCGCGGGTTTTTTGAAGAAAGTGGAAGAGAATTTTTTATGTATAGGACAGTGAACAGGTCCCTGAATGTAGGCCATGTGACATAATCCCCATGGAAAATGTCCGTATCACATGGTGGGAGATGGATCATTGAGTGATGTTCCACTGCTGAGTTTGCTGCTGAAGGTGATGGTTTGGGTTCCATCGTGGATGCCTTCATTGCTTCAATATGCTCACTTATTGAAGCAGAACAGCGTACGTATTACTGGTACGTCTTCCTGTTTCTCTCCTTGAACTTTTCCTTGTCCACGGTTTCAGATGGGTCTTCGGGTTTTTCACGAATTGCTTCATACTCAGCTTGAAATTTTTCAAAAAGGTACTGCAACTGCTTCCTCTGTACTTCTAAAACATGCTGGCTTTGATGCACGAGTTGAGCTTCGCGATGTGCTAGCTTAAGCTCAACAATGTCATTCGAAAAATGAACGAATGTCTTCAGAGACATTTTAAATCAGCTGATGTAGATATGACGAGGGTTGGGTTGAGTTAGTAAACAATCGGAGTGGAATGTGCTTGAAATTGTGTATTTTTGCTCTTTTGGTTTGAGAGTTTTTGTTAAAAAAATCAAGCAACAAGTGTCAAGGTTAAGAAAATGAATTATTTTAATTGTGCTGAGAGTTGGGTGGAAATGTATATAGATAAATTTATTTTGTGTTAATAGAATAATTAAATCCTGTGTACAAAATAGCATACAACTGTACTCTATTATTTAATTGTGTTTCGATTTGGTGTTATGTGGGTTTTTTTTACGTGCTCCTCTGCAATTTTTTGTTTGCGCCAAATTTATGTGAATTAAAATGAATGTACATATGTATGCAAATAAAATATTTTTTGGAAACTTATTTTGTATGCAATTTTAATGTGTAAATTTATGTGTAAAAAGAGTGTAATGTGTATAAGCACTGAATAAAAACGAACTAAATGCAAACTTACTTGTTTTATTTCCTGGGTGATGGGTGGGTGGGTGTTTTCTTGAGCAACTTTGGTGGATGTGTTTTGTTGAATCAACTTGCATTTTTATTGCTTTAAATTGTGCAACTTCTTGCGGATCCCTTCGCCAAAAATCTTTGGGCAGCTCAAATGGACCAAAATGTTCGGGTGATGAACGTCGGGCGGGCGTAGTGGCGGAAAAAAGAAGAGGTTATCCAATTGTTTTACAATAAAATAAAGTTTATTTTACCTTCTGGTAATTTAAAGATGGGTAACAATATTGTTTTATGTGTTTTTTATGTTTTATATGTTGTACAAAGCTTTTATTTATGTATTTACCAATTGATTGTTAAATACCATTCGTGTTGATTGTGTACTATATTGATTATAAATTTTAGATGTCCGTCCTTCCAAGATCTTAAAACTAATTATCCTCCATCTTTCTTCACGAACGTTACTCGTTACCGCGGCAAGCCAATTATCAAATCGACTTCAGCGCCATATCTGCCACAGCGGCGGGTTGGCGTGCGTTACTCGTTACCGCGGCAAGCCAATTATCAAATCGACTTCAGCGCCATATCTGCCACAGTGGCGGGTTGGCGTGGGAAAGTGTTTAGTAACCACAGGGTTACGTAGCCAATTTTAGTGTAATGTGTTGTTTTGGGCGCGTTCACTTTTATAGTTTTCCGTGTGAGTTTTTTTACTTGCTGGAAACTCTGAATGATGGCTGTTGTTGTATAGTGCGATTCTGGGCTACTCGAAAGACCAATGTTGCGGCGATGATTACGCCACCTTCCGAAGTGATTAAGATACTTGTAGATGTATACAATAATCCTTTATTGGTGAAAAATAAAGCTCTCGTTTTTTCTTGGGTGTTATTTACAATGAGTAATTTAAGGTTTTAAGTTAACAAATTAAAGTTGTTGAAATTCAATATATTTACAAGATATTCAATACTACGATTTTATGATTTAATAATCGGTACTTTAAAGGTTTTACTTTAACCACTTAAAAAATAGGTAATTCAATTTTTATAAAGGAATTTAAACTTTTACAAAGTAATTCAATATTTTCAAAGAAAGCAAAACGTAAAATTAAGATATTTTATTTGTTTCTTACGACTGTTCTGTTTGCTGACTCGAGAAATTAGACCGGAACCAGAGTTTGGGATGGAGCTTGAAAGAGCGACAGCCGAAGGATGTGCTTAATTGATAGCAGAAATATATGGTGTAAAACTGCTCGCAAATCAGTGCGATTTTTTTTCGTGATTCAAAGTGACGCGGACACAAAGCTTCCAATCCTTTTTAGTTTTAAATGTATTAGGTGCAGCAAAATCATAGATAACTTTTGGAAGAGTCTGAACAAGAGAAGATAGCTTGGAGTTACTGAAAATAAATAAAAAAATGTAAAAAAAAATGTATATGTAGAACCTGCCTTCATTGTCACTGCTTATGATTTCGTTTGTGTCCGTTAGATGGGTTCAGGCCTCCATACATTTTATTATTGTATTTCAGAATTTGAATTCTATATGTCATAATAATGGGTGGGTTAAAAAAAATTTAAAAATTCAAGAAACTGAAAGGGCGCCGCTATAAAACGCGATTTTAATGAACTAATTTTTAATTTATTATATTTCAATTTTTATAAACATTAAAGTGGTACAAAAACTTTTTTTTAATAACATATTTTTATGTAAAATTGTTTGCTGGACTTTAATATGCTAATTAATTTTTTATACAATCAACCTTTGTCCATAAAACCTTTATCGATTCAAGAGTTTTCGTGTTTTTTTAATTGATTTTTAACTTTGAACCGTAAGTTTGACGAGATTCTATAATGTTTGCAAAAAAGAAGAATACACGATTGTGGACTATTTTATGTAGTTCATTGTAAAAAAAACAGCAAATTAGGGTAATTGTTTTTCCTACAATTCAGTTTTTTGTGACACCATATTAACAAAAATAGTTTTTTTTTTCAATAAATTTTTTTATCCCCTATTTGCACCTTATTTTGTATATCTTTCATTATAATTCTAAAAAGGGTCTTGACCCGCGACTTAACCCATATTTTAACCCTACGGTTCATAACCGGGTACCCGGGTACTTTTTTGAACTTTAAAGTGCTGCTGTTCCTTTATTATTGAAGATATCAACATGAAACTCCGGATCATCAGAGATTTCGGCTAAACTTAGAGACTAGAAAAAAGTTTATCAAATATGGTTAAATATATTAACTAAAAAATGAGTTTAATGTTTTGACCAGGGTCCATGACCAGGGTACCGAGGTACCTTAGTGCAAATTACCTAATATTTCAAAGAAAAAACATTTGTTTTATTTTTATTTTGTTTCAAAATGTTTATTGATGTGTAAAAAATGAACTGTAATTGTTTTTTAATTAAATTATTTATATTTTATTCATTTTAACTTATTTCTAATATTTGATGTCTTATGTTGAGTCATTGTTGAAACATGGAAAACATTTTGATATTGTTTGAGTATGTTGATCGAAAATTGGTTTCTTGCAAACGTTGCAGATTTTTCTCGTCTTTCTTCTCCTGTTGTCTGGCAAAGAAGCGCACAAATAGCAGCATCCTGTTATTGGCTTCCTGCCATTAGTAGAAGCAGCCGTAGAAGTAGATGGTTGCTCGGTATAGGTTACCGTCTCCACTGGTCTTCCCAAAAAGCTCTCAATTGCTGATTTGGTGGAAAAATGGCGCGTTACTTGGCGATTAGCTACTCTTTCTTCTATTATTGGCGCACACAAATCTCCAGCAAGTTTACGCAAAAAGCGTTTTCTTCGTGTTGTTTGATATTGAACAGTTCTGTTATTATCATAAAATATAGTGTATGCCGCGAAAGCACTAACATCGAGCATATTGTACAAAAACGACAAAGGCCACCTTTTTGTGTGTCTCTGTGTGGTATATTCCCGAAACGTCTGGTCCATAACATCCACGCCACTTTTCGTTTTGTTATAAAAATTGATGATTTCTGGTTTGCCGTTTTCTTCTCCAGTTGCATCATCATGTAGAGTCGACAATAATATCACGGAATTTGTTTTCCTCTGTTTGTATGAAACCATAGTCACCTTCTTGTGGAAACCAAATTTGCTTGTCCCAACGGTCCAACTCTTATCGTCTTTCATTTCTGTTGGTATATAGGCTTTGTTTCGCCTCAGTGTTCCAACAATGCTAAGGTTGACGGATATCAGCTGCTTTGCCAGTGGCAGCGTCGTAAAAAAATTATCCATGGTGATATTACGTCCGCTATTGTGGTATGGCCCAACCAAATCTCTGACTACTCTTTCGCCTACACCGATTTCGCGACCACTGTCTTGTTTGCTAGTATATATTTGGCCATAAAGAGGATATGAATTTTTAGCATCGCATATCCACCATATCTTGATCCCGTATTTCGCAGGCTTCGATGGAATATACTGGGTAAATCTGCCGCGGTACGGATACAAATGTTCGTCGATTGTTAAATTTTCTGTAGGCACATAATATTTTGCGAGATTGGCGTTCAACATTATCCAAATATCTCGTATTGGAGCAGCTTTGTCTGTGCGCTGCCTCTCGTTTCTTGTTCTTGCGTCATCAAAACGTATAAAACGAATAAGATCTCAGAAGCGGTTTAATCCCATTGTTGCACGAAATAGAGGATGAGACAATTGCGTCCATAAGTCCCTTGCATTTTCATCATTGGAATGATTTGCGCCTGCCATTATCAGCATTCCAATGAATGCGTATATTTCTGCCACTGTCGTATCCTTCCACTTCAATTGACGCTTTTTGGGTTTGCTGCATTGTAGGCATCATGAGTTGAATTGGCTTTTTTGTTGGTATGACGCACGATTATATCGACCATTTCTATTGTAAAATAACTCTTGAAGCATTGCATACCAGTCATACTTTCTGTCATTCGTAATAGACCACTGCGAGTTCTTACGATGTTGTGACTCCTTATTTGTTGACAAACAGGTGGTGTTGGTTGCCATTGAGTACCATCACATGCAATCATACTTTCTGTTGTGCTTGATGTTGGTGCATTTTCTTCAACCATATCAGTTTCTCTGTCACTTTCATCTTCAAATACATCTTGCTCAATTTGCATTGGCGTGTCAATAGCGGCTGGAATTTCGTTGTCATTGTCTTCACTTTCTGAGTCTTGCACTTCTCCCGTAAATACCTCTCCTTCTTCCTCAATTGGCTCTTAAGCGTCGTCATCCACAGTCATATTATCAAGTATAGACTCAATATATCTGCTTCTGGCTTCTTCACTCAAACGCATATATTGTCTTTCAGTTAAATATTCTAGTTAGCGGTTCATTTTTCTTCAACTTCATTGTTCAACTGTTCAACTTATACTGACGAAATCATTGAAATGTATTCTTTTTCTACTATAGCTGAACATTTTCTACCTAAAAACACAAACAAAAAAACACAAAAAATACAAACACAACATTTGCTACCTAAAAACACAAACAGAAACATAAAACCAGTTTCTGTTTACTTTTGTGTGCCTTTTAGGTAGAAAATGCCCATAGAAACCAATTTTATCTTACAAATATGAAATTTGTACAGTTGAGATGTAAAAATTAAGCGTTTCTAATAATCTGTGCATATATATATTATTTTATTTGAAGATAAACGAAAAAACTTCACTAGGGTACCCTGGTTATGAACTCTCGTTCGTCCAGGTGGTTATGGACCGTAGGGTTAAAGAATGGATGTCTTTTTATGATACGCAGAACCGACTTATATTTGCTTCTAATTGCCTTTGTTTGAATTATTCGCAATGAGAACAAATGCACCGTTATCAAATGCGTACCGGTTTAAGTAATTTTGAGGGAAGGCGTTGGCGATTAATAGTTTGAAATTACTTGTTCCATGACCAGTTCATGTTAACCGGTAAATTAAAACGAAGTACTTTTCTCTATCAGCAATTATATTAAAAATTTCAACTCTTTTTAGATGTCGAGTTAGCTCCTTTACACGAGCTGAATGTGTTCGTGGTAATCGTTAATATGCGTTATTGTTTTGAATGTCCTCTGCTACATGCTGCTCCAAAAAACGATCTCCAAATGATCTTAGATATTTTCATGTGTCGTAACGTTAATGAGGATATTGCACGAGAAGTGCTCAACGTGTTTTCGCTTAAACACAAAAGTGATATCAAAAAAATCAAGCACACAAGGTTGGACGTAGAATACGCTAAGGTTGGGAAAAAGAAAAAATGCATCGTTTTGGACTCATTGGACATTTCGGAATTGAGCATCGAGAGTTTTGTAACATCACAAACTCAAATATTGTTGAACCTATTGTTTGCAAATGATCCCAACAAAGATAATTTTGGCCGCTGGTTCGACGATAAATCTTATCTATGTGCTGAAGAAGAAGTGAGAAACATTGTTGTCATAAACGATATCGCCGAGAGGGCAATAAGTTCAATAACACGCTTCAATACAAATATCACTAACAGAGAAAACGAAAAACAGTTGGCTCTGCAAGTGATTGAAAATCCCCAGAAGGTTTTTCCTTACAACATTAAAAAAGGGGATATACAAAATAAGTTGCAAATAAGGGATTAAAAAAATTTTTTTAAAAAAATATTTTTTGTTAATATGGTGTCACAAAAAACAGAATTGTAGGAAAAGCAATGACCCAAGTTTGCTGTTTTTTTAAAAATAAACTACATTAAATAGTCCACAATCGTGTATTCCTATTTTTTGCAAAGGTTGTAGGAACTCGTCAAACGTACGGTTCAAATTAAATCAATTAAAAAACACGAAAACTCTTGAATCGATATAGATTTTAATGTCAAAGGTTAGTTGTATAAAAAATTCATTGGCATATCTGAGTTCAGCAAACAATTTTACATAAAAATGTATTATAAAAAATAGTTTTTGTACCGCTTTAATGCTTATAAAAATTTAAGTATAAAATAATTAAAAATTAGTTTCTCTACTCCTTAATAGAAATCTGTTAAAAAATGACTGCCTGGTGTTCTCGAGTTGTATTAAAAAGCCTATTTCATAACTCATATTAATTTAATCAAACCAATTGGTTCAGGAGTTAAAGCCAACTGACCATCCAATGCGTTTTTGCTTCGCTAAATGGGCCTGCGATCGACTTACAGAAGATGCCGATTTTGCAAAAAAAAAAATCATCTTTTCAGATGAAGCTCATTTTGATCTTGGTGGGTATGAAAACAAGCAAAATTGTCGCATTTGGGGCACAGAAAACCCGCACGCATACATTAAAAAGCCGCTGCACCCAAAACAAGTCACTGATTGGTGCGGATTTTGGTCCAGAGGCATAATTGGGCCATTTTTCTTCGAAAATGAGCAAGGAGTGGCCGTTACAGTTAATGGCGATCGTTATCGGGCCATGTTGAACGAATTTTTGTTCACAAAAGTTGAAGAGGAGGATATTGGCAACATTTGGTTTCAACAGGACGGCGCCACGTGCCACACAGCCGAAGCTACACTCGATGTTTTGTGCCCTGTTTTTGAAGATCACACTATCAGCCGCAGAGCTGATGTCGTTTGGCCACCTCGGAGCTGTGATTTGACACCGTTGGACTATTATTTGTGGGGTGCCCTCAAAGATAAGTGTTACGCCGACAAACCAGAGACAATTGACGCTTTAAAGGACAATATTCGTGAAGCCATTAGTGAAATACAGCTGCACACAATCAATAATGTGCTTAAAAATTGGACCGATCGTGTAGGCTACTGCATGGCCAGCCGAGGCAGCCATTTGAATGAAATTATTTTTCATTATTAACCGGAAGGATTGTACTTTCAAATAAAAAAAATTTGAGAAAATATTTAGTAGTTTTTTTTTATAGAATTTTCAAAAAAAAAAATTATTTGGCGGACCCTTTACAAACATTTTTGGCGTTTCATTTTTTCTTAGAATACGTGTTTTCACCATAATTTCTCTAACGCATTGATTATTGATAGAATATAATTAGAAATTTGAATTTCAAATTTACAAAGGATGCATTTCACAGGCTTCCAAACTAATGATATAAAATTCAAAATATCACAAAAAATGTTTAAATAATTTTAAAAATAGGAAATGCAACGTAAAAAGTACTTAATACAGAGGTGTCTGGCTGGACAAATCCACTTTTAATACGATGTGTAAGTTGAATTGAGTTCAAAGAATTCTCCTTTATAATTATTTAACTCAGATTTTTGGATAATATAAAAACTAATGATAGGAAATGTCACGAAACCTGAATAAGCTAGCACAAGTAGAAATATATTTAATCTTAAGTGAAAATCAAAAATGTATGGCCAGACGCATCCACTTAACGGAGGGTTAAATATTTTCCTCATATGTCGACTTTAAAATTCATAAAAATCAGTTATAACGCCTCAACATTAAAAATGCTGAAACACGGGTTTTTTGTTTTGACCAGCTTTCCGAATCCATTTTGGCTTCATACAGGACAGTTCTTTAGAAGTCATAACTTCCGCTTGTAGGGTACCTATCAGGCTTTGGTGAAGAAAACCGATATAGGTTATATCAGTCTCTTCTATGATTGTAAGTAAAGGTTGAAATAGCCAAAAGTGGACCATTTTTAATCTTTATTATTATAAAAACCAATTCAATAATGTAAACAAAATATTTGTCTGAAACAGGCTGTTTCATTTATTTTAATACCTCTTATAAATTTTAATTTCACTGATCACAGTTTTACAAAAACGTCTTCAGAGCTTGAACGTCGAAAACCTATTTTGCATGAATATGACAAAAATAAACAACTTTCCATACGACTAATAGCAAAAAACGTAAAATTACCATATTCAACGGTAAGAATATTGAAAGAAAACGTGGAAGTGGTGGTGAGCATGGTCAAAGAGACCTTAAAGCAGCTCAAAAGATCATTAAGGCATTTACGAAGGAACCTTATATTTCAACTCGCGCGGTTGCAAATAAAATTAGGGAATCGCAAAATTTTGTACAAAATTTAAAGCTGCGTAATGGACTGAAGAGTTATAAAGCTCAGGTTTGTCCAGATCGGAATGCAAAATAAAATTGATCAGCGAAAACACGCAGTCAACGTCTTCACAAAAAGCAATTGACAAAATTTAAATGTGTGATGATGGATGACGAAACCTATGTTTTGCTAACTTTCGAAACATCGCAGGGCAAGATTTTTACACAGCACGTAGTCATGGGAACGCTCCAGATCATTGCAAGAAGAAAATAAAATCCAAAATTCCCTAAAAAGTACCTAGTTTGGCAAGCAATATGTTCTTGCAGTGAAAAATTCTACCCCACATCATTGATGTATGTGATTTTTTTTTATTCATACACTTTTTTGAAATGTATTTTTTATTTACATTATTATATGCAGCAGTAATGAAACTGACGTGCTGTAGTATTTTTGTATATAACTATAATGATCAATCGTAGCTTACGCCGGGGATAAGTTAGAGTCAGGAGTAATTAGCTTTCATAATCATTTAATCGCGTTAGTAGGCAAAACGTGGCATTTGTACCAAGAAATTACATAGTGTGGAGTACGGCTATATATATATATATATATATATATTTGCTAGGTTCCCAATATATATATATATATATATATATATATATATATATTGGGAACCTAGCAAATTCCTGATAGCTCGAGGCCTAAAAAGTTTTGGTGTATTATAGCGCACCACGTCTTAGTCTGATGGCTAAAGATCCGTACTTTTGAAAATTAAGTGAAAACACCCAGATTAGTTTGTAGCTGAATTCTTATTTTATTGATCCTAAATCTTGGTTTATATACAAAAATTGGTGAGTGACTTTAAAATTGTCACTCATCTTTTTCCAGATTTATTCCAGTGCTCCAAACAAAATTGAGCACTAGAATTAGTCACACAAACAAATCACTATCAATCAACCAATCATAATTTGAGTAATTTTGATTTGGTGATTATATTATGAAACCAAATTATTTCACACGCTTTACTGTAAACAACATTCCATTCACAAGATTTTTATCCAAGCAGAGAGAACATATAAATGAGAGATTACTTCGAGACATTAACAGAACGTTAAAACGTTCCAACGATCCGAATATTAATACGGTTCGAAGAATTTGTTGCCAGCGTGTGCTGCCAGCAACACAGACTCTGTCAGCAGAGGCAGACGGAAAGAGAAAAAACCACCACCAAATACGAGAAAGCAACAACGAAAAACAAAACAAATACTCCAATTGAATTTTATGAATGAATTGGAAACAAATTAATAAACACAATTTGTACTGCAACTTATTGGTATGTTTGTGTGTTTATGCAGAATTCGTTTTGTTCTTTGCTTGACGTTGTTGTTATGCTCTATTTTATGCTTTTGATCGTGTTTCCGATATTTTTCTTGCTTGGTTGAGCTGATATAAAAGAAATCGGCCAATTTATATTTTATTTATCTATACTTATGTTATATATTTTATCTTTCTATGTATATATTTCAATATTTTATCTATATATATTTTATTCATGTTTTGTAAAATTCTAATTTATCTACAATCTTCTGTATGTAATTGGCACCAATTTTACAGCTATTTATTTCCATGTACAATGTACATACATATGCGTGTTTTCTTTTTTTTGGTGATCTTCTATCCTCGGCCAATTTTATTCTGTGGCCGTAGCTAAGGTAAGCATATATGACTTGAAATAATTATTAAGTAATAAATATATCGTTATCACTCAATGAACACATAAAGCTTTACAGCCGTATTCATAAAAAATAACAAACCTCTTTTAAACCCTTTGTAAGATACGTGCCTAAAAACATTATTCATAAACGTTCAATAACGAAAAAAACCTTTTGTAACAGTTTCACAAATGAGAGAATTTTAAAATAGGAACAAACCTTCTGTAAACCTCCTACAAAGCTATTTTATATTTGAATGTTCTCAATTGAGAACAATCTTCTCATTTTGTGACAAACTAAAATGTCAACAAACGAATAAATAAATGAAAATAATTGTGTTTTGTGGTCAATGTTACTATATGAGCAGATAAAATTTATTTTGCCAGTTTTTTGAGAGGTTAGACAGTTTTCCAGTTGTTGCCTAAAAAATAAATTTTTTTATTTTATCCAATTTTTCAAGTTTTTACGATAAAAACAATGCTTACTAGTTTTGTGAATCAAATACAATACATAAAATAAAGTGTATGTTACTACAGAAATATAAGTAACATTTAAAGCGGCTACTACTACTTATCACGCCCTTTCAAAAATGTATTTATATGGTAGCGATGTTGCTATTATTGTTGCTTTCGTTGTTTCTGTTCTTTTGTCTCGATTTCCACTCGTCAAGTCTTGACGGTCAATATATATTTGAGTATATATACCTTGAAAACTACACAGAAATTGATGTAAATGATTCCAAGTTTTTAAAAAATCCTAAAGACATTTATTTAGGAGCCGAGGTATATTCGGTTTTAAATTCTACGCATAAGTTATTCGAATCAGATGAAATAGATTTTAAAGAGCATTGTCTAAAATTTTATGTTTAGCTATGCAAATGTTTATTACAAAATTTTGATTTTTTGAATGATTTTCTAAAATGTGTCGAACTTTTAGCACCTACAAAAATTTTAAAAAGGCAAGATTTCACTATTTTCAATTTGAGTATTTTTCTACCTAATGTCATCCATTCAAAAAAATTGCAAGAAATTGACGATGAGTTGCGCCACATTAATTTCAGTGATTAGAATTTACTGAATGAAAATAATATTAAAACTTTTTGGACACCAATTTTTTATCAGAAACGTGGAGATAATTTCGAAATCTTTCCATTACTTAGAAAACTAGTTATGTTGTTTTAACAATATCTGCAGCAACAGCAAATGTAGAACGTTTTATTTTCACAATAAATATTAATCACAAATAAATATTAATAAAACTAACATCAGAAATAAATTAGAAATTCCCACCTTGTTTCGGATTCTTTGAACTAAAGATTTAAATTTTAAAGAACTAAACTAAACAATCACTAGAAATGATTCAAATATGTATAAAAAATAATTTAATTTTTCAGATTTCATCGTCATTTCATAATTTGTGACTGTTCGATTTTTCTTAAATAGTCTTTCCATTGCAAAATTTCACAAAAGTCTGATATAAAATTTATTTCTGATCTTGGGTTTATTACTGCAGATTTGAGAAAAAATGCTTTCTGCATTTGCTGGTGCTTCAGGAATCGATAAAACAGCATAAAAAACTTTTCTTTGTAATGAAAAGACTTGAAATTATCTCCACATGTCTTAAATAATTCCACTAAAATTAATGTGATTTGTTTATGTGTGAAACTATTTTATATAGGATGTAATTTACTATGATCGCAAAAATATGTAATGACATTTACATTGAAATAAATATCAATATTTATTTATACAAATTTTTAAGTTTTTTAAAAAATTGATATTTTAAATGATTTTTGTTTATGAATGCGATTGTTCTTGTTTTGTTTAATTATTGATTTAATTTAAATACTTTATTTCGAATACAATTATAAAAATTTTAAGGCACACATTTTAAAAATATATGTTTTAGCTATTTTTTTGAGTTCCTGCTTTTTCACAAAAAGATAAGTTTTTTCTGAAAATTAAAGATTCAAATATATGGCAACACTGTTTTTTATTTAAAGGTTAACAAACTTTTAAACAAATGTCTGTCAATATATCAAATTCACAGACCTACTTATTTTCTTTTTTAAATTTTTAAGCAAATTTCATTCTATTTATCAAAGTCACAAACGAAAATTACAACTGTTCCTATTTCAAAGCATCAGTATTCTCACTTCAACAATAAGACTCTTAAAACTTGTTTATGAATACAACGCTTTTAAAGAGTATTTTAACTTTAAAAAGCATTTTAACTAAAAAACGTTTGAAAGCTGTTTTAAAATATTTTTATGAATACAGCTGTTAGTTTTTAGACTATTAATCATTTATAGTGTTGTTATTATAAGTGTTTATTGTTAAGTTATTTAAATATGTGAAGAATAAAATTATAAGCAATCTTTATAAACAAAGCCATTTAACATGTTTAAATTGATGTTGCACATGCGTAATGTAGGGTATTAAAGGAAGCTTTATTCGCATATCAATTCATAGAATTTTATAAAAAATTTAAGATCTTTCCTATATATGCATTTGTAAAATGACATTTCTTTCTCTTTATGTCCGTGTGCTATTGAGAAACGTCGTTCAAGTGTCTTTTGTACAAGTGTCCTTTTTTGATAATTTTGTGATAATTGCGAGCTTTATGCCTTTAGTGTTTTTTTAAAATAGACTTTTTTATATCAAGTGCTTTTTTCAAAGCAAGACTTTCTTCAAATCTGTTTTTTCAAAACAATCCAATCAAATATCTATTTTGATAATCAAAAACATATTTATATATACATTTAAAAACACTAAATTGTGTGACGTTGTGATAATGGATGATCGTAGATGTGTTGCAGTACATTGCGAGGGTAAAACCTCAGATGATATCCGTTTATATGGCTTTCCCACCGATTCTTCGATGATAAAGAAGTGGTGTGTCAACCTAAAAATTGTGCGCTCAGAATTCCTTAACTCAAGATCCAGAGTATGCAGCCGTCATTTTGACTCTTCTTGCATTGGAAATCGAAAACTCTAAAGTGGTTCGATTCCAACAGAAAATTTTCATAATTGTTATACAGTTAAAATATATAGTAATATTATAGTTTGCCTAAATAAACGTCTAAAATATTTCACGCTGCCTCAAAAAAAGGGGCATTTATTTGTGGCAAAAAGGCAAATTTGTGGTCAAAATAATTTCCATTTTAAAAAATAATTTTTGCACAATTTCATATGACATAACATATAAACAAACATTGTTCCATTTTCACGCAAAAACTTATTAAAACTTTAATTTTTTACCTAAGAATGTTTCATACACAATACAATTTTTTTTTTTAATGCATCCAAGTATCTTTCAGTTAACCTTCAAACGCTTTTAGTGCCAATTTGACACTATTTTTAAAAAGAAAACCTTATATCTTTCTTATTTGTGCTTAAATACACTTGGTATTTTGGCTCAGTGTAAAAATCGCAGAGTTGGGCGTAGTGCACTAAATGCTGAGTGCACTCAGCCTTTCACTAGCACTAAAATATATTGAAAGAAGTTATATTTTTCACTATTTTTTACCAGCTTAGTGATAGTGAAGAGATGCTTCACTAAGAGGGAAGAGGGATTTTAGTGGTAGTGTTATATTGTTGCACTATAACTAAATTGAGTGGTAGTTACCAAATCTCCATTACACTCAAATAGTGCAAAATTTGAGCAGCCACTAAATGAAAGCTGCAAATAAAAGTGTTTCCACTCAACTTTCAAATATGACTGGTTTTAAAACTTTTCGATAAGACTCGAATTAAAAAATCTATAATTAAGAAAAACTATTTTTCGATCTTCAGGTCATATACGAAGAAAACAACAACAACAGCTCTGAATGAGCATCACCAAGCTAGGATCAAATAGACAGTTTATATAAAATTGGTGTTATTTAAAATAATAGTTTCATGAAAGTTAAATTGCTTAAGGCAAATAATTGTTAGCATAGCTTATTTTTCTTGTTTTACTTAATATTTTTATACTCAATACAACAAGTAAACTGCTCCTGTTTTCTTTCAAATGAGTGATAACTTTCTCTGCTTTACCACTATTAGTGCAAGTATTTTTTTTTTGCACTATTCATTTAGTGCAAAAAAAAAAGTTCCACTAAGCTGTAAACATTTTTTTTCCACTATTCTTATATGAATTTGAGTGAGAAATTTTTCACTATCACTATCACTCATGTATAGTGAGGCTTATTTTTTTCAATTCAGCAGTCAAAAATAAAAGAAGATTGAGAACAATTTTACATGTAAGCTGAAACTGCAAATTTAGTGCACTACGCCCAACTCTGAAAAATCGTGCTTAAATTTATATTTTAATATAGAAAACATTGTTATAGGTGTCAGTGTTAACTTGTAAAAAAATTTCCTCAAACGACGTTAAGCGTAAAATTGACACTAAGCTAAGAATATAACGCAAAGAAAAAATAAAAACTATGGCCCATAAATAAAGTCAACTCTAAATGTAGTGCAAGCTATTTGACAACACATTATATTGTAAAAACTGTCAAAAATGCCTATACTAAATTTAGAGTTAAATTTTTTTTATGATAATGAGCCTATGTCTGTATTTTGTCCGTATAAATTAAGTAAAAATCTCCACAGTTTGCGATGTGGTAACTGTGATTCCTATGTTTGTCCATTTCATCTTATTACACTATGTAAGAAATATGCCTAAATTTAGTGTACCTAGTTGGTGAATAACAACCAAATTTTTATTTTTATTATTTTATGAATGATTTCAATTTTATATTTCTAGTGTGGCAAACAAATCCAAAACATATTCAAATCTAAACAATATTTTAATATAACATGAATACAAACCGAAAATATTGGGCTTTCAGTGGTAGTAAACTTAAATATGTGGTTGTAATGCATAGTGTCAAATTGACACTAAACGTCTTTTACGTTACAAAAAATCAAATACGTTTGAACTGCCTTCATCTTCAATTCGTCCGAGAGCATACAAAAACCATAAATTATCAGACTATAACTGCGTTCCATTCGCTTTAAAATAATCCTGATAATTTTTTTGTACATGCAAAGCAAAAACAAAAATAATAATAATATAACAAATAGGATTATTTTTGCTATCCATATAAAATTGTGATATAGCCTTTGAAAAATTTAAAACATTGGTGCCGCACCTGTATTTTTTTATGGGCTGTCATTTCATTTTAGAATATCATAGCATTTAAATTAAATGTTTGCATTATACAATCACTATTAGGCAGCTACCTATTTTCTCACGTGCTGCGACTGTGAAATGTTAAAAAAAAACAAAATAAACAAATTATTTTACACTTTTTCTGACGTTTAGAGTAAAACGAATTCAGAGAAAACCATCGTTTACTAAGGTATCGCTACCATAATAGTTCACAACAGTTGTGAACGACACACGTCCTCATGACACCTTGTATCATGATTGTTTGTTTGAATTGAAAATTTAATTTTGACTGTTACGGTAGAGCCCTCTACGAATCATTTTTCATGCAGTTCCTTTGAGAAAATTTGTTATCCCGATTATATTAAGGCGAAAGGAACGCAGCTTATGTTAGAAATCATTAATATATTTATTTTTATATCAAGCCATTTTTCAAAGATATTTATATCCAACTATTTCTCTTATTTAACTTCCATTTCCATAAGAGAGTGGGAGTTTTCAAATTTCAAAATAGTCAAATACAAATATGGGCATTTCCACAAGAAAGTCTACCGTGACCAAAAAATTAAAACTTATTAAAAACTTACTATATTATGATATCATCTTGGAGAAACATTTAAATTTTATTTATTTAAGAAATTTACACATAAATTCATTTACCATGATAATTAAATCGTCTGCACTGTTTCACAAATGTAGTTTTTCGTTTTCGTAGATGTTTAGTAAATTTTTCGTAAACATTTTTGTTTTAGTAAGAATGGAAGGCATTGGCTAAAGATAATGAAAAAATGGTTGATGCAAGGAATGGCAAATATATTAAATTTGTTTTTAATTATGCAATTACATAATTCTTTAACTACCTAATTACTTAATTACCCAAATAAATTGCAATTTAAAATATGTTGCGTGCTAGATGATACTTAACATACATTTTTCTAGATGTAGTTGAAAACGAGTTCCATTATTTGTCGCGTGATAGATCGCTAATATATTGAAAACATAAAATCTTCGGAACCTACATTTTGTTCTTAACATATTGCAATACATTTTTAACCAACTTCCCGATGAGCTAGAGTTTTGAAACTTAAAATGTAGCTCAGAACTGGTGACAAGCAATAAATTTTCAGTCCACAAAGACATTTAAATTCCTCAGAGAACAGCTAAGCTTCAACCACCTTCCCTGCCCAAAAACTCTTTGGAAATCAAATTTTCCTGCTATAGTTTCTCATATTGTCCAAACGGACACTTTGATAAATAAGAAGGTAGACCATTCACGAATAGTTTTAACTTTTATTCGAACATAACATCATTCTCGTTTTATTGCGATAAAAAATTATATGCCAGGAACTAAATTGAAAAAATTATTGCGGATAGTTACATAACTAATTTCTTTTTAGGATCGGTGTTGTTATAGAGTTGCAATCTTTTTGGTTCAATCTTCTAAGCAAAGCAAATTTTATCTGAAGCTCCTGGAAGATATCATTAACAAAGGATATCATTGAGAGCAGGGTAAAAATTAAACTATAATTAAACTATAAACTATAATAATTTTAAAGCTTAATAATTTCTAAATAAGTAATATGATCTTTAAGTTTTTGATTTTATTGCAATCTCTAGCTACAGGACGCCTTATTAAATTTTTATCACATAAATTTTTCCTATCAGAATAATATAAGCAATTAGTTGACCATTCTGAACTGTAAAACTTTCCATTGCATTGTCCCGATGATGCCGAAGCAATGAACTCCTCAAGTTTTTCCTCAAAATAACAATAATAATAAAAAAACCAGGGGTATATAATTTTTACAAATTTCGCTTAAGTCAGCAAATTGCAATATTTTTTACTAGGAACATTAATACATATATGTGGATATCATATTATGAAATGTCCACAAATGGATATATAAAAAATTAATTCAAATGCCAAAATTTATATATGCATAAAAAAAAGATTGTTAAATGTTTAATTAATATGATTGATTAAATTAAAGTTTTCTAAAAAAGATTTACTGTTGAAGATGTTATCAATCTTAATATACATAATTATGCAATACATATTTCACTTATAAATGTTATTTTAAAAAAACAACAAAATAAAATGGAAGAAATGAAAAGTTGGATGTCAGAAAATTCAATATGTTTCAATATGTATATTATATGTACATATATGTGGATATTATATTGTAAAATTCTTCAAACAAATTTATAAAAACAAATAAAATTCCCAAATATATATTTACATAAGCACAAAACTACCAATATAAAAAATTTAATTTATAAGATTAATTAAATTAAATTTTACTAAAAATATTTCCCATTTAAAATGTTATCAATTTAATATATACATACTATTATGTAGTATTTATCAAATGTATGTAATAAAAAAAATAAACCAAAGAAATAAAATTGTTTATTGAAAACAAAATGAATATAAAAAATTTTTAAGATAACACAGTGATACAAAAGTGAAAAAAAGAAATATGCAGGGGTTCTCATGCAGCAATTCTGTTTTGCTGGAGCCCATAGAGTACGAAAAAACTTATACTTTTTCTCAGTCACTTCGTTAAGTAAGTTTTTTTATAACAAATGTAGTGATATAACGATATTCCCAAAATTACAAGTTCAAAAAATCATAATTTTACTCTGCATTAACCGATTTTCAAAATTTTACTTTTATTTTACAGATCTGATTTGTACCTTTTAATAAAAAAAAACATTTTGGCAATCAGTTCAAAAATGGCTCAGTTACGGTCGATAAATAAAAATAAAAAATAAAAATTAAAAAATGTTCATTTTCATCTCGCTCTAAATTGACCGTTAGGCAGAAAATTCTGCTTTTTTAAATTTTATTGACAATCATATTAAAGTAGGTTTCTAAAACGGGTAGGGTCATAAAAATCGGTTACAAAATGAATCAGTTACGCCAAGTATTGTGATAACATGTTTTTTGCTTTTTTTGTGTTTTTTTCTTTTTTTATTAAAAGGTACAAATCAGATCTATAAAATAAAAGCAAAATTTTGAAAATCGGTTAATGCAGAGTAAAATTATGATTTTTTGAATTTGTAATTTTGGGAATATCGTTATATCACTACATTTGTTATAAAAAAAATTACTTAACGAAGTGACTGAGAAAAAGTATAAGTTTTTTCGTACTCTATGGACTCCAGAAAAAGAGAACCCCTGCATATTTTGTGTGTAGCACTGTGTAATTTTAATAGGTAAATAAATAAATATAATATAAATATATTTACTATATAACAACAAATATGTGGTGGGTTTTTTGCCTTTTTGCTTAAAATTGAAAATTGAATTAGAAAAATATAAATATATATTAGGTAATATACCTACTATATTAATTATAGTTAATTTTTGTAATTAAGTAGGATCTATTCTTTGATTTTACATTATTTTAATTTACAGATTTATAAATAGAATATAGAAGTAAATATAGAGTATATAGAATCTATGTACCTATTAGATAAAATATTTTTCATATTGAAGTAATTTGTTTAGCCACAACGACACTCACTTATTTCATATTTGGGAAAGTAAAGAAACAGTACAAATCGCAAATTTATTTCATTTCAGCTCTGCGTAACCAAACAATAAGAATTGGAAACACGATCAAAAGCATAAAATAGAGCATAACAACGACGTCAAGCAAAGAACAAAACAAATTCTGCATAGACACACAAACATAAAATAAAATTGGTTGGTTTTTGGGGTATTGTTAATATTTTTTACCCTTGAACCAGGGTCTGATATGTTGGCAGCCCTGGAACTCCAAAATTTCTTCTAACTAAAATCAGAAAATTTATTTTTATATTGTTGAAGCCATTTTCAATAAGAAACATATTTATAACAATTTTTTATAAATTTTTTTGTGTTCGAAATGTCAAAAAAGGCCCTTCGAGCATTTTTGAAAAAAAATCAAGTTCAACAGCTATAACTTTTTTATTTGAATTTTTGTTCTTGTAATTTTTTGCCTGAAATAATATAAGACTATGCTTTACCCAACCGTGAATTTTTTAAATTTTGCTTTTTTAAATTTTTTAAATTTTTTAAATTTTTTTGTAAAAGTACTCCAACTCAAAATTTACAAAATGTTACACTTCTAGTAAAAAATTTAATAACGACCAAGTTATTGAACGTTATCATATAATTTGTTTGTATTTTTATTAAAAGCTGTTTCAGAAAACATTTCAATAGCAATTTATTGCAATATTTTCAAATTTGAATTTTTAAGATTTTTTTTACTAAATAAGAAAAAAAATTAAATTATTCAAAAATTAAAATATCACAACTCTCTTATTTTTTTATCCGATTTTTATGTTTTATAGCTCATCTTTAGGGACAATTCGATAACAAACGAAGTGCATTTTATCCAATTTTATGCACAAAATAAGGCGTTGTGTGCAAAAAATGAGAAATGTGAAAAAGTCTAAAAAATTTTCATATGTTTTTCAATTTACAACAAAAAGATCAACTGGCGGTAACTTAGCGCACTCCTATCGAACTCATATGAATACATGCTGGTTTTTATGGTAAACGTCACGTTTTTAAAAAGTCATAATTTTAATTTTCGAAAAATTTTAATTTTTCATACAAATGCATGGCCAGAAGATTGTAGATAAATTAGAATTTTACAAAACATGGCTAAAATATATATAGATAAAATATTAAAAAATATACATAGAAAGATAAAATATATAACATAAGTATAGATAAATAAAATATATATTCGCTATTTCGCTCATTGAAATAATTTGTTAAGCCATAACGAGAGTCACTTGTTTCATATTTGGCTTAGTTAAGAAACAGCACAAATTGGCCAATTTATTTTATTTCAGCTCAGCGAAACAAGAAAAATATCGGAAACACGATCAAAAGCACAAAATAGAGCATATCAACAACGTCAAGCAAAGAACAAAACAAATTCTGCATAAACACACAAACATACCAATAAGTTGCAGTATAAATTGTGTTTATTAATTTTTTTTTCCAATTCATTCATAAAATTCAATTGGAGCCTCTGCTGGCAGAAGTCTGTGTTGCTGGCAGCACACGCTGGCAACAAATTCTTCGAACCGTATTAATATTCGGATCGTTGGATTTCTGTTAACGTTCTGTTAATGTCTCGAATTAATCTCTCATTTATTTATTCTCTCTGATCCAAGGCCTGGACAGTAGTCATCAGATCGTAACTTGAATCCTGCTCATGTTACACAACGTGTGCATGGCTAAGCTCTGTGAGTGCACTACTTTAAGTGCATTTCGGTGCCACGCTTATCTCTTATGTATCGTGCTCTAGTGAAATATGATTCTGTCATAAATTTGCTTGCTATTTTGTTTATGTTATGTGGATTTGGGTATTGTCTGTGTTAATGAACTCAAATTGTATGAAGGACAAATATCTATGTGGTCAGTGGATAAGTATTATGATTCGTATGATAAGTGTGTTGAATGATATGAGGTCATCACAATAGCTAAAAGTTAGCGTGTGAACGACCACTAGAATAGTCGGTTAACAACACAAGGCCATGGTGAATACCCACGTCATTAGAAATGGCGAAATCCTACCTCAGCCAAATTCACCACACACGCTGGACATTCAAAACCAAGCTGGCTACAGATTTTGTGTGTAAGAAAAAAATCATTCTCGCTACAACCTCGCTTGGGTAAGTCATGTTTTATTCTAACTCTCCATTTACTGCACTACGTTGACCGACTGGTGCAAAAGTGATTTTTCTAAGTCTTGGTGATACCGCGTTGAATGACTGGTATGTGTAATATTTTAGGTATTTTCTTTTGTTTTTAAGTCTTTTCAACGCGCTCGCCCGGTAACTCAAGTTATAATATATCAAAGTAGCAGAGACTGGTAGCACAAAATTGTTTAAGTCTTTTCGACGTACTCGCCTGGTAACATAAATTATAATATATAAAATTTTTTTCTAAGTCTTGGTGACACCACGTTGACCGACTGGTAGCACAAGATTTTCTAAGTCTTTTTGACGTACTCGCCCGGTAACATAAGCTATAATACATTAAAGGTTTTTTTTTGTTCGAAGTCTTTTCGACGCACTTGCCCAATAGCATAGGTTGTCATACGCTAAATATTTTTTTAAATCTTGGTGATACCACGTTGAACAATTGGTAGAGTTGTAAGTCTTTTCGACGTACTCGCGCGGTAGCATAATTTATAATATATTAAATATTTTTCTAAGGCTTGGTGATACTGTCATGGGTAATGCTCTAGTAAAACATAACGTGTTCATTTAATTATGACTCAAGTTGATTAAAGTCAGTCTCCCGTCCAATGCGATATGTAATACATTGTGACCGAACTAGATCAACAGTTTAATGAACTAATCAATGTGGTGCCGATATGACACATTTAACGGTCATACACAAAAGTTCAAATTACCATTATTCATGACACCACCTAGTCAGCAATCGTACATTTCTGGCTAATTAATTTAAGTTATATACATATGAAAATATAGCATAAAACAACAGTCGGAAAGGAACCTTCGAAATAGAATTAAAAAGTCTTTGAAAATGAATAAACAAATCTTTGAAAAATAAACATAATAATCGTTCTTTTGAACAATAAACATAATATGGCGATTCTGCCAGATCCAAAGTGAAAAAAAGAAACTATGATGTCCTGGCGGAACAGCAAAAGTTTTAATTATTAATAAAAAAAAGTGAAAACAAAGAAACTATAATGTCCTGGTGGAACAAGGCACTCAGTACAATCCTATTGGCCCTATCAGGATATGAAATCGGGCAAGAAGTGGGGCAGAACAAGCTCGAAAAATACATGGAAAGACAATTAAAAGTGGCTGAAACACAGCAAACATTTACCAATAGTGATCAAACTAAAACGCAAAACAACTGGCAACTGATAGTGTTACTAGCTATATTTTTGTTAATAATCATAGTATACATTATGATAAAATACCATTTAAGCCGACGGAGAGCAACGCCAACTATATAAAAAAGACAGTGCCTCAAAGCTGAAGGCCCAACACCCCCCAACAATTGGGAATGGGGGACGAAAAGACAGGCATCTTTATCAACAATATTGCATCTTCATTAATGGAATCAGCGGACACCAACAATCCACATATAAGTGAAAATAACAAAATAAGCCAATTTCATATTTCCTTTAGAATGTTATACATTTAGTTATATTGTTTCATATCCATTTATTGTGTTTTATATATTACTTTAAGTTGAAAAACTTGAACTCGATTATGCGATTTCTATAAATTAAGTAAATAAACTTGTGCAATTGATTGTGCAATTTCAATAAATTAATCACGTATGGTCAATGAACTATGTCAAACCCAGTTACCTGGGAGAATGTGGTAGACAAATTAGAAGAAATAAAAATAGTTTTTGACAAATCATACATATGTGTAAATAAAACATCTCTACCATCCAGGGCTACACGAATAAAGCATCTCAGTATTTTAGGATATCAACATGACACAATAGCTAATCTCGGTAGAACAATTTATCCATTTCTTAGTCCAATACATACTCTAGAATTTGAAAAATTTTTTCTTCAATTAAAAATAGATTAGAAATTATTCTCTGTAAGTTACAAATACCACAGGAAATACCAACCAAAAATAAATAAATTTCTTCATTTAAGATTTCAAGCAGTTAGTGACGTTAAAAACTCTGAATTAGAATCTAACTCGTCAATAGAACCAAATAAAGTTTGCAAAATGACATCTGTTGAGTTTAATGAACTCTAGCAAGAAAACAGTTGCCTGAATTCGATGGAAAAGTTGAAAATTTAAATACATTTGTAAAGGCTCTAGATTTATTGGACACCATCAAAGAAACCTATGAAAGTATAGCTATTTCACTAATTCAAATTAAACTACCTCAAGCAGCAGGTAGATTATTGAATAATGAAAACACCATTAGCAAAATCAAGGCTATTTTACTCGCAAATGTGAAATATGAATCAGCACAAAACATTTCAACCAAACTCGCTACTGTAAAGCAACAAAACAAAAGTAACGCAGAGTTTGCCAAATAAATCGAAAGCATAACAATGCAATTGGAACAGGCATATAAAGCTGACGGTCTGACGCCTGCATTAGCAAAAAACTACTCCACTCAGCATGCCGTAAAGACAATAAAAACAAATGCGAAATCGGAGGAGGTGAAAATGTTAATGAGAGCAGGCCAGTTCCAAACAGTAGGTGACGCTGTCACTAAATTCCTTGAACTAAGCTCAGAAAGTTCAGGAAATTTGCAAATAAATTACATACATAAATATCGCAACTTTAGCGGCTATAAGGGTCGCGGAAGTAATTCACACCATGGACAAAGAAATCTTTGGAATCGAAACAATAGGTATAGCTCAAGACGAAACGAAAACTCATACGATAACCAAAGGAACAAAACTAATCGAACAAGTTATCCTAACAACAATAACAGTTATAGGGGACGCAACAACTCTAATAGAAATGTTATATATGCAGAAACGTCGGAAAACGTAGATGGCCCCCAGCCTGCCCAACTGGGGACTGTACCAATTTAATTAAACATTAAATCCTTCATATCAACCTCTCTTAACATAATTATATTACAATAAAATCATCTTTTAGTAACTCAGCCTCTACATTTCTTCTAGATACAGGTTCAGATATCAGTCTTTTCAAAACAACCCATATAAACAATGCTAATATAAATATGAATAAAATATTTAATTTAAAAGGTATGGGAAGTGGTACGATAAAAACACTGGGTTTCACACAAGCAATTTTAGAAACTAATAATTTCGTAATATATCATAATTTCCACATAGTTGATGCTTCATTTCCAATACCTTGCGACGGTATAATCGGTTACGATTTCATAAAAAATTTCAACTGTGTATTAGACTACCAATATTCTGGTCCAAGTTAGTTTATAATTATACCACACTTCTTAAAAAAGCAACTAGAAATATGAGATTCACCTCAAGAAAAAATGCTCGCACTTCCTGTAAGAGCGGAGGTCATTCGAAAAATTAAAATCAGAAGAAGAAGAAGAAGAAGACATTTTAATACCAAATCAAGAATTGAAAGAAGGTATATTCATAGAAAACACGAAAGTTAATTCTAAAAACCCATATGTCAGAATAATTAATATAACAGATAAAAATGTTTTTATAATGCCAAGTAATATTAGAACAAAAAGCCTCAACGAATATTACGTTGCCAAAACAAATAAACAAAATTATAATCAAGAACGAAAAAATGTAATCTTAAATAAATTAAGAAACAACTGTCCGCTACACCACAGAGAAAAACTAGCGCAACTCGTTTCAGATTACACGGATGTGCGTACTCTATAAAGTGACGCGTGTACATTCAACAATTTCTATAAACAAAAATTACATTTAAAAGAAAACACACTGGTTCACATTTAAAATTATAGAACACCCCACAAGGTCGAAATAAATCGACAAATAGAAAAACTCGTAACAGATGACATCATTGAACCCTCCTTTTAGTTCCGAAAAAAACGTTATCAAACTCTTCGGAAAAAAATGGAGACTATTAATTGACTACAGACAATTCAATAAAAAACTAGCTTCAGACAAGTACCCATTACCTAGGATTGAGAATATCCTTGATCAATTGGGTCGTGCAAAGTATTTCTCTTGCTTAGACCTAATTTCGGGATTTCACCAAATAGAGCTTGAAGAAAATTCTAGAAATATCAAATCCTTTTCAACCAAACAAAGATCTTTTAGATTCAAAAGATTACCTTTTGGATAGAAAATCGCCTCCAATTAATTTCAAAGGATGATGAATATCGCTTTTTCTGGGCTTGGATTAGGCAAATTTTTTGTACACATGGATGATCTCACAGTCGTCGGATGCTCCGAGAAACATATGTTAAAGAATTTCAAATCCTTTTTAAAATTTGCAAAAAAACCAATCTTAAGCTGCATCCAGACAAATGTAAATTCTTCAGTTCACAGGTCACTTTCTTGGGACACAAATGCACAGACCAAGGCATACCTCCAGATAAATCAAAATTATATAAAATTTTATACTACCCAATACTAACAAATGGGGATGAATGCAAGCATTCGTCAACTATTATAGAAGATTCATACCAAATTTCTGACATCATGCAATACACATTGTGAAAATGTGAAAAGGCATTTCAATATTTGAAAAATTCTCTATTATTTCCAACAATATTAAAATACCCTAATTCCGAAGAACCATTTTGTATAGTCACTGACGCAAGCAAAGTCGCATGTGGCGTACTCAGCTTAAATCAGAACGGTATATAATTGCCAATAGCATTTGCTTCTTAAACCTTTACGAAAGGAGAAAGTAACAAATCAGCCATAGAACAGGAACTTACTGCTGTACATTGGGCAATAAATTTCTTTAAACCTTACATTTATGGAACCAAATTTTTGATCAAAAGTGATCATAAACCACTCACATACTTATTTGCTATGAAAGACCTTCTTAAAAGTTGACAAGAATGAGACTTGATCTAGAGGAATTCGATTTTGAGATTGAATACATTAAAGGCAAAGACAACTGCGGAGCACATGCTTTATCTCGTATTGATTTCAGGAAAATTCAAATAACTTAAAGAAGAAAATTCTGCTATCATACAAGTAGTTACAAGATCCAAAGCAAAAAATTCACCCACCGATACAAATGCTAAACCAAAAGAAAATATCTTAAAAAAAAGTCTATAACACTATAACGACACAAGAAGTAAGAAAGTTACCATGCCTTAAACTTAAAACATAAAGGTGCACCAAAAATAAAAACAATATTGAAAAATTAAATGATTCCTCCAATCTAATTTTATTCCATGGGAAAAAGAATGCATGTGAAATAAATATTAATGAATTCATTGCTTATGGGAAGATTGAATTAGTTAAATTTTTTCCCAAACTTGAAACAGTAGTTGGCAATGCAAACTTTAAGAATATAAAAATCGCGATTAATGATAATTTATTTAAATACGTCGACGTTGAGGAATTTAAAAAAAAATAGGCGACGAAAAATTAAAAAGGTAATGGTCGCAATAACCCCAAAAGACACTGAAATTACTTCACCAACACAAAAGATTGAAATCAAAGAGTAGTAAAGAGCTGTCAGTTTTGCACAGTTGCGTTTGTGCAGCACTTTTCAATAAGTAAAGATTGGGCGAAAGTGGATGTGAATGAAGTCGATAAAATTTAAATTTTCCGCCTGACTTTGCTCTGCTCCGCTTAGCTGACGTAGGTTTGAGGTCGCGATGCTTGGCGACGCTTAGCGAAGTATGAGTGCGAAGAACATAAGAAATAAAAAGCGTGTGATGAAGCGAAAAGAAAATAGTTTGCTATTGTTTCTTTTCGCTTTGCTATGACTTTTTTGTTTCCTATAAGAATCTTTCACTCATCTGAATGTTAACATTTTTTAGCTAGATTCGATTTGGTAAATTGAATGAATTTACTAGCTTCAATCTTTTTAAATGATGAGAACATTTTTATGCCCTTTACCTATAAATTTATTTTAATTCTTGCAGGTACTATGTATTGCAGGTAAGAAATTTTTTAATTTGAAGCTAAATTTTTTACCAATTTCTAGGTACTATGAATTTAGGAAATTTTTTCATTTGAAGCTAAATTTTTTAACTAGATTGGATTTGGTAAATTAAATGAATTTACCAATTTACAGCTTTTGAAATTATGATAACATTTATATGCCCTTTACCTATAAATTTCTTTTAGTTCTTGCAGGTACAATGTATTTAAGAAATTTTTTAATTTGAAGGGAAATTTTTTAGCTACATTGCATTTCGTAAATTAAATGAATATACCAATTTCCATCTCATTAAATGATGATAAATTGATTTAAATTATTTCAATTTAAATTTTTTAACCACATTGGATTTCGTAAATTAAATGAATTTACCAATTTCCATCTTTTTAAATTATGATAAACTGATTTAAATGATTTTAATTTCAATTTTTGGTAAATTTTGGTAAATTAAATGAATTTACCAATTTCCCTCTTTTAAAATTATGATAAATTGACTTAAATTATTTTTAAGCTACATAATTTATACACATATATGAGATGTATATACTTTCCTTATGTAAAAATTTATATACAAATTTCTGTCAATTGTTGCAGGTATTTAAAAATTTTTTTCATTTTAAACAAACTCAGAATGTATACGAAAGTGTTTAAAATATTTAAAACCATCTAAAAGTTTGAAACCTTAAAATTTAAGATTTTTGTTTTGTTTTCAAATCCAAAATATAAAACTACTTGTGTTTGTTTTATAATGAAAAAATGGTATTAATATTTAAAAATATTTTATTATGGTGACTTTAAGTTCCTTGCTTTTTTTTATTTTGATTTTTTATAAAAATTTTGTCTAAAATCTTTTTGTTGAAGGTATTTAAAAAGTTTTTAATTTTAGCAAACAGATTTTTTAATAAATTAATAATATGAATAAATTAATAAAGAAAGCAATAAATTCTTCATTTTATGAATTATGAATTTATTTACAGATTTTTTAATGAATTAATAAAATTAATAAATTAATGAAGAAAGCAATAAATTCATCTATTATTCATTTTAAAAGAAAATTGTGTGTTACATACATATGAATTTATTTTGCAGTTTTGGTTTTGAATTATTGGTGTTTTAGAACCACTCAATTATGCAATTTGTAAGGATGTGTTTATAGTAAACTCTTAATGCTGATCCGAGCCAAAAACACATTAGAGCAATAGGGAACACACGTATCTATTCCCCCCAACGCGTTTTTGAGTTAAAGTTCGGCTCGGATCAACAATAAGCGTTTACTATAAACACATCCTTACAAATTGCATGATTGAGTGGTTCTAAAACACCAATAATTCAAAACCAAAACTGCAAAATAAATTCATATGTATGTAACACATAATTTTCTTTTAAAATGAATAATAGATGAATTTATTGCTTTCTTTATTAATTTATTAATTTTTATTAATTTATTGCTTTCTTTATTAATTTATTCATATTATTAATTTATTAAAAAATCTGTTTGCTAAAATTAAAAACTTTTTAAATACCTTCAACAAAAAGATTTTAGACAAAATTTTTATAAAAAATCAAAATAAAAAAAAAGCAAGGAACTTAAAGTCACCATAAAAATTACTGTTTAAAGAAGGTAATTAAAATTAAATAAAATATTTTTAAATATTAATACCATTTTTTTCATTATTAAACAAACACAATTAGTTTTATATTTTGGATTTGAAAACAAAACAAAAATCTTAAATTTTAAGGTTTCAAACTTTTAGATGGTTTTAAATATTTTAAACACTTTCGTATACATTCTGAGTTTGTTTAAAATGAAAAAATTTTTAAATACCTGCAACAATTGACAGAAATTTGTATATAAGTTTTTACATAAGGAAAGTATATACATCTCATATATGTGTATAAATTATGTAGCTTAAAAATCATTTAAGTCAATTTATCATAATTTTAAAAGAGGGAAATTGGTAAATTCATTTAATTTACCAAAATTTACCAAAAATTGAAATTAAAATCATTTAAATCAGTTTATCATAATTTAAAAAGATGGAAATTGGTAAATTCATTTAATTTACGAAATCGAATGTGGTTAAAAAATTTAAATTGAAATAATTTAAATCAATTTATCATCATTTAATGAGATGGAAATTGGTATATTCATTTAATTTACGAAATGCAATGTAGCTAAAAAATTTCCCTTCAAATTAAAAAATTTCTTAAATACATTGTACCTGCAAGAACTAAAAGAAATTTATAGGTAAAGGGCATATAAATGTTATCATAATTTCAAAAGCTGTAAATTGGTAAATTCATTTAATTTACCAAATCCAATCTAGTTAAAAAATTTAGCTTCAAATGAAAAAATTTCCTAAATTCATAGTACCTAGAAATTGGTAAAAAATTTAGCTTCAAATTAAAAAATTTCTTACCTGCAATACATAGTACCTGCAAGAATTAAAATAAATTTATAGGTAAAGGGCATAAAAATGTTCTCATCATTTAAAAAGATTGAAGCTAGTAAATTCATTCAATTTACCAAATCGAATCTAGCTAAAAAATGTAAACATTCAGATGAGTGAAAGATTCTTATAGGAAACAAAAAAGTCATAGCAAAGCGAAAAGAAACAATAGCAAACTATTTTCTTTTCGCTTCATCACACGCTTTTTATTTCTTATGTTCTTCGCACTCATACTTCGCTAAGCGTCGCCAAGCATCGTGACCTCAAACCTACGTCAGCTAAGCGGAGCAGAGCAAAGTCAGGCGGAAAATTTAAATTTTATCGCCTTCATTCATATCCACTTTCGCCGAATCTTAACTTATTGAAAATGGCTGCACAAACTCAACTGAGCAGAACTGACAGCTCTTTACCACTCTTTGTTGAAATATGAATTTTGTTGAATTTTGAAAAATGTTAACAAAAAAAAGCTGACATAAATCATGTAGAACCTCTTATTAAAACACCTACCCCAACCAAAGCTTTTGATGTCGTGCAAATTGACACGACAGGTCCACTCCCCAAATCGTTCAATGGAAACGAATATGCACTTACAATAATTTGCGACTTAACAAAATTCCTTATAACAGAACCCATTAAAAACACATCAGATAACATAGTACCCAAATCAATAGTAGAAGATTGCATACTAGTTCACGGACCCATACAACAAATCTGAACAGATATGGGTACCGCATATAAAAACCAAGTTTTTGGTGAAATATGCAAACTTTTAAAAATAGAACTTTTAACGAATACATAAGATCATATATATCAACAAATAAACTAGATTGTGACTACTGGCTCAAATATTTTACGTACTGCTACAATACAACTCCATAAACAACACATGCTTACACACCTTTTGAGTTGGTGTACGGAAAATCTGTTACTCCTTATGACTTTATGTTAAACGAAAAAATAGATCCAGTATACAATAGTGACAACAACATAACAGAACTCAAATTTAAACTGCAAACAGCACAAAAACGAGCAATAGAACTATTAGACAAAGCAAAACAGAAAACGAAAGAAAATTATGACAAAAAGTCTAAACCGCAAATTATTAAACAGAACGATATGGTTTATTTAAAAAACGAAACAGGCCACAAGCTGGATAATCTTTTTAAAGGTCCATATAATGTGCTTGATACTGACAATTAAGGAAATTGCGAAATCGACACAAAATTAAAAACTATAATAGTACATAAAAACAGATAAAAATTAACATAAATCAAATTTTATACGTAGTAAGTAAATATATCAATTGATTGATATGGTAAATTAAATTAGTAAAAATCTAGCTTAAGAATTTTTTTGAATAAACCAATATAAGATAGAAGTATTATCGGCTGATAACTAAAAAAAAAATTTAACTTTAAAATATTTTAATACAATTACCAGTAGTCCATAATCTTAAAAGTAAATAGCTTTAAGGAATATTAATAAATACTTTATTATTAAAAAAAAATAAAAAATAAAAAACAAAAAGCCTTCATTCATCTTAAAATTAAATGAAGATTTTTTTTCCAAAAAGGGAAGGTGTCATGGATAATGTTCTAGTAAAACATAACGAGTTAATTTAATTATGACTCAAGTTGATTAAAGTCAGT
This sequence comes from Dichetophora obliterata, assembly GCA_963920525.1. Lineage (NCBI taxonomy): Eukaryota > Metazoa > Arthropoda > Insecta > Diptera > Sciomyzidae > Dichetophora > Dichetophora obliterata. The sequence continues at coordinate 125,025,551 of OY986436.1, read as the reverse complement.
CTCTAGTCCAATGTGATATGTAATACATTGTGACTCAAGCTGACCGAACTAGATCAACAGTTCAATAAACTAATCAATGTGGTACCGATATGACACATTAAACGGTCATACACAAAAGTTCAAATTACCATTATTCATGACACCACCTAGTCAGCAATCGTACTTTTCTGGCTAATTAATTTAAGTTATATACATATGAAAATATAGCATAAAACAACAGTCGGAAAAGAAACTTCAAAATAGAATAAACAAGTCTTTGAAAATGAGTAAACAAATCTTTGAAAAAAAAACAAAATAAACTTTCTTTTGAACAATAAACATAATAATACCACGTTGAACGACAGGTAGAGCAAGATTTTTCTAAGACTTTTCGACGTACTCGCTCGGATTAAATGATTTGTAATATAATTTGTAATATCATTTGTAATATAATTAGATATTTTCCTTTTCTTCTAAGTCTTTTCGACGTACTCGCCCAGTTACATAAGTTTTGATATATTAACTTTTTTTTGTTTTAAGCCTTTTCGACGCACTCGCCCAATAGCATAGGTTGTCATATGCTTAATATTTTTCTAAGTCTTGGTGATACCACGTAGCCCAACCACGTAGCCCGGTCAGTAAGATTTTCTAAGTTTTTTCGACGTACTCGCCTGGTAACATAATTGAAAATATATTAAATATTTTTTTCTAAGTCTTGGTGATACCACGTTGACCGACTGGTAGAACAAGGTTTTTCTAAGTCTTTTCGACGACATCGCTCGGTAACATAATTTGTAATATATAAACTAAATAATTTTTTTTTAGTCTTTTCGACGTACTCGCACGATAACAGAATTTATAAGATATTAAATATTGTCTTCGACTGGTGGAACGGGATCTGCTAAGTCTCTCAATGTACCTCGAGTTTTGGTACCGTTAATCGCGTGACCAACATGCTAAGTTGTTGTTTTTTTGTTGCATCACGCCACTTGACTAGCACAACGGATTTTGCTACTGCCTTGTCCTCACTTCGCGTCGCTTGATGAGCGTTATGTTTTAATTACACGTCGTTTTGGTACGTTTCCCACAACACAGTGGTCCACCCGGTGGTACATGCGCTCCGAGAGGTCTTTAGGTTATTTTTTTTATCTCGGCTGCGCCGCGTCACCTTCGAAATAGCTTTGCCCCGTCAATTTTGCCTTGCGCTACGAGGTGTCTTTAGGTCATTTTTATAAAATCTCGTAGCTACAGTTTGTTTAGATTAAACAATATTAAACAAATATTCGATTGTTAGTTTGGAAGTATTAAATAAAACACAAAAGTGAAGTAAATCGAAAATAAGTTATAATTTTACTAGGATAAAAGATTTCGTTTATTCTATTTTTCTCTCTCGGAAAAAAAATCAAATAAAAATATCTGAATAAATAGAAATTAAGTGAGCATTTGATGAAATTAAATAGAATATCTGAATAAAATAGAAATTAAATGAGCATTTGATGAAATTAAATAGAATATCTGAATAAATAGAAATTAAGTGAATATATGTTAGGATAAGAGAAAACTAAATAAACTTAAACACGGTATTTTGAATATAAACATAATTTTGAGTTTCACTACAAGGCAGTTGGTTTTATTTTTGTGAGTCACGAACCCTGGACACCGGCGAGTGATACTTCGGCCGAAAAAGGTCTGTCACAATGGTGCCCGAGCAGGAAATACATGTCTAACAAAGAAAGTCATTCGCCGCGCTTAGGAAGAAAATTTTAATTATAATATAAACAGAAAAAATACCTCATCTGTTGCGTAGGATATAAAATTTTTCAACTTTGTGAACTAGAAAAATAAAAAAAAAATTTTAATTCAAATTTTTAGTTATAGTAGACTCAATCGCAACCCGACAGAGCGTTATAGGCGCCTGAAAAATTAATTTTTTATTAACCCAACATCCAATTTTACGTTAAGCTGAATAAATAAGTAGGTTTAAATACTAACAAAGTTCTAGGTCATTAGAATAACTTCGACATGCATATTAATCAGAATTTAATAACTACAGATAAGAGTTACAAAATCTTTGCAAAGCTATGTTAACCGTCACATGGATCTACTATCTGAGGAAGAAGGAACTCTTGCAACGGCCGGTTAATGGCCGGTTCTCCAGTCACCCACGACTGCCGCCTCGCGTACAGTAGACACTTACATGGCAGTCATCGAACAAGTACGAAAGTTGTCGTTTAAATTCGATGGTAAGAGAGACCCATTGGCATTTATCGAACGAGTTAAAGAGTTAGCCGAAGTCTACAGCTGTGACATGAGCTACCTACCCCGTATGATGTCCGAATTTCTCACTGAACGAGCCCTCATCTGGTATCGAAACAACAACGAACACTAGGGTACTTGTCCGCCATTCAAAACTAAATTCTTGGAGTTCTTCTTTCCGCCCAGTTACCTGGTATGTATCGATGTCGATATCAGACGTCGACTCCAGAAACCACGAGAGCCATTCAAACATTTTGTGCTCGATCTCTAGAATTTAATGCGACATGCTGGCTACAGTGAGGAACAGAAGCTCGAGCGGATTTTCCAAAACGCGCACCCGGATTATCAGTGGTAAATTCGCAGGAAAGACTTTACGACCTTCTAAGAATTGGTCAACATGGTAGACGACCTGGAGACTATCCAAACAAATGAGCTAGAGCGACGACAAAGAGGTAACATACGATCGGAGCAACACCGCTTGGTGCAACAGCAGGATCGACGTGTTGATGAGCAAACTAGCCAAAGGACTTTCGCCCAGCCTGAAGGGCCTGAGGGTGCGATTAATCCACGGACTACGTGCTGGAACTATGGAGAGGACAGACATGTGAGGCAAGCCTGTAGGAAACCCCAAAGATTGTTCTGCTGGGTATGTGGACGTCGCAACAGCCTCACAATTCAATGTTGCAGGAGGCCATCAGGAAACATTGTGGAGGATCACCTAGATCGAGGAGGGGCAGATTCTCCGAAAGGAGAGTCGTGGACTCATTAATACACCTCCACCACATCTCCGCAGTAACCAAATCTCCGCTTCTATCAAAATCGACGCGTTGCAAGCCCTCGCTACCATCGACACGGGTACCACGCGAAGCTTCCTATGCCAAACTTTTGTTGAGGGGAGTCACAAGCAGTGCAGATTCATACTGACCGATACGGTGTCCATGCTCGCCGATGGGTCTGTAAAGCCATTACGTCACGTGGTAGAGGCTCAGATTCAAATGGGCAACATCGACCGTTAATTCCAGTTCCTTGTAATGCCTGATGCTACCGACGAGGTGGGAATGGACTTCTTAACTGAGACTGGAGCTACATTCAATTATGGCGGAGCCACCTTAGCTTTGGGTAAGTCAACCCCTCAAGAAAAATTCAGATCGCAGATTGCAGCTCTGAGGAGACTGAACGAGCCTCGGAATTTATGAAGGGAGAGCTTCGAAAGTTCGAAGCCCTTCAGGGAACCACTAACATCACCGAACACTGAATCGTTATGGTCGATGAGCGATCGCTAAAACAACAATATTTTCCACGGAACCCGGCAATGCAGGCTATTATCAACGAAGAGGTTGATAAACTATTGAACAAAGGATGTATTGAGCCTTCGCACAGCCCCCATAGCGCACCAATTGTAATCGACTGGGGCATGGTGATTATGCGTTGACTATCTTATGCTTAACAGCCGGTCGTTTCTTGACGCGTACCCTTTGCCACGTATTACCCACATCTTGGACAGGTTACGCGATGCCGGATACATCAGTAGCCTCGACCTCAAGGATGGCTACTGGCAAATCCGAATGGAGGCCGAGAGCCAAAAGCACACCGCTTTCACTGTGCTAGGGCGAGGGTTATTCCAATGGCGCGTTACACAGTGGGATTTTTTGTGCAATAAGTAATTTTTTCGACACATAAAATTTAAAAATGTAATGATGCAGTTTTGTAGAAAATTGATTCAGTATGAAAAATCCATAAATTTTATCCCAAAAAACGTTTATTTGCCTTTGAAAATATTGAAAACTGTTTACGTACTTCTATAGTGTTTGTACGTAAGATAATTTTATTGCTCTAATTAAAATAGTGATTCTTTTCAAATATAGACTTTTTGCGTATTAAAAAAAAAATTATAAAGTTCGCTCATATTGTGTAAAAGATATGATAGAATAAAATTGGTTATATAATGTGCCGTGATTGCAAACTTCCTTGGAAGAAAAAAAGGTTCCTCGGTCGTGCTAGGTGCTCCCGCTATAATAAAATGAAAGGTAGGACTCCATACTATCAATTAAAAAAAATGTTTAAAAAATTAATAATCTTTTATAAAATCATAAAATTTGTCTCCAAATTCATGAAATTTTTAATTTTAAAAAATTACAAAAAGATATGGCATACTTTTAGGCACGTGCGTTATTATGACATTTAGTTACAACAATAACTTATTTGGAATAGATTAAAAACAAAACCATATGATTTAACAACAATAAAAATACAACGTCAAAATAGCAAATAGCGAAGTGAAAGAAACATCATTAAAATGAGTTTATTTTCTGTGTTACATAGTGAACTGAGTTACGAACTCATTAATTGCAATGCAAGTTTGGAATTAATAACCGATTTCATTAAATCAAAAAATGCAATGCGTCAGGATGAAGAAATCGATATAGTGAAAAGAGCAATTCAAAAGAGCTTACTTGGTCATTTCAAAAAACGGAGGCAAGAATCGCATAAACTAAAATCCCATTTTTAAAAAAAAAAATGAAGATTGGCTAAAAAGTAAGATTCGCTAAAAAATACGTTTATAGATTTATAAAATTTTATATGTGTAAATGTTTTTTCCTATTGTGTTTTTAGCTGTATTTGAAGTATCACTTAATAGCGAGGCTAGTTGTTCCACTAAACTAGGAAGGCCAGCGAGAAATTTCGAAGGTTGTCAAGGTTGCACAAAGAGGCTTAAGGCAGCTGAATTAGCTTCAAAATATTAAAAGAACATTTAAATATGGCAAGTTAAGTGATGGGTGGAAATATACCAACTCGATGTTTTATTCGTTCGCCGGCTGTACTAGCAATGATGATGTATGCAGAGCTTACAAAGAGTCAGTATGAAGCCATCAGAAGTTTTCTCAAAAATGAAGGATACGATATTTTGCCACTATATGCAAACGTCAGAGAAGAAAAAAGGCAATGCTATCCAGATGAAATTGAAATATCTGAAAAAGCTGCGTCTGTTTCCTTGCAAAGTTCAATGGATCATACGTTAAGCCGATTATTTCAAACTTTTCCGGAAGAATTAAAAGGTATGACGGTTAAATTACAGTTTACATGTAAGTGGGGTTGCGATGGTTCCTCTGGACATGTTGAGTACAATCAGAGTTTAGCAGCTGATGTAAGCAATAAAAGTTTTTTACTGGCATGTATGGTTCCGTTAAGTTTACAGACGATTTCTCAAGAAGAATATTGGCGAAATAAAAGTCCGTCATCAACAAGATTCTGCCGTCCTATCTCCTTTGAATTTACTAAAGAAACAAAAGAAAAAGTGCTAAGCCTTGTTGAAAAAATTAATTTAGATATTGCTGCTTTGAAAAATACCGAAGTTGTAGCATGCGGGAAGCAATTTTCGATCAAGCATAATTTCGTGTTTACAATGTTAGATGGTAAGATAGCTCAAACGGTTACAGATACATCTTCAGCAGCTGTTTGTTACATTTGCAAAGCGAAACCTACTGAAATGAATAATCTTAATTTAGTTTCAAGCAAAGCTATTGATGGTGAAGCATTCGAAATGGGCGTTTCCTCCTTACACGCTCGCATAAAATTTATGGAGTGCATACTTCATATTGCCTACAAAAAACCATTTGAAAGATGGTCGGCGCTCAAGTCAAGACAAACACAAAAGTCTAAAACTGGAAAATAAACTTCGAATTCAGAAGGCCTTAAAGGAACAGATGGGTATACGAGTGGATGCAGTTCAACAAGGAACTGGGTCTACTAACGATGGAAATACGTCCAGGCATTTCTTTTCTAACCCCGCACTTGTTGCCGATGTGACTGGTGTAGAGGAGCAACTAATTGATCGATATCGCATTATACTACAAATAATAATTTGTGGCAAAAAAGTTAATTCCTTGAAGTTCAAGAATTTTGCTCAAGATACAGCAAAACTTTTTGTTGAAAAATATAGTTGGTATCATATGCCAGTAACAGTACACAAAATACTGATACACGGAAAATATATCATGGATGCGGCAATACTTCCTATTGGCATGCTTTCTGAAGAAGCCGAAGAAATTAGAAATAAAGATTATAGAAATTATAGATTAAGGTTCTCCAGAAAGTGTGGTAGAGTTGCCACAAATACAGATGTTTTTCATCGACTTCTAGTATCGTCAGATCCTTTTATAAGTAGCATTAGATGTCAACCTCGTAAACAGGTTCTGGAACTTGATGGTATAGTTACAGAAATGATAGATGATGAATAAAAGTCCATATTTAAATGCATGTATTAAAATTTATTAATAAAATAATTAGTTTTGGTAAAGAAACAAAAAGTTGTGGGAAAAACTATAATATGGGTTTTATGGGCGGTGAGTGGTGGGCGCTAGTTGAGGTAATAAAGGCTCTGTGTCAAATTTTAAAAACTTTGGGCCAAAAATAAATTTTGGGTTGTATGGGCGGTGGGTAGTGGGCGTGGCCAATTTATATGAAACTTTATTTTATTCTTAATTGAGGTAATAAAAGGCTATGTGCCAAATCTCAAAAACTTTGGGCCAAAAATAAGCTTTGGGTTGTATGGGCGGTGGGTAGTCGGCGTGGCCAATTATGATGAAACTTTATTTTTTTAATTGAGCTAACCAAAGGCTCAGAGCAAAATTTCAACATTCTATGAGCACTCTTTATATTTTTTGCCAAACATTGTATGAACAAAACCCACTGTGCGTTATACTATTTGGCTTGCACTCGGCCCCTGCAACGTTTCAACGTCCCCTCGATCAAGTAATTGGGCCTGAACTTAAGTCTTTTGCCTTTGCGTACCTGGACGACATTGTCGTAACAGGTAAGACGTTTGAGGAGCATATGCAGAAACTCCAGGAAGTTTTCCGTCGGCTTCAAGCGGCTAATCTTCAGATAAATGCCGAGAAATGCGAGTTCTTTAAAAAGAAGATAAAGTATTTGGGACACGTGGTCAGCTCCGAAGGAATTCACACTAATCCCGACAAAATCGCCGCTAAACGCGATCTCGAACCTCCTCAAAGTGTTCGAGGAGTGCGACGCTTTTTCGGAATAGCATCGTGGTCATTGCAGTTGTCGTTCAACTACTCGCCTCGCTTCTAAAAAAGGAGAAACACTGGAAGTGGGGCGAGCCCCAACAAAAAGTTTTCATAAAACATCGAGGGGTCAGAACACGTGATAGCATACGCTTATCGTCATCTTACCAATGCAGAACCGAACTGTACCACAACGGAAAAGGAATGCCTGGCGATCGTTTGGGGCATTCGTAAAATGCGGTCTTATTTTGAAGTCTACCTGTTTGTAGTTATCACTGACCACCTGTCGCTGAAGTGGCTCAATTCAATTGAGCGTCCATTGGGCCGCGTTGCTAGGTGGGCACTAGAGCTTCAGCAATTTAATTTCGCTGTACAATAAAGCAGCACGCCGGAGTGCGCTTAGCTGACGAAGAAAATTGAGGAAGTCACCAAAGAATCAAGTAAATATCAAGATTTCCTGATCATCGACGGACAGTTGTTTCGCCATCTTCCACGAGCGACGAGGACTGCGCGCCGTGGAAATTATGCATGGAAAAACCCCACCAAGCTCGAGTCCTGAACGAAAATCACGATATCCCCAGCGCCGGCCACCTTGGGATCCGCAAAACGATCGCCCGGATAGCCAATCGGTACTATTGGCTGGGGATGTTCCGGGACATTAGCCGATACGTCCGGAAATGTGAGTCCTGCCAATGATACAAGGTCAGCCAGCAAGCACCCGTCGGAGAGATGCTAACCAAAATTCCAGAGGAACCATGATCGGTGGTTTGTGCAGATTTTAATGGGCCATTACCTCGCTCCAAGCATGGTAATAGTATAATGCTATGTTTTTTTCGATAAATTTTCGAAATGGACATTGCTGGTGCCAATGGCAGAGAGTTTGCTGAAGGGGTTCCGAAAAAGGATTTTGGCAAGATATGGGTACAGCAACAATTAAATGCGACATACACTCCACAATAAAACCCCACGGAACGGTCCAACCGAACCATCAAGACTATGATCGCGCAGTTTGCGGACAACCAACACAAGCTTTGGGACGAACAATTGCCGGAGATCTCTCTTGCCATCAACACGAGTGTGTCCGAGACAACCGGCTATAGTATAGTCTTTTTGACACAAGGTCGCGAGCCACGCCTCCCTCGCGCTCTCTATGATGAGGCTGCCTGCGGAAGCGGAACCGGGGAGGAACCGCCAACTGAACGTGCTACGCTGACTAGAGCGTCGAAGGACCAAGCCCGCCACTATAACCCACGCCGAAGAAGCTGGAAACCTGCAGTCGGACAACAGGTCATGGTCCGACAACACCCACTGTCGAAGGTCGTATATGAATTTAACGCTAAGCTCGCACCGAAATATGACGGGCCCTTTATCGTAACGGGGTTCACATTGGGGGTTATTGCCAAACTACGGAAATCAGGGAAGACGAACGACAGGACCGCGCATATAAGTGAACTGAAACCATTCTATTAGCATTGAATTTGAAAATTATAAGCCACTTCAAAACAAAATACTAATAATTTTTCTGTCCTTTTCTTTTCAACCTAATACATCACAAATAATCATGGTCAACCGGAAAGACGAACAAGTCCTTGACGAATTAAAACCACGGCGGCAAATTGGCACTCATCCGGGCAGGCTGACGCTAATATTAGATACGAACTGGCTGGATACGCCATCGAACACAGGGCGACTGCTGAAAGCACTATCGGTGCAGCCCGAAGCATAAGCGTCCACACCCCGCCGACGAAACGCCTCCGTTGCGTGTGTTCCGACAGCAGAGAATGCAGGTCACCGCACGGCAACACCAACCGCCACCAAACCCGGGCCACATACAGACGCTCCAGTGGAGGTGCTGCCCCCATGCACGCTTCCAAAAGCAACGAAGACCGACGCAAGTCAGCCATGTTCGGGCCCGGAGAACAGACCCTCACTCCCCGCCGTCGACAGAAAAGTCATGGAGCCTAGACAAGCAGGTGTGAGCCACGCCACTCTACTGCGTCAGATAATCAATGAGTGCGGATTGGGCGTAACGCTGTCGAAATGCCGACCAGAAGCAAGGAGGCAATGAAGGAGTTTGAGACTCAAATCCCACGCCAGGTGAACAGTTCAGCCACACGCGAGCCGATGTCGAAGCAATCAGTCAAGCCACGCATAACTGGACCGCAGCTGCGGTGAGCGTCCCCGTAAAACATACCGCTGACGGGATCAAGGTCTTCGGACAAGCAACCGTACCCACCTGGGAGGCGCCACCTAGCCCGCAGAAAACTCGGGAGCGTCAGCTCAGCACCAGCAACGACAGTAGCACTTTCAGCGGCAGTAGCACTAACAGCGACGGTAGCAACAGCAGCGAGTGGCCCAACTAAATCCATCCGCCACACGCCTCACCAGCCATTGATACGTCTGAGCATCGGTCGTAAAAGGGAAGAGGTGCTACACCAATGCCGGGTGAAGCCCCAAGAGCATCGCAACCGAGGCTCGTTCATCCGATTCCCAGAGGGGCAACGAGTCCGGTTCGCATGGAACAGTACAAAGGAGGTATGGGCAGACTACCTTGCCCCTTACGTTTTTCTGTTCCACCGCGCAGGCAGAGAGGAACTGTGAGTATAGAAGTCGACAGTGCCTTGTTTCTACCACTTCATACAATTTTTTAAAATGCATTTTTTATTTACGTTATAATATGCAGCAGTGAGTCTGACGTGCTGTAGTATTTTTGTATATAATTATCATGATCAATCGTAGCTTACGCAGGGGATAAGTTAGAGTCAGGAGTAATTAGCTTTTGTAATCATTTAATCGCGTTTGTACGCAAAACGTAGCATTTGTACCTAGAAATTACATTATTAGTTTAATGATATATTATATTATAACATGAATTAAATTGCGAGTTTTAGATAAAGTAAGTTTTTAAGAAGGCAACAACAACAACAACAACTCTGTATAGAGTCAATCACTTAGCTGACTAGACAGTCTGTTTCGGAAATTGCTACATATTCCTCTTCAGTAGTCTTTGAGTGATAAGGCTGTGATCAACTCACTGTTTAAACTAGTATATGACTGTGCAGATTTTGGAATTCATTCATTTGAATTCCATGGCTGCTAATCATATGACATTTCAAAGCAGTAGGCTATTTATAGATCACCGCCATCAGCTCTACCAAGGTTGCCATCTGCTCTAGTTGCTTCTTTTTATTTATTTCAATATTCATTGGTGTTCGACAGTTAGTCGAAATGCACCATAGAAATGAAACTAGTTTTTTTCTTTCGTTTAGTCTGCTAAGTGATTGACTCTATACAGAGTTGTTGTTGTTGTTGTTACCTTCTTAAAAACTTACTTGATCTAAAGCTCGCAATTTAATTCATGTTATAATTTAATAGATCATTAAACTAATTAACTAACTATGGCGGAGCACGGCCAAATAAGTTTAATTAATGTCAAATTAATTAAATAATCTAATAATTGATCGATTTCGGTCAAAGTCATGTGTAATTGAACATTTGGTTGTGAAAATAGCCACCTTTCAGTTAGAACACTAGCTTCTGGCGAATCTAGAACTTCAGAGATTGAATGGTATAAGGATAACGGAATCGATTTTATTGCAAAAGAAAACAATCCATCGAATTGTCCAAAATTGCGACCAAAAGAGGAATATTGATCAATTATTAAAGGATCTTTAAAAAATACAGAAATTTCAGTATCTATCATATCTTAGTTCCGCACAAAATGGAATTTGGCCACCAGAACAGTGGATAAATATCTCGTGCAAAACCTTATGACACGTTTTCTACAAAAAGTACGTTGCTTTGCCTACCAAAAAACTCCTAGATTTTTATTGCAATATTATAAACACGTTATATTAATATGTTAAAAAATAAAAACCAAATATCAAAATCTTTTTTGGTTTTTTCTTTATTTGGGTTATAAAGTGGTTAAATTTTTTATATTTCAACCTTTAATACCTAAAATTAAAGTATCTACCATCAACAATATAGATTCTAGCATAGAAAAACAGGCGATGCGAGCGTTTTTGCTATATTTCTCCCAACATGCGCTGTCAAACGTCACGTTGAAAAAAAAGTTACCCAAACGGTCTTCATCGCACAGCACGATCGTGTAAATAAATAAATAATATCATATTTATTGGAGCTTGAACCTATAATATCAATAAATAGTTTAAATTACAAAAATGGAGGACATGCGAATTTTTAATACAGTTTTTTCACATTTTTCGCTCTTTAAAGTGCTCTAAAAAAACCAAACCGGCCAATTCTATCTGAATTAGAATCCAATGTTATTTAAAATTATTGGCCCATTATCATAAACAAAATAAAAGTTGAATCTAAATTTAGTGCAAGTTTTTTGACAACATGTTGTATGAAAAAACTTTCAAAAATGTTTATACTAAATTTAAAGTTGACTGTTATTTTGTTTATGATAATGGGCTATCGAATACGGCCTGCCTGAAACCATTTTTGCTAACAATGGATTTAATATGGCTGGGTAAACAATTACATAATCTAATGGCATTAATGAAAAAGAGCCTGGTGGAGTTAAGATAGTTATAATTGGGAATTATATTTGTGTTGCATCTGGCCGACTGGAAAAATTTTAGTTTCTCAAGGAGATACAAAAGAGTTTTGAATAAATAATTTCTAATAGGAAAACGCAATTTTAGGCGTCCAGATAACTTATAAATATCACAAACAAGAATACTCTTCTTGAAATGTTGAATGTAGTCGAACTTGTGAACAGTATAGACGTATCTTGTAGCGGGATTAAACGCCATTTGCAGTTTGTGTTCAGATTGTGAGTCCAGTGTACAATAAATGAGCTCAGAGTATGTTATCACAGGCACAATTAATTGTAATACTAGCTGCGTTCCATTCGCTTCAAAATAATCCAGATTATTTTTTTTTACATGCAAAGCAAAAGCAAAAATAATAATCCCATAACAAATAGGATTATTTTTGCTATCCATATAAAATTGTGATATAGCCTTTAAAAAATTTGAAACACAGGTGTCGCACCTGTATATTTCTCTGAGCTGTCATTTCATTTTTTTAATATGTTGTTTGTTTGATACAATGACTATAAGGTAGCCATGACACCTAACTATTTTCCCACGAGCTGCGACCATCGAATGTTAAACAAAAGAAAACAAAACAGACCGCGTGTGTCACACACATTGGACGCATTCAGCGGAGCCAACAATTGCACTTAAACTATTTATATAATTGCATAATATTAATAATTAAATTATATAATTTACACTTTTTCTGACGTTTAGAGCAAAACACATTCAGAAAAAAAACATCGATCACTAAGGTATCGCTACCATAACAGTTCACAACAGTTTTGAACGACACACGTTCTCTTGACACCTAATAGCTATTGTATCATGATTGCTTGTTTGAATTTAATTTTGACTGCTCTCTACGGTAGTGCCCTCTACGAGTCGTTTTTCTTGCCGTTCATTTGACAAAATTTGTTATCGCGATTATATTAAGGCGAAAGGAGCGCAGCTACTATCTTGCGTCTGGTATCAACAGGAATGAACTCAACTGTCATTTTAAGAATTGAAGCCCATCTTTTTTGGCCCAAAGATTTATATTGTGTAAGTCTAAAACTTAAGTCTTCCAAGAGAATAGTCTTGCGAGAAAGGTGTATTTGAACATCGCCTGCAAAGGCATGCAAATAAATTATATCACTTTGGGTTTTTTATTTTTAAATAGTTTTTATTTTTTTTCTCTTAAGAGCTAGCTTAAACTCTAAACTTTAACTGAATTGCTTCCAACTCACTGAATTAAACTCAAACTTTAATCTGTACTTATCTATAAACTTAATATTTAAAAGCTTTTAATGTAAACAAAACTGATTATGGCGTGATCTTGTTAATGAGAATTAAAAGTATTTCATCATAAGATGAAATATTGCATCAGCCATAATGTTTGCTGACACCACACAAAGTATCTTAAAGCAAAGCCGTGTTAAGATCTTTAAGCTACAATTTTTTTTACATTTACTTATTGAATAAAGGGTGATCTTAACTCCCTCCTTTCTTAAAAAGAATCGGTCCAATCCTTTAGACATTCTCACTAAGATTTCGAATTTTTTTACTTAATTCTAAGAACATATTTTCATTTTTTCCGCTTCTTGGATCCGCAATGATAAACTTTACAATAAGTAAGAATAAAGTTATAGAAGTCCAAATAATAATAATAATTGAGTTTTATCATTATATTTTTACATTAAATCTATATTATCTAAACTTAATTCAATGTTTTTTGGCTCTATATATTCTGTAATTAGAAATTTATCGATGGAAACTGTTTTCAGATAATTAGTTTTTTAGTGGTTGGATTTTTAAATGTAATATTATCAATTTTTTGTGATTATGAAATATAATTAAATATATTTCACATCATAACATTATTCCCATCGACTATGTGTTTACTGAAAATTAAAATTGCGACTTCTTTAATTCTGTCTAAATCAAAATTTTGTTCTTTAATTATTTTCAATTTTTTTTATTTAAAATGTAAACTAAGCATTTATTATTATTTCCAATTTTACAAAAAACATTTTTTTATTTCAGTCTTACAATCTTTAATACTAACATAGATATTATTACAGTATGCTTTTTGTTTTTCCAACATTAGTTTTCCATTATATTGATTAATTGCTCTTGTAACGGCACAAAATTTCACCGCTGCAAGTGGATTTGGATGTTGGGGTTGTTCACGATGTAGAGTATTTGTGATAACTTTTGGTTCAAAATGTACACTGTTTTCAACTTACTTTGAACGCACCTACAATAATATCTTGCATTTTTCTTTCTCTGTGCTACACAGTTGTACGTGAGAAAAAGTACAAGTTTATTTTGTAATTTTGTAGAAGAAAACGTATGAAAAATAATCAAATTTATCCTAAATACACAATGCAAGTTCAAATACGCAACATCGTGAATGCCTCTTTAAAAAAAATCTCGTATATTTTATTTTCTCATGATCGGTCACACTACAAAATGAAAAAAGTTGTGTGTAACCACCCGTTTGACCGTGTAAACGACCACATGTAAACCACCTCATTTGTTTCATGTGCAACATAACTCCTGGCATCCCCCGGTGTTTTGGGTTTTAGTCTGACACGTTGGAGGCTAGGAGATACAAATTGAAAACAAACAGAAAACAAACTGTGACTTTGTGTCACAGATAACCAGATAGGAAACTTCGATGAGCGAGTTGTAGAAAGGGATGGCACGATGTACGATTTTACGTCAAATTGCCCCAATACTATCTCAAAATGTTTAAATGTGGTCCTAATTTCCTGGGGTGAATAACAATAATGCGGTGCAGTCAAATGCTGTATTATTTCATACAAAATGTTAACGTAGAGGACAAAGTTAGTAATTGCACCGGAAAACTTCCCTGGTTTCTTGAGGTGTATAAGAAAATCTGAAATAATGCGGTGCAGTAACATGCTGTATTATTTCATACAAAAATGTAATGTAAGGTATGAAAAAAAAGAAGTCATAATAGCACCGGCAAACTTCCCTGAATTTATGAGGACCATGTTGAAAATCTTCAACTTCAGTGTTGCCGTTTGGCTGCAAATAAATCAATTTGGATACTATTCTCTTTTAAAAATGGATGAATATTTTATTTAAGTCTTTGTGTAAGTAAGGATACTTTTTTAATATGAATATATATTTTTGTATGCAAATATAAAAAAAAATTGGTAGTTCCTTAAATTCGACAAAAACTATGAAATAAATTATAACATTGAGACATTTTGGGTAATATTTTCTTATCAAAAAATGTATTAAAGCCACCTCTTTACAAATAACTTTCAAATTTTGTGATAAACATTTTAAGGTTTTCTCAGCTGCTTTTTTTTGATGTGATTTAATTTTTCTTATTTTAAACTTACAGTAAACGATAAGACTAATAGATTTTCTTTGGAAATAGGTGAAAATGTATTTTTTTCAATATACTAAGAAACGAAAAATTTTGAACTTATAAATTTTATATGAATCTTTATTCTTTATATCTTTATAAAGGGCAATAGCTACCCATATAGTTTACGTTACATGAAACTTAATAAGCTATTCCATTTTTTGTTCCTTTTTTATGTAATTATATATTATCTTGTATATTGCTTTTTGTATAAATATTATTCTTATAAAATTAATGTAAATAAAAGGCAATAGCAACACGTTATTTATATAAAAGACTGAAATGTATGTTCCTTTTTAAGGCATGGCGTGGTCTAGTTTTTCTAATATTGCAAAAGTATAGGCTTGCGAGAAAATACTTTCAAATTTTTTAAGCATACTGAGGTTATTTCCGCTTCTACAGCCGTTTTGGAAGGTATCGAGCGCACAGTACAAATATCCATACTCACTGTTTTAACACTTATTTATCTCAAAACTACTTTTTTTCAGCGATGTGTTGTAGAAAAACAAAAGCTATTCAGCCGAAACGTCTGAAATATGTAATTCACTACATCAGTTGCTATCGCTATCAAAGTTTTATTTAAAAAAATCGTATATGTCACACTTAAGACCGGTTAAAAACCCTGTTTTTAAAACGTAAATTTTAAAAGCACGTCCTTCTGCTATCATTATTTAATAATAATGGTATTCAATAAAATTTGTTAAGTCCTGCTTAACTGCTAAATTGTTAAAGTTAGCAGCTGTTGATATGAATGAACCTGCTAAGACATTTTACAATGAAGTGCTAAACTAATATGTCAAAATCAAAAGACAGACTTCTACAGCTAAAAATATGTTGTTTTAATAACTCGTGTAATCAGTACTCTGTAACAAAAAATGTATTTAAATTTTTATATTACAGTTCGTTAACCCTTTTTAAACACTTGCTACTCAGAATCTTTGAAATGATTTACATCTCTACCAACCCCGTTGCAAAGTTTTTATTTTTTTATTAAAAAGAGCAGTTTTTAGACTTTGAAGCTACAAATCAAAAATAATATGGTACTTATTAGAACTCATTCCAAAAACGATTTATCACTTCACTCAATAAGTTTGACGTTTCCAACTTAACAAACGGTCTCGGCTAAGCAAAAACTTGGAGCTGAACTTGTTAACTTGCTAAATCTTTTTCCTTACAAAATTTTGACAGGACTTAACGAATTTGTTAAGTTTAGCAAATTGGCAGGGCTTAAATGATGTAGTGAATGCCATAAATAATCTTTGTTTTTATTTTAAATAGAAGAGAGAAAATCTACAATACCGTCCAGGCTTTTATTTTCAAAAATTATCCAAAAAAATATTACTTTTTATGTGGAGTGTTACAATATACAATAGTATAATTATTATAAAGTAGGAGCGGCAGTTTTTGCTGCGATAAACTTATGTCAAACAAAAGAAAATCAAAACGAGGGCGTGCTATGGTTTCTATGGAGATATCAAAAATGTTTTGTGTCACATAAATATAATAAATAAATAAATTTCATTTGTAAATAATATGTGCAAATTAATAATTTCCATAATTTATCTTTGTCTTTGTTGATAGAAACTGAAACTCCACGATACGATGTCAGCGAAGGCAGTGATGCTTTGAAAAAGTATTGAAAAAACTGTTATTGAACGCTCGTTTTGTTTTCTTTTGTTTGACGTTCGTTTATCGCAGCTCGTGAGAAAATAGGTTGTTGTCAAGGCTACCTGAAACATTTTGGTATCATGCGATATACCTTAAAACTTTAAATGTAGTTTTTTATTTTATCGTTTTATATCGTTTTTTATTTTAAAAAAATCCTAAAAATACATCAAATTTTCGAGCGTTATCGTTAGACGTTTTTATTAATTTTTATAAGTACATGTTTTTTTTTTTGCAAAATTGTTATTAAAGCGTCAAAAATTGGGTTTCATTGTGTCAAAAACTTTAAATTTCGTTTTTGTGTTAAAAAAATGAATATATTATTGATTTTTCGAATTTGATACGTGGATGCTCTTTTTTCTAATGTGGATACATTTGGGACCTTTTCAAGGGTACTTTTCTAACTTCGTCGTGGCAACACTGTTCGACTTCACTGTTTGTATAAATTCACCACTAAGAAAAATGTAAGCACTTATTTATTTATTTGTTTATTTATTTATTTGTTTGTTATTAGATGGGTGCTTTGTTGGATGCTAAAATAATAATGCCTACTTTTATGGTCTTTGGAACTCTAAACGCTTTGTGCTCTTCGATACACTACTGCTGAGCAAAGGTAAACAAGCTGACTCAGCGGATTTGAAGGATTAAGAAAAGGCCAAGTGCTACGCCAAAGAAGTTATCGCTGTACTTGGTCATGAGAAACACATCAGCAAACGGAGTAGTCAGTGAACATTGATGTAGCGCCAACAGTTGAGGTTGTATCTTCGAAAAAGGATTCGCCAGAGTAAGCCAGCTGTTTTAAACTGGTAGATGATTGCACTGTGATGATTACACAGCAAGTGAATCTGGAGCTAGTGGTGATTTTGCAGCACCGCAGTCAAGACGCGAATTGAATCGCATGGATTCTGCGGAATGTCTAGGTGATTTGGGTAAACTTAATGAGTGCAGCAACTTATTTAAAAAAGGTTAAATCTGAACTCTTTAGCCAATCTGCTGACACAGACTGCCGTCAATCCGAAACAATTGAAGAATAGTGAAAACTCGAGTTTTTAAAATTATTTTTTTTTATTCATGTGTATAAAAGCCTTCTAAATCAAAATCCGTAAAAATTTTAGGCCGCTCGCAAGTGGCTTAGAAGTTATAGGGTCCAAACATGTAAAAATTGGCCTCAAAAACATGTGATTTTTTATATTATTTCCCTACTATACTAATCATTATGGGTATCAACAGAAAGCTAATGATTAAAGCTCGAGAGAGAAGAATAACAATAAATTAAACTTGTAAGGAGTTATTTTTTACTGGGTCGTACAGTAGATGGTGCACTTCAAGTATACGACCGTCGTGTTTGGGATGGACAAAACATTTGTATTGACAAACATTAGCCCATTATCATAGTCAAATTAAAGTCGACTTTAAATTTAGTATAAGCATTTTTGACAGTTTTTCAATATAATATGTTGTCAAAAAGCTAGCACTAAATTTAAAGTCGACTTTATTTTGACTATCACAGTACAACACATGATTTTCCAACTCAATTCTAAGAACTGTATGTGAAATTAGACCAAAAAAAAAGAATTTCTGCATCATTCGTTTTGTCTTCTTACCTGCCAAAATATTTTTAATATCGATTTGAAGTTAGTACTATCGTATAGGGGAATTTATTACGTTTAAGGCCCTGTTGTTTGACATAGCTCGACAACCACTAGCCCGATTAAGTTGAAATTAAGAATTACAATTCCCTTAATCTGTTCATATATTATTTTCCTATAAAAGCAACAGTTTCTAAGTTAAAAATAAGCGCATGAAGAAAAAAATATTTTTTTTTAAATTCATAAAAAATACAAAACGGAAATAAGTTTCAAGTCTAGTTACTTTTTCGCAAAGTCACATAACCTATGAGAAAAATGAGACAAAGATCATGAAAATCTATGCACGCGTTTCGCTTTTATTCGCAATTGAGTAAAGGTATGAATTTCAAAAATCAGTTATAGCCACCACCCTTAAAATAAAAATAAAAATTAAAAAATTATAATGCAAAAAAAAAATTATTTATAAAAACTTATTGAAAATAAAATAATATGCAATTAATACGCAATTATAATATGCATAAAAACAAAATTTAGAATATTTTTTCAATTATTGGCAATATCCATCCTTGTAGAAGTTGACGCTTGTGGTTTTGATGTTCTTGTTTTCTTTGTAGGTTGTTCATATTCATGGTCTGAGTCTGTATCGTCATCCGAGATACACATACTATTCAAGGGCGTGTTTCTTTCACTGTGTCCACCAATTTCAATGTCTTCATCTTCGGTGCTTTCTTCAAACTGCATAATTGTGGAACTCCACCAACAAACCTCCGCATGCAATGCATAAAATTTTTTGCTTTTGAACCGCTTTTCAATTGGCATGGTCACCTGGTGGAACCTCTCTCCTTGTTCGTCTGATTCCTGAGGTGATTGTGCCAAAAAACTATCGAGGTGGGGGTGCAAGAAATGCAATTTCAGCGTCATGGATGCACCGATTTTTTCGAAATAATACAGCAACCTGTCCACTCGTTGCTGTATCTCTTCTCGCTGGACACGGTTCTTTCCTAGAACGCCTTCTATTACTTCTTTCAATGCGTTCCATGCATGTTGGTGGTCGTGATGCTCTGAAAGAAAATTTGTGAAAGAATCACTTTTGATCAATTTCCGAATATCAGGTCCGTTGAGAATACCTGTTTTAAATACATAAGAAAAACGAACAAATTATTGGTAATGCGAAAGTATAGAAATTAGCAAATTTAAATATGACAATATTTAAATACAGAGTACGATACGTACCGTTTTTAATTTTCTCATCACTGAGTTTCGGAAAGATGGATTTCAAACAGTCAAAGGCGCCGTTAACTTTTTTGACCACCACTTCAACGAATTTCCCAGCTATTCCCAGTTTCATGTGGAGCGGTGGCAACAAAATATCATCCAGGTCCTTTATCATAGGTTCATGGAGTAATTTTAATGGTTTGTTGAGCTCGGGAGTTCTTCCTGTCCAATCTTTACATTGATATTGATTTCCTTTGTATCGTGAATCCCAATTACAAAGGAAGCAGAAGTATTTTGGATATCCGCCCTTTTCTATAATCCCTTGTAGTATGTTGACCATCTTCAGATCGCAACAAATGTTATATTAGTGTTCATCTTATTTGATTTTCTTCAAAATTTCGTCCAATGCTTCATACGTTTCCTTCATAGTTGTGCTGAATCCCAATGGAATGGATGGTTTTTTATTTTTTTTTTTGTGTAGCAGCACAGCCTTCAAACTGGTAACTGAACCATCGATGAATAAACGCCAGTCGCCAGCGATATAAACCATTCCCAATTTTTCCACTAAGCCTAGTATATCATGGCAGTACGTGAACGTATTTGCTTCGTTAACAGAATAAAATTTCTGAAAATCAGCTTGGCGTTGTCGGTATGATGTTGCGCTGACATTTTGCTGCGT
Source organism: Dichetophora obliterata (assembly GCA_963920525.1). Lineage (NCBI taxonomy): Eukaryota > Metazoa > Arthropoda > Insecta > Diptera > Sciomyzidae > Dichetophora > Dichetophora obliterata. The sequence goes on along the minus strand of OY986436.1, from coordinate 125,005,191 downwards.
GAGTTTTCTGCGCTTCAAAAATGATGTCAACCATTCCGAGTTTTTTGTGATAGTCCCATCTTAGCCACAATGCAATCCATTTAGATTTGTGTTACCGGTTCTGATCCATTATTTTCAATATCGGGTGTCCAATCAGCATCATCCAAATTGGTCGGATTGGTGAAAACGGTTTCGGCTAGCAGGGACACAGTCTAGCAGGACATCAGCAGGGCGTTGCACTGGAAGTGTGGTAGTAAATGCAGCATTGTATACTATTGCTTTCAATTGTTTTCTGTTTAATCCAGGACGAAAATTTATACATGCGTAGCACCTGGATTCATCATGTCCAGTTAGGTCTTCCACCCAAATTACTGGCTTTATAAAAGACAACTTTCTACTTTTTCCGTGCATCCATTTTAGAAGGGTAGTATAACAACTGTTGCACACTATGTTCGGCGTAAAATTTGCACCACTTAAATCTGCTTCATCGAAATAATTACAATACGCGGTTTTGAATTGCTCAGTAAACAAATTTTTTCGATCTTTGTTCTGTATTTTTCGGACGATATGACCACAAACGTAACAAAATTTATCCAAATTTGGGCACTTGTTGTTTTCCATATTGATATATTTTATGTTTTGTTGTTATTCACTTTTAAAAAACTGGAGAAAAATCACTTTCACTGTTCGCGTTCGTCGGCACTGCCTGAATGACAAAAATCGATCAATGCACACCTATACAGGGTTGTCCATATTCGAAGCGCCCATCTGGCAACACTGTTACTTTCCGCAGTGATGCCAAATCGACTAATGACATACCGCGTTTGAAGCGTCATTCCAAGCAAATTTTTACAATGAAACAGTACACGCCACGCGAATGCTCTAAAATTGTTGAAATTTACATTCAACAAAACAAGTCAATAGTGAAAACTCAACGTGCTTTCAAAAAATGAGCGATGAGGCTCATTTTCAGTTGAACGGAACGGTAAACAAACAAAATTGCCGTATTTATGCCACTGAAAATCCACAAGAGATTCAAGAGGTACCTTTCACGATGCAAAAGTCACTGTTTGGTGCGGCGTTTGCGCTAAAATGCTCATTGGGCCGTTCTTTTTCGAAGATGATAATGGCCACAGAGTTACTGTCAATCAGGAGCGTTATCGCGATATGATAAACAATTTTTTCATGCCAATCGTTCGTCGAAAGCGTATCAGGCACTACTGGTTTCAACAAGACGGCGCGCCACCACACACAAGCCGCACTACAATCGATTTTTTAAAGCAATTGTTCCCTGGCCGTTTGATGTCAAAAAATGGTGATATGGATTGGCCGCCAAGATCACCAGATTTAACGCCTCCAGACTTCTTTTTGTGGGGTTATTTGAAATCAAAGGTTTACGTCAACAAGCCAAAGACCCTAGAAGAGCTGAAAACCAACATCCGTCAAGAAATAACCGCCATTCCCATCGAAATGTTGAAGAAAACCATGGAAAATGCTGCAAAACGGGCACAATATGTCGTAGGGGCCAATGGCAACCAATTACGAGATATCATATTCAAGAAATAATGTAAGCAAATCTACTTAAACCTAATTAAATGATATTCATGACGAACAGACAAAAAATTGTGGTTTCTTTGATTTATTTAAAAATAAAATGGCGCTTCGAATATGGACAACCCTGTAAATACTACGTATTTTTCAATATTTTACTGCCAGGTACTTATAAATGGGCGCATATTTTAAGGGTGGCTGGCTATATACCTGATTCAGCACTTGTACGTTTCAAATTGTGCAAAACTTTCCAAATAATCAGCACCCTTAAATGTGGGTTTATTTATTATTTTGTTTATTCCTTTTTTTTTTAATTCTCAGAATCATAAAAAAGGTGTCAATGTTTTCTCCAAATATTGTTGTGCATAAAACGTGAAAAATTCCCCTATACGATAGTTACTAACTTCAAATCGATATTAAAAATATTTTGGCAGGTAAGAAGACAAAACGAATGTTGCAGAAATTCTTTTTTTTTTGGTCAAATTTTACATACAGTTCTCAGAATTGAGTTGGCAATCAATGAACTGAAAAATGTTGTACTGTGTATGATAATAGGCCATTGACTTGTCAATTTTTTTTCAAAACGTCTAAGCATGGCAGAATAACCAGGTAGATGCAATTCGGAGAGCAAAAAACGAGAGAGCAAAATATTGGTGTAGCTTTAATGTCAATATTGACAATTTATGTTTATTCGTTCAGCCATAGGGATGTATATTTTACTTGTAACCGTATAAATCAATTCAGTACCCAGAATTTATATATGAACATATAAAGAAACTAAACAAAAATCTTAAAAATTTCATAAAATGAGCCGTGTTTTAAAATATAATATAGAATTGATTGTAGTTTGGCCTTAAATGAAGCAAATGAAAGTTTGCTTTTAATATAATTTTCATTCGACTACTTATTTCGATTGTGTAGTATCCAATTTATTTGTGAAGCTATGTACGGCTGATTTAAACTGTCAAAATATATTTTGACAAGTGAAATTGCTGTAGGAAAACATAAAATTTATGTAATGAAATCGACGATTGAATTAAGATTATGAGCTTTACATCAAGTAAGTTTTCAAGAAGGCAACAACAACAACAACAACTCTGTATAGAGTCAATCACTTAGCTGACTAGACAGTCTGTTTCGGAAATCGCTACATTTTCCTCTTCAGTAGTCTTTGAGTGATTAAGCTGTGATCAACTCACTGTTTAAACTAGAATATGAATGTGCAAATTTTGGAATTCATTCTTATGAATTGTATGGCTGCTAATCATATGACTATTCAAAGCAGTAGGCATTTATAGATCACCGCCATCAACTCTATCAAGGGTTGCCATCTGTTCTAGTTGCTTCTTCATTTATTTCAATATTCATTGGTGTTCGATAGTTTGTCGAAATGCACCATAGAAATGAAACGAGTTTTTGCTTCGCCAGAAATTAGCAAACAATCGTTTGCTAATTTTATCGTTCTGGAACGGAAGCTAACAATGAACTGTTTTCGAATTATCGCGACGGGAGGAAGTTATAGGCAGTACAGAAAATCCATTGTCAAAACTGAATAAATAAGTAAGTAAAAATTGATAAATTTTTAAAACAGCTCAATTTGACGTTATAATTACGCCTTTGTAATTGTTTTGTTGACAGAGAGAGTGTATTTCTTGTGCATCTACCTGGTTATTCTGCCATGCGTCTAAGTTTACTACAGTTTATAAGTTGAAATTTGAAATTAAATTCGCAGTTTATAACTTAGTTTTTAAACTGCCGTAAAGGTACAGCTGCGAACGAAATAATAGCAGTACACTTATTTTCAAACATGTTTGTATAAGTAAGACTAGTCTACAAATTCCGTATCAGGTATCTTTTGTTTTAGCGCCAGTCGTCCAAATTTAAAATGTGTTTTTCAAGTAAAAATACACTTAATCAACAGTTTTTTCTAAATTCTAACTTTGGACGATTACAGCTCTGCTAAAACAAAAGATACAAAAATTGTTAATATTTCGTTGGATAAACTGTAAATTTTAGCTGCGCTACAACACATGACACGATAGTTGTTAATATATTGATTGAAAAACCTATATTTTTTAAAATACAAAATAATATTTTTTATTTTATGCTGAGTAGTTCAGATTCTAGATCAATAATACTAAATACTAAGATTAAAAATATTTCTTCTATATACATAAACACATATCGCACACCCACTTCAAAAGTGAAAGTATTTAATTATCTTATTTTTGTATAATTTTACATAAAACACAAAAGAATCATGTCTAAGTTATTTTAACGAGGATTTTTGTGTATATCAATGCATTGCTTGAGTTTGTGTACAATACATCAAAAAATAAGATATGCTGTGAGAGTTACTTGCCCTCACCAACAAAAAAACAATTCGACGAAAGTTACTTTTACAGTGAATGAATGAACCGAAAATCCCTTAAAAAAATTAATAAGTGACAAACATATCGCACACCCACTTCAGAAGTGCACAACTCAAAACTTTGAAATTTTGACCTTTTTGTGTAAAACTGTTTGTAGTGACCATCTACATCGGCTGTCTTAATTTTGTACACATATTCTTAGTCTTTAATTAAAAAAAATGGTTTTGTCTCTTTTTGTTTTGTATGGAGTCACTTGAAGAAAAAAATTGTTTTTTGCTCCCCCTGAATATGTATAAATTTTGAGTTGTGCACTTTTGAAGTGGGTGTGCGATATGTTTGTCACTTATTAATTTTTTAAGGGTTTTCGGTTCATTCATTCACTGTAAAAGTAACTTTCGTCGAATTGTTTTTTTGTTGGTGAGAGCAAGTAACTTTCACTCTTTTTAATAAAATTGAGTGTTAGTAGTTGTAGGGCAGTTATGCAAAATATGTGTCATTGTTAGGGGATCGTAGTAACATAGTGGGCATTCAGTCGCAACATTCGAGTCAAAATATACTTGTGGGTTAGTCTTTTATGTCCAAGGCGAAGTCTTATATATTTTTGTAAATTAATTTTGGGTATATTCCGTGGATGGTTGGCAGCTATACCATTTTTATTAAATTGCTTGTAATAATGTATGTATTGGTTCCATCTTAGCTTCTGCTTGTTATGATTGAAGTGGTTTATCAGTCTTATTAAGTCCTTATTGTTATATGTATCTTTCAGCGTGACAGGTCCAGTACAGGGATATTTGGCGGCTGAATCAGCCATATCATTTCCTTTGATCCCTGCGTGTCCTGGAATCCACATAAGTTTTAACTTATTTGAAAATTTTGTGAGAGCTTCTCTTATATTAATAACAATTTCCTTTTGATGCCTTAAATTTAAAATTGCCTGAATAACAGACAGCGAGTCAGAGCAAATTATAAATTTTCTTTTAAAACCCTTGCAATGATTAACTGCAGCCAAAATCGCTTCGGCTTCGGCCGTAAAAATAGAGCAGTGGTTAAATATTTGTTTCGCTATAATAAGTTTATAATTTGTGTTAACAACGGCAAAGGCTGTGTTAAATTCATTTTTTGAACCATCCGTATATATAGGATTCCAATTTTCTTGCAGATACGGGGTAATAAAGGAATTTAAAATTAGAAAGGTAAGCTTCGTTAGAAGTTGAATTTTTCGGTAGTTGGATCAAGTTTGAAATGACTGAGCTTTTCATGAAAAACCAAGGGGAAAGTTACTCAAGTTTTTATTATGTTCTTTAATTTCTAAGCCGATTTCATCAGCAGAAAATATTATGCTGTGTATTGCTGATGGAATGCGCAACGTTTTCCTTTTTGCTTGATTTGCTATATTGCTAATAATCGGTGCCTGAGCAGGGTAAAGGATTTTAGGTATTAAACGAGAGGTAGTTTGTTCAGTTCTTTCTTCGATTGAAGGTAGGCCTGATTCATCAAAAATGTTTTTGAGGGGCATGATAAATAGATTTGATTTTTCTTAGTTGTACCTGAGATGAGTGCCCATATAAAGGTAGGCCATAATCTATTTTAGATAGTAAAATTACCTTAACAACATTAATAATGCAGTTTGGGTGCGAGTTACTACTATGACCTGAAATACATTTAATTAGGTTAAGCCTTTTGTTTAGTTAAATCTTAAGACTGTCCATATGAGAAGACCAGTTGTACTTACTGTTTAATACAACTTCCAGAATTTTTTAGTTATTAGTATTTTCAATCGTATTGGAGAGTATGTTAATGTTGGCTGGAAGACAATTTTTTGCGGCAAATATGAAGAATTTTTGATTTCAAATAGGATATTGCTGATCCTGAGTTATGGAGCCAAGGTTGAATGGACTGAAAAAGTGAGTTTGAATTGCTTTGCAATTGAACATATGTGTCAAACTTGGCAGTAATATATAGATCATCTGCGTAAATTGAATGAGTAAAAAAGTTATAGCTGATTAAAATTTTGTTTAGTTTTTCGAAAGCAGTATTAAAGAGAATCACCGATAAAGGTGGCCCCTGTGGGATCCCATTATGTAAATGGAATGTTGAAGAATGGTTACCCTAAGCTGTTTATTAGTTAAGAAGGCGTTAATAAAGTTTATTATTTTTTGACCTATTTTCCATTCTTTTAGTTGTTCTATTATGACGTGTTTGCCTATTCTATCAAACGCTTTTTGAAAGTCAATTGAAAGTATAGACAGGTGTTTCCTTTTAGAGACTGCATCAGCTGCAAGGAAGTCAATATGTAGAAGAGCATCAATGGTTCCACTACCAGTTTTAAAAGCAGCTTGTCGGGGGTTAATAAATTTTTTACTTTCTAAATACCACTGCAATTATTTTGGAAATAATTTCCTCTAAAACTTTTGCTGTGCAGGGTAGTAAAGATATAGGACGATAACTTTCAGTTTTGTTGGTAGGCTTGTTAGGTTTTAGATGGGGGAGTATATTGGCCGTTTTCCATGTTTGGGGAATGATTACAGAGTTAAAAACAGAATTATAAAGGGAACGAAGATAAATAAAGCCTGAGGTTGACAGATTGTTTGAAATTTGATATGGTATTTTGTCATACCCTGGAGTTGTGCATTTGAGTGAACTTAATGCTGAGTTAAGTTCAACAAGCTCTATTTTGTGCTCTAGGAAGGTTCCCATTTGCTCTACTTCATAATCTATAAAAGGGTTTAGGCTTAATTTCCCGGTAAGAAAATCGTTATGAAAATTGTCATCCTGAGAGAATTCTGGCCAATTTTTTCCAAAAAAATTAGAGATGCAAGCGGAATTTGCGAGGGTGGTCCCATTAGGCAAGTAATGGTTTTGATATTGTGCTTGGTTCTTTTTCCGTTAAGTTTATTGAAGTGGAAAACTACTGTTGTTTGATAGAACTGTTGGGGTAAATCGAGCTTGTGAAATTATTAAAAGATTCTCTTTTTGACTGTTTTGCTACATATTTAAATTTAGCGTTAGCTTTTCTGTAGGTAAGAAGGTTGGTTTGGGACATGTTTGATTTAAGGATATTCCAGCAAGTTTGTTTGTTTTCACGTGGTAAAGCTAGGTCCCTACTCAACCCGTAGGCATATTGAGGGGTGTTGCTGTTGTGAGTTTGGGGAATAGATTGGTTTGCAGATGAGATGATTTTCTTATGAAACAGAGCAGCATTTTTGTTTATATTGGATGTAAAGATTATTGGATCTTTATCGAAAAGTTCCTGAAATGTTGGCCAGTCGGCTTTTTTGTGATGAATTTTGGGATAAATTTAAAATCAGTGCTTGAATCGTCAACGTTATTGTTAAGAGAAATATAAATTGAGAAGTGGTCACTATCATGCAACTGTTTATCAGTGTTCCAAGAGATAAAGAGCAGTAAAGGAAAGGTCAACGTTGGTTAAGGTTGAAAGAGTAGATAGGTGTGTTGGGGAATGATCGTTAAGAAGAGATAAGTTAGATTGTTGAAAAAAACTTTCGACAATTTTGCCTTTGGAATTGGTGGTGTTTGAACCGCATACCGTGTTATGTGCATTAAAATCAGCTAATAACAAGAGAGGATGGGTATTGCCTGAAATAAGTTGGTTAAGATCATATGAAGAAAAAGATGAGTTTGATGGTAAATAGAGAGATATAATAGATAGATTGAATTCTGTTGTAATTAAAATTTTTGTAGCACATAAATGATAAGTTATTGGTTCAACTGAGAAGTCAATTCCATTTTTAATGAGCAATGCTGTTCCGCCTTTTGCGTGAGTTGTCGATTGTGTGTTATTAATTATGTTTTTATAGTTATTAAGATTTATCGATTTTAGTGTTAAATGAGTCTCCTGTAAAGCAATTATATCTAGAGAATTTGATATAATTAGTAAGTTAAGCTCGTGTAAGTTGTTAAAATAACCGTTGATATTCTATTGGAGAATTTTTAGAACCATAGTGAAGTAATAGAAATAAAATAATTGGTATTAAATAATAAGATATCTCTAATATAATAAGATCAATGTTGAGTTTGGCCTGTTAGTCTTGAAGCATGTTGTCATAGAAATCGGAATCGTTGGAGGAATCCAATCTTGCTTTAATTTTTAAGTTTTCGAGTTTTTTGAAACGGGTTTTGTAGAAGTTTTGTTTTTAAGTTGGCGTAATAGTCGTTTGGAAGTATTTGTTGGAAATATTTTAAGTTTGTTACCTCCAAGTGGCTTTGGTGTTAAAATAGGTTGGTCTTGTTGGCTTTGAAATTGCCGCTGGGTATATTTAATTATTCACTGGCACTTTCATCGGGGAAAGGATTGGTAAGCTCTTGTTGGTTATTGTTGCTGCAAATTGTTGATTGATCGAGAGTTGGATGTAAATTTTTGGTTGGATACTGAGAAGCATCAGTGCTTGGAGATAGTGCGTTAGATGTTTTAGTTGCTGGTTGTGTGGGTGCCAAGTGAACGACTGAAGCATAAGAAACATTGTTGTTGTGGTGATGATTGTTGTATACAGTTGTATTCAGTTTGAGTTTGACGTTTGTTAGTTGAAGTCAAGGTTTCGTCAGTGTCTAAAGAAAGCTTATTAAACTTACTTGGTTTCACTGAGAATTAGTTGGGATCAGTGTTTCTGATCGGTCAAGGTTCGAAACTGCTGTCTGCACTTTGGATTTGGACGGCTCTGTTGGATTTCCGACGTTTGGCTGTGCTGCCTGTTCTTGGCTCTGGGGCATGCTGCTTGCAAAGGGTTGGCTGCTTACCTGTTGCTGAGTGTTTTTTCTGGTGCTGCTATACAGTAGTTGGAGGAGTGAGGAGGCTTATCAACTTGGATTCACTGTGAGTGGAATAATTTGTTTATATTTTACTTACCTCGAGTCTTTCGCACTTGCTGTTGCGCCATAGTCTGACAAATTGTAAATATAAGCAATCAGCTGCAAACTGTCAAATCAATCTCGTCATAGTGATGCCACATTGCGCAAAAAACGTTATTCAACCGCTGTAACTAACTGCGACGTATAAACGTTACCTATCTGTCGTGTCTGAACAGTTGTTTTGTACGGAGCGTAGTACCACTCACTGCTATGGATGATTTTTGTGGAAAGTGCAATAAATGCTTCTTAAAAACTGATAGCCTCGTTGTGCCCTGCAGTGGCCTCTGTAAAAAGTATTATCACCGTGTTTGCTGTGAGGTTCAGATCACGGAATACGATGTTAAGCTACTCAAACTCAACAGACATTTTGGATATCTTTGCAATGAATGTGTTGAAATGGCACCTTAGTTCACTAAAGCTCTAGATGCAGTCATGGAATTACATAGCGGAGGTTTTGAAAAGCTTTTAAATGTCTTTGAAACCAAAAACAAATTGTTAAGTTATCAAGTGCCGATGTAAAAAGTCTTGTGGAGTCAGAAATAAATAAGCGAAGTGTTTTAGATGATAAATACACGACTGTCATCACTAAAATTTCTGCCGAACTGTCAGAACTAAAAAACTCTCTTCGTCCCTTAGGCTCTGCAGAGTCGAATGGTCGCTTATCATACTCTGCTCTTGCTGCTCATGCTAAGATTTTGCCTTCCTCGCCTGCGACGTCGTTTGCTCCCTCAACTGTTGTTCATGATAAATCCATATCATTGGCTGAAAGTGTTGCAACTCCTACTATGCATCTCTCTAAAAAAAATATTTCTGAAACTGCTCGTACATTAACGCGTAATACTGGTACTCGTCGTCTAACACGCTCTCAGTTGCAAAAAATCGCTGTATCAGACGTCAAAGCTGCTTTACCGAATACAGACCATGTTGCCTCTGTTGCAGATCCGAAAGTAGTCCCAAATGCAATAAATCTGAATTTAAACGGTACGAATGATTGGTCAGCTGTCACTTATTCCAAAAGAAAAAACCTTAAGGAAGCGCCTAATGATGTTGTTGTTGGCTGCAATACATCATGTGACCTGGATGTTGTGAGTCCTTACACAACGAAGAAGTGGGTTCACTTGTCATCGTTCAATCCAAGTGTCACATCAGATAAAATTATTGATTACGTACTCAACCACTCATCTATAAGCAGGAGCGATCTACTCTGTTTCATACTTGTAAAAAAGATGCTGATTTAGACAAATTAAGGAGTGTTAACTTTAAATTAGGGGTCTCAGAGCAGTTCTTTTAAGATGTCTCTTAAGATGTCTCTTAAAAGAATCTTTTAAATCCCACGCTATGGCCAATGAATGTAAGTTCGTCCATTTGAAAATTTTCCAACAGTTCCAACGCATCAAATAATAATTAAACAGCAGTAGCAAACATAAAGACGACTGCTTTTTCCGCCACATCAGACTCATCGTCGCTTGAATCGATATTGTCGTCAGTTACGCCTGTGCCATCCTCTTCGCTCTTATCGACTTTGTCACCGCTTCTACCACTCTCGCATATTATATCGCCATCGCTATCCGATGTATCGTTTTCGACGCATTTGGTTAACGTCACACTTTCATTCATCAGAGCTTTTTGACGGACGGTACGAAGTATACAGAAGAGATCGTACTCTATCTTCGAGTGTTTCTAGAGGAGGTGGAGTCATGATCGCAGTTTCATCAACCTATGCCAGCAAAGAAGTTTTTCTTCCAAGACATACAAGCAGCGTAGAACAATTATGCGTCTCTGTCAGGTTTAACATAGTTAATTCTCAGAACATAAATGAAATTATATACATTATAAGTTACATTCCGCCAAATAGTGAATTAGATATATACGCTGATCATATTTTCAATATGAATTAGCTCGCTGAATCCTCAGCAGACCGTATGTGTCTTAGGCGATTTCAATTTAGGAAATATTGAGTGGAAATTTTGTTTAGATGAAAAGATTTTTATTCCTTTCAATTTAAAAACTGATGTAGAATTGCTACTCTGTGACACGCTTTATTCATATAATCTAACTCAAGTTAATTTTATTAAAAATGGTATAAATAGAATTTTAGATCTGATTTTTATGAATAATGATTTGTTGTATTCAATATCGAAATTTGATACACCTCTCACAAATGATTCATTGCATCATAAAGCTATTGTGGTGAAATTTCAATTTTACGAATTTATTGCTATTTCAGATAGTGATGATGTCTTGTCTTTTAACTTTTACAATGCAAACTATCAGGCGTTAAACGATTACTTCAATTTCGTGAATTGCAATACTGTTTTGGGCTCTGGAGATGTGCTAAATTTATATTCAAATTTCAAGATAATACTTAATGAAGGCCTTAATATGTATGTGCCTATAAAAATTTGATTTTTTATCGAATTTCTTATACAAAAAATATATGAGTTCTATAGAGACTAATATAAGGTCAAACCCGAAATCTTATTGGGTATTTCTTAACTCTAAGCGTAAAAGTGTAGGTTGTCCAAAATCAATAAAGTATGCGGAAAGCGAAGCAAAAAATATACAAGATATTTGCGAATTGTTTGCAATATTCTTCGGATCAGTTTTTGACAGTTGCGATAAGACACATCTAAATATTCATCCACAGGTGGAGCAAATTACTAATATTGGCCACTTAGTAATATCAGAAGATGAAGTATATGATACTCTCAGGACACTTGATTCGAATAAAGGAGCAAGGTTTGATTTACTTAATCCCTTATTTTTGAAAAAATGCGCTCATTCTCTATAAGCTGCTTTAACTACCATTTTTAATAAATCTCTTTCAAATGGAATTTTTCTTGAAGAGTGGAAATCTGCTTATATCTCGCTGATTTTCAAATCTGGTCAAAAACACCTAGTTGAAAATTACAGACCGATCGTTAAGCTATCGGTTATACCAAAGGTTCTGGATAAAATTGTGAATAAACACTAGACCACCCAAATATACCAAAGTGTTTTTTTCTTCGCTCCCCGAGCATTTTCATAAAGAATAAGGTTAAAAAATAAAATCTGCATAAAAAAATGTGTACCGCTAGTGGTAATTAGCCAGTCGGTTTTGATTTAAAGCCTCCAAAATGTGCTAAAAAACAGTTCAAACATACATTGTTCTATATCTATTATAAAAAATGTTAAGGGTGGTTGATCTTTGAGACATATAATGAAGAATGAACAGGCAAAGATTAATTGTGCTAATTTTTTAATCTTACAGCCCTATTCTGGTTGTTAACTTAACAAGCAATAGTTAAGGAGCTCTTGTTAAGCTGCTTGTTATGTTATGTAAATGTTGGTATTCTTAAAAATCATTAACAACATAAAAGCTTAAAAAGCTTTTAAAGTTCACCATGCATGGTGAAAATCGATATGCCTATTGAAAGAAGAGATGCGCTGTATAAACAGATGCTTCGAGTGCAGCTTGTGACTTTGCAAGCGCTTGAAAAATTTGCCACGGCTACTGAAAGATTTCATTATCAACACTTAAAAGAAGTAAAAAATTCCTCTATTTTTCAGTTTAATGTATTTAAACTCAATATTATATTTTAATTTTTATTTTTTTATTATTTTCACAACAATTTTCTATCTAAGCACATACATTTCATTCGTTGTTAAGACTCTTTCTGTTATTAACAAAATTGTAAGGAAAAGAGCTTTTAAATTTGCAGCAGAATACGAAACCTTAACAAATTGTTAATATTAACTATTTTGTTAATGTGGTGAGCTTAGTTAAGCTGCCAGAATAGGGCTGTTAGTGCCATATTTCGTGGTGTTTTTACTGCTTAAAGTCGAATTTTTCAATAATTTTTGTGTGCAATTTTTACTTAAAAAATTCCAATAAATTTTTGAAGGGTGATAAAACTGACTTCTTTAAAGTTTCATAATGCAAATTAAATGGGGCTTAATTCATAATTATTTTTTTTTTTAATATATAGTTTTTTGCCAAAAAAAAAGCGTTTGAAAGTAAAAAAGTAATATAATAATGATTTTTTTTTATATTTCAATGAATTTTTCGAATTTCATAACAAAGTGAAAGTGTAATATAGTCATACATTGCTTTTATATGCGATTTTAATAAGCGTGGCGGCTTAAGTTTAATTGATAGAACTCATACGCCATGTTGATTAATTATAACACAAAATAAGTTTTCATCAATAAAACTAGATGGATAGAAAACTACTAAAATGAAGATAAACGAAGACTGGCTAGCAAACAAAACCGAATATAAACAAATACGAACAAAAGTGATCGGCTTAAAAAAGAAGTACATGCACAGTTTTAATTTTTAGCAACTGTAATTTGGCAATCATTGCATTAGCATACTCTTTTCCAAATACTCTAAAAAAATTTTTTTCGAAAAATTGGTTGATGGTAAATCTTTACAATGTTGTTCCATTGCATGCAGGATGAATTGTTTTTGTTCTTCTTGATGTGTTAAAACCGCATTAAATCTTGTAATTAACGCAATTCCACGTTCTGCAATATCATTTACAACTAATAAATGTTTAACTATAAATTTTGCTGCAATATAATCCTCATTTTCCTCCCAAGTCATAGGATCTAATGTTAAAAAATTTTGACTTATATTTGTAATTTCCTTATTTAATATAGTTTCGAAAAAGGTGTAGGTGTTGTTCGTAACGAAGTCACTCAATTCAGCAGTCATAACATCCTGAACATCTATAAAAACTCTTTTTGGTTTATCGGGATGCCCATCTTTTTTTAGATTTAATACCATTTTCCTTTTCATTTCAACGTCCACATCATCGTCGAAAAAGGCTAATGCTATGTTTGATTCATTTAAGTACCATAGATGTTTGAGTAATTTTTTTTGGACAACTTCTCCAATAATTGCATCAGTTGATTTGAATAACTCTAATTCTTTAAGAAGGTTAATATCATTGGCCGGTGCTTTCGGGGCTACTTGGCATAGAAACCAGTACTTTAAATATACGCGAACGGCGAAAATATTAAATCTGCGAATATTATTTAACAGATGAGCTGAAATATTTCAAAGAAATTGCATTAAAGTTATGAAAAGAAGCGAAAATTAAAGTAGAAAATATGACTTTTACTCACGAGAAACAGCAAATTGTTTTCTAAAAAGAAATATTTTAATGGTGTATATTATTTTTGCCATCCACCGTGCTTGACTGACTGCACCAGGCTGAGAAATTTTATACTCTGGTAGTTTTTCTCCAAGAAATAGCGCACTTAACTTCAGCATTTCTATGTAGTCATGTCTTGTGCTTTCAACTTTATTCTTAATTTGATCTTTTATAAAATATATCAAATCATTTCGGGTTGTAATTGGAAAGCAAATAGCCACATCTGGATCTTCAATGCCAGTTATGAAATTGGTATGTTGTAGTTCAGGCCAAACTTTGCGAAATTTTTCAAATAATAATATTTTTGGACCTGACGTTGTTGGTTCTACAGTGACTTTGAATGCAGCACCAGCCAGCAACTCCATTATATGATGTCTGCATCCAAAGTGCAACAGCTGCCGGTTGAGATTCTGTTCTAATACAGCGCAAGCTCCAATAGAAGTGCTGGTATTGCTTGCTGTAGTGTCGAAACACATTGCCATAACATTACTTTCTGCATGCCAGTCCAGTAAAGCCGAATAAACAGCAGCTCCTTCGATGGCACCAGTTTGCTGGGCTACTTTCGGAATTCCGAGTACTTTGGTTATTCCACGCGAAGATAAAATTATGGCAAGTCTGTTGCAAGTTAAATGGTTAACGCTTGTACAATCCTTGAGTATTTTTCCATCCCAATGAACGGTGTAGGCAGCATTAATAGGAAACTGTTTTTTTATATTTTGGAAAATATATTCCCTATGTTTCAAGCGTTGCATTCTAATGTGTTCTGGAGAAATGTGCAATGATCTCACATCGCAGCCTAAATTATATGCAGCTTGACCAATAACTATTGCAGCTCCGGTGTTGCTTATTTGAAATCTGTCTAAGGCTTGCGTCATACTTGCATTGACTATATTTGGAACTGTTTCTGCTACATTTTGTTTTTTAATTTTTATTGGAGGAACGTAAACGGATCCATCTGAGTCTGACTCTGTCTCAGTTAGACTTCCGTTTTCACTGTTTTGTTCTTCGGAGTAATCATCATCGCTTATTTCATTGTCAACTTGCACTAAAACCTCTTCAGGGCTCAAACTCAACCTTGTACGTACAGCTGCCATCGATTGGCGATGCTCATTCAAAAAATCCACCGTTTTCTTTTTATTGTCTTTTTTTAAAGTTTCCATGGCATTAACATGGGAAATATCTAATAACACATCAAATGATTCTAAAATTTTTTTTTCCTCAATTGCCACACCGACACGATCATTGTTTTTACTTTTTCGAATTTTGTTATAATCATTATAGTTTCGAATTATTATTTTTTCTATACCGTCCTTTCTTTTGGTTGGAATTTCGAAAGAGCTATAAATGTTAATAAGTTCATTTGTTATAACAGAAACACTTTCTTTTACACTTTTGTTTTCGTCTTGCACTAAATAAAATATTCTTGCCAAAACATCTCTTTTACTTGGTAGCATTCTGACACTAAAACTAATTTTTTTTCTACCTGTAATTTAACATCAAGTTATTTAAAAAAAAGCCAACATTTTTATATGCTTACCAATTAAGTAAACACTTCTTGATGTTGAGCTACTTTCCATATTTTTTAATATATTGTTTATTACCAAAAACACAACCAATATATAAATGATGACTGCAAGAATGACAGGGGAAACAAACGATTACTTTGAATTATTTTAATTTAAAAAGTAACTGTAAAAGACTGTTTTTTACAAAGTTGCGGCTGTATAAATTCTTAAACAATTTGGGCTAAGAGCTAAAAATCTGTGGTAACCGGGATTTTTTTGTATATGTGTTTTATTTAAGGGAAGTTAGATTTTACCGGATAAGTTTCCTTCCTTGTGATTTTCGACTCATACTTAATTTGGTGTACACTCGTAGATTAAAGTTTTTACCACAGCAAAAATGTTATGATAAAATTCCTAATAGTAAGAAAATAAAAAAAAAATCACAAGTTTTAACTTTCAAACGCTTTTTTTTTTGGCAAAAAACTATATATTAAAAAAAAAATAATTATGAATTAAGCCCCATTTAATTTGCATTATGAAACTTTAAAGAAGTCAGTTTTATCACCCTTCAAAAATTTATTGGAATTTTTTAAGTAAAAATTGCACACAAAAATTATTGAAAAATTCGACTTTAAGCAGTAAAAACACCACGAAATATGGCACTAAGATTAAAAAATTAGCACAATTAATCTTTGCCTGTTCATTCTTCATTATATGTCTCAAAGATCAACCACCCTTAACATTTTTTATAATAGATATAGAACAATGTATGTTTGAACTGTTTTTTAGCACATTTTGGAGGCTTTAAATCAAAACCGACTGGCTAATTACCACTAGCGGTACACATTTTTTTATGCAGATTTTATTTTTTAACCTTATTCTTTATGAAAATGCGCGGGGAGCGAAGAAAAAAACACTTTTTTATATTTCATATATTTCATGGGTGATCTAATAAACACCTATTTAACTCAGTTAAAAACCATATTGCAATACAGCAACATGGTTTTTTTGTTGGAAGATCTACAAGCACTAATTTAGCTTTATTTTCTAATTTTTGCATAAACGCTGTAGAAAAAGGATCGCAAATCAATGTTTTATATACTGACTTTGTAAAAGCGTTTGATAGTCTAAACCATAAGACTCTATTACCTCAACTTCGTCAAATGGACATTCACTCTAATTTTTTGAGATGGTTAGGCTCATATTTGTCAAATAGGAAATTGATAGTTAAGATCGATCAATCTTTTTCAAAAGCAGTAGATGTAAAATCGGGAGTTCCGCAAGGGAGCCACCTCTTTTGTTTATTTTGTTCATAAACGATTTATCTAAAAATTTCACTTCATGTAAGTTCCTGCTTTATGCAGATGATTTCAAAATGTTTAAACTTATTAACGACCTTGAGGACTGTAACAATTTTCAAAATGATATTAACCTACTTATTTCCTGGTGTAGCATAAATCGAATAAATTTAAACTTTTCTAAATGTCATATCTTAACATATTTTCGCAAACAATTAACCATATATCACAATTATTTTTATAAGTCAAATATTACTTTCACACGCGTCGAATCTATTAAAGACTTGGGAATTCACTTTGATACCAAATTATCATTTGGGTCCCACAGGGAATATGTCATATCAAGAGCTAACTCACAACTCGGTTTTCTAAAGCGAAACTCTAAAGAATTTTAAGACCCATTCACATTAAAATCAATTTTCGTGAGTCTGGTAAGATCTTTTCTCGAATACGTGAACATAATCTGGGATCCTATGAATATGACATAAATCGAATCGAGAAAACTCAAAAACGGTTTACGAGATTCGCTCTAAGTCGATTATTTTCGTGGGAAAATATGCCTGCGTATAGTGACCGTTGTAAACTACTCGGCTTGCAAAGCTTGGCCATTAGACGCAATACGCAGAGTGTCTTATTTATTAAAGATATTGTAGAAAACAAGGTTGACAGTCCGGAATTGCTTGGTCTCATTCCATTTTATGCTCCAACAAGATCTCTAAGAGAAACAAGTTTATTTTATGTATATTATCATAGAACGAATTATGGTAGCAATGAACCGATATCTAAATGCCTATCTCGATGTAATATAGTTGCTAAACATGTGGATTTTAGTTCTAATATAACGATTTTTATGAAGAATTTATTTGAATATTATTTAAGAAATTAGGTTAAGTGGTATCTGTTAGGGCTGGGCCCAGTAGATATATATATGAATAAATAAATAAATAAATATACTGAAAGCGCAGTTTTGTTGTCAACTGTTTGAAGAGTTTTAATGGACTGAATTTCTTTTTGTTTTATAAACATAGGGCATGTTTTGTCTAAGGCGTGATGGTTATTGCTGATTTCTTTCCTATCTTTGCAGTTAATACATGCTTGCTTGTTTGTACACTGTTCATTTAGAGAAATATCGATATGATCTTCTTCGCCACAGTTGGGACACAGTTTTACGTTTGTGCAAAATTTTACTATGTGATTAAAACGAAAACAGTATTTGCATCTAGTTGGTAATGGTATGTAGGGTCTTACAGAAATTTTTTCATATCCAATGTTTATTGTTTCTGGTAAGTTAATGGTAGCAAAAGTTACGATGATTAAACCGGTTTCCTTAAGTTGTTCATTCTCTTTTCATAAAATTTTTTTTATTTTAAACACGTTTTGGCTTTTAAGACCTTCTAAGATAATCTCTTCGGGTATTTCTCTCAATTCATTTGTATAAATAACACCTTTTGAGAAATTTAGAGAAAGATGCTCTGTAACTTCAACTAATATGCTTTGGGAGAGGGAGGTCAAAGTGATAAGTTTTTGGGCTTGAGTTAGGTTTTTTGTGTGAACAAGAATATTACCGTTACGAAGTTATTTGCATGAGTTAACTTCACCAGCACAAACATTGTCTATCACCTTCTTAATAAAGAAAGGGGACACATTTGTGAGAGTTTCATTACTCTGCTTTCTCACAATAACTAAAAACTTGGGCCCAGAAGATATCATTTTCAATTTTTCTGTTTTGTCAACACTGAAAGACTGACTCCCGTTGTTTTTGCAACGATCAGGAGGTTCATTCATTGTGTTGTTGTATTAGTCACACGACACGAGGTTTTGGTAATATGCTCAAATTATATATTGGTTTTAGTTTTTATGAAATGATCGAAATATTATTATTCAAAAAGATTGTTTAGGTTGGCACAATAACTATATTAAATACACCCGTAAATGAGTATAAATAAATATATTAATTTATTGTAACGATATAAAGACGCACTAGCAAAGACAAAAATACATGTAAGCTTGTCAAGAGAAAGCACGGATCTGTATAAATAAAACGTTTAATGCATTTAGGGCTTTTTGATATCATCTATTAAAATTGGTATTTTTGATGTTATAGCTCCAATTTTTTTGGGTGAAGGTGTATTTGAGGATGGTCTTCAAGAATATGTAAAAAAATGGATTTCGAAAAAACTGTCAATTGCATTTCAAAAAACCTGAATGCAAGTTATAACAAAAGCTTAACATATTTTTTTATAGTAATTTAAAGTAAAACCTACTCTCATAAGAATTCGATATTCATTATTAGTAAAAATACCTTTTCAAAACACTAAAAAGAAATAGTAAAATTTAACTAAGAAAAAAAAAAAGAATATAAAGACTAAAAGTTTAGTAGAACTATAACTTAAATACACTTAAAATAAAAATTGAAAATAACACTACAAATTAAAACTTATGTGAACCTAAGATAAATGTTCAACTTCAAACGAAATGTACATCAGAAAACTTTTTCGGAGGAGTATATATTGGGACGTATTAATAAAAACTGAGTGAACGAGTGAAGTGTTTGAGTGTGTGATGTTAGTTAAGTGAATCCGTATTAAATAAACTACACTCCACTCTGAGGGCAAAAAAACATCGTTTGAGTACAGCCAAATTTGTTTTTCAATAATAAATTCTTTTGTGTCATTCGACAAAATACGGCACATTTTTAAAAATTTTTTGTTTTAGTTAAAATGGATGGAATTTTCGAAGCCATCCAAGGTAAGTAATAAATAAACTGTAAAGTATGCAAAATTTTCGTTCATATGTGTTTGTTTGCAGATTCAATGTAGAACTTGATGAAAATACAGCGCTAGAACTTGGTGAAGTTCAAGATAACGATATGTTTTCAAAAGATCCTGAGGGTTTTTTAATTTTAATAAGTCAACTTTAAAATTAAGATTGTGTAAACTTATTGCAATTTTTTCAAAAGTTTTAAATTTTAACCTTCAAAAAGACAAAGTAACCTTTTCAATGATACTCTTTTTACGAAAATCGCATTTAAATTGCCTGAGCTCCGTTGTCTCAAAAAATACCCTATTTAGGCCGCGAAAACTCATTCTAAAAATTTATAACTTCGGATTCTAATAAAGCAATTTGAGCCAAAAAGGAAATGGTAAGTGCAATAGATGTTATAATTCATTGTAAAATGGTCAAAATATGATATTTGTATAGCTTGAGTAAGGCTGAGGCAGCTGATAGCACACTCAGCTTTTGTTGAGTGATCTCAAGTTTTATTAATACGAAATAAACAAAAACTGAGTGTACTGAAGGTTGCGATGTTTATTCTGAGTGAACACTCAACGTCAAATAAAAACATGAGTAGAGTGGAGTTTAGTTATTTTATTAATATGCTTTATTCATACCGATCAGAGAAAAAGCGAGTGGAGCTGAGTTCAGTCCACTCGACTCGCTTTATTAATACGACCCATTAATATGTCTAGACAATTTTCAAGTTAATTTACTTGTATTTCATTAAATATTTCTTTAATTTTATGCATAGATATTTCTTGGAATATTTTATCATTATTCGCTACCCAGTAGAAAAGTGGATCATCCTATGAGCGTTCTGGAAGTGCTCCCTGAGGAGCAGTGGAGTGCTCCTTATTGATCCAAGCTAGGTGTATTTTGTGTTCTGTTTTAACATTGCATGTCCTAGGAAGGGTCGCGCTCCCTTTAACATCCCAGAGGAGCTCAAAAGGAGCGATCAATAAATGATCCAAATGGATCAGCAAAGGAACATTTAAAATATTTTTTTGTTTTTTTTTTAAAGATCAAAGAACCAACATGCGCCTTATACATACAAGGTTTGGTCTTTGACGTGAAAGGATAGGGATAGATTAGATAGAGGAATTGATTGAAACCATACGTGAATTATTGATTAGACGAAACAGACGTGAAAGACAAAGCTTTTAATTGCTTTTAACCGAGGCTAGTGTGTATTATGCTGTAACCTCGGCAAGCATTTTCAGCCCTTAGCTGTTCCTCTAAATCCATATTTTCCCACAATTTAACTGTGGATTTTCAGTTTTTCATAATTCTTAAATGTAGGAAAGAACAAAGAAAGTGAAAAGAACCATGCCCGAACCCGGAGTCGAACCAGGGACCTCTGGGTTGTTAGTCTAGCGCACTCTCCACTAGACTACAATGGCCGATTTTTCACAGAAAATAATGATCGAGTTTCTTACAAAGCACATGCCTCACTTTATGTTCTTTTTTTTCATTGATTACTCGCCTATTGCTTTTATAAAACAGTAAAGGAACACAAGTGCTCACTTTTTGATAGAATAAAACAGCAAAAGAGCGCACTCTCGTTGCTCCTCATAGGAGCGATCGCATATTTTTTTACTGGGTAGCGCTATTCTCTTAATGTGTGCATGTTTTGCGTGAGATAACAATTTTTTCAAAATCTATTTTTAGTCTGTTAATGTCTTCTGATTGTATCTAACATGCAACTTAATATAAAATTCATATAACTCAATATTTTGGCAATTTTTTATTCTTTTTTCATTATCAAATTTTAACTTTTTCACTAATCTAATATCAGATATTAAAATACACTCCCATATATGAATATGATCAGTCCTCAATGCTGACGTGCCCTCGGATATTTCATTTTCTTTATTGCTTATTGTTCTATTCTTCATTGCTCTTGTTAACACGTTTATTTTGTTTACCGGTATCATTTCTTTTAATCTGTCTGAATTCAGTTCTATACTTGATAACGCATCGGCGTTAGTACAGTATAATTCGCTTAGCTGCCTATTCGCTTAAGAGAGTATGTATGTTAACAGCACAAAATCAATGTACTGTTGCATTTTTTAGCGTTATTTCCCGCTTAAGGCCACATTTGCTTTAACATCATTAGATTCTTTGTTATTTATAATAATTTTCCATGCTAAAAGCATCGCTTAGCAGCTTTTGTTAACAAACTGTGATCTGTATACATTTTAAATCGTCTACCATACAAATATGGTCTGAAGTGATGTATACCCCAATGAATTGCTAACAATTCTTATTCTATTATTGCTTTATTTATTTCATATTTGCTTAGCGATTTACTCGCAAATGCTATCGGTTTGTCATTTCCTATTTCCCCTTGTGAAAGAACAGCTCCTAGCGCGTAATTTGATGCGTCAGTCGTAAGAATGAACGGTTTTGAGAAATCTCGATAGCTCAATACTGGTGGTGACATTAGTTTCTGTTTTAAAATTTCAAAAGACTTCTGGCAAGTCCAGCGAAAAATACATTTTCCTTCAACAATTGTTTTAATGGTTTCGCTATTCCAGCAAATGAATTTTTAAGTTAAACTTTAACTGATTTGCGGCCATTGTCCAACCCAAGGACCTACGTGGAAATGAGATAAATCTCATATCCGCCAAATCAAAATCCCAATTAGTTGGATATGCATTTAGGCCAACGCAGGCATAAACTTGTGTGGAAAAGAGATATACTCTGGCACACCAATCCAGGTGAAAGTGTGAGTTCAGTCTAATTTCAAATCAGGAAACCACGTGAGCACGTAAATCACAATTCGATTTAAAATAAAAATATTGAATAATTAAAAAAAATTTTAAAAACGATTCATATTTGATGGTGCTTACTTAATAAAACATAATATCGAGACAAAAAAGAGAAACAGAACAATGTCAATTACCGATATTACATTGTTTTAAAACTGCGTTAGGTATAATAGGATGAAGTTAAATTGATTTAATTATTTAAATGTAATATAATTTTCCGTTTTACGACGTCTACCGAATCAGAAAAAATAATCATGTTGAAGTTGTCATTGAAATCACTGCACATACATCGTAAAGGTTCATGAAGAGCGTAATTAGAACTGCACTGACTCAACTTGAAAAACAGAAAATGTCTAGTTCCTCTCCTTGGGATGTTAAAATTTAGAGCTGAGATGAGATATTCCGAATTAATTAATTAATTAATTAACGAAGTAATTTATACAGAAACATGACATTAAGCATCATTCTTCTGCTTGTTAGGGAAGGTAGTAAAATAATTTTAAGGCTTACCTAATTCATACGAACGAAGCATAATATTGGGGTTCCAACGACTATGACGTAAAGCAAAAAGTAAAAACTGTTTTTGAACGGATTCTATGGCGTCGATGTAGACATTATATTGTGGGTTCCATATGATGAATTTCATGTAAAAATCGAGATGCATTGAACCCGACCCCCTCAGATATCGATGAAATTTTGTTCATAGCTAAATTTGATTAATACAAACAAACTCTCATTTTTAGAAATTAATGTTTTGCGATTTTTTGGGCGTGGCACAGTGGGAAAGTTTTCGAAAAAACGCGAAAATGGTCAAAAAGAGCTCCGTTTAAACTACAATAACTCAGAATCGGCTAAACCGATTTCCATGATCTTGGTATCGTTAAAAAGATATTTTAACAGGTTTTATGACACGTTTTATGACACAAAAAAAAAATTACACTGTAAAAAATTTATAAAAAAAAGAAAATTACATGAATAAAGATTGTGAGCTTTAGATCAAGTGAGTTTTCAAGAAGGCAACAACAACAACAACAACTCTGTATAGAGTCAATCACTTAGCTGACTAGACAGTCTGTTTCGGAAATCGCTACATATTCCTCATCAGTAGTCTTTGAGTGATTAAGCTGTGATCAACTCACTGTTTAAACTAGCATATGAATGTGCAGATTCCTCTAATTCATTCTTATGAATTGTATGGCTGCTAATCATATGACACTTCAAAGCAGGAGGCCATTTTAGATCACCGCCATCAACTCTATCAAGGGTTGCCATCTGTTCTAGTTGCTTCTTCATTTATTTCAATATTCATTGGTGTTCGATTGTTTGTCGAAATGCACCATAGAAATGAAATGAGTTTTTGCTTCGCCAGAAGCTAGTGTTCTAACTGAAAGGTGGCTATTTTCACAACCAATTGTTCAATTACACATGACTTTGACCGAAAAATCGATCAATTATTAGATTATTTAATTAATTTGACATTAATTAAACTTATTTGGCCGTGCTCTGCCATAGTTAAGTTAATTAGTTTTTATGATCTATTGAATAATTACATGAATAAAGATTGTGAGCTTTAGATCAAGTGAGTTTTCAAGAAGGCAACAACAACAACAACAACTCTGTATAGAGTCAATCACTTAGCTGACTAGACAGTCTGTTTCGGAAATCGCTACATATTCCTCATCAGTAGTCTTTGAGTGATTAAGCTGTGATCAACTCACTGTTTAAACTAGCATATGAATGTGCAGATTCCTCTAATTCATTCTTATGAATTGTATGGCTGCTAATCATATGACACTTCAAAGCAGGAGGCCATTTTAGATCACCGCCATCAACTCTATCAAGGGTTGCCATCTGTTCTAGTTGCTTCTTCATTTATTTCAATATTCATTGGTGTTCGATTGTTTGTCGAAATGCACCATAGAAATGAAATGAGTTTTTGCTTCGCCAGAAGCTAGTGTTCTAACTGAAAGGTGGCTATTTTCACAACCAATTGTTCAATTACACATGACTTTGACCGAAAAATCGATCAATTATTAGATTATTTAATTAATTTGACATTAATTAAACTTATTTGGCCGTGCTCTGCCATAGTTAAGTTAATTAGTTTTTATGATCTATTGAATAATTACATGAATAAAGATTGTGAGCTTTAGATCAAGTGAGTTTTCAAGAAGGCAACAACAACAACAACAACTCTGTATAGAGTCAATCACTTAGCTGACTAGACAGTCTGTTTCGGAAATCGCTACATATTCCTCATCAGTAGTCTTTGAGTGATTAAGCTGTGATCAACTCACTGTTTAAACTAGCATATGAATGTGCAGATTCCTCTAATTCATTCTTATGAATTGTATGGCTGCTAATCATATGACACTTCAAAGCAGGAGGCCATTTTAGATCACCGCCATCAACTCTATCAAGGGTTGCCATCTGTTCTAGTTGCTTCTTCATTTATTTCAATATTCATTGGTGTTCGATTGTTTGTCGAAATGCACCATAGAAATGAAATGAGTTTTTGCTTCGCCAGAAGCTAGTGTTCTAACTGAAAGGTGGCTATTTTCATAACCAATTGTTCAATTACACATGACTTTGACCGAAAAATCGATCAATTATTAGATTATTTAATTAATTTGACATTAATTAAACTTATTTGGCCGTGCTCTGCCATAGTTAAGTTAATTAGTTTTTATGATCTATTGAATAATTACATGAATAAAGATTGTGAGCTTTAGATCAAGTGAGTTTTCAAGAAGGCAACAACAACAACAACAACTCTGTATAGAGTCAATCACTTAGCTGACTAGACAGTCTGTTTCACAGACAGTGATTGACTCTATACAGAGTTGTTGTTGTTGTTGTTGCCTTCTTGAAAACTCACTTGATCTAAAGCTCACAATCTTTATTCATGTAATTATTCAATAGATCATAAAAACTAATTAACTTAACTATGGCAGAGCACGGCCAAATAAGTTTAATTAATGTCAAATTAATTAAATAATCTAATAATTGATCGATTTTTCGGTCAAAGTCATGTGTAATTGAACAATTGGTTGTGAAAATAGCCACCTTTCAGTTAGAACACTAGCTTCTGGCGAAGCAAAAACTCATTTCATTTCTATGGTGCATTTCGACAAACAATCGAACACCAATGAATATTGAAATAAATGAAGAAGCAACTAGAACAGATGGCAACCCTTGATAGAGTTGATGGCGGTGATCTAAAATGGCCTCCTGCTTTGAAGTGTCATATGATTAGCAGCCATACAATTCATAAGAATGAATTAGAGGAATCTGCACATTCATATGCTAGTTTAAACAGTGAGTTGATCACAGCTTAATCACTCAAAGACTACTGATGAGGAATATGTAGCGATTTCCGAAACAGACTGTCTAGTCAGCTAAGTGATTGACTCTATACAGAGTTGTTGTTGTTGTTGTTGCCTTCTTGAAAACTCACTTGATCTAAAGCTCACAATCTTTATTCATGTAATTATTCAATAGATCATAAAAACTAATTAACTTAAAAAAAGAAAATTTTAACTAACGAAAAATCCAAAAAGATCAAGGGTTTTTTTACAGTGTATTACTTTTTTAGAAAGGTTTATCCTCCACCTATACCATATCAAAAAATAAAAATGGGTTCTTGTTTAGTTTTTTTTATATAATTTTTTAAGTAGTGTCACTTCTAGTAATTGCCCTTATATTTTATATTTACAGGTAAAATAAATAAACATTGTCCCAGGAAAATTATAAATATGTTTTAACCCCAATTTTTTAAGTATTTTCACTTCTAGTAATACGTACCGAAAGTTTTCGAAATAATTCGAATAACAGCGAAAATATCAGGTCACATTCTTACACATTTACAAAATAGTTCAACAATTATAACATTTTTTAAATGTTTACAAATAAAAAACCATCAACAATTGTTTATATTATTTGCCATGTTTTTATTAATTTGTGTTTTATTTTATTTACATTTTTTTTAAGTTAATTATTTGTAAGAAATTTTGCGCTGCTCAAATTTGGCACAGTCAGAATATCTGCGCACATGTGCAAAAGTTTTATTTATCGGAATGAATGAATGAAAGCCTTGAGTTCCTGTTATAGTTTGAGCTTCTTTATATCTTGAAAATAGCTTTTCTTTAAAGTTGTTGTATTCGTCAGCATCTGCGTAAGCAACTTGTATCACCATACGTGTTTCTGATGCCCAGTGATAGAGTTGCCTCGTTGTCTGGATTTCATTTTTATTTGCAATACTATAATTTCGAGCACCTCTCTTCAATGTTCATCCGATTCCATCACATGCAGATTTTCCGTGAGGTAGCATAAAAGTGCCATTCAGCGTCAATACCAAAATCAGATTTGTGATGGCATAAATTAATGAAGTTATATTTATTTTTATATTGTGCTCCTGCACCATCTGATACGTAAATGATTTTATTAATATTGTTGGCTATATTGGCCTTCACGAACTGTATCATTTTTTAAATATATAGATGAACTGCTATACTATCATGGGTATTGCAATCAGATATTATGGCGAAGCTTTTATGAGTTAATTTATCGTTATCTGAAAATAAACAAACAAAGGAAAAAACAAATAAATAAAAAATATTAAATATTTTGATGAGTGTGGATGGATGTGTTTACTAATACCAAAATATTAAAATAATTACCTTTGTAATAAATAACGAACGGATGTATTGTAGCCTGATCATTATTCCAATGGTATCCTTGCACGGCATCTTGTACAAGAAATGCATAATTTTCAGCAAAGTCCATTTGAATTAACATTTCTCCTGATAACAGCGCCGCTCTTTTATTGCTGATAAATTCAGATTGTCGCTTTGCTATGAAATGATGCGGAATCAGAACTTTGATGTGTTAAGTAAAATCGCTGACAAATGATTCTGGGTTGGTGGTTAACGTTTCCAGAACACATCTAATCGTTGTATTCCACTTTTTGTATATTATTTCTTCAGTTTGGTTATTTTCAAAATGTTTTAGCATATGCGTTTTTAGATTATTTAAATTTTTGAAGCAGTGACCACACATTGAAACGCAACACTCGCTTTTTTCTATGTCACCATCACAAACAACGAATTTGAGAACATCTTTGTAGTCGGTAAATGTGCATTCTCTTTCAATACAAATTGATTTTAAGCCACTTTTATCAAACATCAATTTCATATTCTGATGCAATGTGCATACACAGATATTTTGCTGGTTTCCAACTCCAAGTTTCATACAATTTTTTGGCCTTAACATTGTAAATTTTGTAAAACCCACTTTGGCCAAGGGATGTTTTTTTTAAATTCGTAGTAAGATTCGCGTAGTGAAGATAACATCAGTCTTTTTTGAAATTTTTCACGTAAGTTTCCTTGATTGACAGTAATTGAATCTTGCGATCCTGGCATCATTCGGCTAATTTCATCATCTTCATAAAATAACTTGACTGTGCTTAGAGTTTCGGTTGGTAAACTACGTGTGCTCATTTTTAAAAGATTGATATCTGCAAACTTCGTTTTATTCCTTTGGATATCTTTACTTTTTTTGATACAATCGTGAGATATATCATCCCCAAAATGATCTTTAATTTCTGCGTGACTCATATTGATTGGCAAGAGAGATAAAAGTTTTTGCTTTTCCAAAAGATTTGAGCTGTTCTCTATTTGATATTTGATGTTTTGCAAAATTTCTTCGTAAATGGCTTTGACGTTTTCAAGTTGCGCTGACAAATCAGACAATGGATCAGCTCCAAGTGAATCTGCTACATTTTCCAAAATTTCCAGTGATTTTCTATTTCTGTATGCATCTCGTTTGATATATTTCCTCTTAAGAGGCGACATTTGGTTTGGTAGATGAGGAATAATATGATCATTTATATTTTCAATGAGTTCGTTGCTTTCGATGTTTGCATTACGGCTGGTACAAGTTGGAAGTTCATTCAATTCTTCGCTAATTTCATCGCTGAGCGTTGTTGGTAAATAATTTGAGACTTCATTCTGCTCCACGTTGGATTCATTACGACTGCGCGCTTTTCTCAGTGTATTCCAGCAAGTTTCGCAAATACGGCTACAATGAATGCTGGCGACAGCTGGAAAATATTCAATTATATTTGCAGCCTCGTTTTCACTTATTTTACGAAGCGAAGCGCAACACTTATTAGATATTTTTATGCATCTGTACTTATTGTTTGAATTCATATTCACTCAAATTTTTAAAATATACGCGTAAAAATTGTAATGGGATATCTTGGCTTCTCGAAACTGTTTATAATTATGAATTTCGGTACGTTCATCAGGTGCATTTATATAGCAATTTTTAAGGCAAGTAAGAACTTTTTGGGGTTAAAATATATTCATAATTTTCCTGGGACAATGTTTATTTATTTTACCTGTAAATATAAAATATAAGGGCAATTACTAGAAGTGACACTACTTAAAAAATTATATAAAAAAAACTAAACAGGAACCCATTTTTATTTTTTGATATGGTATATGTGAAGGAGAAACCTTTCTAAAAAAGTAATACACTGTAAAAAAAACCCTTGATCTTTTTGGATTTTTCGTTAGTTAAAATTTTCTTTTTTTTATAAATTTTTTACAGTGTAATTTTTTTTGTGTCATAAAACGTGTCATAAAACCTGTTAAAATATCTTTTTAATGATACCAAGATCATGGAAATCGGTTCAGCTGATTCTGAGTTATTGTAGTTTAAATGGAGCTCTTTTTGACCATTTTCGCGTTTTTTCGAAAACTTTTCCACTGTGCCACGCCCAAAAATCGCAAAACAGTCATTTCTAAAAATGAGAGTTTGTTTGTATTGATTTGTATTGAATTTAGCTATGAACAAAATTTCATCGATATCTGAGGTGGTCGGGTTCAAAATTTCAGTTTTATCTCGATTTTTAAATGAAATTCATCATATGTGGGTTCGTGTATGCAAATTGCACTGCCTTTTTCGGAAACGCATCTAAACTTGGACCAGTTAATTATAAAAATAAATGTTAACTCTTTTCAAGAAATTTTCGTTATACTAAGTTATATACCACCAAATAGTTCTATTGATTTATATAAATTACATATGGATAATTGTATAAGCATACTGAATAATCTCAAAGATAATCAGAATATTGTAGTTATGGGTGATTTCAATCTCCCCAAAATAGATTGGATTTTTGATGAGGATATGCATTATTGGTTACAATATAATGTTGCTAATAATAGTGAATGCGAGGTTGTTGATAGGCTGGCAGAGTTTGATCTCCACCAAATTAATGGTATATATAAAAACTCCAATCGCTTACTTGATTTAATTTTTATGGATAGTGAAATCAATGCCGATGCAAATAGCTTTAGCACCACATCGTTACTTAATTCTATAAATATTTAAAACCTGTAAATGAAAACAGTTTAAATTTTGATTTTGCCAAAGGTGATTATACCAACATTTCGCTTTTCTTAAGAAACGTTAATTGGTTGTCAGTTTTAAATAATGATAACTTAGTAACAAATAACAATATTTTTTCAAACAAGCTTAAAGAAGCTATAAACCTTTACATTCCTAGAGCTTCTTTAAAAAATTTATCAAAACCAATATGGTTCAATAAAGAGCTAATTTATTTAAATAATAAAAAAATAAAGCATATAAACTTTACAGAAAATCAAGTAATAATCAAATTCTTTAAAATAATTATCGCTTTCTTCAAAGGAAATGTGATCAACTGAACAAATTTTTATATAAAAATTATATTTTCCAGATAGAATATCAACTGAAGACCAATAGTAAAAGTTTTTGGCATTTTATTAATAGCAAAAATAAGTCTACGGGCATTCCAAATACTATTCAATACATGGGCAATACAACATCTGACTCTCTATCAATTTGCAATATTTTCGTGGAATTCTTTCGATCAGTATATGTTTCTTCAAACAACATCACAAATACAAATACCTACACAGACTCATCCTGTTGTTTGCTAAATATTGGTGACCTAGAACTTAGCTCAATAGAAGTTTGGGAAGGGTTGAAGCAACTAAACCTAGATAAACAACCCGGATGGGATGGTTTTCCACCCATTCTAATAAAAAGTTGCGCAGACGCGTTATGTTTACCACTAACGACAATTTTTCATCAACCATTAAGTAAAGGCGAATTTAAAACGGATTGGAAAATTACTTACATTACACCGATCCATAAATCCGGTTCTAAAAACGAGGTCTCTAATTATCGTCCAATACGTAAAATATCCACGATCCCTAAACTTTTTGAAAAATTAGTATATAACAGACTCACTTTTTTAATAAAAGAGGTTATACCACCATATCAACACGGTTTTATCACGGGAAGGTCAACAACTACAAATTTGGCAATATTTTCTAAATATACTTTGAATTGTTTTGAAGAAGGACATCAATGTGATGTTATATTTACAGATTTTTCAAAAGACTTTGATAGAGTTCATTATGAGTTAATCATAAAAAACTCGAATTAATTGGCTTTCACTCTAACTTTTTAAAATGGTTCGAGTCATTCCTTACAGGACGGACACAATTTGTTCGTATTAACAATATACTGTCAGATGCTATATCGGTTTCTTCAGGAGTTCCGCAGGGCAGTCACTTGGGGCCACTTCTGTTTCTTTTATTCGTAAATGACATTCCTAAAAAATAACATTTTCTCAGTGTTTAATGTATACTGATGACATAAAGATTTTTTCTATTATAAAAAACACTAACGATTGTTTGAATCTTGAAAGAGATTTGCTCCAATTATCTGTTTGGTTCAGCGACAATTTACTGCCGCTGAATATATCTAAATGCCAAGGTTTGACTTTCCATTGAATTTTATCGCCCGTAGTTTACACATATAAACTCGGAATTATGACATTGTCTAGAATAACTGAAAAGAAAGATCTTGGAGTTATACTTGATAATAAACTAAGGTTCTCAAAGCATATAGACTACATTGTAGCAAAAGCTAATGCTATGTTAGGTTTTATAAACAGAAACACTAAAGACCTTTGTGATCCATTTTCTCTAAAATCGTTATATTTTGCATTTGTAAGATCTATCTTAGAATACTGCTGCATAATCTGAAATAATTCAGCGACGCTTTACGAGAATTGCAATCAGTCGCTTAAATTGGAATATAGAAATGCCAGAATATTATGTTAGAAGGCTTCTTCTTGGTATTTTATCCTTGGAAAATCGCCGCAAATATTTTGCCATTATGTTCGTACGGGATTTAATATGCTTTGAAATAAACTGTTCCACTTTGCTTTTTCAAGTATGCTTTTACGTACCTTCACGTGATCTGAGATCTCAAAGATTATTTCATGAACCATTTCATAGAGTAAACTACAATATGAACGAACCAATCACTCGTTGCTTCAGACTGGCAAATTCAGTATGTCGATATATAGACTTTAATCTAGGTTTAAGTAGGAGTGTCTTTAGGAATTCTCTGCTTTTATATTTTAATAGTGTAAGTAATAATTCCAGTTACTTAACGCAACCTGTATATAATTGTTATAATACACTGTATTTTCAATTTTTAAGTAATCATTAAGAGAATAAATCTCTGTTTGATGAATAATAATAATAAATAAATAAATAACTAATGCATATTCAAGAATTGGCCTTACAAGAGAGGTACATATATAATAATTTAGTAGTAAAGGTATCACTGAATTCTTTAGCCCATCTTTTAATGAAACCAAGGACTCCTCTTGCCTTATTTATCACCATATTAACGTGGAGATTGAAGCGAAGTTTTGAATCCATAAAAACACCAAGATCGAGAAAACTGGAAACTATTTCTAAGTTAGTGTTATTTATAGTGTAATTTATGTTATTAGCAGATCTTCGCGAGAATGTCATTTGCTTACATTTTTTAAGTTGAGATTTAATATGTTTAAGCTACACCAGTCCACAAGTCTATCTAGATCAGATTGTAAAATATGTCGTTCTTCGGGTGATTTGTAACAAAGAAAAAGTTTCACGTCGTCAGCGTACATTAAGACGTTACAGTGTTTTATTACTGAAGGAAGATCATTAATGAATAGTAAAAACAAAACCGGTCCAAGATGACTGCCCTGAGGAACGCCGGAAGTGACCGAAATACTTTTTGAAAGAGAATTCTTATATAAAACCTTTTGAGTACGTCTAGATAAATACGAATTTATCCAATTTAATAATGTGACAGGAAACCCAATAAGGTGAAGTTTTTTCAAAAGAAAGTCCCAAAGTAAAACCATTTATAACACGCGTAGTAAACTCTAAGAGGTTTGTTGTAGTGGACTAAACCTTCAGAAAACCATGTTGAAAGACAGAAATGGTGGAAGACACGGATTGGGTTAATTGATCAGTTATGATTTTCTCAAATAACTTAGGGATTGCACTTAATTTTTCTATTAATTCCTCTAGCAATTCCTCTATAGTTAGAAACATCTATCTTGGAGCCAGATTTATGAAGGGGTATAATATAGGAATCCTACCATATAATAGGAAAATAACCACTATGCAAGGAAATATTAAAAATGTTTGCTAGAGGAGTACACAGGTTTGAAGCACATTGCTTTAAAATACAGCTTGGAATTTTATCAGGGCCGGTCGTAAAAGAAGATTTACTTGTCGAAGATAACACATAACAATATTTGGGTCTATTACAGGAGTTTCAAAAGAGTTAACTGGCGGGAGAAAAGGATACACCGTGCTAGTATTAAAAGGTATATCGGAGTAAGTTGATTTAAAGAAGTTTGCAAACATCACATTGTCACAAGATGATTCTTCTTGATTGAATTTCAAAGGGGTGGAAAGCTGGAGGCTTTACGTTAACAAAACTATAGAAAAGTTTTGGATCATCTTTAAATTGAGATTTTATGTTAATTATATAAGCAGAATAGCATTGTTTATTTAATAGTTGATATCTATAACGACAAGAAGAATAGGAAGCAAAGTCTAAACTAGAACCAGATATTTTTTATTTTTTAAATAAACGATTTTTAAAATTTTTAAGTGCCTTTAGATCATTTGTTAGCCAGGGTGGATTTAAAGGATTGGAGAAACACCTTTTTTTCGGGACGGACAATAAGAAATACCTTTGCAGAGCATCATTGAAAAACTGTACTGAAGATTCGACGTTATAATATGAATATGATGTTCCGCTAGTTAAAATTGGAGATCAATCAGTCTCCGAAAGTAAGGAATTAAGTTTTACATAGTCCATTTTCTTAAAATTATAAACTTTTATATTTCGCGCATCAGAAGTTACTTTATCTTCTTTTTCGTGGGGGAGTAAAACTGTTATTTCAAGAGTTGGATGATGTACATCTTCTGGAAGAGATACGAGATTCGAACAATGGAGATTAACAGTAGTACATCTATCTACAAATACAAGGTCTAGGGTTCTGTGGTTTATATTTAAAATATCATTGACTTGTTGAAGACACAGATCAGATAGCTTATCTAAGAAATCATTTATCCAATCACTATTGGAAACAGGAGTAAGAAATGAAAAATCGTCAGACGATCTTCAAGTCACAAAAGGTAGGTTAAAATCACCTAGCACAATAAGAACATCTTAATTTTTTAACAAATTATGAACTTTTTCGATGGTGTGAAAATGTTTTAAATACATTGTTGAGTCACATTTAGGAGGAATGTAAGAGCAGGTAACATAAATAATACTATTGTTTTATTTAATTTAACTGCAACATAAATGAACTCAATGTCACTGGTGTCAAGAATTGTTAATTCTTCAGATAAAAGCGAGTTTTGAACAGCTATCAAAACACCACCACCGATCTTATAATGACGATCTTTACGAATAATTTGATATTTATTGTACATTATTTCAGAATTTAAGATATTAGAGCGAAGCCAAGTCTCTGTACAAATTATAATGTTATATGCAAAATCAAAACTGTTTATGAAAATATCGGAAAGTTTGGAGTTAAGACCCCTAACATTTTGGTACACAAGCTCTAATTTAGACTTGCGGTTTATTAATCGTTTTTTGGATGACATTTAGGGCTATTTCGAGGACGCGGCAAATGTCCAACATTTAGCGTCTTAGATTGCTTTTAAATTCAAATCCACGTACAATTGTGTTTGGCGGCCAAAAGTTTACATCAACTATAGAATTAAATAAATTTTCAGGAACTGTTAATTTAAAAGAATTAATCGATCTTACATTTGAATATTTGAATTTATGAACCGAAAGATGCAAGGAACAATTCAACTTTGATTTAATGAAAAAATCTATATCAATCTCTGTTGTATCCGCAGCTAAGCGAGAAACAAAGATTGATTTAGTTGGTGGAATTGCAATGATTGGCTTAGGTGGAACAGAAACCTGAGAAGTAAGAGGAACAACCTGGGAATCGACCAAAGTTGGTGAAAGAGAAACAGTTTGAGCATAAGACATGACTGGCAATGAAGGTGGAGGTGCCAGCACTGGCAAAGGAGCAGAAATCGATATGTTTGCTGTATTCAAAGTACAAGTTAAAATAGGTGGAGGGGCTGTTATACCACCAATGTCCATGTCATCAGCAATGTCATGTACATAAGAATGTAGAGTTGTAGTTGAATCCGTTTTTTGCTTATTACGCAGACACGTGTTTTTTTTTTCTTTTGGGTAAAGGAATTGACTCTTCAATATATTTAAAATCGTCGAAAAGAGACTGGTATTTATAAAACTTTGCAGAAAGCGAAGAAAGTTCCTTACTTATTTTGGAGAAGCAAATCATATTAAAATAATGCAGATAAAATGACGAAAAAACACTGCACTTAAATGACAAGCAAAAATTTTAACAAATTTTATCAATAAGAATAAAAACTTAGCTTCCATAGCTTATGAAAAAAAAATTTGTCAGAAACAAATTTTATTTTTCTTCTTCAATAGAATTAAGTGGACAAATAAACAAAAATTATAAAAACCTGACTGGAAAACGTCCTCAAATGTAAAAAAAGTACAAGTTTACACAGAAATTAGACTTAAATATTCAAACACACTGCATTAACTTAAAAATTTTCGCAGCTAAGTTAACAAACAATCTGTTTAAAACGAGAGTTGAGAACTTTTGTTAAACTTTTATTTTGTTCTTTAAGATTAGGACCAAACACTATTATATCATCCACATATAAAAATGCCAATACTTGTAAACCACTTAATGCAAGTGAAAGCATTCTCTGAAAACTATTTATTTAAATTTTTAAGAAAAAAGGTAATCATTTAAATTGAAAATGACCTGAATTTGTTGAAAAAGCTGTTAATGGCCTGGATTTTGGATGTAATGGGTTTTGGTGAAATGAACTTGTCATATCAAGAACATCTTCTAATCTAGTTAAGGGAAATTTATCATCTACAACCTTTTTGTTTAATGCCCTATAGTCAACTACAAGTCTCCTCTCATTTCTTTTCTTCTCCCATACTATTTTTTGGAGCTATTAGTAACGGTGGATTATATGGACAACTGATGGTTCAACTATATCTTCATCTAACAGTTTATCAACTTGTTGTTGATATATCTTGCAAGTTTGAGTGTGGTATCCTGTAAACTGGTTGTTTATAATTTATTAAAATTTTTGTTCATAAAAGTTATTTTTCGTTCAAATCTCTCCTCGTAAGTGAAAAATGTTTTAATAATCATTACAAATTTAAGGTATTGATTCTTCTGCTATTTTATCTAGTTTATCTGTCTCAATTTCTTTTTGAAACTTTTGAAACTTGTTTTCATCTGGTAAACTGTTTCTGAAATGTAATATTTCTTAATTTTTTAAATTTTTTATACCTAATGTCAATCTTGGCAGAAAAACCTCATCTTCAGTTGTGTTTAAAAATTGCACATGCCTAATCCCGAACGATAGAATTATCGTGCTCGCTAAAAACACTCCTTTTTTATTTCTTTACCACAAATTACGCTATCTACATCTATTTCTATAGCAACTTCTGACTATGACCTTGGAGGAGTTGTAATATTTTTAATAGTTTGTACTTGCCTATTCATTGGTATCACTAAATCTTCATCATCATCAAGCATTATTGCTAGTATATACGTTTCATAATCTGCCTTACAATTATATTTTATTGGGAAATCTCTAGCTAGGATCCCATCTGCTTAGTATTCTCACTTACTTAGTATTCTCACTTACTTAGTATTCCCACAAATTAGTATTCTCACTTACTATATGAAATTTATGTGCTAATTTCTTATTTTTATACGTTAATATAACATTAGAACATCCTAAACACTGTGTTGTCTAACTAGTTATTCCATTAATGTTACATCTCTCATTATTGTTTATATTCATGTGCTATGTTATCTTTTAATAAAGAGATATCTGCCCCTGTATCTACTTATAATGTTACTATGGCTTTACTTATCTTAGCATTAACGTAGTTTGATATTTCATCCGATTTATTTACAATTATAATCTGTTTTTTGTTAATCTTTTTTGTCTTATTACATAAGCATTCCCCAGTCTCCGCAAACCGGGGGCATCTTAGTTTCCCTGATTGTTCCTTCTTAAATTATTACTGTTATTATTTCTAATTAATCTTCAATTATTATTACCTCCAAAATTGTTGTTGCTATTATTAGCTCTATTATTATTATAACCTCTAGTTATTATCATTCCACACTACATTATTATATGTATTATTATTATTATTTATATTATAGTCTCTACTACTTGGATTATAAATATTGCTATACTATCTATTTTGATTGAAATTTCCTCTTCCTCTTAAAAATCTGTTGAAATGTAACACCTGACTTCTATTTGTCGTGTCTATTTCTGTAGCTGCTCTAATTGCATCAGTAAAAGTTGTTGGACGAGCAGCCAACACAACGGATTTAAATGGTTCAATTAAGCCATTTTTAAATGTCGTCATGCCTATTTGGTCATTAAGTTTTACTAATACCCACGGTGCTCCTCACCCTGTTCACTTATCTGTAGGTCATTTAATGATGCCAGTAAGTTTTCTATTACAGTATTATATCGCTGAAAATACTGTTAAATTCAAATTTCCTTAATATATTTGAGCTAAATCATGGTGTAATTTGGTAGTTTTTTTTTTTTTGTACATATTTTGTGATATGCTTTTAAATTCACTAAAAGTCTCAGGTTTTGCTACAATTAACATTCTGTTCTCTACACTGTCTAATAACTTGGTGGCTAGTAGAAATTTAATTAATATTTGTTCTTTTGTTCATTATCTTTTAGGGTATCATGATAAAATTCAATTAAACCAAGGAAATTGTTCAAATCACGATAGTCCCCTTGAAATTCTGGAATCAACTTAGAAACGTTAACCAAGTCAAATGTCGCCATTGTATAATCACTATATTCAGTTCTTGGTTTCAATAGCTATTTTATTTTTTCTATAATCAAGTCAAATGTACATTCATATTTTTCACATGATATGCGATGTCTAAATGTTGAAATGTGTTGTAAAGTTTTCGTAATAAACTCTCTCGGGTATGTTCGGTTCGGATTCTTTTTTAATTTAAGTAAAATTTGTGTAACATATTCTACTTCCAACTATCATAATTTTACAAACATTTCTTACATATAAAATTATTATTAAATACTGCAAATTTGCTTTTGCCTATTAATGAATTGCATACATTACAACTAAAACAACTGTAATGAAAACTTAAATTTTTATAGCTAAGATATCTAATTTTTCCGACATCTTTCATTTTTTTATTACATCCCATACAATATTTATGAAATAATATTCCAAAACATCCTTTGTAAAAATAACCTGTAGCTACTTCCATTATTATAAATTATACATGAGTGTTCTATATGATATATATGATTTTATTTCATTAATATTTTATGCCGAATTATTCAAATTTATATTTTTGATCAGTTCTTTTCTTAAATACAACTTACAATATTTTACAATATGATGAATTTTTAATATTAACATGAAGATTGAGCAAATAATACCTATGATACCGTTTTCATCTATTCCCGTGCTGCTGCCACTGCTGTTGTTATTGTTGTTGCTATTGTTGCTCATTATTTCTGCTTTTGCTTTCAGAAGTGCGCAGCTGTGCGCAGCTTTTTGTTCTTCATCATTAACAGCTTTGGACCAGCATTCAAAAGTGTCGGCACGTATTTTGGAGGATCTGCAATGACTTGCGATATGTATTGTGGTACATATTCCTCTTCTTCTACAAATGTTGGTTTGTTCAGTCTTTCAAACAGCTCATCTAGCTTTTCTCTAGAGTAAGACATCTGGTTTTAATTTCCAGGACCTTAATCTTAAACAGGATCTGAATAGACGACTTTCATATGCAGGATTCACGTCCGCAGGATCACCATGTAATACTCGTTAGATGACTGTCTACTTATTATATAAGACTGTTGTCTTATTATATTTACGTGGCAAGGCTTTGCCAGCTTTTTAGATCATAAAAATGCACACTTTGTTTTTTTAGATTTTTAATGAAAGAGGGACTAGCGCACAATTGTTAATTCAAATCAAATCTGATTTTATTTTTTCAATAGAATGGGTTTACATAGATACTAAATTACTTTTGTTTATTAAATACACGCCTATTTTTCCAATTGCATTCCAATAGATTTGTGTATAGCCAATCACATCTTTCTGTGCAACAAAATTGGTTGAATTGCATCTCTCTATCTAATACAATTCCACAACTTTGTTTTGTTGACCCACATGGACAAGTTGCCGCACACTTGTTGGTCAACGTATAGGCAGCTTTTAACGAAATGCAATTCCACAAATTTTGTTTTGTTTACCCACGTGTATATGCAGCAGTTTGAAATAAGTAGATAATTTGTTTACGTTCGTCACACTTGTATTTTCTTGTTTGTTGACATTTTTTTAATCGCGAACTTGGCCTTGACCATAGCTTTGCATTTAATGAATGAATTATGTTATGTGCTAATTATGTTATTTGTTTAGATTTGCTTATGATCGTACAACATTCAAGTAAATCTGTCAAGAGCAAGTATTAATTTTTTAGGCTCTCTTTAATTTAAAATTACTGGATTTATTATGTTTGCTTTTGTTAAAGCTATTGGTTGGATTAAATTATGTAGTTCATTTATAATTAAATTATTTCTTTGTTTCATAAATTTTAATATACGTGAATTTCCTTTGGGATTATTAACCGTTTCGGTGATTTCAGCTGTAGCCTTAAATAATTTTTAATTAGTTAAAAATGGCTTATCATTAATTTCTACAAGTTAAGTTATTTTTTTTTAATTAATACAAAGTCATCATAATAAGGAGTACCCGTGATCTACTTCCAGATCGTCCCTAGTCCATTTATACCATTCTAATTTTGGTCTTACATTTGTCTATTCCATCTAATTGTTGCAATAATATTTCAATTAAATAAGTCCTATGTCATATAAAAGGAAGCCAGATGTGCAATTTTTAATTAATTTAATTTTGACAACAAAAAAAATTTTTGTGTCATTTTTTGAGTAAAAAGTCAATATTTTGGACCTTTTTTGACATAATTACAAAACAAAGTTACACAGATTTATCGGTTCAATTCAACCTATTTTTGTGAAGTGATTTTATTGAACTTTTGAACAAAAATAATTTGAATGAAATATATTAATGGACAGCGGAGATATTTGCATGGAAAACCAAACTTTGATTTTCATGTCGTTTTTTTCTCATTCTTAGGTAACGATGTTTTATGAAAAAATCGTTGTACTAAAAATATCTACAATTTTCAATATATATGAGAGTTTTTGATGTCAGAGTAAAAAAATATTTTTAAAATTAAATACACAAAAATCTCCGATACTAAAAAGTGTTATAATAATAAAATTACCGTTAGTTGGAAAAGTTACCGTTAGGCGTGGCAAAAACAAAGCAAGTAACATTTTAAGTTAGGATGCACTTAATATGAATACCAGGTTTGAGCGAAATCCGTTGAGCCGTTTAGATTTGTATAATGGCCAAACAAACAAACAAGCAGAAAATGAGTTTTATTACTACAGATTAGGGCTGTCCAAAGTCGCCCGTACGGAAGTTTTGCCTACACGGGCTTTTTGCCTGCCCGCAGCAAGCAGCACGGGCAACAGCATATGCTGGATGAATTCGGTGGTAAAAGGAACGAGGGACATACACATAGAGAATGATAAAGAGCGTAAGAAAAAGTGCCATTTATATCGTGGTCAGTGTTGCCAGAAAAATGTTCAGCCTGTAGCTAAAATTTCTAACAAAAGTAGCTTAAAATAGCTAACCAGTTTTTGTAAGCTTAAAAGAATTATAATAGTAGCAAGCACAGCTGCTATATAGACTCAGTTTATCACATTAATCAGTATATCAATCATATTGACTGATTTGTAAATGTAATGTATTGATGCATTAAAAAATTATTAAAAACTATCTTTACTCAATTTTGTGCATATAAAAAAATTTAAAGAAAATTGATAAATTGTATTTTTATTAAATTGAATAAAGGTATTTTTGATAATTTTTTTTAAAATTTTTAAATATAGTTTAATTTTGACCTTTATTAATTAATGAAAGTAGTAGTTAAAAAAAGCTAAGCTCTAAAATAAAAAAGCTTAAATAAGTAGCTAGGGGCTAAAACATAATTTTCGAAAAAAATAAGCCGAGTCTAGCTATAAAATAGCTGAACTGGCAGCACTGATAGTGGGTGTGAAAGTCATAATATAGCTCATTAATGTATTCAGGGTTACAATAATGGTATTCAGTAAAATTTGTTAAATCCTGCTAAACTGCTAAATTGTTAAAGTTAGCAGCTGTTGATGTGAACGCACCTGCTAAGACATTTTACAATCATGTGCTATGCTGATATGTCAAAACCTTAAGCTAAAAATCTGTTGTTTTAATTACTCGTGTAACCAGAACTCAGTAACGAAAAATGTATTTTAATTTTTATATTACAGTGCGTTAACACTTTCGATACAATTGCTATTCAGAAACTTTGAAATGTTTTAAGTCTCTACCAAACCCATTACAAAATTTTATTTTTTTATAAATAAAAGGCAGTTTTTTACTTTGAAGCTGCAAATCAAAAATAATTTGGTACTTGTAAGAACTCATTCCCAAAACGATTCATCACTACACTCAATAAGTTTGACGTTTCGGAATTTACAAATGGTATCTGCTAAACAAAAACACGGTGCTGAGCTTGTTAGCTTGCTAACAAGCTGCTAAGTCTTTTCCCATACAAAATTTTGACAGGACTTAACAAATTTGTTAAGTTTAGCAAGTTAGCAGGGCTTAACAAATGTAGTGAATACCATTAATATTTTTATTATTAAATGCTTTATAAATTAAATCTTTAAAAGTTTTAAAAATATCTTATAACTGGCAGCTAGTGTGTAAAATCAAATTGAGTTTAATAATATTGTGGTTTTAAAAATGCTTTTAATGTAATGTGGAGGTAAGGCGTATTATTTATTCCAAGCTGATATCAGAATTCTGATTTCTCAAACGTCAGCATATTTTGAACTTTCAAATCTTTGGTTAAAGATTTCTAAGGTTTCTCTTGAGATTAAAGGTTCAAACATAATAGGCTCGAGCTGGCTGTAGCTAATGTCAAAAATCAACGAAAAGCTAGCTCAAGTTCTGCCAAATACTCAATTTGACCGGAAAAAAATGATCGAGCTCGCCTTTAAGGGCCAGTGTTTCAGTACGAGTTTAAGGTCTAGTCCAGAGATCTGCAAGCGATGTCATTTTCGCTACTTGCAATCTACCCTCACCAAATACAGTGCCAGTATGACCGCACTACACAAGCGCTGCGATTGTTGTGTCGAACATACTTGCAACAGTGAAGACAACTGTGTATGAGCGTGTCGTAAGACCGAATAATGCATGTTCGAGTTGTTGCTTTGATAACCAGCACAGGGTATTTTCAACTTCTGGTATGCAATTTTAAGTATGGTCATTTACAAGCAACAAAACAAATGTCATAAACAGTGTTGCCGCGACGATTCTAAAAAAAATATCCATGAAAAGGTAAAAAAAGTATCAACGTATCAAAATCCTAAAACCAATAATATATTAACTTTTTAACACAAAAATACAACTTTAATATTTGTAAACAATGAACCTAGTTTTTTAAGCTTCCATTTATTTAATGGAAATAATTCTTTTTATTGAATTTTAAGACTAACAAATACTTTTATTAAAATATAATAATAAGAAAGAAAACATGTGTAATAATATTAAAAATGAACATAAGTTTCAGTACTTCTGTCTTTTATATATGTTGCTATTGCCCTTTATTTACATTTATTATATAAGTATAATATTCAGAT
Source organism: Dichetophora obliterata (assembly GCA_963920525.1). Taxonomy (NCBI): domain Eukaryota; kingdom Metazoa; phylum Arthropoda; class Insecta; order Diptera; family Sciomyzidae; genus Dichetophora; species Dichetophora obliterata. Next base: position 124,962,624 of record OY986436.1, on the reverse strand, counting down.
AAAAGCAACATTCAAAACAATATATATTTGCATAAGACAGGATCAAAACAAATAAATAACTTGTTGCTATATCCTTTTAATTATATAAAGCTAACATTGCACGTTGGAAAAAAATAAAGATTTAATTTAAAACATTTATTTTAAAGACTTGAAATATTATTTACGTAAATAATACAAAAAAACAATATTCCAAATAAGTTTTTTTTAATGCATTCTCTTCTTACTAAGTGGCGTAAAAAACAGTAGTCGTTTTCAGACAGGGTCAAGATATTTTAGTCCCAATTTATCGGAAACAAAAAAATCTAATTGCATTTTACTGCATCTTTATGTAAAACGAAACGGAGGCTGAACGTCGTGAGAGAAACGAGCAACAATATTTTTTGTTATGGAAAAATGTATTGCTTACCGTGTCCCGCACCACGTTCCGTTTTACAAAAGATGCAGGTAATAAAGGTACATGACGGTACAACCTTTACTAAAATTATGAAGTCTTTGCAAATAGATTGCTTTAATGCATATTTTAATAAAAAAATATTGCCCAAAAATGTCTCAATGTCATAATTTTTCTTGACGTTTTTGTCGAATTTAAGAGGCTGCTTACTTTTTGTATTTTGCAAAAAAACATACATTCATATTAAAAAAGATTTTTTTAAAAGTATCCAAACTTACACTGAGGCTTAAAAAAATGTATCCATCAATTTTTTAAGTAAAAAAGTATCCAAATGAATCCAACTGGATCCAAACGGCAACGCTAGTCATAAAGCGTAGCTACTGCATAAAAAATCCAGCACTTCTTTTGTTCTCCGAACACAAAGTATTTGCAATACCATTGCAGTTACTTTGCTTGACTTTTGAGAGCTTGCAGCTCATATACTTATGGTTCAATTGAGCTGATTTCTTTTTTAAAATAAATTCTAAAGTTTAATTGAGTGAGCAATAAAATTTGTTTAGTAAATTTTTAATGGTATTTATTAAATTTATTTTTTAAATTATGTCAGACGCTATTTTTGTATAAAATAACTTTCAGTGATGATTTTGATATGAGCGCTGTTTGAAAAATGGTCTGCAGCTCTCTTTGAGGGGTAAATTCGTCGTTAGCAGGTCTAGAATTTCGATGACATGCCATTTTTTTCTGCTGCTTCTAAGACATTTCCTGGTTGTTTAGAAAGATCCTAAATTCCATATAAATCCATTGATAATTTTAAATGCAAATCAACGTGTTCGATTTTATTATATAATACCTCGAAAGGTTTCTTATCAGTAACTGATTGTACTGATTTATTCTATTGTTATACCTCTTTAAATATAGCTTCTACATGACGCACTAATTTATGTTCTTCTTTGATGTATCTTGCCATTTCATTAAGGGTGGAATGCACACGTTTAATCCCGCCGTACGTTGTTTCGGGTGTTTCGGGTCACAAAAGAATAATTCAATACCAAATCTGCTTATTTCTGTTTTGAGTTGTAAGTTCTGAAACCTGGTTCATTGTCGATTGTTATCATTTTCGCTTCAGGATAATTTTGTAAGATTTGTATTACTTTTTCCTTTAATTTTTTTTTGTCATCTATTAGTTTTACTATTAAATATTTTGAGTAAGAATCTATGCAGTTAATAAATTTTTAATTTTGCACAAAAAAGATATCCATGTGTAATAACTCCACCTCTTTTTTGAGATTGGAGCCTCTCCAATCGATGTTTTCTTCGGAAGTCTAGAATTTTTATTTCTAATGAAAATTTCACAATTTCGTATAAATTCCTTACCCATTTTGGGCGAAAAGTATTGTGTATATATTTGTTTAAGGTTTTCTCTATGATTCCTATGTGCTCTGTTGTAAGTTTGTGCAATTTTGCTAACCTGTACACTTCTCTACATATTATTTCTCTATCGGTAGAGAATGTGACGTCAGAGTGACGTCATTCTCTATAACTTTGTTTCTATAAGTATGGTGAGTGTGTGCTCCTAAGCAGTAGCGCATAAATCTATTAAATAATGTGTTTAGTTAAAAATCTGTAACATTGATTAAAAAAAAAAATAAAGTAATTAAAGCTTTTCTTTATGACCTTGTTATTTATTATGTTGATTTTAAATGATTTAAATACAAATTCTTAATGTTTGATACTTAAAATCATACTTGATTTGAAATACAAATTCTAGTTGTTCGATAGTTTAAAATCGTTTATTGAGCTTTAGGTCAGGTTAGAAAAATTAATTATTCTAACGAATTTTTCCAAAAAAACAACAAAAACAACAACGTTTTTCAATATGAAAAAGAAAACATCACTAGCTGATTTTATTGCAATTTTGGCCCTGCTACAGACTTCATCAGAAATTTTTGTGATACGCCGTGTAAGCTTTTTAGCGCTATGCACCACAGAGGCGATGAGATTTTAAGTGTCAATTTCTCAATTTTTGTCCCATTTCATATTTTCATGTTTGTTGTTGTATTTTTGATTTACATTAGTTTTAATGCTTACGTTATTATTATGGAGTCCAACAGTCTGTTAGAAGTCTTCTACTAACAAAGCATGGTTACTGAAGTTGTTTTTAGATTTTGCTGGTATATATTCAGGCTGTTTCCGTTTGGTCGTGCTCTATCAATTGATTAAAGTTTTTCTATATGACCTTGTTTTTTATTATGTTGATTTTATATGATTTATATACAAATTCTAAATGTTTGATAGTTTAAATCATACTTGATTTTAAATACAAATTCTAGTTGTTTGAAAGTTTAAAATAGTTTATTGAGCTTTAGGTCAATTAATTATTCTATCGAATTTTCCAAAGGAAAAACAACAACAACAACGTTTTTCAATATGCAAAGGAAAACATCACTAGCTGATTTAATTGCAATTTCGGCCATGCAACAGGCTTCATCAGAAATCTTTGATACGCCGTCCAAGCACATTAGCGCTATACACCACAGAGGCGCTGAGATTTTAAGTGAAAAATTTCTCAGTTTTTCTCCCATTTCATATTTTCATGTTTGTTGTCGTACTTTTGCCTTAACTTTAATTTTTATGCTTATGTTATTATTATGGAGTCCAACAGTTGGAAGTCTTCCCCTAACAAAGCATGGTTGCTGATGTTGTTTTTGGATTTTGCTGATATATTTTCAGGCTGTTTCTGTTTGGTAGTGCTCTGCCATTTGATTAAAGTTTTTCTATATGACCTTGTTATTTGTTATGTTGATTTTATATGATTTAAATACAAATTCTAAATGTTTGATAGTTTGAATTATACTTGATTTTATACACAAATTCTAGTTGTGTGATGGTTTAAAATCGTATCAAGTTTAAAAAATATTTAAAATCAAGTATGATGTAATTTTTCAAACATTTAGAGTTTGTATTTAAATCATATAAAATCAACATAATTAAAGTAATTTTTTACTACAAACGATAAGTTTACATTCAGTTAGTCATTTATGAATGAGTGTTCTATGTGTTTTATACAAGAAAATTTGGCTTTTTATTTTTAGAAAAAGTTAACAGTGCGTGTAACGCAAAATAAAAAAAACAATAGAATTTACAAGAATACAAACTTCTCAAAAATAAATGTAAAACTTGTCAGATTGACTGCTCATCTCACTCATAGTATAATAGCCCAAACAGAATAAGCATAGCCAACACGCAGCCAACAAAAGAAATGTCAACATAGAAGTTGGTTGCCTTGCAACCCTATGAAATGAACATAATGAAAATAACCAACACGTAGCGAACGCAGCCGACACAAAAATGTTGACGAACTTTTAACTTTTTCCGCAGCCAACGGTAGCGAAATGTCAAAATACATAGTTCAAATTATAAAACTTAAAATTAACTAAAACATATTAGTCCAAATTAGTAAAAAAGCAAACAAATTATGATATGCAAAAGGCAGTATCTATTAATTTTGTAAAAAATAACAAAATATTGTAAGCATAAAGCTCTATCTGCGTTATCAACACAAATTCTATTCTGTGCACAACATTTCGTTGGCTACATTTTCGACAGCTCGCTACGCGTTGGCTATGCCTATTCTGTTTGGGCTATAATTATTATAAAGAAGGAACGACAATTTTTGCTGCTATAAACGTAAGTCAAACAAAAGAAAATCAAAACGAGAGTGTGCTATGGATTAGGCCGGGTCGATTTGTGGGGAGGCAAAAAAATCGCCCATTGCTCAGTGAAAATCGTATTCTAGGGATCTAAAACGAATTCTAATGCCCCAACTTTTCCGAAGGGTCAAATTTTGAAAAATTCCCTTTCTGACCCATTTAGAGTGCCCCAATCGAGTCCAAATGTATAACCGACCCCTTCTAACTTTGGAGGACCGATCCACCCATGCCAGTGGCAAACCCCCTGGAACCCCTCTGGAACCCCTTGTGGGATTCATAGTTGTTTGTATGGGGAACTTTGTTTGCATGGGAAAATCCCAGGGGATTCCAGGGGGTGTGCAACTGGCATGGGTGGATCGGCCCTCTAAAGTTAGAAGGGGTCGGTTATACATTTGGACTCGATTGGGGCACTCTAAATGGGTCAAAGAGGGATTTTTCAAAACTTGACCCTTCGGAAAAGTTGGGGCATTAGAATTCGTTTTAGAGGTATAGTTCCTCGGGCAAAATTTCTTATTTTGATCCATAGAATACGATTTTTACTGAGCAATGGGCGATTTTAAATCGACCCACCCTACTATGGATGCTATGGAGATATCAAAAATGTTTTGTGTCACAAAGAGAAAATATGAATATATTTAATTTAAATTGTAAATTATGTATGCAAATTAATACAGGGTTGCCAATATTCGAAGCGCCCATTTTATTTTTAAATAAATCAAAGAAACCACAATTTTTTGTCTGTTCGTCATAAATATCATTTAATTGGGTTCAAGTAGATTTGCTTACATTATTTCTTGAATATGATATCTCGTAAATGGTCGCCATTGGCCTCTACGACATATTGTGCCCGTTTTGCAGCATTTTCTATGGTTTTCTTCAACATTTCGATGGGAATGGCGGTTATTTCTTGACGGATGTTGGTTTTCAGCTCTTCTAGGGTCTTTGGCTTGTTGACGTAAACCTTTGATTTCAAATAACCCCACAAAAAGAAACGGCCAGGGACCAATTGCTTCAAAAAATCGATTGTAGTGCGGCTTGTGTGTGGTGGCGCGCCGTCTTGTTGAAACCAGTAGTGCCTGATACGCTTTCGACGAACGATTGGCATGAAAAAATTGTTTATCATATCGCGATAACGCTCCTGATTGACAGTAACTCTGTGGCCATTATCATCTTCGAAAAAGAACGGCCCAATGAGCATTTAAACACAAACGCCGCACCAAACAGTGACTTTTGCATCGTGAAGAGGTACCTCTTGAATCTCTTGTGGATTTTCAGTGGCATAAATACGGCAATTTTGTTTGTTTACCGTTCCGTTCAACTGAAAATGAGCTTCATCGCTCATTGAGTTGAGTTTTCACTATTGACTTGTTTTGTTGAATGTAAATTTCAACAATTTTAGAGCGTTCGCGTGACGTGTACTGTTCCATTGTAAACATTTGCTTGGAATGACGCTTCAAACGCGGTATGTAATTAGTCGATTTGGCATCACTGCGGAAAGTTACAGTGTTGCCAGATGGGCGCTTCGAATATTGGCAACCCTGTATATGTATTCCATAATTTAAATTAAATTAAATTCCATTAATTAAATTTTCAGCGACAATTTTTGTTGCGATAAACGTCAAACGATAAATGTCAAACAAACTAAAATCAAAACGAGAGTGTGCTATGGATGCTATGGAGATATCAAAAATGTTTTGTTGTATTTTAATTTTATTTAAGTTGTAAGTAATGTATGCAAATTAATAAATTCCATAATTTTTCTTTGTTGATAGAAAGTGAAACTCCACGATACGATGTGAGCGGAGGCGGTGGTGCATTAAGAAAAGTATTGAAAAAAATCAACTGTTATTGAACGCTCGTTTTGTTTTCTTTTGTTTGACATGACCTATTTTCTCGTTAGAGAATTTATCGCTACCTGATAAATTTTTGTATCATGATCTCACTCAAACGAATGTCTCTGGCGTGATTTTTTTTTCACTATAAAAACATTATATTCTCAATGACTGAAAAAAATTTGGTGGATTTGAGAACTAAGTCATCAGCAGTGGAGAAGCTCTTCATGATATTGCAGAAACGAGCTACTGATCTTCTCTATTGGTAACATCGATAGGGAAATTTTAGATATAAACACATTTAATGTTAAAATTTTGTAATAAACTATTTTTAATTCGTAAAGATTTTCAATTGTACAATGAATTATTGCTGTTGTTAATCTCGGTTGCTAAAATTCTTTAAGCATGTTAATTTAATTTTCAGCTGTCATATTCGATTATATGTCTTTCATCCCCAAAATTATTTATTGATTCGTAAATGGTAAATCTTACTTTGCCTTAGATAATTTGTTGTTTTGATTGGGTGTTGTCATTTTTGCGTTGGGATTTCATACGACACAGTAAATGTCAATGTCTGGTGATTCGAATGAAATTTTAGATCTGTAACACTAACTATACAGATAACTCCTTAGAGTTTTTAATGACCACACAATTGCATATAACTCCTTTTCATTTTTTTCGTAATTTTGCTCTGTAGAGTTTAATGTTTTTGATATAAAGGTAATTGGTTTAACTTCCTAAGTTAACACGGCGCCTATGGCCACATAAGGAATTCTCGGCACATTTTTCAATCCGATTGGCAAATGTAAGTATTATTATTTTCCGTTATTAACGAAAAAGGCTATCTTTGCAAAGAATTTTAATGCATAAAAAATGTGGTGAAATGCAGACGCCAGATCTATAATTGAAAAATATTTGGAATTTTTTAAATTTGAAAGGATAACGGTAATGTATGGTACATGTTAAAGATCCGATACTGCTCGCTTGTTGAGTTTCTCATATTCTATAACCATTCGTATTTTTTTTTGTGCCGTTTTATTTACGTTTGTACCTTTTTAAGGCGACACCCAAATAGGCGAATTATACGGACTCTTGCTAGGTCTTATTATTTCTTCAGCTAATAATTTTTTAATATCCATATTGAGAAATGAGTTTATCGACAGAGAATATGGATACTGTTTACTCCATAATGTTTACACGCAGAAAAAAGACATGTTCTACTTTGATTGTAGCTTTGATTTAATTGTAGCTTTTGATTTGATCTTTATTTACTGTAAATATATCAATAGCTTTATCAATGTTTATCAATGGCTTTAGTCATGCGACTGGTGGTGGTGGTCGTAGCCTACAGGCACGGTTGAAACCCTAGCTCGACAAGAAAGTTTTTTCAAAAATTTTTTTATATTGAGTTAATATTTCTGTTCGGCCGCAAATAATGGCAAGCTTCAAAGAATAAAAATTAAAATAATAAATTTAATAAATAATTGAAATATAGCAACAAATTAAGCATACTTGACCCAAACCATTTTATGTTTTAGTAAACATAATAAGGCTATTCATAGTTTGAATGTGCTGATCTATTATTTGTACGATTTTTTATTTGTACAGAAATAGTTGGCTTTGTTATTGTTTTGCACGCAAGCGCAAATACTAAAAGTAGCCCTTTGACGTGTTTGTTGTACTTCAAATTTGTATGCGCTGTCTATAGCTTCATAATTACATACAATACAGGGTTGCATAATTGAGCCGTTCAAAGCACACATCGATTAACTCCATAAAACAAAAAGTTGAGAAACGCGATGATGTAATATATATTGTTTTTAAAAATTCCTGTGATGATATGAATTCAAATATGTAATGTAGAATGCACAATTGCAGATATAGCTTTCATCTAACGGTATATAAAATAAATAAAAGAGTAAACAATCGTCAGTAATGTTACAATTTTTATGTGACTGGTGGAGTTAATTGATTTGGCAACTGAAAAAAAATAATAAGATTAAATTTATACTTTACATTTTTAAGTTTTTATTAAGAAAAAGTTAAATTTTATACATTTTAAGCACAGCTTTTAATTTTTTTTTTTAATAATTTATAGCAGCTTTATGTTTGGGGCATTATTCTTTGGGATGTTTCAGCAATATTATACATAATGTCTTCTTCATCAGCTGTAGGCGAGGATTCGTCATTTCGATTTGTTGACAAATTATTATAGTAATCGTGTTTAACAGGAGGAATGAATTTTAGCAGGTCCATCATATCTCTCCATTTTTCCTTTGTCACAGTTCTTCCTTTAGGAAATAATAAAGGCTGATCAATATTTTTCAAACCTTGCGGTCTACCCTTTAAAGTTTATTTTTTTTATTAATGGCTTGAAATTCAGTATCTTCTTTATAGTCATTTTTGAATTGTATGAGATAGGGTTTTGACCTTTCTAACTTTATCCAGCGTATTTTAAGCCAATTTACTGGAAGCCCTGTGACGGTCACTTTTCTGTTAATGATAGACTGTTCTAAAGGTTTTGTTGACAAAAAATCTTGGTGAGTCATTTGTATTAGATGAAATGGCGCTTTCTTTTTACATGTTTTGATTATATGGTACCAATCATCTGGTGAAAAGATGTTTTGATTTTTTTCGCACATGACTCAATAATGGCAAAATCCGAGTCATTGGGTAAATAAATCTACTTACCAAAAATTTCATTTCAATTGATACAGCTTTGATTTCCGTGCTTTGAACAAGTTTTAGTAAACTTAAGACGGTTTTAATATTTCTGTTTTGGCCGGTACACGAATCCGAATATGTTATTATTTGTTCGTAATTTGCAGCGTAAGTCTTTATGTACTTTGTTAGACAAGATGAAATTTCTTGAGACCCACGTGATCCTTCAGTTTCTGGCCAAACAAACATGTGGCTTGTATTTTTATTGAATTCATGACATCCAAAATTATTCACATATAAATTTCGCTTATAATAAGCTACGGATGTGGTCAACTTGGGAAAGGCTAAAGCTTTTTCCAAGTCAAAAGAAAATACGAACAACCTATCTGATGTTGCCATTCGATCGGCAGCCATTTGACTGCGAGCCCGTTCAGCCTCTTCTAAGTGAGTTTCCTTTTCAATTTTTGCCATCTGAATACCCTCATCGTCTAAAGATTGAATTTTTATTTGAAAAGCATCACAAGTTTGACACGTATCCTTTGATGGCTGTTTAAAATGTAAATTAAATTTTGTAGAGAACACATTATAGTAATATTTTTCTTTCACTGGTGCTACGTTTTCCTTTACACATTCTGTAACGTATAGTTCATACATCTTCTTAATGTTTGAGTCAGGATTAAATATTGTCGTCTTGGATTATGAGCTCTGGTGTAGTGACTACTGTAGACTGGAAATGACTTTATATGTTTTATAACATTTGTATCATCTATTTTATTGCTTGCAACGCGGTCATTGCGCTTATCTACCAAAGATGTAACTTATTCTTTAGAACAACAATCGTATATCCGCCCGTCACTCACCTGATAAGTGTCTCTAAAATATTTTTTACAAACGGGAATATCACGTCTCTGTTTTCGAAAGTAATATGCAAACGAATGTGATCTTCGTTTTTTAGTTTCATTTTTTAGGGCGTCTTCTTTTTATTTCGTTAACTTTGATACAACCTCTTAAGAAAATATTTTGGTCAAGATGACTATGCAAACTATAAAAGTCTTTCATGGCAGCCTCTCTTTCATCCGAACTAATTTTTTTATTGCAATTTTGACTGCATTTGCATTGTATATCGACAAATGTTTTTGCAGGTATTAATTTTCCACCTCTATTTCTGTATGCCAAACCTTTTATCCTGTTATGCTTTTGTAAATTTCGTTTCCATTTACCAGGATTACGACTTCTTTTCCTCCCAATCGATATGTTAGTTGGGTTTGTACTGTTGCAATCCGATGAATCCGAGGAAAACGATAAACGTCTGCTTGGGCCAGACCTTTTGTTGATAAATCGTATTGAAGAATCTTCACCGCTTTCCTCACTCACATTATTAGTCTTACTCATCTTGATTATAACGGTATAATAATTATTTCTTTAAAAACAACGTGGGAGTAATATTGAAAAGACTAAGAAGTACACAGTAACATTCAGAGTGCGAGATCACTTCTATACTAACTACCATTTGTATTATGCTTCTCACTGTTGCATGATGAGTTTTGCGAATTCCCACCAATACTGAGTTTTCATATAGGCAAGGGGGATTTTCAGCTACAGCATTGTAAATTCGTTCATTTTTGGGCAAAATTAACAATACAATGCTGACACACAATATTTTATTATTGAGAGGGAGAGGGCATCTTCGGCTGTTTAAAAACAAATAAGTGTCTATGCTCAGCTAGAACAGATACAGCGTTTCCAAAACGATTTACATTGGGGTATGGAGTTAATCGAAATGGCTTCTGAAATAAATTAATTATTATTCAATGGCCAAAAAAAATTGTCATTTAACGGTGCTAATCTTTATTGTTCGGGAAAGTCATTATAAATATAAAAAGTTATGACTACACCAAGGCCTTTGACACTTAAATTTAAAATTTTTCAAAAAGTGGAGTTAATCGAAGTGTGCACTGAGCGGCTCCATTATTGAATACGACAGTCACATAGCGGGGTGCTCAGAGTTTCAACAATAAGAAATGCTATACATAAGATTTGCTAAATGTACGCTTAAACTGTGAATAGCCTTAATGTATTTACTGCAACAAATAAGCTTATTTGCAGTGAACATTAAAGTTAAACATAGTTCTTGTAAAAATTAATTTGTTTGCTATTAACAAGTTTTTAAACATAATAGTTTCCTTCGCTATTATGTTCGTGGCAAATATATTTGGCGTTCGTGGCGTGTAGTTCAGATTTTCACTTTTATATCTGTCCGGAATGGTAAACTTGTTTTTATTTTTTTAATTTAATTCCTTTCTTAATTTTTTCTTTTAATTCACTTACCTTATTATATTCTTTGTTGGAATTATCATCAACAGGTGCTCTTGGATTTTTTCTACAAAAGTAATATTGTAGAAATTACATAATCACAGAAGCAACGACTATGTCACAGATGTTAATGAATTTTAAACTGCGTATGGGTAATTAGGCTACGTATGGTGAAATTAAAATTCATTGGTAGCATTTGCATTTGTACTTCTTCCCAGATACCCTGGAAAAGTTTAGTTATGAACAAGAAAAGCACTTTCAAAGAAAATATAAAAAATTCTTTCAAATTACTGCTGGTCACTTAATAGGCTTGTGCCTTTTAGTTCACTAAAAAGATCGCTCTTTTTAGTTCAGTTGAGTTTAATGAACTAGTTCGTTCATATAGTTCTTTTAGTTTATTTACAGTGTTCGAAAAATTACGTTTTTCTCTGAGAATGCTAGTTCGCAAGAAAACGTAGTTTTAATTTGCAATTGTGAATATAGTGCTATTGTGATCGCCGACATATCAATTTCAATTAGTTTTCTTTGTTCTTTCGAAAGTGCTGGAAGTGAGAAAAATTAGTGCTCAATTTTATCAATCTTAACAAATCATCCAAAAGGTCCAAAATGGACAGTTCAAAAGACTGCAAAATACCTCAAGTCTACTTGTGCTTTTGTTAAGAGGTGGTATGATCGTTTTGCAAAAACTGGAAAAGTTGACGATAAGCCAGAGAGAGGTCGCAAGACCATCACCTCCAAAAAGTAAGATAAAGTCATTTTCATGCAATAACAATAACAATAGAGTTCAGCTACTACAGCTTTTTCACACTTTCTCCGCAATAGATCATTTTAAGAACCAATCCAAATATCATTGAAATATCTCAAAGATATCGATAGAAGTGGTCAAAAAAAAACCAAAAGGGAGAAAAATTTACCCACCATAATATGGGTTGGGCTCAGGGACAACACAAGACATAACAGCTAACCATGCGTTTACATAGATCTTATCCTTCATTAGTTTTCAATCTACTTTTGAGTTGACCTTTCGACAAGTTAACATCAAACACGTTACAGTTGTTTACAAAGGTACTCATGCGATTTAATGGAGCAGTTAACATATAATTTGTTCTACTAAATGGTAAATAAATCAAGTTGTTAGAGTTTCTACTGCTTCTACGGTTAGTGTTAAAATTTATAAGAGAAAGAAGCTCTGGAGAGTCGAATACACCAGTTATGAGTTGGTGCAAGTAGACGATATCAGCAGATTTTCTTCTCTCACTTAAAGATTGCATTTTTAATAATTTCAAACGATCCTCATATGGAGGAAGGTTAAATGTGTCAGTTCCACTCAAGCCTCTTAGAGCAAACCGAACAAAACGTTTTTGAATTCTTTCTATACGATCAACATGCACATTGTAATGTGGGGACCATACTTGACTTGCGTACTCCAAGTGAGGACGGACGATTGAATAATACAGAGTTGTAGTTGTTATTAAGCTATCAAACTCTTTGGCCCACCGTTTTATAAAACCAAGCATAGAAGACGCTTTTTTACAAATTGTGTCAATATGCATGTTAAACGACAATTTAGAATCCATGCATATACCAAGGTCTTTGACGCTAGTTACACGACTTAAAGCAGTATCTTTAATTTTGTAATCAAAAATAAAATTGGTCCTTTTACGCGAAAAGGTCATAGTTTGGCATTTATCTGGATTTAAAAACATGTTATTTTTAGAACACCAAACCTCAAAGGAGTTCAAGTCTGACTGGAGCAGGTCTGAATTGTCCTTAGAATCAATTGTTCTGTATATTTTCATATCATCTGCATAAATAAGCAAATGAGAGTGTTTGATGACGTGGGTAACATCATTAATTGCCAAAATAAACAGAAGTGGACCCAGGTGGCTTCCTTGAGGAACACCCGATTCTGCAACAAATTCAGAAGACAACACGCCTCGGAACCGTATTTGATAAGATCGCTCCATCAAATACGATTTGATCCAGTTTACAAAATATTGTGGAAATCCCATTAATTTAAGTTTAAATAAAATTAGATTATGTGGTAATTTATCAAATGCTTTGCTAAAGTCAGTGTAAATACAATCGACTTGGCTACCAGAATTAATAGATTTTAAGCAGAATGTAGTGAAATCAAGGAGATTAGACACAGTGGATCTGCCAGTAACAAAACCATGCTGACGAGTTGTCATGACTTGCCCACAGTGAATTTTCACTCGATCGTACACTATACGCTCAAAAAGTTTAGGAATCGAAGACAATTTAGCGATAGGCCTATAATTAGTGACGTCATTCCTGCAACCTTTTTTGTAAATAGGACTGATATAAGATTTTTTCCAAAAAAGAGGAAAATTACTTTCATTAATTGATTTATTAAAAAGTAACGAAAGTGGCTGACATAAAATGGAGCCGCATTGTTTTAACACTGCGGCAGGAATTCCATCTGGTCCAGCGCTAAAATCCTCATCGATTGATTCAATATACTTAAAAATATCCTCTGAGGTAAAAGATATATGCCCCAAAGAAACTCTGGATGCGTTGTTCATATAATCAAAATATGCTAAATCAGGATTGAAAGAATCTGAACAAAATGATTCTTTAAAAAGATTGGCAAATAAGCCACAAATAATGGTGGAATCGTCAGTAAATCCATCCTGAAGTTTGAAAGAAGAAGGAAATCCATCAGTCTTCTTCTTAACATTAATAAATCCCCAAAATTTTCTTGGATCAGACAAAATACTCAGCTTCATATTATCCAAATACTCATTATATAATGCAGCTGAGCAATTCTCAAATTCCAGAAACAAACGTTTGTATGCTTCTAGGTCATTTGAGTCAAAACTACAAACATATTTCTTCCATGCCCTATTCCTATTGTTGCGAAGAGTCTTTAAATCCTTTGTGTACCAAGGGTACGCAGAATTTTTCGCAAATTTGAGACTATATGGTACAGACTGAGAAAACATGGCAAAGAGCTCCGTATAGAAATAATTTATTGAACTGTTAAGATTATTATTATTTATGTATTCTGTAATTATATTTAATTTACTATAAAGTAAATTATTCAACCCCAAAAAGTCAGCTTTTTTGAAATTGAATTCATAAACTGTGTCAACAGAGCTTGAATTTACCATATTCTCCCTATCGGATTTATACCAAACACTCAAAGGTGGATGGTAATTATCAATAGTAGTCAAAGCATGAAGTGCCTTCTGAACAATGACATTGTTACTGTCTGTAGTTAAGACTAGGTCAAGCAGCCTTTCCAGACTATTATAAATACAACTAACTTGTTGTAAGTCAGAACATATATTGTCAACAAATATATGTTCTTGGCGTGTCTTCGAATTAGATGCACAAAAATGTGTTTCATCGTCAGAAGAATGCCATTTTAAGTCAGGCAAATTAAAATCGCCCAACAATAAAATGTCGTCATTAACGTCAAGTATATTTAATATAAATTCTATGCAATCCGCAAGGCTTGCATAGACCTCTACACTGCTCTTGGGAGGAACGTATGCATTAATAACAAATACATTTGAATTGCAATGTACAACCTTAACGCATATAAGTTCGATATTAGCAGAGCAGGGAATATCAATAAAGGAACTAACACAGGAGTTCCTTACAGCTAATAGGACACCACCACCAACTGCAGAATTATTGTCAGCGTGTCTGTCCTTCCTATATACTTCAAAACTATTGTCAAACAGTTCTAAGTCAGTAATTCCTCCGTTCAACCAAGTTTCAGTTAACGCGATAATATCTTCAGAAAAATTCTGAGTTGACAAAAAAATGTCGCGCGTCTTTGAACGCAATCCCCTTACATTTTGATAGTAAAGGGAAAGCCTATTTAGTTTTTTTGGGTCTGACTGGTGATATTAAGACTGGTGGGACTATTTGAAAAAAATCCAGAAATGAGCTAGAGAAGCTAAAAAATTTTTATCGGGAAAAGAATTGGAAATATCCCAAAATAAGATACGGGACAGATTTCATCGAACAGGCATAAAGCGAAACAGTACTTTGTCGAAGCCTTTGCTCTCGCAAAAGCACGTTGAAAAGCGTTTGCAATGGGCTCATCAAAATGTCGACCGCGATTGGACAAAAATAATATTCAGAGATGAATCAACTTCTGTATTATTTAATCCAATAAAACGTGTTTGGGTAAAAAAAAGTGAAAAGTAATTCAGCGTAATGTTAAACATCCCCAAAAAATGCATGTGTATGGCTGTGTCGCAGCTCAAGAATTTGGCGTTTTAAAGTGCTTCACCTATAACCTTAATGTAGTAAGAATGCTGGGATTGTACAAAGATGGGTTGTTAAAGTCTGCCGAAAAGTTATATGGAAAAACTAACACCGATTGGATATTTCAAGAGGACAACGATCCAAAACTAAGGAGCAAACTCTGCACTAAATGGAAAGAAGAAAAAATATTAAAACATTGTATTGGCCATCACAGTCAAATGATGCCAATCCAACAGAAAATATATGGGGCATCATGAAAGCTAAAATATCAAAAAAAAATATAACATCATCAAAACAATTCGTTCGATTGCTTCAAAATACCTGGAAGACTTTAACTCCTGAATATGCTCAAAAATTGTCAAGCTATTATTGACAATGAAGGTGACTGGACGGTTCATTAAATATGTGTCGACTATGACAATGAAATGTACTTTTAATATATAATTTTTTTTATATATGCTTCATTAACATCAACAGCCAAGCACGTTTTTTTCTGAACACACTGTAGTTCGTTCGCTCTTTTAGTTCGTTTCGTGCACTCCTTCATGTTGTTAGTTCGTTAGGTCTTATATATCGTTTGGTGTTTGAGATCGTTAGGTATGTAAGCTCGTTGTATTTTTTAGTTCAATAGGTCTTTTAGTTTGTTTTGTTTTCTCTTTCATTATCAGATCTATAAAATGAAACGAACTATGTGACCGAATTAATCATTAACTGCGGACATAGAAGAAATTTACATAAAAATACTACATATGGGGCATTCCACACAATATTTGCCACAAAAATTAGTTTTTGCCAAAAATTTGTGAAAAACTGTATCAGCACGGACTCTAACCATTGTTGAGTGAAACCAAATTTTTTCTACTTTATTTCGATCTGACTCGCTGCAAAATTGATTGAACTAAAAGAACTAAAAAAACGAGAATCAACCAACGAGTATATTCTATAAGAGTTTTCACTAGTCGCTCGTTGTTTTTTGCTCGCTAATATTAGCGATCCATCGACAGAACAGGATATTTTGATGGGACATTTATTTTATACCCCTTCAAAAGTGCGAGTTTGCTTATATTTTGATCAATTTGGCTGCGTGCACAAGGGAGCAAAAAGATCGGTATTTTTTAATGTGCTTGCCTGTTTTTTCTTATTTGAATATTTGAAGATATATTGCAAATTTTATGAATGACAATAAAATTTTACAGCTTCTTATTTGCATGTGCATGGTTGCCGAATTTATTTTGTTTCCAGCTGGACATTTTTAGTTTGATTTTGTTCTAGCTATATTTTGGTTGCTGCTTCAGAGAAGGATTTTAGGTATTTCATTACCTGAATAGAAATACAGAATTCTGATTCGGCTAATGAAATAATTATTGGATAATAAAAAAATGAAGCAATAAAATAGAATTTCTTTTGCAGTATTTTATAAATTTAAAGTAATATTTTGGTTGCTACTTTGGATACACAAGCATAATTTTTAGATACTTCATTAGCCGAATAGATAGACGGAATTCTGATTCGGCTAATGAAAATAATTATTGCTTAGTTAGGACTTGAAAAAATGTTTATTAACGGAACAAAGTAATGCATTTTAAAAAGGTTTCCTCTGATTTATTTGGGATGTAAAAGAAAATACATACAAATGAAACCAAATTGATTTCAAAGTATATGCGTTGTAGTTGGGTTCTCCGGCCTTACTTTCAAGGTTTATTTCGGCAATTTTTATTTATAATAAAATAAAATAAAATACAATCATTTAAATTTTTTTCCTGTTAATATTTTTTTTATTTTATTTTATTTTTAGTTAAAAGATTTGTTGGCATATAAGAACAATTCTTTTGCATGCCGAATTTACAATGGATATGACAACAAATAGGATTAAAAATTCAAATAAATATTGCAGACTGCTATTAATAGTAATTGTACTTAAAAGGACTTAAATTTATACAATGATTATTTAGACAATTTAGTATTCATTAAAAACTAAGTAGAGAAGAAAAAAATGAGAGTAAAAGAAAATTGGGAGCTAAGTGAAGTGTTTGAAAATTAAATGCTTAAAGTTTTTTTTCTTAGAAACGCTTTTAATACTATTAGGTAATGAATTCCACGACCTAATAACGCTGACGAAAAACAATCTACTGGACTTAAGAAAATTGTGTCTAGGGATCATGAGATTCATATTTCTACTTGATCTGCAAAACTTCAACTTTTCAAAAAGATATGTGGGACTACGTGTATAGATGATCCGGTGCAGGAAAATGCAATGTCTAGCTTCAAGGTAACTTGGTAAGTCACGACCAAGTAATTTTTTACAATAGACTGAGATATGATCAAACTTTCTAAGACCGTAAACATAGCGAGCTGCATTATTAAAAGCGACAAGGAGCTTATGTAAGGACCTAGAGTCAAGTTTGTAGTACACGACTTCAGAGTATGTTATGATCGGCATAATTAACTGCTTGATTGACTTGCTATTTTATAATATTTTTTTAATTTATTTTACGTCCAAAGTGGACACCTAAAAGAAAGTTGTGTAGTAGATTTTAATTTATTATTAAAAAATGAAAAAATGGCGAACTATTAGCAGACATTTACAAATATCAGGTTTTTTTCATCAGGGTAAAAAACACGAAAAAAATTAAAAATTAACAATTCTACTATCTGCTAGAGCCATTGACTATAGAATTATGAATTGAAAATTCAGCCCAATCGGCTTGATAGATTTTTTTTAATAGAAACACCAGGGTGTTTGGTCAAAAAAGTCAAAAAACTTTGTTTCGAGAAAATCACTTTTCTATAGACGACGCTTTTAAATTAGTTTTGAAAACAATTTTCTATAACTATAATTTATATAATTGTATAAAAGTATATACTGAAACTAGGCTATTTTTTAGATAAACATTAGGGCGGAGTAGGGATGTCAACTTTTTTATTTTTGTCGATTCCGGGATTTTCGAGATCTGCAACTACAATCTCGGGATTGTATATACTAAAATAAATACAATATATGTATGTACTGTTGTTTTGTGTAAATGTACATTAAGGTAACCCTAATTCATAAAAGTTTTTTTTACGTCATAGGCTAAAACTATTCGATTTGATATAAAATTAAAATCTATGCAGTTTTTTCGATAAATCCCCAAAAATCAAAAAACGCAAAATATAAACTACCGACTTTATGGATAGCTATTTTATTATCTTAAGCTATTTCGTACAAAACACAAAAAAATACAATAAAAAAATTATTCGAATTTTGGCTTTTGTAGTTTGTAGTTGTAACTGAAGGATAATTGATAAGGATAATAATAATATATTTAAATTTTGTTTTCTTCAAATGACTTCAAGTGCCGTAATCACCCGTGCCAGCAACACAACTTTCTTTTAGGTGTCCACTTTGGACGTAAAATAATTTTAGAAAATATCATAAAATAACATGAAAAACATTTAAATGATTGTATTTTATTTTATTATAAATAAAAATTGCCGAAATAAACCTTGAAAGTAAGGCCGGAGAACCCAACTACAGCGCATATACTTTGAAATCAATTTGGTTTCATTTGTATGTATTTTCTTTTACATCCCAAATAAATCAGAGGAAACTGCTAAAGAAATTCTATTTTATTGCTTCATTTTTTTTTATTATCCAATAATTATTTCATTAGCCGAATCAGAATTCTGTATTTCTATTCAGGTTATGAAATACCTAAAAATCCTTCTCTGAAGCAGCAACCAAAATACAGCTACAACAAAATCACAATAAAAATGTTCAGCTGGAAACAAAATAAATTCGGCAACCATGCACATGCAAATAAGAAGCTGTAAAATTTTATTATCATTCATAAAATTTGCAATATATCTTCAAATATTCAAATAAGAAGAAACAGGCAAGCACATTAAAAAATACCGATCTTTTTGCTCCCTTGTGCACGCAGCCAAATTGATCAAAATATATAAAACAAAATGTAAGCAAACTCGCACTTTTGAAGGGGTATAAAATAAATGTCCCATAAAAATATCCTGTTCTGTCGATGGATCGCTAATATTAGCGAGCAAAAAACAACGAGCGACTAGTGAAAACTCTTATAGAATATACTCGTTGGTTGATTCTCGTTTTTTTAGTTCTTTTAGTTCAATCAATTTTGCAGCGAGTCAGATCGAAATAAAGTAGAAAAAATTTGGTTTCACTCAACAATGGTTAGAGTCCGTGCTGATACAGTTTTTCACAAATTTTTGGCAAAAACTAATTTTTGTGGCAAATATTGTGTGGAATGCCCCATATGTAGTATTTTTATGTAAATTTCTTCTATGTCCGCAGTTAATGATTAATTCGGTCACATAGTTCGTTTCATTTTATAGATCTGATAATGAAAGAGAAAACAAAACAAACAAAAAGACCTATTGAACTAAAAAATACAACGAGCTTACGTACCTAACGATCTAAAACACCAAACGATATATAAGACCTAACGAACTAACAACATGAACGAGTGCACGAAACGAACTAAAAGAGCGAACGAACTACAGTGTGTTCAGAAAAAAACGTGTTTGGCTGTTGATGTTAATGAAGCATATATAAAAAAAAATTATATATTAAAAGTACATTTCATTGCCATAGTCGACACATATTTAATGAACCGTCCAGTCACCTTCATTGTCAATAATAGCTTGACAATTTTTGAGCATATTCAGGAGTTAAAGTCTTCCAGGTATTTTGAAGCAATCGAACGAATTGTTTTGATGATGTTATATTTTTGTTGATATTTTAGCTTTCATAATGCCCCATATATCCCATAAATCCCATTTCTATTGGATTGGCATCAGGTGACTGTGATGGCCAATAAAATGTTGTAATATTTTTTTCTTCTTTCCATTTAGTGCAGAGTTTGCTCCTTTGTTTTGGATCGTTGTCCTCTTGAAATATCCAATCGGTGTTAGTTTTTCCATATAACCATTCGGCAGACTTTAACAACCCATCTTTGTACAATCCCAAAATGTACAATGTTCACAATACAAAAGTGAAAATCCGAACTACACGCCACGAACGCCAAATATATTTGCCACGAACATAATAGCGAAGGAAACTATTATGTTTAAAAACTTGTTAATAGCAAACGAATTAATTTTTACAAGAAGTATGTTTAACTTTAATGTTCACTGCAAATAAGCTTATTTGTTGCAATAAATACATTAAGGCTATTCACAGTTTAAGTGTACATTTAGCAAATCTAATATATAGCATTTCTTATTGTTGAAACTCTGAGCACCCCGCCATGTGACTGTCGTATTCAATAATTATGCAACCCCCTATTGTATGTAATTATGAAGCTATAGACAGCGCATACAAATTTGAAGTACAACAAACACGTCAAAGGGCTACTTTTAGTATTTGCGCTTGCGTGCAAAACAATAACAAAGCCAACTATTTCTGTACAAATAAAAAATCGTACAAATAATAGATCAGCACATTCAAACTATGAATAGCCTTATTATGTTTACTAAAACATAAAATGGTTTGGGTCAAGTATGCTTAATTTGTTGCTATATTTCAATTATTTATTAAATTTATTATTTTAATTTTTATTCTTTGAAGCTTGCCATTATTTGCGGCCGAACAGAAATATTAACTCAATATAAAAAAATTTTTGAAAAAACTTTCTTGTCGAGCTAGGGTTTCAACCGTGCCTGTAGGCTACGACCACCACCACCAGTCGCATGACTAAAGCCATTGATAAACATTGATAAAGCTATTGATATATTTACAGTAAATAAAGATCAAATCAAAAGCTACAATTAAATCAAAGCTACAATCAAAGTAGAACATGTCTTTTTTCTGCGTGTAAACATTATGGAGTAAACAGTATCCATATTCTCTGTCGATAAACTCATTTCTCAATATGGATATTAAAAAATTATTAGCTGAAGAAATAATAAGACCTAGCAAGAGTCCGTATAATTCGCCTATTTGGGTGTCGCCTTAAAAAGGTACAAACGTAAATAAAACGGCACAAAAAAAAATACGAATGGTTATAGAATATGAGAAACTCAACAAGCGAGCAGTATCGGATCTTTAACATGTACCATACATTACCGTTATCCTTTCAAATTTAAAAAATTCCAAATATTTTTCAATTATAGATCTGGCGTCTGCATTTCACCACATTTTTTATGCATTAAAATTCTTTGCAACGATAGCCTTTTTCGTTAATAACGGAAAATAATAATACTTACATTTGCCAATCGGATTGAAAAATGTGCCGAGAATTCCTTATGTGGCCATAGGCGCCGTGTTAACTTAGGAAGTTAAACCAATTACCTTTATATCAAAAACATTAAACTCTACAGAGCAAAATTACGAAAAAAATGAAAAGGAGTTATATGCAATTGTGTGGTCATTAAAAACTCTAAGGAGTTATCTGTATAGTTAGTGTTACAGATCTAAAATTTCATTCGAATCACCAGACATTGACATTTACTGTGTCGTATGAAATCCCAACGCAAAAATGACAACACCCAATCAAAACAACAAATTATCTAAGGCAAAGTAAGATTTACCATTTACGAATCAATAAATAATTTTGGGGATGAAAGACATATAATCGAATATGACAGCTGAAAATTAAATTAACATGCTTAAAGAATTTTAGCAACCGAGATTAACAACAGCAATAATTCATTGTACAATTGAAAATCTTTACGAATTAAAAATAGTTTATTACAAAATTTTAACATTAAATGTGTTTATATCTAAAATTTCCCTATCGATGTTACCAATAGAGAAGATCAGTAGCTCGTTTCTGCAATATCATGAAGAGCTTCTCCACTGCTGATGACTTAGTTCTCAAATCCATCAAATTTTTTTCAGTCATTGAGAATATAATGTTTTTATAGTGAAAAAAAAACTCACGCCAGAGACATTCGTTTGAGTGAGATCATGATACAAAAATTTATCAGGTAGCGATAAATTCTCTAACGAGAAAATAGGTCATGTCAAACAAAAGAAAACAAAACGAGCGTTCAATAACAGTTGATTTTTTTCAATACTTTTCTTAATGCACCACCGCCTCCGCTCACATCGTATCGTGGAGTTTCACATTCTATCAACAAAGAAAAATTATGGAATTTATTAATTTGCATACATTACTTACAACTTAAATAAAATTAAAATACAACAAAACATTTTTGATATCTCCATAGCATCTTGATATGATAGCATTTTGATATCTCTCGTTTTGATTTTATTTTGTTTGACATTTATCGTTTGACGTTTATGGCAACAAAAATTGTCGCTGAAAATTTAATTAATGGAATTAAATTTAATTTAAATTATGGAATATATTAATTTGCATACATAATTTACAATTTAAATTAAATATATTTATTTTTTTCTTTGTGACACAAAACATTTTTGTAATCTCCATAGCATCCATAGTAGGGCGGGTCGATTCAAAAATCGCCCATTGCTCAGTAAAAATCGTATTTTAGGGATCAAAATAAAAATTTTTGCCCGAGGAACTATACCTCTAAAACGAATTCTAATGCCCCAACTTTTCCAAAGGGTCAAATTTTGAAAAATCCCTCTTTGACCCATTTAGAGTGCCCCAATCGAGTTCAAATGTATAACCGACCCCTTCTAACTTTAGAGGGCCGATCCACTCATGCCAGTGGCACACCCCTTGGAACCCCCCTGGGGTGTTCCCCATACAAACAAAGTTCCCCATACAAACAAATGTGAGTCCCACAAGGGGTTCCAGGGGGTTTGTCACTAGCATGGGTGGATCGGCCCTCCAAAGTTGAAATGGGTTGGTCATATGTTTAACATTTATTTTTGAGAAGTTTGTACTGTTGTATATTCCATTTTTTTATTTTGCGTTACACGCAAAATATTTAAAATCAAGTATGATTTAAGCTATCGGACATTAAGATTTCGTATTTAAATCATATAAAATTAACATAATAAATAACAAGGTCACATAGAAAAACTTTAATCAATTGATAGAGCACGACCAAACGGAAACAGCCTGAATATATACCAGCAAAATCTAAAAACAACTTCAGTAACCATGCTTTGTTAGTGGGAGACTTCCAACAGACTGTTGGACTCCATAATAATAACATAAGCATAAAAACTAATGTAAACCAAAAATACAACAACAAACATGAAAATATGAAATGGGACAAAAACTGAGAAATTGACACTTAAAATCTCATCGCCTTTGTGGTGCATAGCGCTAACAAGCTTACACGGCGTATCACAAAGATTTCTGATGAAGTCTGTAGCAGGGCCAAAATTGCAATAAAATCAGCTAGTGATGTTTTCTTTTTCATATTGAAAAACGTTGTTGTTTTTGTTGTTTTTTTGGAAAAATTCGTTAGAATAATTAATTTTTCTAACCTGACCTAAAGCTCAATAAACGATTTTAAACTATCGAACAACTAGAATTTGTATTTCAAATCAAGTATGATTTTAAGTATCAAACATTAAGAATTTGTATTTAAATCATTTAAAATCAACATAATAAATAACAAGGTCATAAAGAAAAGCTTTAATTACTTTATTTTTTTTTTAATCAATGTTACAGATTTTTAACTAAACACATTATTTAATAGATTTATGCGCTACTGCTTAGGAGCACACACTCACCATACTTATAGAAACAAAGTTATAGAGAATGACGTCACTCTGACGTCACATTCTCTACCGATAGAGAAATAATATGTAGAGAAGTGTACAGGTTAGCAAAATTGCACAAACTTACAACAGAGCACATAGGAATCATAGAGAAAACCTTAAACAAATATATACACAATACTTTTCGCCCAAAATGGGTAAAGAATTTATACAAAATTGTGAAATTTTCATTAGAAATAAAAATTCTAGACTTCCGAAGAAAACATCGATTGGAGAGGCTCCAATCTCAATAAAGAGGGGGAGTTATTACACATGAATATTTTTTTTGTGCAAAATTAAGAATTTATTTACCTGCAGAGATTCTTGCTCAAAATATTTAATAGTAAAACTAATAGATGACAAAAAAAATTAAAGGAAAAAGTATTAGAAATCTTACAAAATTATCCTGAAGCGAAATTTATAACAACCGACAATGAACCAGGTTTCAGAACTTACAACTCAAAACATAAATGAGCAGATTTGGTATTGAATTATTCTTTTGTGACCCGAAACACAACACAACGTACGGCGGGATTAAACGTGTGCATTCTACCCTTATTGAAATGGCAAGATGCATCAAAGAAGAACATAAATTAGTGCGTCATGTAGAAGCTATATTTAGAGCGGTATAACAATAGAATAAATCAGTACAATCAGTTACTGATAAGAAACCTTTATTATCAATGGCTCAAGAAAAAATGCTGGAGCAGTATAATAAAAAGAGAATAGTTAGAATTCTTCAAGAGAGAGAGATATAGTTTATGAACTATACCAAAAGAAATAAACTTTAACCCAATTATAAAAAACAAAAAATAAAAAAATACTTAGGGAACAAGGTTAGAATATATGGTAAAAATAGGTTAGTACTTAAAGATGGTATAAAATCATAATATTCTTACATTAATATCAGAATAAGATACAATGTTTGTTGTTTACAATAACGAACCTGTGATACATTACAGCACCCATTATAGAGGACTATACAAGAGAGAATTATCTATAGTAATTACACAGGGAATCTGGGGGGGCGAACCTTTACAATGTAACATGTCTGACTGTCTCAACCTGGCGAGGCCATCTTTGTGAAATCGCCCCAAGTCGACTCAAACCGCCACGTGGTGTTTCCTGGGCAACGTGAAAACTGACAACCGTTAGTTTGGCGGCTAATCTGAGCGGCGGGCCCCCTAGGCTTAAAATAGGTTGTACGTCGGGTTTGAAGCCCACCCGTAAAAACCCATTTCAATAAAAACAATTAAGAATAGAAGAAAACTGATCCCCAAATCTGATGACGACTTCCGCAAACGAAAAACTGATAATGATTTACGGATATTCACCTGGAATGTCCGATCCCTTAATTGGGAAGGTGCCTCTATCCAACTGACTTATGTCTTGGAAAGATACAAAGCTGATATCACTGATATCCAAGAAATGCGATGGAAGGGACAGGGTTGCATTCGGCATGCACCCTGTGATATCTACTACAGCGGCCATGCGGAGAAGCACGACTTTGGATGCGGATTTGTAGTTGGCAAGAGCCTACGGCCCCACGGCCTGCGATTCACACCTGTAAACGAACGACTTGCCATAATCCGCATCAAGGTTAAATTTTTTAATATAAGCCTAATATGTGCGCACGCTCCGACAGAAAACAAGGAATATGAGATCAAGGAAATTTTCTACGAGCGCCTGGAAAATGCTTACGAGCGTTCCTCCATCCCGACGTAAAAATCCTGCTTGGTGACCTCAACGCTAAGGTGGGCAAGGAAAATATTTTTGGTTCTACAGTCGGATGACTCGGATCACTATCTTGGTGCAGCCAAGATCCGTACACGCACAGGCGCAGCTAAGAGTACACGCAACCCTACACAGAGAAAGCAAGACGTCGACAAGCTGCAATCGAAACAGACAGCCGATGCTTTCGCCACTCGACACTCACTCCTGCATCAAAGCACTCCTCCAATCAATGATATATGCAGGCAGTGGTCACACATTTCCATCTCCATGCGTGCGGTTGCTGAAGAGGTGAGCAGGAAATCGCGAGCAGGAGAAGATTGAGATGTATGGTGACAGGAATGAGGCCCGAAAATTTTTCGAAAAAATAAGACGCCTTGCCGATGGTTTTAAAACCGGGGCCTCTTCCTGCAAGGATGAAAACGGGAATCTTGTGACAGATGTCCAGAGTAAACTGACGTTATGGAGGGACCATTTCTCTAAGCTTACAAATGGCGACGCTGACAACAATCCCGCTAATAGAGATGATATTCCGGAAACCCCAATTTCGGATGACAGCGTCGAGGTGCCGCTGCCCGACTATGATGAAGTTCTGATAGCTATAGCTCGGCTTAAAAATAAAAAAGACGCGTGAGCTGATGGCTTACCTGCTGAGCTGTTTAAGAACAGAGGCGAACCTCTACTTAAATGCATTCACGAGCTTCTATGCAGAATATGGTCGGAAGAATGCATTCCGAATGATTGGAATCTCAGAGTGCTCTGCCAAATCCACAAGAAAGGCGATCCCACTATCTGTGTCAATTACCATGGGATAAGCTTTCTTAACATCGCATATAAGGTCCTGTCGAGCGTTTTATGTGAAAGATTGAAG